>CM028756.1:24867027-25467027 GCA_016801395.1 Leptodermis oblonga | reverse complement strand
TATCCCACGTGGAGAAATAGGGCCTCAGGACAAATGCAGAGTTGGAAAACTCATTTAGATCAATGATTTGGTGAATTTATAAATAAATTCACTGCTGAGTGTTAGGATTACATGTATTTCGTATCCAATAGTTTTTCAATATAAGTAACTTATATGCAAATTCATTTGTACGTAACTGTAACATTATTGAACGATCATACACTGCCTCAAACAATATACATACTACATGACAATAATTTAGAAATTGCGAAGATATAAAATTTGCTTAATATTAAAAAATATGAAGAGTCAATAACATAGCACACATGTTACAGTTCCCGCAACTTATTCTAGTGCGGGCATCAAATCTTCCAAATGTCTAGCCACCTCTTCTATGGCCCTCTCCCTCACGTGGTTGGGTACAGAATTCCTTGTCCGGGGATGAGCTAGATACATTCTACTAGCAATGTACTGGAGACGCTGTAGTAGAAAGAAAAATTAGAGGTATTTACAAAAACAGTGACATAAATATAATAAATGGGCATAAATATACATAAATACACATGAATCACATGTACTTACCGCAACCGGAGGTAGATGTCTAGGGTCCGATGGCTCTTCCACTTCCATGTCGTCCGGACTAACACGAACGTGTGATCGCGCATGGAAGTAGTTGAGGTACTCAGGGCACGCCTGATCGGGCCATTGAGCCTTCTGCAGCCCCTTTAACATCCTGCTCTTGTACATTTGCCAAGCCATGAAATCTGTCTAGTACATGCAGGAATACTTACGAATTTCTGGGCCTCTGTTACAGTTCTTTGGCTCATAAACTCTGTCTGGGATCATCTGTGCGTATCAAATTGGCGCATGAACCGATCAGGCATATAGCACTCTATGAACGAAGGGGAATAAGTAAGCCCCCTGAACAATGTGATCGGGTGCACGCGTCCAGGATTTGGCCCAAAAGGAAGCCAATTTACCTAGTTTATTTGCAAGAACGTTAGTGATTATTAAAAAATTTAGCTAGTAATGACACTAATTAACTGTGCGATATTTAAATGATATAAAAATACGGATTATTACCGCATTAGATTTCAATGTATCTAGGGCGCGGCGGTAGGACAACAAATCCTGCCGGATCTCTCGCTTCCGACCGGTGCCGACGTGCCACTTCGCTGCAGCAGGCAAGGAAACATCCCATTCTATCATCTTTGGAGGACTAAACATTGTGAAGTACTCGTATATTCAACTCTTTTGTTTGGAGGAAAATTGTTTTTTTATAATTTTAATGAACCAGTATAAAGTATGAAAAAAAATTATAATTGATCAGAACAAACCTGCAATAATGTCAGACACCCGCCTAATTGTGCACCGTCCGCCCTAGAGGCCCTTCCAAGATTGCGATAAAGGTTGGCCAGACACGCTCCTCCCCAAGATAGTCCGCTTATTTTATCTGCGTCGTGGAGGAAAGGCAGATAATGCCCAAGCACGTGGGTTTTCTTCTTATCAACGAACAGGGTATTTCCAACCACCCATAACAAATACCCTGCGGCAGAATTGGCGGGGTCCACATGTCCACCGACACAATGGGCACGAAGGAGGGACATTTCACACTTGCAAAATCTCGCTCCCCGAACTCCTCTTCTAATGATAGCATGCACCACAAACTCCTTAAACCTCTCCTGATTAAATTTCGAACTTAAAGTAATTGAAAATGAACCTCCATCACAACTAATCATGTACTGCCCAATATCTCTAGTTGACATCCTTACACAACTATCTAAATGGCGAAGTAAATTACCTGTGCCATTTTTACTACCAGCTTCGTATTTCCCCCCACATTTGTTGCATTAATAGTAGATTTGTTCATCGGGATTTGACTTAAGAAGGGTGAAATGTTGCCAAACTCCAGATGTAAGCCTCCTTCTCTTTCTTTCAACAACCTTTTTTTTTCATCTCCTTGACTTTTAGGCTGAGAGACTTCTAGGACAGTCTCGTCACTATCACTTCCAGTACTTGTTGGTTCCATGAAATCTGAAAACAAATTAATGACAAGTTTAAATTAATAAACAAAAAGAGATATTTGTGCATGTTTATTTGTCTACCAAACCTTTCTCTATACAATGATTTTCCATCATTCATTGCAATACCTGATATGCAGATATTACATGTGCAAATCCTTAAAAACCATTTACTAATAAAGCAAAACATAACCTTGCAGAAGAAGAAACAGAGACAATAGGTAAATCCCAACCCTCCACCGGAGACGACCAATCCCCTTGAGAGCAATGAGTAAATTCCAATGTCACTTAAACATATTCTTCGATTCAAATTTGTAGGATAAAAAAAATTAAAAAATAAAGCCACGGCCAGTTCAAGGCCTTAGGCTGCTCAGCACACAACAAACAACCAAAAACACAACATAAGCAAGAGAAGTGGATCAACGAAAAATAGAACAATGGCTATAACGTTTGTAGCCAGCAACAACATCAACCAAAAAATAAAAACCAAGCTTAAGCAATCACAAAACTAATCAACATGATAGCAACAAAAAACTACATTAACTATTTCGATTGCCAAAAACGATGGCACCTACCTCCTACGGCAGGCTTAGACATTATGCTCTGTCCTGATGTTCCAAAAACTCGCTGTTTATGGTAGATCAATGATTTCTCCGTCCAGCCTTGAACAAAAAGTCAATTCTCCGATGAGTTTTTGTTAGAATGAGACTAAAAATTGGGGATTGTAGACGAGAGAGTCGAGAGAGTAAGAATGAGATAGTGTCGGCTGTCGGCTGTTTCTCAAGCGATTGGTAAGATTATAAAGGCTAGGAGGAAAATTAGGGTTAGGGTAATTTCTCACATTTACAATTTTACCCTTGTAATTTATTAATATTAATAAATGGGTCAAACATGTCATAAGTGGGTTTTTCGGGTTGACCTGAATTTGACCCGTTTATTATAGGGGTTAAACGGGTCGACCCGTTTGACCCACTAACCCGAAAACCCCCAACCCAAACCCGCTTATGTCATGTTGGGTTAGTGTCATGTTTTCATGTCATGTCGGATATTGCCAGCCCTAGTCGCATCCCCCCACTTCCCACCTCTCAACCACTCTCCCCCTCACTCACTCCTTTGGCTATGATAAATGATGATGAGTTGGACAAAATTGGTATATGAGGAACACTCTGATCACCAATTGCTAGACACCCTGCCTGACAGAATCTCTTTGGAGAAATTGGAACCCCCACTCATTCCTCGTTACTACACGGATCACTTACAAGGTACCCTCTCAGATGGAGAGGGTCAGAGAGGCTCCCCGCCCCCTCGGGAGGTTATGGAACATGAATGAAGCAATTTCCAGTCCCAGCTGTGATCAGTCCTCCCTATGCCGAAGGAGCAACCACCTACACAGAAGTCCAGAAAACCACAATCTTATGTTCACCTCCCTAAGACTATTTCAACAAGGTCAGTATCTCGTGCCACAAGACCTCGTGATTGATGAATTATTGCATACTAGTATGGAATGTCTGTGGTATCCGAAATCGACCCTCTCAGAACAGGGTTCGGCAACTGGTCGCTTTGCATACAGTTACTCTTTTAGTTTTAATTAAGCCTATGATTATGGATGATTTGGATTTTTTCAAGCACCTGTTTAGTTTTGATATGGCTCTCTCTAACCAAGCAAGTACTAGTTGGGCTTTCGGGAAAGGGCATTTTTCCCTTAGTTTGATTGATGATAATGTACAGTACCTGAGTTTGAGAGTGTTGCACCCCTAGCTGCTAGTTCTATTGGTCTCTAGGTTTGTGTATCCAAGACACACTAGATTGGAAAGAGAGAGTTATGGGATGATCTTCGGAGGCTATGATGATTTGCAAAGATTCCTGGCATGTTAATCTATAGTTTAATTCCGCAAGACCATAACCCCCACCTCGCAACTCCTATCGCAGCTCCCAAACACCACAACCCCCACCTCGCAACTCCCATTGCAGCTCCCAAACATGATGTAGATTTCTTAAGCAATTGAATAAGTTCCCAAGATTGGTTTAGTGAGCATACAACACAGTTGGAGAATTCAAGCTCTAGTTCGGTGTTGTTTAGTGAATGGAACAATGATAATCATGGATTTGCAAAGTGATGAACACAAGAAAACACTTCACATATAGATTATCAAAAATACAACAAGATTGATACAATGATGGAGAGATAGAGAATGGAAACAAAGAGTATTATCGAAGGCAATACAAGATCGAATCTAGACTAGGCACCCCTAATGAACATATGTCATTAAATTCACCTAGCTACTTA
This sequence comes from Leptodermis oblonga, assembly GCA_016801395.1. Lineage (NCBI taxonomy): Eukaryota > Viridiplantae > Streptophyta > Magnoliopsida > Gentianales > Rubiaceae > Leptodermis > Leptodermis oblonga. The sequence continues at coordinate 25,462,740 of CM028756.1, read as the reverse complement.
CAAAACCTTGAAATTAACCAAGCTAACCAAGACTTCTAATACTCAAAAGAAGACTTGTAAACTTCTTACCAATGCCCACAAGTGTGCAATGATGACCAAAACCACCAAGGAGTTGGAATTGAAGTTGAGAAGCTCTCAAATTTGGATTGAATTTTCATGTAGGTTGATGATTCCTTGTAGTTTCAGCCACATTATATAGAAGGCCAGCAAGAATAAGTCCAACAAAGCTAAAGTACACACCAAATAAAGAAATACAAAGCTAAAGTTCACACCAAATAAAGAAATACAATATAATACTTAAAGTAGTGGGATTGATTCTTCATGTTTTGTGGGTGGGTTTCATTTTCAGCCATGTTTTGTGGCTTTGATTCTTCATGGCCGAAAATCATTAGTTGGCTGCCATGTTTTGGTGGATTTGATTATTGGCCAAGAATTATATATCTTCCACCTTTGAATTTTCAAATAAGGTTTCCCTCAAATTGGCATCTTGCCCTCCAACTTCTCCTTAAATGCATTTTGACCCTTCCAATTGTGATCAAAGGTAGATTGACCTCCTATCCTTTCACTTGACCGAGAATGTAGTCCCAATGTGAGATTTGATGGTTGAAATTGATTGTTCATGGTGATCATGGTCACCCACGGTTTTGCTTCTTCCACCTTGCGGTCCTCTAGTGCTTGATCAACGTATCCATTAATTGCTTCCTTCAATTTCTTTGTTTGAAGACGAGTCATGTGTTGCTTAGGTTCTTGTTGAGGCTTGATGGAGATAGGATCTACATCATCCCCTCTCCCTTGGAAAGGATTCTTCCTAGAATCCGTATCTTCATTCGGATCTTCACCTACAACAACAAAAGGAGACAAATCACTTACATTGAATGTAGTACTTACATTATACTCACCCGGAAGATCAATAACGTAAGAGTTATTGTTGATTCGTTCCACCACTTGAAAGGGTCCATCCCCCCTTGGGTCTAATTTCGACTTCCTTTGATTTGGAAATCGTATTTTCCGAAAATTCACCCAAACCCAATCACCCGGGCGGTAAATCTTCTCCTTGCGGCCCTTGTTGGCTTGTTGTGCATAGTGTTCATTTTTCCTTTCAATTAGATCATGTATCTTTTGATGCATATGCCGTATGTATTCTCCTCTCTTGCTTCCTTCATCACCTATGATTGCCTTTTGTGGCCACAAAGAAGTAGATAAATCAAGAGGTGTTAAAGGATTAAAGCCATATACACATTCAAATGGAGACATTTCAATAGTACGGTGCGTAGTTCTATTATAAGCAAACTCGGCTATGGGTAGGCATTCTTCCCAAGCCTTCTTATGACTTCGCACAAGGGCCCGTAGTAAAGATCCTAGGGTCCTATTCACAACTTCGGTTTGTCCATCCGTTTGAGGATGAGCCGAAGTAGAAAACAAAAGTTTAGTTCCTAACTTATGCCAAAGAGACTTCCAAAAATAACTCAAAAATTTGGGATCCCTATCACTCACAATAGTTTTTGGAAGACCATGCAACTTAACTATTTCTTTGAAAAAGATGTTAGCTATATGAGATGCATCATTAGTCTTTTTGCATGGTATAAAATGTGCCATTTTAGAAAACCTATCTACCACAACAAAAATGCTATCATTCCCTTTACTAGATGTAGGTAGTCCTAGCACAAAATCCATAGATAAATCAAGCCAAGGTTTAGAAGGAACCGGGAGTGGAGTGTAGAGTCCATGATTATTCCCTTTTGATTTGGCTTGCCTACACTCGATGCACGTTGAGCATATCCTTTCCACATCCTTGCGCATGTGTGGCCAATGAAAATGTTCTTTGAGCACGTCTAGTGTTTTAAGAACTCCAAAATGTCCCATGAGACCTCCACAATGTGCTTCCCTCACAAGTAATTCCCTAAAAGAACAAGAAGGAACACAAAGTTGGTTATTCCTAAACAAATATCCATCAAATAAATAAAACTTACCAAAGGCTCCCTTTGCACAAGATGAAAATATTTCGGCCAATTCCTTGTCTTTGGCATAGAGATCCTTGATAAAGCTAAAAGCAAGAAATTTAGAATCACACATTGAAAGTAAAGAAGTCCTCCTAGAAAGAGCATCGGCTACAACATTTTCTTTCCCTTTCTTGTATTTCAACACATAAGGAAAAGATTCAAGAAATGCACTCCACTTAGCATGCCTCTTATCTAGTTTTTGTTGTCCATTCAAGTATTTAATGCTTTCATGATCCGTGTGTATGATGAATTCCTTAGGCCTAAGATAATGTTGCCAATGTTCAAGTGTCCTAATGATTGCATACAACTCTTTATCATAGGTAGGATAATTCAATTGAGCATTATTGAGCTTCTCGGAAAAGTAAGCTATGGGCCGAGAACCTTGCATCAAAACACTTCCAATACCTACTTTGCTTGCATCACACTCTACCTCAAAAGTATTATCAAAATTTGGCAAAGCAAGTAAAGGTGCATGAGTAAGAATGTGCTTAAGTGTATCAAAAGCATGTTGTTGTGCATTACCCCAATCAAACCTAGCATTCTTTTTAGTTAATGAACTCATAGGGGCGGCTATTGTAGAGAAATCTTTCACAAACCTCCTATAGAAACTAGCAAGGCCATGGAAAGATCTCACCTCGGTTATGGATGTTGGAGTTGGCCATTCTCGAATCACCTTGACCTTTTCTTCATCCACTTTGACTCCATGTTTCCCTACTACAAAGCCAAGAAACACAACTTCTTCTTCACAAAATATACACTTTGACATCTTGGCATAGAGCTTGTTTTCCCTTAATGATGAAAGAACCAAAGATAAATGGTTAGTATGCTCTTCTAGACTCTTACTAAACACAAGAATGTCATCAAAATAAACAACAACAAATTGTCCTATGAACTTCCTAAGCACATGATTCATGAGTCTCATAAAAGTAGATGGTGCATTAGTAAGTCCAAAAGGCATCACGAGCCACTCATACAAACCAAATTTGGTTTTGAAAGCCGTCTTCCACTCATCACCTTCTTTCATGCGAATTTGGTGATAACCGGAAGCAAGATCAATTTTTGAAAATATTGTGGCTCCACATAGGTCCTCTAACAAGTCATCTAACCTCGGTATTGGATGTCTATACCGAATGGTGATCTTGTTAATGGCCCTACAATCAACACACATTCTCCAAGTGCCATCTTTCTTAGGTACAAGAATGACCGGTACGGCACATGGTGACAATGACTCCCTTACCAAACCTTTGTGGAGTAATTCTTCCACTTGTCTTTGTAGCTCCCTAGTCTCGGTTGGATTTGCTTTGTAGGCTGCCCTATTCGGCAATGGAGCTCCCGGAACCAAATCAATTTGATGTTCTATGCCTCTAAGTGGTGGAAGGCCGTGTGGAAGCTCCTCGGGAAAAACATCTGCAAATTCCTTCAAAACCGAAGACACAACACTAGGCAAACTTGAGTTAGCATTAGATAAAGATAAACAAAAACTTGGGTGCATGAGAAGCACCAATGGTGAGTGATCACCCAATGTCCTACCCAATTCCCTCTTGGAAGTAAACAAGATGCCTTTTTCTTTCTCACCATCTTGTGGCTTGTCACTCACCTCTTTTAATTTCCCTTGCCCTCTACTCTCTTTTGGCTTCTTACACTCACTCTCTTGCCTTTTATTCTTCTCTCGTTCTTCTTTCAACACATGATGAGCTTTGTGTACAATATGAGGGGAAAGAGGCTTCAAACGAATTCTCTTACCCTTACATTTCAAGATATACTCATTACTCCTACCATCATGCATAGCACAAGTATCATATTCCCATGGTCGACCTAGCAAAACATGACATGCATCCATGGGTACAACATCACAAAGAATATCATCAACATATGTTCCTACCACTATAGGCACAATGCATTGATGAGACACTTTAATTTCACCAAAATCACCTAACCACTTCAATTTATAGGGTGTCGGATGCTTAACAAGAGAAAGATTGAGTTTACATACCAAGTCTTGACTTATGGCATTGGTGCAACTACCTCCATCCACGATGACGAGACAAATTTTGCCCTTGATCTTGCATTGCATATGGAAGATGTTGGTTCGTTGCTCCTCATGATCCTCCACCTTTGGTTGTAGACTTAAAGCCCTCATAATCACCAAGTTGTGGTCTTGAGCAAGGATAGGTGTGCTCTCGGGTTCTCCTTCTCCTTCAAAGCCAAGATAAGTATCCGGATGCTCTTCTTCCATGGTTTCCTCTTCATCTTCCTCACCATGCCATAGTCCATCATCCCCAAGAATCATGACCCTTTGATTTGGACATTCATTTGCATAGTGGCCGATTCCTTTGCATTTGAAACAATGGTTTGGCCGAGTTGTCACCCGAGTAGTCCGAGGAACATGCTCGCTAGAGTTTGTTGCATTGTTTCGGGTAGGTGTAGGCCGAGAAATGGATGAAGGTGCGGCTGGTTCGGGGCGGCCATGATGTGCATTTGAGGCTGAATTAGATGCTGCCGAAGACACCAAAGGATTAGAAACCGAAGGTACCGAGCTAAAATTCCTCCCGGAGCCGGAAGGTGTAGGAAAGGGGCGCGCATTGGGCCTTGATCCCGGAACCGGATACGTTGTCTTGTATCTTCCTTTCGACATACTCTCCTCCTTGAGTTGCTGCTCAATGGTCACGGCATATTTGAATAAATCTTCCAAAGATCTAACCCGAAAAGATTCCAACTCCACCTTGTGCCTTAATTGCATGTTCAATCCTTCTACAAATCGTGCCTCTGTGATATCCTCCTCCTCATTAAGATTAAGTCGAAGCATTAACCTTTTCATCTCATGGTAGTATTCTCCCACACTCTTACTTCCTTGCTTTAAATGTTGAAGCTCTCGGCGAAGGAAAGTGGAATAAGACTTAGGCACATAATAGGTTTTCATAATACGCTTCAAATGGTACCAAGAATCCACCGGTAGTTCTCCACCTCTTCCTTCTCGACGAACCAAGTCCTTCCACCAAATCAAAGCGTGACCTCTAAGGGAAGCTACCACAAGCCTCACTTGATACTCCTCGGAATAAGTGTGAAGCTGAAAAATCATATCTACTTGATCCATCCAATCAAGGAATTCTTCCGGGTTGGAGAGACCATAGAAAACCGGAATGTCCTGCTTGAGCTTGCCATCCTCCACTTGATTTCTTGGGCGATCATAATTCTCCCGACGGGGTTCATCGTGCATGTTACCATGCCTTTGCTGATTTTGGTCTCCATGATCACTACGCCTAGTCTCCATGCGAGTCACGCGTTCATCCATCGTATCCATCCTTGCTTGAAGATCCCTTAAGATTCCCATTATAGCATCCAATTGTCCTCCTTCCTCATGGGCCGTAGAGGCCTCATCTTGCTGTTCTTGTTGAGCTTGAAGCCTCGTTTGAGGTGGCATTGTACCTGCAAATTAGTGCAAACAAAAGAAGGGGGGTTTTTCGAAGAACTCACTCCCGCAATTGTCACCCCTTCCCCAACACTCACCAATGTACACTCAAGAAAGGTTTAGAATATTTGTGAGGGGTAGGTTCACTCCCTTACTATCTCAACAAACAATCCAACACCTTGTGCAATGGGTATGATCACCTTAAATGCAAGCAAGATATGAAGCAACAAGTACAAGAACAAATCTGTCAAACAGGGGGGTATAAATAATACAGTGACTTTCAAGAATAAACTGTATGGATCTGGAAAGAATCAAGAAACAAGGCTTACCTATATGGAAACTACTATGAAAGAGGAGTTAAAGAAATTTGGAATCACTCAATTCCAAGTTGAAACGACCGAGTTATGATCAAAACAAAACAGTATCACAAATTGACAAAATCTGCCAGCAATAAGAACACACTGTACCAGTTTGCTTGCAACAAAATTAACTTTTTTTTTTTTTTTTTACAACGAATTAGCAAGCAAGAATTACATGCCTGGAAACTAGACTCATAGAGGAATCCATAGCAATTGGAATCACTCAATGTAGATTTGAAATGAGTGAGATATGGTCAAAACAAAACAGCACACACAACCAGAAGGTTCTGGCCAGAATACCAAAACAGAGACAGTGTTGAGTCAAACGTGATTTTCAACACCTTAGGCTAACAATAAAATTGCATGGCATACATGGTTGGAAACTAGACTCAAAAAGGAAAATAATGGTGTATGATTTGGCACAAAACAAACGTCAAATGACAGAGATATAGACAACACAAAACAACACAACTTTCTGGAAATTGAAAACAATGAAACAGAAACTATGGTTTTCGAGTTTTTGAGGTGATTTCAATTGTTTCACCAAGAAAACGATTCAAAGCTCACAAAACCAAGAACTTAAGCTCTGATACCAAGTTGATGTAGATTTCTTAAGCAATTGAATAAGTTCCCAAGATTGGTTTAGTGAGCATACAACACAGTTGGAGAATTCAAGCTCTAGTTCGGTGTTGTTTAGTGAATGGAACAATGATAATCATGGATTTGCAAAGTGATGAACACAAGAAAACACTTCACATATAGATTATCAAAAATACAACAAGATTGATACAATGATGGAGAGATAGAGAATGGAAACAAAGAGTATTATCGAAGGCAATACAAGATCGAATCTAGACTAGGCACCCCTAATGAACATATGTCATTAAATTCACCTAGCTACTTACAAAACCTTGAAATTAACCAAGCTAACCAAGACTTCTAATACTCAAAAGAAGACTTGTAAACTTCTTACCAATGCCCACAAGTGTGCAATGATGACCAAAACCACCAAGGAGTTGGAATTGAAGTTGAGAAGCTCTCAAATTTGGATTGAATTTTCATGTAGGTTGATGATTCCTGTAGTTTCAGCCACATTATATAGAAGGCCAGCAAGAATAAGTCCAACAAAGCTAAAGTACACACCAAATAAAGAAATACAAAGCTAAAGTTCACACCAAATAAAGAAATACAATATAATACTTAAAGTAGTGGGATTGATTCTTCATGTTTTGTGGGTGGGTTTCATTTTCAGCCATGTTTTGTGGCTTTGATTCTTCATGGCCGAAAATCATTAGTTGGCTGCCATGTTTTGGTGGATTTGATTATTGGCCAAGAATTATATATCTTCCACCTTTGAATTTTCAAATAAGGTTTCCCTCAAATTGGCATCTTGCTCTCCAACTTCTCCTTAAATGCATTTTGACCCTTCCAATTGTGATCAAAGGTAGATTGACCTCCTATCCTTTCACTTGACCGAGAATGTAGTCCCAATGTGAGATTTGATGGTTGAAATTGATTGTTCATGGTGATCATGGTCACCCACGGTTTTGCTTCTTCCACCTTGCGGTCCTCTAGTGCTTGATCAACGTATCCATTAATTGCTTCCTTCAATTTCTTTGTTTGAAGACGAGTCATTTGTTGCTTAGGTTCTTGTTGAGGCTTGATGGAGATAGGATCTACATCAAAACATCATAGCTGTAAGTTAACCAATCTATAAATTGTGAAATTAAACTATAGATTGACAAGCCAGAAATCTTTGCAAATCATGAATAATAAAGTATTTGTTCAGAGACATACCTCAGCTGCAGAAGATCTTACAGAGATAAGCCGACGAGGTGTGTTTGATCATAAGCCGCACAGTTGTCCAGCCTTTAACGATATCCACACGAACAACTTACTGGGATCCTTCGCAAGGATTGATCAGTCAAAGGATTGACGGCTTGGTCTCCGAAATACAACCGTACGTAAGTATCGATCGAATCGAATCAATGTCCAATGACAAGACTTTATGTATAGATATCTTTATAGTATAAACTTATTACCAGTAGGAAACCTAATCTAATAGGAAACTTAACACAAATAGGAAACTATTATAAGATATTTATTAATAAGTCCCTAGAGTTAATTTATATAATAAATTAACCCACAATTAATCATTTTAACCCAATCAGTTATTCTTTTGTGTGTGACCCTTTAGGTTCTTAAACATGTTGGCAAATAAATATAAATTATAATTCCATAATTTAATTGGCTTTAGGACATAAAACCAACAATAGCCCCCACCTCGCAGCTCCCACACACCACAACCCTCATCACCCACGTCGCAGCTAGGGCTGGCAATTTGTGTTGGGTTCGGGTTGGCGGGTTGGTACCTATAAACCCGAACACGACCTATTTCTTATATGGGTTAATTATATAAACCCGAACCCGACCTGTTTAAAAAAGTATAAACTCGAACCCAACCCATTAACCTGGTTATTTTGTGAGCTAAAAACCTATATATTTATATGGGTTATATGGGTCAATAGGTGACCCAAATAACCCATCTAACCTGTTCAATCTAAATTAAAATTTAGAAATTAGAAATATTTGCACAAAACATCTAAATACTTATCACAAGAAAAAGCTACTGGCGTTTGAGAATAAAAAATTACCACAGTACAAAAAAATAACAACCATAACACCAAGAACATAAAAATATCCAAATCAGTTCAGAGCTATCCAACAAAAACAAAATCATGCCAATACTAACTAAAAAACATATTAGAGATAAAAAAAAATTCCAACAGACTTAACACCACCCTAACTAAAGTGAAACTTGCATCATCATCAACCACAGATCCAGTTTCATTGCTGAGGTTCAAAGCCATGACATCCTGAGTTAATTCTTCAAGTTTTAGTGATGCTACAACTGCCAAAAAAAGGAAAAAATTATTCAAATATAATTTTGATTTTAAATTCAGATAAAGATTAATTAAAAAAACTCAAAAACTTCACCTTTTGCTCTAAACAGCCAATCCCTACTACATATCAAGGCTTCAACAACATCGGGTGCCATTGAACTGCGATATTGATCCAGAATTCTGCCACCAATACTAAAAGCTGATTCAGAAGCAACTGTTGAAACAGGAACACAAAGAATATCCCTAGCTAATCTTGTTAGATCTGCATATCTAAATTGTTGAGATCTCCAAAATTCAAGAATGTGAATTGGAGAAGTCCTTGCACTTCTTGGTTCTTCCATATACAAATCTAGCTCACTTTTCTTACCTTTTTTATCAGCTTTCTTTCACTCATCAAACTTCTATGTATCAAACAACATAAATAATAAATTAGATCAAAGTTGTAAACAAATTCATAATCACAATGCATTATATAAGAATAATCTGAGTTTACCTTCCAAATAGTTGAGCTTTGTTTACTGGCATTGGCAATAACTTTATGAGAATTGACCATGTTAATACCTTCAGAAGCTGAAGAAAATGCTGGAGAATCTGTGGATCCTTTCTTATGCTGAGCAAAAAATCCTTCAAGTGTATCCTTAACCTTTTTTAATTCAGCCGACCCACTGCCATAAAGCTTCTCATAACTGAATTCAACAAATTCAAATTTATAGCGAGGATCAAATACCACAGCAATGGCTAACAAGACATTGAACTCACACCAATATTTGTTGAACTTCTCAAACATAGGATCAACTATCTTTTTCATATGTGGATCATCACTGTTAGATTCTTCATACAGCTTCATTTGGATCATAAAAACTTGAGGAAAGTACAAATTTGCTGTTGGATAAAGAGATCTAGAGAATTCTAAAGTTGCATCATAAAAAACTTCAAGAAAATCATAGAGTTGTTGAACTGTTTCCCATTCTTCTGAAGTTGGACCACTCTCAAAATTAGAATCACTCAATTGAAGGTGCTCAAAAGCAGGACGAAAATAGATAGCACTTGATAGTATCTTGTATGTAGAATTCCACCTTGTAGGAACATCTTGCACTAAACCTTTCTTAGGATTTAGAGAAGTTTGTGAAACACAGTGTATAAACTTTTCCTTCCTTCCTTGAGAACCCTTAACATATTGAACACAATTTCTGATATTTTCTACAGCAACATCAATCTCTTTCAAACCATCTTTAACAATTAAATTGAGAATATGTGCACAACATCGAACGTGAAACAATGCACCTTTATGGACTAAAGTATTATTCAATTTCAGCTGGGTTCTAAGGATTTCCACACATTTATCATTAGCACAAGCATTATCTAGAGTGATAGAAAACAACTTCTTTTCAATGCCCCAATCACTAGCTAAACCATAAATCTTTTCAGCCAAACAAATACCAGAATGTGGATGAGGCATATAAGAAAAATTATGAAGTCTTTTTTGCAACACCCAATCTTTATCCAAATAATGTGCAGTTAAACTTAGGTACCCATCAGTTGCAATAGAAGTCCTTGCATCCAAAGTTAAACATATTCTACTAGGGCATGCAATTAATTCACCACGAAGCCTACCAATTTCATGAGCATGAATCTTCTTAATATCATATTTTGCAGTATTCCTAGAGAAATTATTAACTTGATTCCAAAAAGCTAAAAATATTTTAAATGCCTTCATACTCCACAAATGAAAAGGGAAGATCATGTCTAATGCACCACTAACTCCTTAAACCTCTCCTGATTAAATTTCAAACTTAAAGTACTTGAATATGAACCTCCATCACAACTAATCATGTGCTGCCCAATATCTCTAGTTGACATCCTTACACAACTATCTAAATGGCGAAGTAAATTACCTGTGCCATTTTTACTACCAACTTCGTATTTCCCCCCACATTTGTTGCATTCACAGTAGATTTGTTCATCGGGATTTGACTTAAGAAGGGTGAAATGTTGCCAAACTCCAGATGTAAGCCTCCTTCTCTTTCATTCAACAACATTTTTTTTTTCATCTCCTTGACTTTTAGGCTGAGAGACTTCTAAGACAGTCTCATCACTATCACTTCCAATACTTGTTGGTTCCATGAAATCTAAAAACAAATTAATGACACGTTTAAATTAATAAACAAAAAGAGATATTTGTGCATGTTTATTTGTCCACCAAACATTTCTCTATATAATGATTTTCCATCATTCATTGCAATACCTGATATGCAGATATTACATGTGCAAATCCTTAAAAGCCATTTACTAATAAAGCAAAACATAACCTTGCAGAAGAAGAAACAGAGACAATAGGTAAATCCCGACCCTCCACCGGAGACGACCAATCCCCTTGAGAGCAATGAGTAAATTCCAATGTCACTTAAACATATTCTTCGATTCAAATTTGTAGGATAAAAAAATTAAAAAATAAAGCCACGGCCAGCTCAAGGCCTTAGGCTGCTCAGCACACAACAAACAACCAAAAACACAACATAAGCAAGAGAAGTGGATCCACGAAAAATAGAACAACGGCTATAACGTTTTTAGCCAGCAACAACATCAACCAAAAAATAAAAACCAAGCTTAAGCAATCGCAAAACTAATCAACATGATAGCAACAAAAAACTACATTAAGTATTTCGATTGCCAAAAATGATGGCACCTACCTCCTACGGCAGGCTTAGACATTATGCTCTGTCTTTATGTTCCAAAAACTCGATGTTTATGGTAGATCAATGATTTCTCCGTCCAGCCTTGAACTAAAAGTCAATTCTCCGATGAGTTTTTGTTAGAATGAGACTAAAAATTGGGGATTGTAGACGAGAGAGTCGAGAGTGTGAGAATGAGATAATGTCGGCTGTCGGCCGTTTCTCAAGCGATTGGTAAGATTATAAAGGCTAGGAGGAAAATTAGGGTTAGGGTAATTTCTCACATTTACAATTTTACCCTTGTAATTTATTAATATTAATAAATGGGTCAAACAGGCCATAAGTGGGTTTTTCAGGTTGACCTGAATTTGACCCGTTTATTATAGAAGTTAAACTGGTCGACCCGTTTGACCCACCAACTCGAAAACCCCCAACCCAAAACTGCTTATGTCATGTTGGGTTAGTGTCGTGCTTTCGTGTCATGTCGGATATTGCCAGCCCTAGTCGCATCCCTCCACTTCCCACCTCTCAACCCCTCTCTCCCTCACTCACTCCCTTGGCTATGATAAATGATGATGAGTCGGACAGAATTGGTATATGAGGAACACTCTGATCACCAATTGCTAGACACCCTACCTGACAGAGTCTCTTTGGAGAAATTGGAACCCCCACTCATTCCTCGTTACTACACGGATAACTTACAAGGTACCCTCTCAGATGGAGAGGGTCAGAGAGGCTCCCCGCCCCCTCAGGAGGTTATGGAACATGAATGAAGCAATTTCCAGTCCCAGCTGTGATCGGTCCTCTCTATGCCGAAGGAGCAACCACCTACACAGAAGTCCAGAAAACCCTAAGCTTCACCTCCCTAAGACCATCTCAACAAGGTCAGTATCTCATGCCACAAGACCTCGTGATCGATGAATTATTGCATACTAGTATGGAATGTCTGTGGTATCCAAAATCGACCCTCTCAAAACAGGGTTCGGCAACTGGTCGCTTTGCATAAAGTTTTAATTGATCCTATGATTATGGATGATTTGGATTTTTTTCAAGCACTTGTTTAGTTTTGATATGGCTCTCTCTAACCATGCAAGTACTAGTTGGGCTTTCGGGAAAGGGCATTTTTCCCTTAGTTTGATTGATGATAATGTATAGTAACTGAGTTTGAGAGTGTTGCACCCCCAGCTGCTAGTTCCATGGGTCTCTAGGTTTGTGTATCCAAGACACACTAGATTGGAAAGAGTGAGTTATGGGATGATCTTTGGAGGCTAGAGCATGGCTCTAAGCAGCTTATGGGGATTTCAATGTTACTCTTACAGCAGATGAGTATGTAGGGAGATCCTCTCTAAATTCAGGTTCCATGGGGTATTTTCATGATTTTGTACAGGAGACAGGTTCTCAAGACATCCTTACGGTAGGAGGGGGATTCACATGGACAGGAGTCCGACAGAATGGTCGAGTATGGAAGAAGCTGGACCGGGATTTGGCTAATGATCTCTGGTGGCACCAATATCCGGGGAGTATAGTACAAGTACTTAATCGTACTAACTCAGATCATACTCCCCTTCACTTATCACTGAAAATGGGGGTCCCTTAGGTCTCTAAGCCCTTTCATTTTCAGGAAATATGGATAAGGAGACCAGTTTTTCAAGATGTGGTTAGACATTGTTGGAACATCCCCATAGAGGGTTATGGTATGCATGGATTCTCTCTGAAGCTTAGAAGGCTGAAGGGTACTCTAAAGGTCTGGAATAAGGAATCCTTTGGGGATGTCCACAATAATGTCAGGGGGGTAGAGGACCAAGTTGCGCAGCTGGAAGATGATTTTGATGAGTCTCTTTCACCAGGCGTAGAGGCCCTATTGAAGCAGGCAAGGCTGGACTTGATTCAGAGGTAGGCTGAGGAAGAAATTTTCTGGAAACAAAAGTCACGGATTAAGTGGCTCAGAGAGGGGGACTCAAACACTGCATTTTTCCACAAGTCTGTTCTTGCTAGGCATACCAACCAAGGTATCTAATTAAGAATGGCTCATGGGATTGGTTAGAAGATCCATATGACATTGGGAGGGAAGCAAAATCTTTTTTTGCTAACCTTCTAGCTGCAGAAAGTTAGGATTTGGATGGAGAGTCCACTGATTGGTTACTCAAGGTCCTAGATCCGATTTTAACCTAAGAGGACAATCATCATCTCCTCCACCTAATCACCCTAGAAGGGTTGAAGCAAGTGGTTTCTGGGATGGATACAAGCAGTGCCCCTAGAAGTGATGGATTTCCTAGTTTTTTCTTCAAAACTTGTTGGGATGTTATAGGGGTGGACTTACATCGTGTAGCTCAGAAGTTCATGTTGGGGATTCCCATCCCCAAGGCAGTGGCAAGTATCCTGGTTATGATGATACCAAAGAAGGCATCTCCATAATCTTTTAGGGACTTTAGGCCTATCAGCCTTTGCAACTTTCTCAATAAGGTCTTCTCCAAATTGGTCATGGAAAGATTAAAGCCTTACATGCCTCGCCTTATCTCAGAGGAGCAGTCTGCATTTGTGGCAGGTCGAGAATTGGCGGATAATGTGCTTCTCATATAAGAAATGCTGAGGTATCTGGATAAGAAGGTACAGGGCAGGAACGTGATAGTTAAACTGGATATGATGAAAGCGTTCGATCGAGTATTCTGCGACTTCCTAAACAGTCTACTTCTCAGGCTGGGTTTTGATGGCTCCCTGGTTTGGATTATTATGGGGAACCTGGGCTCAAGTTGGTTTTCTATTCTCATCAATGGACCTCTAAGGGGTTTTTTCTAGGCTTCCACAGGTATTAAGCATGGGGACCCCTTCTCCCCCTTTCTGTCTGTGCTGGTTGCAGAGGCTTTCACAAAAGGCCTTAAAATCCTTGTTTGAACATAACTTCCTACAGTATTACGGGGTGCCATGGGGGGCTATGACTCTCACCCACCTGAGTTATGCTGACGACACTGTGATTTTCTTACAGCTACTGCCAACAATCTAAAGGTTTTTAAGTTGTTTCTGTCTGCCTACGAAAGGGCTAGTGGGCCAAAAATCAATAGATCAAAAAGCTCTTTCTATTTGGGTCCTACTGCGTCCCCCCAGAGTAAGGGGAAGGATAGAGAGGGATACCAGAATGTGATTGGGGACCCTGCCTTTCACTTACCTAGGGTGCCCGATCTACCTGGGTCGGAAAAGAAAGTCTTTGTTTCAGCCACTGTTGGACAAGGTAGCTGTGAGATTGTGCCCTTGGGGGAACATATGGCTTACACAAGCAGGCAGACTGGTACTAATCAAACATGTCCTCGTCTCTATGCTGCTTCATATCTTTGCGGTCCTAAGGCCCTCCAAGGGGTCTATTCAACAACTGGAGAGTCTTTTTGTGGGCTTCTTTTTGGGAACAGAGGAACATGGTAGCATGAAAAAGTGACATTCTTAGGACTTCTTATCTTATCTGGTAACGGAAAATGGCTTTGGGGGTTAGAAGGATGGGCACAATCGTAGAAAGCTTCTCTTGTAAGCTTTGGTGGAAGTTACAAGTGAGAGGTACTCTTTGGTCTTGATTTATGTGGTCCCTCCCAATGGGGTCCCGAATTTCGGACACTTGGCGCAGGATCTCCCTGGTGGAAGAGTTGGCTTCGAGGCACAATGGGTATGGGGAATGCAGATTCTGGAATGAGAATTGGCTAGGGGGTGGAGCCCTTTCAGATCATTTGGGGGGGGGAGATGAGGTCCCATTTCCCACTAGCTCAGTCAAGGAGTTTGGGGAAAATAAGGATCAGCTCTTGCCTAACCTTTAGAATGGATTATCATCGGCATTGATACTCAGTATTAAACATTCCCTGGTATTCGAAGATGTTGATGATGTTTTGGTGTGGAAACCATCCACAAGAGGGGACTTCTCTATCAAGACAGCATATGAGTTATTGCGCCTCTCCAGGCAGATATTGACCATGACAGCTTCGGTCTGGGGATCCAGAGTTCCCCCAAAGGTAGCCTTATTCATCTGGAGCCTTAGGAACTGTCTCCCTCTTGATGATATTTTGACAGGTTTTGGGTTTCAGTTTGCATCCAAATGCCCTTTCTATGACCATGAGGAATCAGTTCAACACATTTTTTTGGATTGTGCGGTGGCAAGGTCTTTATAGGGGAAGTTCTCTCATTCCTTAGATGTGCCTCTTAGAGAACCTCTAACTTTTTATAGGGTCACGGGGTTATGGATGTGGCAAGGAGGATCCCCTGTTCGCAGGGAACTGATTCATCTGATCCCCTCCCTATTAGTTTGGGTCATATGGAAGGCAAGGAATAGGTGGTTTTTTAACGGGTGTTTATCCACACCGACAGGACTTTTGAGTGAGCTTAGGCTCTTAGTTTTTTCCGTTTTTGAGGCAAAACCTTTAGGGGGGAATATGAATATAGATGGAGACTGGGTTCGAGCAGGGTTACTCTTGTATTTTCCCCTGCCCTACGGTTGGTGGCTAGAGCCATTTCATGGTCTCCCATGGAAGCTGGATGGAAATTGAATTTGAATGTGGATGGCTCAGCACTGGGGAATCTAGGCTGTACAGGGGCAGGCTATGTTCTCAGCGATAGCTATGGCACAGTTCTTACTGCAGGCTCGATCTACTTGGGTTATGGTACAAATTTTGAGGCTGAGTCTAAAGCCCTGTTGATGGGGCTGTAGGAGTGTGCTAGAATTAGATTAAGAGGTGTGGAGGTTAAGTCCAACTCCCTCACACTGGTTTGGATGGCGCGGCGGGTGTTTAAAGTCCCTTGGGCTAATTTCAGGACGCTGTGATAGATCTGGCAGCTTTTGAAGGCACAAACTAGGATTTCGCACATCTGCAGAGAGGGCAACACAGTCACCGATGCTCTGGCTCAGCAGGCTTCAGCTAGTAAGGCATCATTCGTGGGGGGATCTCTAGAGCTCCCAAGATGGGTTAAAGGCCTGAAGGCTTGGTTATTCTGGACAGTCGTTTAGTCCCTAATCTTAGATTTTGTAAGGTCTAGAGGTTTTTCTTTGATCAGAGGTACTGTCATTATGTCCTCCTCTTTCTTTGTACTTGCTTTTTGTTGCGAATAAATGGTTACGCAGACCCACCAGCCACTTAATCGACTGTTCCCCTCCTCCTCCTCCCCCTCCCCCCCCCCCCCCCCCCCCCTCTCCCAAAAAAAAAGAGAAAGAAATAAAGTAACTAACATAAAATCCAAGTTAAAGGAAGTAATAAGATTAGATTAAAAAGATTTTTGAGTAATAGGTAACTAAAGTAATTTGAAGAAATAACGTTAGGAAAGAAAATTAGAGTTAAAAGAAAGAATTGAAAAATGAAATATTTTTAAAATAAGTAAGGAGGGAAAAACAAGTAGAATCTTATATTACACATATTCATCTTACATATATTCCTATTACATATTCTACATACATACTCAATATTATTACAAATCATACTCGTTATTTCATACCTAATTTACATATATTTAAAGTACTATTTATTTCAGTTTTCCTTCTGATGCCCCGAAGGTCCTGCTTCATCTTTCAGTAGATATTATTACTTTGGATTGGGTACTAGAGTGTTAGCTGTATTATTTGATTCCAAACTTCAACCAATGCTAATTGCAGTTCTCTTATCTGGGCCTCTTTAGTTGCATTACATTGTTCAGCTTCTATCAGATCATTGATTAACCAGTTCCTTTCCTTTTCTATGGCCACTACGATTCGGTTCGGAAAGGAATTTTCTGCCAGCACTCACAACCGGTTGGCCTAATAGGCCAGCTTCCCGGGTTGTAAATTAACATTGTGCCCTCTTTTCGAATCCTAAATCTCACAGGTCGGCAGTTATCAAGATCTTGCTGTTTAGCTTGAAGCATCTTTATCTATAGGGATAATTTTAAATCATGTAAGTTTATTCATAGCTTATAACTTAAACATACCTAACATTTCTTACAATATCACATATTAGCATGAACAGATTCAGGCATACATATTATTATCACAAATTCTCATTAAAGTTTTAAAAATTCCTATACCCTTTCCTATGTATCCCGAATCCTAAGGCTCATTTACTCTTCCTATATATCCCAAGTCTTAATGCTCTGATACAATGTCTGTGACACCCCAGATTCATCACCCCGCATACAAGGACTTAGAACATGCAGAACAATATAATAATTTTTCCTTTTATTATAATACAATAAAACTTACACAGCCCTAAAGTACATCATTTATCAGAGTATGAGCCTATCTATATCCATTCCGCCTTCTAGCTGTATCCTGAATTTTAGCATTTCTGGTTGTCCTAGTGAGCATAATCATCTTCGAACCAAAGATCTGTAACAATTTATTTTGAAAACAGAAAACAAAACAGGAAAATGGAATGAGCTCTTGCCCAGTGAGAGTTCACCGTTTTCGCAAATATTTACCGAGTTGCATGAATTACCCATGCATACAATTCAGGCAAATCCTAACATATAGTAGTCATAACTCATGCAGAATTCATAGACATATATCGAGAATGTAGGGCAGTCGTTAAAGTTCTATTTGAACAATAAACGAACTAGCCAGTTCATCTCACAGCCATATCAGAATGATATCAAATCATATCAGATCGTATCAGATCCTCAGCCACACCCAAACAGATATAGACATATATAGGCCCCTGTGGTCAGGACTGCTTTCGAAATCAGTAACGCAGATGATCCAGACGACCAAACCCTATGCTGGCTCGTGGGATCAAATCACATACATATAATGGATCCGACTTAACTCATGTTTATATAATAGATTCAGTGTACAAAGAAAGTACAACTGAAACATAACAAGTATGTGTGTGTTCCAGTCGGTAAGTAAACATAATTGGCAGTTCAAAATTAAAAAACATTTCAAACATTTTTCAAAAGCATTTAAAACATCTCACACAATATAGTTCAATGCATATTCACTTATTAATTGCATTAAAACGGTATCCATTTTTAGTGATATACTCACCTCAGTCCGAAGATACTAGCTCACGTCCTAATTATCCGACCTCCATAAATTTCATGTTCCGGAGATTCCGTATTTATTTCTAGCGAATAGAATTCTAAGATTCTTAACCCTTTTATAGATTCTAGGAATTAACGAAGTAAAAGCATGAAACTAATTTACCTAATTTCGTTAAAAAGAAGCGAATAACATAATAATTATTTAGAAATTATTTTTATAATTAAATTAATAAGGAAACATATTAATTATAACCCTAAAGAAAATATAAGCTTCATGCCGCAAAACTAATTTACTTATTTTCTTATTTACAAAGAGTTTATAACATTTAAATTTTATTTCTAATTTCTTTCAGAAATGGTCAATATTTAAACCAAAACTTATAAGACTTGCTAACTTAAGAAAATAGGGATTTAGAACCCTTAAAATAACTTTAACGAAGATTTACAAAAGGAATTATAAAGAAATAAACAAAAGAATTTAAATTATTCAAAAATCAAGATTTTCAATTTCGGATCAGTTTTACCCTATTAGGGATAGGCTAAAACTGCTCTGAATATTTGCAGAAAAGCCCTTGGATCAATTTTACCTGCTTCCCGATCGGTTAAAACCGCTTCGACTTTTTCAGTAATTTTTTCAATCCGTTTTACCCGCTCTGAAGTCAGTAAAAACCGCTCGGAATGGTTTTACCCATCTAGCAATCGGTTTTACCTAATTTTCTTGAGCATGGCCAATCGGCTTTGCAATCGGTTAAAACCGATCCATGCCAAAAAAACTGTTTTCAACCTCTGGCTTCGGTTTGGCTAAAATCATGCACAAAACTCATTTTTCTTTGATTCTTTTTGTTAAAAATAAATTTTACAATACTCCTATAACACTTCTAACATTTCATAGCATATTTTCAACGTTCAAAAATCAAAGATTCATAATAATTTGAAGAAAGTTTCAAAACTTCATAAATTCTTAATTTTTGCATTACAACTTTAAAGTTTAACATAATAGTAACTAGAATTTGCTTACCTTTTGATTCCTGAGCCTTCCTAGAGTTAATCTCCAAATCAACAAGCCAACTTCACGCTCAAATTCCTTCCTTTCTCCCTTTTTTTTCTACTTTTTCTAACTTTTCTTCTAACTTGAGCTTTCTTTAATTTTTCTGTTTTGATTTGGGAAATTTAATGTTTGTTAATGATCCAGGGGTATTTATAGACCTCTAAGATTGTGTAGGACAAAACCTAGGGGTTCCTAGATCCCTAGGTATATAGCTCGACCTGGAAAATTGAGAAAGATATTTTTTTTCATCTCTAGCACCCGATCTGTTTTCGGTAAAAATCGATTCGATTGGTTTTACCTGCTTAAAGGCCGGGTAAAATCAATCAAAGATTTCGTCATTTTCATCCAATCGGTTTTACCCGATTGGAGGACTGGGTAAAACCGATTCCAGTCGGTTTTACTCGTTCTTTGATCGGGTAAAACTTCTCATAGGCGTTTAGAACTTTTCATTTTCACTGTTCACACTGGTGCAATAAGTTTTACCCGATCCAGGACTGGGTAAAACTGATTGACCCATTTTTTAAACTATTTTTCATTTCTACTTCCTATTTTCAAAAATTCCATTAATTTCTAAATAATAACATTCCTAATCCCCTTTGTGGTTTCTTGCTTTGGATAGTTTCCCCCCTATGCTTTCAAAATTGACAGTTTCCTCCCTCTTGGTTTTGGACTGAAGTGTCCATTTAACAGAAAATTGCATTTCTAACGGTGTTAAAATAAATAAATAAATAACCCAAGCTAAAAAGGAATAACTATGGACATGAATAACCCAAGGGTTATTTTTGTTCTTTTTTTTAATGCCGTTAAAGATGCAATTTTCTATTAAGTGGACACTTCAGTCCAAAACCACGAGGGGGAAACTATTAATTTTGAAAGCACAGGGGGAAAACTGTCCAAAGTAAGAAACCACAAGTGGGAAACTGTATTTCACCCCAATAATCAAGAATCTAATTTATCAAATTAATCCAAATAAATTAAATTTGAAATACGAATAAAGAAATTCTTTTGAAAGAAGATATTTTATGATTTGATAAAATTTTCTAAAAAAATGGTTTTAGCCTAAAATTCTTTTAAAAGGAATTCCTATAATTCAATAAATGCTTGTAGGGAATGGTTATTTTATGGTTTAATCTTGTTTATAAAGGGAATTATAAATAATTTTAAACTTTCATGGAAAGATTTTGTTTTTAAATTTCGATGCATGATTTTTAAAGTTAGAGTTTTATGAGTTCTAAGTACGGGTAATGGATTTCGCATCTAGATAAGGAAATGATTTATATCTGTAGATTGAAATTCTAAAGTTGCTTTTATAGAATCCTATTGCTTAAGGCTAGATTTGAAGTTTCCAATTCCTAAGTATTTATGGAAAAGTCTTTTCCTACTTCTATTTATACGGCTTATTTCCTAATAAAGAAAGTTAAAACTTTTAACCTAAAAATATATATCCATATTGAAAATATAGTGATTTAAAGTATAAAAAAAAGAAAAATAACGTAAAATGAAGGTAATTAAACTGTTAGCCTTACGGCCTCAATCTTAGTTTTAATGATAGGTTAACAAATATATGATTTTGTTTAATGCTTTGCCCTTGAAGTTATTTGTACAAAAGATGTAGAAAAAGTGCAGTAAAGCAAAGTTCAAAGCCAGTCTCGAAGTCGGGTCTCGACAGCCTTTCAAAGTCGAAGCTACCCAGAAAGCTTCGAAATCGAGCCTCGACAGGCTCTCGACGTCGAGCCACCTTCGAAGTCGAAGCCTCGACATGCAGACGACACCCTTTGAGCTCTCGGGTTTGGAATTAATTCAAAATACATGAAACAAGTGAAGTATCGACACCGAGTGTTGACAAGCCTTCGACATTGAAGCTAGTTACCTAGAAATGTTCGAGACCAAGGGACAACACCCATTCAAAGTTGAACCTAACTAGCAGTTAGACACATTCAAAATAAACTCCTAGCCGTTGGAATTCAAAATATGGGTCAAGGCGTCCGAGAAGATCGCACTAACTCACATGAAAACTTGAAGCCAAATTCATGAAAAATAAAGAAGAGATCACAAGAAGAACAATGCAAAAAACGGTGAAGAAAACGGAGCTATAACGAAGAAACGGCAAGCAAAACAAGAATGCCCAGAAAGCTTCTAACCCGACCTTCGATGTCGAACCTCAACCTCGAACCTTGTCCAGAACCAAGCTTAGACACCCTATAGACACCTTTTGAGGCTACTGGAGTAGAGCTTCTAACCTGACCTTCGACGTCGAACCCCGACCTCGAGCCTCCTATTGGGAAGCAAAAAATAGCCATTATATGATCGTTTGAAGTGATTTCTTCACTCCTATAAATACCCCTAAGCTCAAAATTGAAGGCTAATCATCTTTTTCAAGTCTCCTACACTTAAAAAACATTCTCAAACTTTATTTCAATGATTTGTATGTCAAATTAGCTTGTTAAGGTAGGACTGGAAAGAGGCCTTTGTGCCCATTTGTTGTTTGTCATTGTAAACTCCATTATGGAGATTTTATCTTTCTAAACACATTTAGAAAAGTCCTAACTCAAGAGTTTGAGTGGAGGCAATATGTATTAGGCAAATTCCTAAGCTCCTGACTAAAGAGTTAGGCAAGAAGAATGGGGGAGCAAGAAGAGAAGGAGAGACCCAACTCAAGAGGTTGAGTTTGGGCAATTGTGCAAGTCCCAATTTGAGGTAAGTTGGGCATTGGGATTAAAGACCTATCCAAGAGTTTGGATTAGGCAAAGGGAATAAGTCCTAGCTTAGATTTAAGATAGGCATTTGTCAAAGTCTTGATCAAGAGGTTGATTGAGAAAAAAGTCCTAATTACTAGGCAATGAAGTCTTGAGTAAGACCTAAAGTCCTTGAGGAAGGATAGGGCAAAAGATTCATTGCTAGCCTTAGGCAATGGAAAAGTCTTGAGTTTAAGAGATTAATCTTAAGCAATTGTAAGGGATTGAAACACTCCTTTAAGTGTTTCTTAGTTGATTAGAAATCTCAAGTTGTAGAACTTGGGGAGTGGACTAGGATTCAAAGTTTGGTGTGTTCTTGGTTTGATTGTTTATTTGCTTTCACATTTTGAAAATCACTAATCACACACCACACTTTGTAAAATCTGTTTTTACACTTGCCTTTGAAAATGGTTTTTCAAAGTTGATCTTCTTTGTAGAAGAAATATTTTTAAAGGGTTAAGAACTTGATTCACCCACTCCCCCTCTTAGGTTGCTATTGATAATTGGGATTTCAATTGGTTTCAGAGCTAGTGTTCTAATTTGTAGGTTTAACAACCTTTGAGTTAAAGATCATTTTTACAACCTTCGTGATTTTTAGTGTCTTATTTGTTTGGTT
This sequence comes from Leptodermis oblonga, assembly GCA_016801395.1. Classification (NCBI taxonomy): domain Eukaryota; kingdom Viridiplantae; phylum Streptophyta; class Magnoliopsida; order Gentianales; family Rubiaceae; genus Leptodermis; species Leptodermis oblonga. The sequence continues at coordinate 25,440,020 of CM028756.1, read as the reverse complement.
GACTATTTGAGCTTTATTTTCCCAAATTTGCACAAAATGGTTAAAGGTAAGAAAGCCACCAAGAAGGTGACCAAGCTAGCTAAGAATTCGGATGATTCTTCAAGTGAGGAAGACAAGAAAACCATAAGAAGATGCTTAGTTGGGAATGAGCTACAAGAGGTAACAAATTCTTCTCAATATTCTTCATGTGGTAATGAAATGCATGAAAGTGATAGTGACAATGATAATGCTAATAATGCTAAAATATACAAGTTTGTCACTTTGATGCATGAAAAATGTATGAATGCCATGAAAATGAATGTTATGCATGAAAAGAAAATCAACTCTTTAGAAATTCATGTGGCATCATTAAAAGAAGAAAACTCTAAATGATGACTTAAAAATCAAAGTAGATAAAATGAGTACTTTGCTAGAGAATGAAGATGCAAAGTACATTGATTTGAAAGGGTATTATGAGGCATGCCTTAGAGAATGAGAAATTGCATAAAAAGGCTAGTTCATATGATTTGTTGAAAAATGAGTATGAATGCATGAAAAAGAAAATTCAAGACTTGAGTGCAAGTCTTGAAATTTTGACCTTAGAAAAGTTGTTAGGCAAACAAAAGGTAGGAAATGGTAAACATGACTTCGGTTATGAAAGTAACCAAAATTGTGATATGCCTTCTACTTCTACTACCTTTGTTAATGCTTCAAATAGTGATGTTAAATTTTCCTATCCAACTGTTTAAGCTACAAAGAAGACTAATCATGCATGATTGTATGAAAAGAAAAAAAGTCTTCTAAGATTAAAAATGATGTGAATTTAATTGATTATTCATTTTATATGCCTAGAAAAATGCATGTTCCTCATAGGCATAGTGAAGTTTGTTGTCATCCTCATAATTTTGATTTATGTGCCCCAAAGAGGGATATTTGGTTGTTAAATGCTCATGCATCTTATCTTACTCCAAGATATATGAATGTGCATAGTTCATTTAGAAATGAACCTAGGAGATATTATGATAGAAACAATGATTCTAGGTTATATAACGCTTCCCATTTTAGAAAGAATCATTGTGTTCATATGCCATTAAGGAGGCATAGTGTAATTAATTATAACAGAGTGCCATATGCATATAGAAGAAATGTTAGGACATTTCCTTCATTAGATGCACCTATTATGTGTGACTATTGTGGTAGAAAAGGTCATCTTTCACCCAAATGCTTTGATAGAAAAAAATGTGAAAAAGGGTAGAAAGTTATGAAAAGTAAAGGAACAAGCTAACCCCCTTGGACCCAATAAGTGTTGGGTACTAAAATATTGTGCTTGATTTCTTTGTAGGTCCTTGATGCTACTTTATCCACTAAATCTCAATGAAAAGATGCTTGAAAGTAGCAAGGATAGTTGATTGGAGCCAAATGTGAAAAATGCAAAAATTGCAAAAATGGCTTCAAGAATGGTAATGAGCCAATTGAATGCTCATTTGAGGTAACATGTACCATCTTAACTCACTTTTTTGGCTTTATAATTGTTTTGATGATTATATGCAAATTGAGTTGAATATGATGAACATGTGTGAATTGAATTCAAAATGATGGATATGCTATAAATAATGCATAGTTTGATTTGAATATGCATATTGTTCTTAAATGAGAAAGTTGACTTGTATGTTAACTTCATATCCTTGAATCATTTTGATTAAAAGCATGTTTTGATGGAAGTCCTTAGGGAGTTTATGAGCTTTAATGGAAAATAGCTAGAAGTTTGACTGTAGGTTGACTTTATACTTTTGCATGCTTAGATGATGAAAATTGGTCTAATGTACTTAGAATGACATTTGAAATATGCTAAGGCCAATTTTGATATTAAAAGACTCAAGAAGAGATGATATAGGCAAAATGTATAAAATTTGATGAAATTTCAAAACTTGCCTTTGTTAATGAGTCTTTGAGTGATATAATCCTAGAATGCCATATTTTAGAGTTAAAGTGATGCATTAGGATCTACGTCATCTTTGGTATATTGAAATTCTTGCATTTTAAAAGAGTTGAAAACTTTTCATATGAAGATAGCAAGAATTAAGCATGTTTGCATTACATGAAAACGGTTGACCAAGTGGTTGACTTACGAAATATACATGCTGTAGTGTATTTGATATTTTAAGCATGGATTAATCGATGATTTGAAGTTGCTTGCATGAAAAAATTGAGGCTAAATGCTAGAAAATTGCAACTTTCAAATATTGTATGCTTTATATGCTTAAAATTGAAAAAGCTTAACCAAGTAGTTGACCTTGAAAATATGCATGTTTTGGATGGTTTGAATCTTTATGCATAAACTACTTGAGTATTTAAAGTTTCTTGGATGATAAAATGCTTGATAAAATCCTTTCGAAGTGGAAGGCTGCCCAGAAAGCTTCGAACTCGAGCCTCGATAGGCTCTCAACGTCGAGCCACCTTCGAAGTCGAAGCCTCAACATGCAGACGACACCATTTGAGCTCTCGGGTTTGGAATTAATTCAAAATGTATGAAACAAGTGCAGTATTGACACCGAGTGTCGACAAGCCTTCGGTATCAAAGCTAGTTGCCCAGAAATGTTCGAGACCAAGGGACGACACCCATTCAAAGTCGAACCTAACTAGCCGTTAGACATATTCAAAATAAAACCCTAGCTGTTGGAATTCAAAATATGGGTCAAGGCGTCTGAGTAGCACACCAACTCACATGAGAAGAACAACGCAAAAAATGGCAAAGAAAACGGAGCTATAACGAAGAAACAGCAAGCAAAACAAGAATGCCCATAAAGCTTCTAACCCAACCTTTCGACGTCAAACCTCGACCTCGAACCTTGTCCAGAATCAAGCTTAGACACCCTTTGAGGTTACTGGAGTAGAGCATCTAACCCGACCTTCGACGTCGAACCGCGACCTCGAACCTCTATTGGGAAGCAAAAAATAGCCGTTATATGATCGTTTGAAGTGATTTCTTCACTCCTATAAATACCCCTAAGCTCAAAATTGAAGGCTAATCATCCTTTTCAAGTCTCCTACACTTAAAAAACATTCTCAAGCTTTATTTCAATGATTTGTATGTCAAATTAGCTTGTTAAGGTAGGACTGGAAAGAGGCCCTTGTGCCCATTTATTGTTTGTCATTGTAAACTCTATTGTGGAGATTTTATCTTTCTAAACACATTTAGAAAAGTCCTAACTCAAGAGTTTGAGTGGAGGCAATATGTATTAGGCAAACTCCAAAGCTCCTGACTAAAGAGTTAGGCAAGAAGAATGGGGAAGCAAGAAGAGAAGGAGAGACCCAACTCAAGAGGTTGAGTTTGGGCAATTGTGCAAGTCCCAATTTGAGGTAAGTTGGGCATTGGGGTTAAAGACCTATCCAAGAGTTTGGATTAGGCAAAGGGAAGAAGTCCTAGCTTAGATTTAAGATAGGCATTTGTCAAAGTCTTGATCAAGAGGTTGATTGAGAAAAAGTTCTAATTACTAGGCAATGAAGTCTTGAGTAAGACCTAAAGTCCTTGAGGAAGGATAGGACAAAAGATTCATTGCTAGCCTTAGGCAATGGGAAAGTCTTGAGATTAAGAGATTAATCTTAAGCAATTGTAAGGGATTGAAACACTCCTTTAAGTGTTTCTTAGTTGATTAGAAATCGCAAGTTGTAGAATCTGGGGAGTGGACTAGGATTCAAGGGGAGTCCGAACCACTATAAATTTGGTGTGTTATTGGTTTGATTATTGGGGCATACTATTTGTAGTGACAATTTTACTATTTGCAGTAACATTTTTCTATGAAAAGTCTATTTTGCCCTTTAGCTAAAAAAAAAATTCTTTTTTATATTTTTCATACTACACTGTAAGTAAACAATCTATACATGTTTTTACGTAAAATTTGTTTGTTAACAGAAAAAAAACCCTGTCTGACCCGAGATTGACAAAACTATTTTGCCAAAAATCTCGTCATTGACAAAAATATATTCCAAAATCCCGCCCCCTATTTGCAGGAACATTACCAAAATATTACCCAAAGTGGGCGGTATTTTGGATCAAAATACTGCCCAGTATTTTGGATCAAAATACTACCCAGTATTTTGGATCAAAATACTGCCCTCCAAAATACTGCCCAGGGCAGTATTTTGATCCAAAATACCGCCCACTTTGAGCGGTATTTTGGAAGAAACCCAATCCAACATGAAAAATGTATAGATTGTTTTTTTTTGTTAAAAAACCAATTTTACATACAAAAAATGTATAGATTATTTATTTACCGTGTAATATGGATTGTCCTCGTGACTATCGGCTATAATTAGATTGAAAATGATTTCTTTTATTTTTTTTAAACTTAAGGGGCATTATAGACTTTTCACAGAAAAATGTTACTGCAAATAGTAAAATTGTCACTTCAAATAACAATTATGTGATTATTTATTTGCTTTCACATTTTGCAAATCACTAATCACACACCTCACTTTGTAAAATCTATTTTTATACTTGTCTTTGAAAATGGTTTTTCAAAGTTGATCTTCTTTGTAGAAGAAATATTTTTAAAGGGTCAAGAACCTAATTCACCCCCTCCCCCTCTTAGGTTGCTATTGACAATTGGGATTTCATAAAGTAAGTAAAGTAATTAAAGAGAAATAATAAAGTAATTTAGGTACAATAAATAAGCGCATAAGGGGGTGGGGTGGGGGTGGGGTGGGGGGAGGGATACAATCGAAATTATGGCAACCTTACTTTACATGCATTCATATTATTCTTACTACGATGCTTCTTATTAATACTCACTAATATTACAAGTAATACTTACACACCTAATTTACATATATTTTAAGTGCTATTACTTTTATAGTCCGCTTTCTTCTTTCTACTTTTCCTTCGGATGCCCCGAGGGTCCCGCTTCCTCATCTACAGGTATCATGACTTGGTTTACGGATTGGGCGCTAAGATCTTTTACAGGTAACGCTAGTTGTCCTGCCACTATGGTTACCCTGTACATCTCGATCTTAATCCACTATGCAGGAGTCTAACCGAGTCCTTGAAACCACTGAAGTTCTAGGCGGTAGGTGCTTAAATTAACCGGTCAGCTCCTCTTTCAACCATTTCACATGCATCGCTTATATCGCCTAAAGCCTATGCTTTCATCCCATATAGTGGCTCTCAGACATCCAATATCCCTGATATAATAATCTATAAAATAGCTATTTGTATCTATCTAGCATTGGCAATATTCTAAATGTGCCTCCACTTGGGCTACTCTATCTTGTGATCCGGCCAGTGCTAATTGCAACTCTCCTATCTGGGCATCTTTTGATACCAGTTCCTGCTTTGCTTCAGCTAAGTCATCTCTTAACCAGTTTCTTTCAACCTCTATTGCTCCTACTACTTGGTTAGGAAAGGAGTTTCCACGCCAACACTCACAACCGGTTGGTCTAATAGGCATTCCTAAAATATACATTAACATACCACCTTCGCAACAAAGTCTAAATTCCATCGGTCGAAAATTATCAAGGTCTCGCTGTTTAGCCTGCATCATTGCCATCTTTATCTATAAAATAGTTTCAAATCATGTAAGTTTATTCATTATTTCTAACTTAAAGCCTATCATTTATTAAAAGATCTCATATAGCATATATATTCAGGCATACATATTTCAATGTCAAAATTCGCATTTAAAGCTTTAAAATTTTTCTCATCCTAATATTTACTTAAATCCCTTTCTATCTATCCCAAACCCTAAGGCCAATTTATTCTTCCTTATATATCCCAAGTCTTAATGCTCGGATATCATGTCTGTGACACCCCAAATTCACCACCCCTATACAACGGATTGGCTTCACCGGATGCCTGCTTGGCTCGCACCAGGACTCAGAGTATGTAGAACGTAATAATTTTATTCTTTATTAAAATACAGTAAAATTTATACAGCCTAAAGTATGTGATTTATCAGAGTATAAGCCCATCTCTATCAATCCCGCCTTCTAGTTGTATTCCATTATTTCCGTACTTCAAGTTGACCCAGTGAGCATATTAATTTTCGTACCAAAGATCTGTAACAATTTATTTTGAAAACAGAAAACCAAATGGGAAAATGGAATGAGCCATTGCCCAGTGAGAGTTCACCGTTTTCGCAAACATTTCCCGAGTTGCAAAAATTACCCATGCATATAAATCAGGCAAATCCTATCATATAGTAGTCATGACTCATGCATAATTCACATACATATATCAAAAATGAAGGGAGGTCGTTAAAGTTCTATATTAACGAACTAACCGGTTCACCTCGCAGATATATCGGAATCAGAATCATATATATTATATTTTCAGCCACTCCCAAACAGATACAGACATATATGGGCCCCAAAATTCGGAACTGATTTCGAAATCAGGAATGCAGATGATCCAGACGACCAAGCCCTATACTGGCTTGTAGGATCAAATTGCACACATATAATGGATCCGACATACTCATGGTCATATAACAGATTCAGTGCATAAAGAAAGTACAACTAAAACATAATTAGTCCATATGTATTCCAGCTGGTAAGTAAACACAACTGGTAGTTTAAAAACAAAGTATTTCAAACATTTTTTAAAAGCGTATAAAACATGTTACACAATTCAGTTCAATGCAGATTCAATTATTAATTGCATTAAAATGGTATCCATTTACAGGGATAAACTACCTCGGTCCGAAGATATAAGCTCACGTGCTATCTATCCGATCTGCATACATTTCATGTTCCAAAAATTCAGTATTTATTCCCAACTAATAAAATCCTAAGATTCTTTAAACTTCTTATGGATTCTAGTAATTTAGTTAAATAATGGCGTAAAACTAATTTATTTAATTTTGCTAAAAAGAGCGTATACTAATTGATATTTAAAAGTTATTTCTATTTTATTTTGAAAATAAGTAAATCAATAAAGAAATTATTCATACACGACTACAAAATGGACTTTCTACGGCGGTGCTTTAACGGCGGAAAGAACAAACCGCCATTAAAAAGAAAGTACGGACTTTCTACGGCGGTTCTATATAAAACCGCTGTAGAAAGGGACTTTCTACGGTGTCCCTTTCTACAGCGGTTAGAAATAAACCGCCGTAGAAAGGGACTTTCTACGGCGGTTTTTGATAACCGCCGTAGAAAGGTGACTTTCTACGGCGGTTTTATTTCTAACCGCTTTCTACGGCGGTTTTCAAGTCCCTTTCCAGACGGTTGTATTTCTAACCGCCGTATAATTAATAAATATGATGAATTTTACTATAAAAATTGATAAATAGTAAAATACATATTTATTATTAAATTTAAAAAAATTTGGAGGTTAATTTACAAAAATAGAAAAACTAGAAATTAATAGGAATAGAGGAACGGGCGGGAATTCACAATTACGGGCTTTCTAAGGCGGATTTATTAAAGAAATGGACTTTCTACGGCGGTTGTAATTAAACCGCCATAGAAAGTTACTTTCTATGGAGGTTTTAATTAAAACCGCCGTAGAAAGTCCATTTCTACGGCGGTTTTAATAAAAACCGCTATAGAAACTTGATTTTGTTTGAATTTTAAGGGATTCCCTTTGTTTCCATCTCCAGCCAGCCGCGGCTTCCCCCTGTTTCCATCTCCAGCAAACTGAAACGTTCTCTCGTTGCCGACGCCCATCCTCTCTCCATCGGTTTTTTTCTCTTGTCTTCCTCTGAAGTCGTTCTTCCGGCAGCGTTGATAACAAGATCCGCGGTCACCCAACTCCGGATATGGTTTCTTAATCGGCCATCACCCACCACTTGGAGTTAATCCCCCATCATAATTTCACCACAATCGGTCTTTGTTGTGGGCTTCAAATCATAAAAAAGGTAATATAGAATAGTTTCAACTTTATTTAAGTTTTACAAATTTTATTGTTACTTGATTATTGTGATTGGCCTAGGGTTTATTATTAGTGTTAAATTCGGGTTTGGTGTGATGATGAATGATTAAATTCGGGTTTGATTAGTGTTATATCAGTGATTATTGTATTGTTCTTGTTGTTAATGATTAAATTAATTATAATTTGATGGATGCACGGAAAAATTTTGTGAAGTTTGGTGGTTGTTCGGTTTATTAGCATGGAAGTTTTTGATATATATATTTTGAATAAAGTTGAAATATATATATATATATATATCAAAACCTTTCTAAGGTTGTTCCTGCTGTTTTTGATATATATTTTTTGAATGTAGAGAAAAAAAATGAAATATTAAATTTTTTTTTACAAATTTGGTACTTTCTACGGCGGTTATCTTCAAAACCGCCGTAGAAAGTAGACATTCTACGGCGGTTTTTTTCAAAACCGCCGTAGAAAGTCCGAACTTTCTATGGCGGTTCACTACCGCCGTAGAAAGTCCGTAAACTTTCTACGGCTGCCGGATAGATGGCGGTTTAAAATGCCGAAAACCGCCATTAAAAGCCCTAAAAAACCGCCATTAAAAGTCATTTTTGTAGTAGTGATAATCTTAAAGAAAATATAAGTTTCATGCCATAAAACTAATTTTCTTATTTTCCCCTTTTAAAAGAGTTTATAACATTTAAACTCTATTTTTAATTTTTATTTCGGAAATAACCAATAAATAAACAAAAATTATATTAACTACTTAACTTGAGAAAATATAAATTTAGAACCCTTTAAATGATTGTTAAAATATTTTTACCAAAGATTTACAAAAGGATATATAAAGAAATAAACAAAAGAATTAAAATTATTCAAAAATCCATTTTTCAGTGTCGGATCAGTTTTACCCGATTGATGACCGGTTAAAACCGCTCCGAAATATTTCAGAAAACCTTCAGATTAGTTTTACTCATTTGGAGACCAGTTAAAACTGCTCCTACTATTTTCAGAAAATGAGCAATTGGTTTTTCCCGCTCCGGAATCGGTAAAAACCAATCGGAATGGTTTTACCTGAATGAAATCGGTTTTAACGGGTTTTCTTGAGCAAGGGCAATCGGTTTACCAATTTCCCAATCGGTTAAAACTGATTGCTGTCCAGAAACCTCCTTCAACCTTTTGCTTTGGGTTTTGGCTAAAATTGTGCACAAAACTTGTTTTGCTTTGATTCTTTTTGCTAAAAATATATTCTACAATACTCCTGCAACATTTCTAACATTCCATATCACATTTCTAACGTTCAAAAATTCAAGAATCAATCTAACTATTAAGAAACTACAAAACTGAACTAATTCATACTTTTTGCATTATAATTCTAGGATATAACGTTCTAGTAATTCAAGATTGCTTACCTTTTGATTCCTGAGGCTTCTTTGATCACAACCCTCAGATTAGCAATCCAACTTCACTCTCCAAATCCTTCTTTTCTCTATTTTTTCCTAACTTTTTCTAACTTTTCTACTTTCTACTTTCTCCTACCTTTGATCTTTGATTCTGCGAAATGGATGTTTGTAAAACGATCAAGCGCTATTTATAGGCCCCTGGTCCGTATAAGGCTAAAAACCTAGGGGTCCTAGACCCCCAGCTTTGTAGCTCGCCATTGGACATTGAAGAAGATATTTTTTTCATCTCTATTCCCCGATCGGTTTTACCCGCTTCGGGAACTGGTTAAAACCGATCGGATCAGTTTTAATCATTCCGAGACTGGGTAAAACCGGTCCGAAGTTTTTTGTCATTATACTCCAATCAGTTTTATTCGATTGGTGACTAGGTAAAATCGCTCTTTAGGCGGTTATAATTTTCTCTTTTTTTACTATTTATAGCGGTCAGATCGGTACCCGAACCGGCACTAGGTAAAACCGATTGACCCTTTTTTAAAATTGTTTTTCATTTATTTTCTATTTTATATTTCTTATTTTCCAGAATTAAATAAATTCTTAAATAATATCCTACTTAAACTAACAACATATCTTGAAATCAAGAATCAAAATTAATCAAATCTAAACACACAAATTAAAATTGAAATTATAGTAAGAAAAATTCTTTTAAAGAAAATATTTCATAATTTTATAAATATTCCTAAGAAAATAGTTTAGATTACAATTCATTTTAAAGAAATTCTATAACTTAGTAAATATTTGTAAGCAAATATTTTTTTTAATACCTCTAAATATTCTAGAGGTGAATTTTAATATTAAAAATTTATAGTGTCTCACAATATTGACCCTTTAATTTTATGTATTGTGTGTATATATTACCTAAGCATTGGCACTTTAAATTTATGTAGTGTATATATTAATTCATTTGTATTTGTATATATAATGTTTATATATATATGTATATATATATATTTGCAGGGGGCTACTTTTTTTTCATCAATTATATATATTTTTGAAAAATAGTGGCTAACACATGTTTATAGAAATATTCGATGTGAAAGTGTAACGACTTTTAACACCCGTTAGAACTCAAATGGTGTAAATATGTAAGAAATTTTAATAAAATACAAAAATTTTAAAAGCTTGTAACACTGGTTCTTTTCTTCACTAACACTGGTTGCAATTAGCCTATGTTTATTATCAAGTTATTAACATCGGTGTCGGGAAAACCGATTTGAATTATCCGAGATTTTTAACATCATGTATCACTAACACCAGCTGCAGATTTCTCAAAATCCAGTGTCAAAAGGGGTAAATATCTGGCGTCAATGACCCAGTTTTTTGATAGTTTTTGGTTATTTTCTCAGTTGCATTTTCTTGTTGAGGTTGCCTACCTTAATTCTTTTGTCTTTGTATGTTTGATTGTGGGCTATTCTTAAGGGAGGCCATTAAATGGCCCGATTGGGAATGAGAGTGAGGCACGTGAGTGAAAATCCACGTCAGTGCATCAGTAGAAAAATAAAAAATGCCGTCAAGTGTGGAGGTAATTCTCTCTCCTAGGTGGATAGTAATGATAACAACCGCATCTCTTCTCTCTTATCTTCTTCCTCTTTTTTCTTATCAACTTTCTCTTACGCCTTCTTTTCTTGTCTCTCCTCTCTCCTCACCTTCCTCTTCTTCGTCATACGTACAAGAAAGGAGAAGATTTATGAAAACTTGTGATTGTGGATAACTTACTTCTGCTCCTGATTGTGACAAGAACATAATTCTAATGTGGATGACTATCGACAAAGTGGTGAGCTTTTATAATTCGAAATTGTTATACGCAGTAATCGTTTTACTATTCGCAGTAACATTTCCCTGTGAAAAGACAAAAATGCCCCTGGCCTAAAATAAAAAATAAAAAGAAGAAACGGTTACTGTTCAACGTGCGTGAACAGTACTGTTCACGCAGGTTGAACAGTACCCGGTTAGAAAAAAAACTGAAGAAATACCGCCGGTGTCCCCATAACCGTTTTACTAAACGCAGTAACATTCCCCTGTAAAAAGTCCGAATTACCCGAGTACGATCCATATTACACTATAAGTAAACACTATATTTATTTTTTTACTTTAAATTAGTTTGCATAAATTCTCTATATACCCCTTCATTATAATTTTCGGGAAAAAAAACCCATTCGGGGGGATTTTTTTCCCGGATCTGCGATTATCCGGACGTTTTTTTTTCTGTTTCTGCAACATTTCGGCCGGGGAGACTGTCTCCGCGGACGGAATTCCGGGAAAATACCGCCGACCGCCGGCGATATTTTCCGGCCAAAATACCGCCTGCGATATTTTCCCCGGAAAATACCGCCAGTCGCCAGCGATATTTTTGGCGAAAATACCGCTGGCGATATTTTCCGGCCAAAATACTGCCGGCGACGGTATTTTCGCCGGAAAATATCGCCGGCGGTCGGCGGTATTTCTTTAATTTTTTTTTAACCGGGTACTGTTCACGCACGGGTGAACAGTACCCGGTTTTCTTCTTTTTGGCCAGGGGCATTTTTGTCTTTTCACAGGAGAATGTTACTGCAAATAGTAAAACGGTTACTGCGTTTAGTATGCCTCTTATAATTTTGATGAAGGAGAAAGAACATGAAAGCTCCTGATTGTGGCTTTTTCTTTTCCTAGCTCGTTGTGGATGTCTTCATTAGAATTTTGATAATCACATTGTAATTTTTTACCTCCAAACATACTCACTAAAACATGCATAATAAAATGATACATTTAAAGCCAGCATTTGATACAAAGCGTGGATATAAAAATGATACATTTAAATCAAATATCGAGTATACAATGTGCGTATTAAAACGATACATTTAAATCTAATATTTGATAAAACGTATGTATTAAAATAATACATTTTAAGCAATTATTTTGTACAACGTGCTTATTAAGACGATACATTTAAATAAAATATTTGATACAACATACGTATTAAAATGATACATTTAAAAAAATATTTGATATAATGCACTTATTAAAATGTACATTTAAACTAAAAATTTTCTAAAAACATACAAAAAGTGAAAAAAGAAAAATTAATCACTGTAAAGTTTCAAAAAAAAAAAAAGAAAGAAAATAAATCAAAACAGTAATTTTTTATAATAAAAAAATTAGGGGAGAAAGAAAGAAATCAATGAAGAAAGAGAGAGGTCTGATGTGAGTTTGGTGTATTGAATCCGATCGTGTGTAAACATGCTCTCTACAGATGTGGTAGTTATGTGGCTTTCCACCATCAAGGGTAGAAAAGGAACATAAAACCTGGAACCCTTGCACAGTATATCGGTCTTGGATCGATTCTGTCCAAAAGATATTTCCCTATTCTTAAGTGGTACGAACTTGGTGTTTTGTGTGTGAATGCTTATTTTTGCTAGTAATGGTTTTGTTGTAGTTTTATGGGCCGCACTGAATCAAATAATGGCAACTTCTCTAGGGGAGGGAGGAGGAAGGTGGAGAAGTTTTGGAAGTTTGTGTTAATTTGGAGAAGAAGATAAACAGTAAACCGATAAAATTGCCCTTAAATAAAGTTACAGTGAGGCATGTGATGGGAATCCCGTCAGCTCTTACGGAGTCGAACGGCGAAATGACATTTTTTGCCTGTTTAAAATAGTATAATGATCAACATTTATAGCTCAAAAAAAATTTAATTATCAAATCGAACACTTTCAAGAAGTATTGTGACAAATTTTTTTTAAGTTCACTCTTTCTGCAATTGATACTTGCAGGAGCCAAGTCAAATAGCCAACTCGCATTGTTGAATTTAATGGAAGTGGGGGTTCAGACTTGCTAAGTCAAATATGCCGTCCCATTCGGGCCAAGATACATAACAGGGATAGGTTTTGTCAAAGAGAGAAGTCAATTTCACACGTGTTATTGGACTTAAGTCTTCATTCTCATAGCCTTTTCCTTTTTCTTTCCTCTGTTTGAAAAGATGTATAAAAATAAGAGAGAATTTTTTAACACTCCTTATTTTCGGAAACAATCAATACATTCTATTTTACAGGTGTAACTTTCTAAAACAGACACTATTTCTATTTTAAAAATTGTCATTATTTTTATCCATAAATCAAGAACTTCATTATCTTCTTTTGTTTAAATAGAAAGATGCACTATTTTTTATATTACAGAGGTTAGTTTTTTTTTTAAATGTACTAATTTTACCGTTAAAATTGATACTTTTTTTTAATAAAAAAAAATATAGACAATTTTATACTACAAGCATTACTTTTTTAAAACAGACACTACTTCAACTTTTAAAAAATTTAAAATATGCCCTACTTTTTGTTTTACATGTACTACTTTTTTAAATAGACACTACTTTTACCTTTATCATCACATATTATTTTATAGGCACTATTTCAACTCTTAAAATAATACACGATATATCAAATGTTATATGTAATACTTTTATATTTTTATTTTAGAAACAGTGGGGAATACATAGCAGCTAAACTCACTATATCAAAACATGTTCGTAATACTTAGATGTCAAACTCGACACTTTTTATTTAACCCTTTTTTGTATAGAAAAAAAAAAAGTGTGCTTTCAAGAACTGTGTGCACACTGTCAGTGTTGGACGACATAGCAGGTCGGATACAAAATTTTGCGTAAGTTTGATAAGATAGGACCTTTTTTCTCGATTTTGGTATATCATTTATGTATGACAATCCCAAAGTAAATTTACTCTGTTTCAAAAATAAAAATGAACTTAACATTGTAATACACAATTGATAAATACTATACAGTATGGTAAGACAGACTATCCGAGCTAAAAAATAATGTAAGATTTTGAATCCTGTTAGGCACAATAAATAGCATAAGATAAGGTAATTGAGTTTATATAGTTAACATCAGGAGGCCACTTCCATTCATAACTTTGTCTTTCCATAGGACACCACCAATGGCAAGAACTACCATATTGTTACTGTATTTTTCAATTCAATACTGTTTCGTTGCTTGTGGTTCTCTGCCATTCACGAGCTATTCTTCAACAGATGAGTCTGCCCTTCTGGCCATAAAGTCTCAAATAATATTTGATCCCTCCACCCTTTTAGCAACCAATTGGACCAAAGGCTCCTCGTTTTGCAATTGGGTTGGCATCACTTGCAACCACAACCACGAAAGGGTCGCGTCCTGGAACCTTTCCGGTGGATGGATGGAAGGCACAATAGCCAAAGAAGTTGGGAATCTCTCCTTCTTGGTTTCCCTGGACATCAGCAACAACAAATTCCATGGCTATATTCCAGATCAGATTGGCCATTTAAAGCGATTGCAAATTTTGTCGATGCAGCACAATGAATTCAGTGGCCATATTCCGGAGAGATTTGGGTTTCTGACTCGAATTCAAGAACTGCTCCTGTATGCTAATAGACTCACAGGACCAATACCATCTACTCTGTCTCAATGCTCAGAAATCAAGTTTCTTGATTTGTCATACAATGAATTTACCAATTCCATGCCTGCAAATATTGGAAACCTGTCAAAACTAGAGGAGTTGTATATTGGTGGCAACAGTTTCACTGGTAAGACTTACTTTTTAAATTTCTACTGATTACTAAAACCATATTCCCAATTTAAGATTTTTATTTTTATTTTTTGGTGTATATAGTTAATTTGATCCTTTTTATTTTCAGGTAAACTACCTTCGACACTTTAATATATCTTCAGTAAGGATTCTGGAGGCTGAATCTAATGCGATATCGGGCAATCTTCCACAGGATATTGGCAAGAAAACTATGAATCTTGAACGCTTGTTTCTTCCGTACAAATTCCTTACTGGTCAGATTCCTAGTGCGATTTGGAATATGTCATCGCTGTTGTATTTAAATCTGAAGGAAAACCACATGACAGGTTAATTTTCATGGTCTCTATTCCCTCACCAATCCAAACAAAAGAAAGGTGCAAAAATGGGGCTATGAGTTAAAGATAAATTACACAATTTTAATGTAATAGTTACACAAAAGTAGTATTTTGTGGTGGAAAATGGTATGCATTCTTTAAAAAAGGTTGGCGTTGACTAATAAATACTCTGCTCATTGGTTTTGGCAGGGAAATTAGATTTGAATTTTGGAAATTCCTCTTCCTTCAAGGATATTAGTTTGGGGACAAATGGATTCTTTGGAAGCTTGCCAAAAGAACTATGTTTCAGACATCCAAATTTGGAGTATTTTCACCTTGGTGTTAACCAACTTTATGGCAGAATCCCTTCTAGTCTTTCACACTGTAGTGGACTCTACCACATTCAGTTGAATTCAAATAACTTTACAGGAATCTTTATACTGACTTCAATATCTGCTTCCTATTATAGTACAATAATTAAAATAATTTTCTCAAATCATCAATATTTATAAATCATGCAGGAGGCATACCAACTGAGATTAGAAATATTTCCGGACTTCAATATTTATATCTCTATAACAATAGTCTGACAGGTATGTTCGTGACAGCTACATTTACTTTACCAAATAAACCATCGGAAGGAAAGTTTTAATTTAGCAAACAACTTAATAGGTTAATATATATATATATATATATGTATATATATATATATCATCTTAGCATGTCAGCAATAACTTGTAATACTATGTTTACTATTTTGGCAGGGAAATTAGATTTGAGTTGGGGAAATTCCTCTTCCCTCCAAAGTATCAATTTGAGAAAAAATGGATTCGTTGGAAGTTTGCCTAAAGATCTATGTTTCAGACATCCGAACTTGCAATATTTAGACCTTGGTTTTAACCTACTTGAAGGCCGAGTTCATTATAGTATTTCACATTGCAGTGCACTCACATCCATTGACTTCAGTTTCAATTACTTTATAGGTATGTCAGGTAACTTTATTTTGACTTACATCTTTGAGTTCTATTGTAGTGCAATAATTAAAGTAACTTTTTCAGTGTATCAACATTTTTAATCTTGCATATAGGAGACATACCAGCTGGGATTGCAAACATCACCGGGCTTCACTCTCTATATCTCGATAACAATGGATTGACAGGTTTGTAATCGTCATATGTATCTAAAAAGAGTATTTTCAAACAACTTAAATGGTTCACTTTCGTCATCTCTATCACCTTATAACTTGGTATAAAACAATTTTAATGGTGCAGGAGGCATACCAGTTACAATTGGAAACATTTCTATGCTTCAGTATCTAAATCTCTATAACAATAGCCTGACAGGTACATGACACTCACATTTACTCAGCAAAATGAACCATCAGAAAGAATTTTAATTGAGAAAATAACTTGAGAGATTCATTTGTGTTGGTCTCTATAATATTTCCTCTGCTTAGTATCTGACAATTATAATTACCCAGGAGTTATACCAGCCGGAATTGGAAACATTCCTTGGCTTCTTTATATAAATCTCAAGTCAAACAAACTTAGTGGTGAAATTCCTCAATCTTTATTCAACATCTCTACTCTAGAAGAGTTGCACCTTTCAGAGAGAACCAACTAGTTGGTCTTGTTCCTTTCCTTTCTATTTTGGGATCTTGATTGACCAACCTGAGCTTCATCAAGTCACTACACAAAATAGTTTCCGATGTATGTACCACTCTCTAATATGGAATCCTTTGGCCCAATAATTTGTGTATATGTGTAAAATAAAGCAGCAAGAACAGCATCAGCAATGCCTACCACGCCAGCTGTGAATTCGTAGCTAGCTTATATCATCTCAGAAGTTGAAGTTCGTCTTTGCTGCCACAGAGAGTCTTGCTCTTGCTAACATGAGCTGTTGGAAAATTGTTCAGTTGCTACAATGAGCTGAATTGTTGCTTAGTCAGTAAGCAATCACACGAAGATAAGGCACCACTCTTGCCACTTGCATGGATCAGTTAGTCAACAATTAACTCAAGTTTGTGAGTTAGTTACTTTGTGTTCAGCTGTCCACTTCAGTTAGTTAATTAGTAGATTTCTCATTTCTTTTGTACAGTTGTCATTGTAACTGATTAGCCTAGTTAATTAACTGGAGTAGATAACTTCTTGGAGACGCCAGATTCACAGCTATATAAGTGTGATCTGTGCAAATTGTAAAGTCAAGTTATTCATAATACAGAAAACAAAAATTTTCTCATTCTTTGGCTCATAGTTTCTCTGTTTTTACTCTCTGGTTCATAGTTTTTCTTTTGTGTTCTTTTTGCAACTCTGAATCCTTCTGTGGATTCATCCAACTGTATATCTGTGATTTTTACAATATGTTGTTACCATAATTTAAAATGTTTGCGTGCTTTAACCTTTATTTTTTATTTTTGCTACTAAAATAGTATGAAACTCGTGTACTTTTAAAATGTGTAACAATGGTGACAACAACTCATGATCTATTTCACATAACAAAATGAATAAAGGTTTAAGAATGGTGCTTCTTACATGATCCGAAATTCCATGCACACTATTCACATTGGAACCTTTATTATCTTGTTTCTATCTAGATCTGTTTCTTATAAAAAACTGAGACAATCCTAGATGTCTTACCTTCAATTAATCATTACTACATAGTGGGTCTTCAACACCGGCACTTAAATCGTTTAAGATAAAATACGGTATAAGCTAAAAAAAATATGGATCATTGCGTTCAAATAACCGATTTTAAAGACAACAATTTACACCAAGTTTCAATATTTCGAGTGTTAAGGGTTCTCTTTAATAACGAGTGTTAGAATAACCGGTTTCAAAGAGTATCAATAAGCATGTAAGAGGATTCAAAAGATCGGAACTTAGTTTATAATTGTAACACCGCACCTAATTTTCCATATACCAATTAATTCTAAATTTTTACTGTGCAATCTCTGTTGAAACTTTTGGCTCAAATTTGGATCTGTTTGGTCGTTGCTGTCCCCACTAAAATCAATTCTGGCATGATAAAACCCACATTCATCAGTCGCAGATAGGTAAAAAAATGGCTATCTTTTCGATTTTATTTTTATTTTATTTTCTAAATGCTGGGAATATATTTTGCATGGATTTGAACTTTTTGTTGTTATATTTGGCAAGCTTCAATGCGGGAGAACCAATTTTTGTAGTTGGTACGGAGAAAGATAACCATATATACTTCTGCATGTATAAAATAATTATTTTCTGTTCGTTTGTCTAGATCGATCGTACACCTACAGTGCAATTCATAGGTGCTAAACTATGTTTGTTGTTGTTTTGGTGCTGTGAAATTTTAGATTGTGAAAGCATTTTGACCAATTTTTTTTTTAACTAATAATTTAAAATATGGACCACCGGAGTTCGATTACATCTAATCCTTGGTAATAATTTTCTTCTTTGGTTTTAATTTATATTCTTTTTAAGTTCCAAAATCACGATTTATTAGTTTTTTTTTTTTTTTAACGTTTTAGGTCCAATCTGGATCCCTACAGTCCGATTCGATATAAACCCCTGTAATTTTTGGTGTTGTGATATTTCTCCTTTTTTTTAGTGTACTGAATGCATCCTTTACTATTTTTTTTAATGGTATAGGTCAAATCTAGACCCCCACTGTCTCATTCAATCTAACCCCTTGTTTTTTTTTTTGTGTTGTGATATTTCTCGTTTTTAGTAGAGTACTAAATGCATCTTTCACTGATTTTATTTAAACGGTTTACGTCGAATCTGGATCCCTTCAGTCCATTTCAATCAAATCTGGATCCAATTCGATATAAACCCTCCATTTAATTTTTTTTTTTTGTTTTATTCCTTTTGTTTTTTTTGGGTACTATAAGCAATAAAGGTTATTTTTCACAAATTGTTTAGACCGAATCGGCAACCCCCTGCAGTCCAAATCGATCCACTTTATTTTGGTTTTGTTTTATTTCTTAGATTACTGAGAAAGCATGCTAATTTTTACTGGTTTGTTTTATTTTACAGGTTTTATTTTCAGTCCCATCACCAATTCCGAGTATATGTGTACTAAAGGGTGGTTGGTGTTGGTTGAAAATTTGGGAAAACTTAGAACATTAACTTGTTTTAAGCTCTCTCGAGTTTCTTACTATATATTTTCTTGGTTAAATGGTAAGTCGCATGGTGCAGTTGGTGGGAATGTGACGGGTGTGCTTGAAGTTTTTCAGGCACGGTTTTACTAACACTTAAAGAAAATACAGAAGTATGATTGAAAAATTGAGAGCCAAAATGGGGATTGGGGCGTGACAAAAACTAGGGCTATATTGGCTATAATAGGAAGAAGATTAGTAGCCAAAAACTCTATGAATGAACTTGTAAAAAGCCAATGGTAAAATCTGATTGAAAGCAACCTAAGGCTATTATCACCAAATCAACAAGGACAATAGCACTAGATTGCTTTCCTGTGGGTTATATATGTTGGATTCTTTGTTCATTGGCAGATATTTTTCTTTTGGGTACTAATATTCTTCCCATTATAGCAGGGGTTTGACTTGGATTCCCGGTTACAACCTGATTTTCAACTTCTTTTTTTTTTTTTTTTTTTCTTTGGTGTTTCTTCTTTTAAAACTTTTTTGTAGTCCTTCTCATTTTATAAAGGAACTTATTTCCTTTCATAACCGATGTGGGATGTGAGAAACCTGAAACATGTGTAAAAATTAATTGTACCGTGCATGTAGGGAGTCAACCCTCATCTACAATAAGAGCATACTCTTATGCAGGCTTGATTAGTCATTAGGCTAAGCATGTTCATTATATGCTAAATTAGACGTTTGAGAGTTTATATTATTACTGTCCCTTTTTAAATTACCTTTTTAATATTATAAAAATTAATTAAAAATGACTGACCCTCAACCCCTGAGATCGACTGGTTCAACGTCCAATCCGGTTTGTTAAATATTAAGAATGACAGAGAATATATGAAGGATGACAACGGCTGAGTTGGTCAATAGCCTTTCGACATCAACCTAAGGCCACTTGAGGGGATGAGCGTACCTTTCAAAGACCTCTCGAGAGTATGAGTGTACTTTCAAAGAGGAAAGTGATGGTGGTAGAAGACGAAAGGAAGATGACATAAGTAGAGGAAGAGGAAACTCTAGGTACACGAAAAGAAAGATGAAACTCACGAAGAGTTGAAGGGAAAGCAAAAGACGAAGAGGAAGATGAATATATTATATCATTTAGATTGTAATAAAGATATTTCTATTATTGCAAAGGTTGGTATACGTAAAATGTTACACGTTAATATACAATATTGCCTTTTATAAATTATTTTGAATTTATTGATTGGTTTTTAACTACTTTTGCACATTTTATTTTTATTTGTGTCATATATTAGCGTTCTTTTAATTATTTTATATTTTTCTGTTAAATTTTTTTTAAAAAATAAATTTTCTACTTTAACACCGGTTTTACAAATAACCAGCTTTGAAGATCTGGAACTTTTAACACTGGGTCCCGAATAATCAATTTTGATAAGCTGAAAAAATCATTCGCACCGGAATGGAAAAGGAGGAAATTCGGTATTAAAGGGGTAAAATAATCGATTTTAATGACTCATTTTGTGTTAGTAAATAGTACCAGAAAACTACGATTCCAATTGAATTTTACTATATTTGCAAAGTAATGATTTTATTAATGTATGGTAGGGAACCGTAAATATTTGAAAATTAATTATTTTTGTTATAATGTAATGTTAACGAACTCTCATCCATAAAGGCTTTTTTTTTTTTTTTTTTTTTTTTTTGGAAAAACCAATTTTGTATTAGCCTTTAGCATCAGATATGCTGGTTACAAAAGGCTCTGTGCATAGTTATGCACTTCCTATACCTCCTTCCTGTCTACTTTTAGGAATATAACTCTATCTATGCCATTACAGACCTCTTTAATATCAGAAAAGAGATATTCCAGAAGTAGGCTGGGACTGACAACGTTGTTCATGATGTTTAGTAGGCTAAGGCAATCAGTTTTAATCAGAATTTTAGAAAACGGAACTGTTATTTGCAGTAACCAATTTACTATTTACAGTAACATTTTACTGTAAAATGTCTAAAATGTCCCTTAGATTTTTAAAAAATAAAAGAATCCTTTTCACTTTAATTATGGCCGATAGTCACGAGGACAATCCATATTACACGGTAAGTAAACAATGTATACATTTTTTTTTACGTAAAATTGATTTTTTAACAAAAAAAAATAATAATCTATACATTATTCATGTTTTTTTCTTCTCTTTTCAAATTCTAACATTTCTATAACGTGGTATCAAAGGCAACTTAATCCAAGTACAGCTTTCGCGGTGAGTTGGTGGGGTTCGGGGCAGTGACCCGAAAAATTTTTTTAGAAGAAAATACCGCCGGCGCCCGGTGGTATTTTGGGTCAAAATACCGCCCATCCCCGGCGGTATTTTCACCCAAAATACCGCCGGGGATGGGCGGTATTTGACCCAAAATACCACCGGGCGTCGGCGGTATTTTCTTCTAAAAAATTTTTCGGGGCGGTATTTTGGGTGAAAATACCGCCCGGTGGTATTTTGGGTGAAAATACCACCCGGTGGTATTTTGGGTGAAAATACCGCCAAAATACCGCCTGGCGATATTTTGACCCAAAATACCGCCGGGCTCCGACTCAAAATACCGCCCGGGCGGTATTTTCACCCAAAATACTGCCGGGGATGGGCGGTATTTTGACCGAAAATACCGCCCAAAGTGGGCGGTATTTTCAACAATTACTATTTGCAGTAACCAAATTACTATTTTTTTTAGCTAAAGAGCAAAATAGACTTTTCATAAAAAATATTACTGTGAATAATAAAACGGTTACTGCGAATAGTATGCCCCTTAGAAAATCCCGATTCCCTGGCTTTCTTGAGTGCCTTCAGTGCTGCTATAGTTTCAGCCTGTAGCGTTGAATTCTCCATGAAACAATAACCCTCCTTTCAGTCTAAAGGACTAAGACCTGCCTTCAATGCTCCATGCTACAACTGCTCTGCTAGTGGGTTGGTGGAATTGTTAGGATTTGATTGAATTATATACATGGGTAATTTATACAACTCAGTAAATGTTTGCAAAAATGGTGAATTCTCACTGGGTATAGGCTCATTCCATTTTCCTGTTTTGTTTTCTGTTTCCATGAAATTGTAACAAATAGGTTGTTTGAGGACGACTGTGCTCACTATTGAAAGTAGGACGACGTAAACCCCTGTAATAGCTGGTTGAAGTAAAGAGCGAAAAGGTTTTAATTGCTCTGTATTTTTGAGAATTTTGTAAAATAAGACTGTGTAACATTATTAGCATTATTGAAATAAAATATGGTTGGTTTATTCTGAACGATACTGAAACCTGGTGCAAACCAAGCAGGCATCCGGTTAAGCCACTCCCTTGTATGTGGAATGGTGAAACTGGGATGTCGCAACTCCAACTATTACAGCTATGCTAGGCCTAAACGGACAACCTTTCGATTGAGGCAGCGGAGCAACCGCCGGAATAACAATACTAGCAGCATTACTAGGGCTGATAATGAACATGAACGTTCACGAACAATCTCGGGCTCGAACCGTTAAAAACTCGGTTCGAGATCGTTCATTTATTAATAAACGAATACGAACAAGATTTTAGGCTTGATTAATAAACGAACAATAAATGAACAAAGGGGATAAAAACTCGATTACATTCGCGAACAGCTCGATAAAAGGTTCAATGAATATACTAATTATAATTTTTATTCTATATTATAAAAAATTATCTATATAAATTCTCAAACGTCTTAATTGATACATAAATAAATTTGGCATGTTGGTAAGTGGATTTCCGTGAGAGTTTGGCTGGCAGCGAATGCGGGTTCGAATCCCTGCTCTATCCTTTCAATTTTTCCGCGTTTCTCCCACCCACCCACCCACATCCCACATCGACATCCCACATCGGTTTACTATCAAAAAATGAAGGACAAATACCTTTATAAAAGGAGAAGGAGGTCAGCTCTTACTAGCAATTCGTGCACTTAAAAATTCATTTTATAAGTCTATTAGGCATTGTTTGGCACTGATAAATGAATAATTTTTGTAACTACAATCTCAATTAAGTAGGAATTATTTCTTACTTCCTAAAAAAAATTATTATAAAATGGAAAAATGAGATACTCCTCCACCCGAGCCGAGCTTGAGCTCGAAAACCTTAAACAGCTCAGCTCGAGCTCCTGGTACTAGCAAGCTGAGCCAAGCTCGAACATAGTGATGTTCGGGCTAGGCTCGGCTTGATATCACCCCTAAGCATTACTTCTGTCATTTCACCGAAGGCAACAAGTAAAGAAAAGAAGAATAAAGGGAAAGAAAGCCACAGAGGGTACACCATGGGTAAGCTCCTCTGGCTATTCCTCCTCCTCCGGCCGCTGTGTAATCCGATGAATTTTGATGACGATGAATCTTTGAAAATGGTGGAGGAAAAAATTTATAATGATGATTTGTAAGCCGGGATTACCCTTTGTTTGAAGAAGGTTATCTTTTTGTTAATTTTTTAAGTTTTGAATTATTATGTTTTGCCTAGACACTTTATAAGTTTTTAAAAATGTCCAAATTACTATTGACTTCATCAGTTAAATGGTAACTTACCAGTAAGAGGGATCAAAACTGCGAAAAAAGGATAGTTAATGGACTAAAAGTGCGAGTTTCAATAGAAAAGGGACTAAAAGTGTAACGATGGTATAGATAAGGGACCAAAACTGTGATTTTCCCTTTATCCTGAGAACCAAAGACTTCATTAAAATCCCAATCAGAGCACATGGTAAATCAAATATTTGAGGGACTTGTAGTATGTACTACCAAACTGAATTCCTATTCATCTTGTTGGGACTCCCATGCAAAAGCAAAAGAATCCACTCTTGATCATTTTTTTGGGTCACTTTTACACAAAAAACATTTGTGGACTTTGACACAATAGTATTGTTAACCGTCTCAGTCCAAAACAAAGCCAGACCGCCAGAGTGGCCATTACAATTTACAATCCATACTAACAAAATACTTAAAACTACTAGACTGCATCCATTTCCTAATTCTACTACTATCCGAAAGAGTTTCTATCAAAAACAGAACTTCAGGGCGACATGTACTAGTTAATCACCTTAGCATCTGAACTGTAGAGACCTTCAACATTCCTCTACCATTCCAGCATAGAGTTCTCATGCTTGCAGTCTAAAACCCTTAGTAGAGAAATGGTTGTTTGGAGCCGAGTTTGGAGCGGATCTAAACACCCCCTCAGGATCTTTGAACCACTTGTTGGAAGAAATATCCCAACAAGAACACTACAGCGGAATTGAAAACAAAAAAGAAAAGAACACAACATATTTAACGTGATTCGATCTCAACAGATCTACTCCACAGAACTACTGACTACTTCTTCAATATGGGAATCAAACAATAGAAGAGTTTACAATGTACACTCTCAACATACAAAGTCTCTTGCCCTCTATTCTATTATCACTCCCCTTTTCGATCTCGTCCCCTTTCATTCTTGTCGTCGAAGGCATAAGCAGGAACACACTTCTCTTATGGCCTCAGAACAATCTCAAACAACTTCGTCTTTATCTTCCAATCATCTCCTATGACTTTAGTATAGCTTACAAACGTGAACATCAAAGACATAAACAGGAACATCTATCATTTCCTATGAACTCACGACGACACCCCATCTTTCACCCAGCCGAAAGGCCGGGGCTTTCTCTATACATCTCAAGCGGTGGATGCTCTCTCTGTTTAGCATGCCCTAATCTATTACAAATCTTACATATTTATAATAGAAAAAGACAAATCCTGATGGGCCCAAATTAATTGGCCCAATACTAATTATATTAGAAATTTGAGAAGATAACCCAACAAATCCTCCCTCGACTCAAAATCCTAAATACAACAACATCTTCAACATAGCATCCCTTCTTCTTGAACTCCATAGGGCCCACAAGATTTCTCCCATGAACCAAAAGCTCCCTTTTCAACAATTTGAACAACTTTGAACCCACAATCAACATCTAGTCAAAACAAATTGAAAAATCTTGAGCTACATATGATTTATTGTGTAGTCACGCACAAACAGTGCTAGAAACCATAGACCCCACTCTATTAGGATGTAATTGTTATTTTAGGGCTCCTGATTTGCAGAGGCCCTTGAAAGCCATTTGGATGGCCCAAGACTAGCTCAATATCTGGAAAGTTAGGGATCATCTCCTAACTGTTTATAGAATCAATTATGGGCCAGTTGGATTGGAAGAATTCCTCAGAATTTAGAGCTTGTATGGTCGATGGCCCAGCACTGTTGAGAGGGCCCTCTCCGAATTGATTGGAATTTTGCTATAGGCCTATAACAAGCGGGATGTAGTTTGCATTAGAATTTATGTCTTTAGAGGTTGGCCATGATAAAAATTCTTCCTGCATATTGTGTTCTTGAATTTCCATGTCAATCTTTCCTAGTTTAGCATCCTGAAGTTTAGGACGTTACCGTTTAATTGTATAATTGGAAATTATACAGAGAATATATTAAATGCAGAAAATATCTTCCAATACATGGAGAATAATTTCCAATACTCCCCCTCAAGCGGGATCCAGAGGATTGATGGATCCAAGCTTGCTTAAAAGTCGATGAAATTGAGCAGACGTGAGAACTTTAGTGAACAAGTCTGCAAGTTGATTGTGAGTGCTCACATGATGAGTTTCAATAAGCTTGGACTGTACTTGCTGCCATATGTAGTGACAATCTGCTTCAATATGTTTGGTCCTTTCATGGAACACCGGATTGGCTGCAATATGCATAGCAGCTTCATTGTCACAAAAGAGGGTCATAGGAGTAACTACTGCACAGCCCAAATCGTCAAGGAGACTCTTTAGCCAAATGAACTCACAGGTTGCTGCTGCCATAGCACGATACTTGGCTTCTGCACTGGACCGAGCTACAACATGCTACTTTTTACTTTTCCAAGAGATAAGGTTACCACCAACGAACATACAATAACCGGTAGTAGATCGACAATCAAGTGTATTTCCAGCCCAATCTGAATCTGAGTATCCCATAATGTTTGTATGTCCATTTATTGTCACTATGATTCCATGACCTATCGTTCCTTTCAACTATCGAAAAATACGTTTCACCAATGATAAATGATAAACAGTGGGTGCATGCATATGTTGACTGACTAGACCTACAACAAAAGAGATGTCAGGCCTCGTGATAGTCAAATATATGAGTTTTCCAACAAGTTTCTGATAGTACTTCTGTGAAGCAAGTGTTTTTGCTGCTGAAGAAAGCTTCAATTTGCTATCAAGAGGGGTTGCAGCTGGTTTAGCATGTTCTAAACCTTAATCTGCAAACAAATCTAATATGTATTTGAGCTGGTTAAGAAAGAGACCTTTGCTGGAAATTGCTACTTCAATGCCAAGGAAATATTTTAAGGGACCAAGATCCTTGATAGGAAATTCATGCTGCAGATTCTGTTTTAACAGAGAAATTGAATCATCATTATTCCCAGTAATAATAAGGCCATCGACATAAATGAGAACCATCAGTTTTTCATCCTTGCCAAGTCGAACATATAAGGAAGAGTCAGCAGGGCTTCTTGAAAAACCGAGCTTCTCAAGAGTAGAACTCAACTGTGTATGCTATGCTCTTGGGCTCTGCTTCAGACCATAAATGGATTTATGGAGTTTACAGACCAAATTTGAATCCCTACCTTATGGATGACCTGGTGGAGGCTTCATAAATACTTCTTCCTCAAGCTCACCGTGCAAAAAGGCATTTTTTTATGTCCACTTGGGATAAAGACAATCCATTATTAATAGCAACTGACAAGAGAACTCTGACAGTGATCATCTTGGTGACTGGGGCAAATGTCTTCTTATAGTCAATGCCAAATTGTTGAGTAAATCCTTGAGCAATAAGATGTGCTTTATGGTGTTCAACTAATCAGTCTGAATAAAGCTTGGTTTTAAAAACCCATCGACTACCAACTGCATGTTTTCCCTTTGGGAGGGACATTATACTCCAAGTATTATTTTCCTCAAGTGTTGTTAACTCTTCAAGCATAGCTTTCTACCATATAACTTGGGCTTGAGCTTCTTCAAAGCTCTTGGGTTCATGAATGTTGGTGATGGCTATAAGAAAAGCTACATGGGATGGAGACAATCGTTCATAAGTCATGGATTTAGTAAGAGGATACCTGACAGTATGCGTAACATAGTCTTGCAATTTTATAGGAGGATGACGATCCTAAGACGGATTACGTCGAGGAGCATGGTCTTCTACATTTGATTCTGCCTCGTTCAAAGTTTCCTGGGATACATCATTAATATCACAACAATCATTAGTGGCACCTGTAGTAGGAGATGAGCTATTTGTTGAAGAACTATTATGGTCTATAGCTACATCAGTTGAGAGGTCATTGCAAGGTTCAACATTAGGTAAAGAGAAAAACTTATTTAGCAACTCTTCTTGATCAACAGTAGTCCCAAAAAAAGAACTTGTTTCAAGAAATCGAACATCTCTACTTACATAGAGTTTCTTAGAGATAGTATCACAACACTTGTAACCTTTATTTGTTTGTGAATAACCCAGGAAAACACATTTGACTGCGCGAGGGTCCAATTTGTCTCGATGCATTGCTGATACATGCATGAAACAGGTGCAACCGAATATCCTTAAATGAGACAAGTCTAGTTTCTTTCCCTGCAAAACCTCAATAGGACATTTGAAATCCAGTACTCGACTGGGTAAGCGATTTATAAGATAAGTGACAGTTAGAACTCTATAGAACCAAAAAGACTTGAGAACATTCATTTGAATCATTATTGCTCGTGTCTTTTCTAACAGATAACGATTCTTACGTTCAACCACCCCATTCTGTTGAGATGTATTAACTTAACTAGTCTGATGCAATATGCCACAAGAGTTCAAATAGTTTTTCATTTCATGAGATGCATATTCTGTGCCATTGTCAGATCGAAGAATTTTAACATTACCTGTGAATTGATTAGTAACCATCATATGAAAGTCTTTGAAACATCGAAAAACTTCATTTTTTGAATTTAAGAGATATACCCAAGTAACCTTAGAAAAATCGTCAATAAAAGTTACAAAATATTTAAATCCATCAACAGACATATGAAAAGGCCCCCATACATCTGAATGAACAAGTTCAAATGCATGAGTAAATTTAGAATGAGATAAAGTAAAAGGAAGCCTAGCAGATTTGGAATAGTGACAGATCTCACAATTGTGAGTTCTATTATTTAATCCCAAATTTATTTTAGAAAAAATAAGTTCAAATGGGTGTGCTAGACGGCAATGCCATAAGTGATGTTCACTGATAGGAGAACAGGTAGTCAAACAACCCTTGGGAGTCCGAACGTTAGGAAAGAAATAATATAATCCATTCAACAAGGATCCCACACCAATCGTCTTCTTGTTAATAGGGTCCTGAAATATAACCTTGTAAGGAGTAAATATAGCTTCACAATTAAGAGAAGATGTCAATTTTTTAATAGAGAGCAGTTTAAAAGGGAAAGGACAGAAAATAAAGAGCGTCTGATTCTATAACATTCGAGACAAGTTTAATTTTTCCTTTACCCTTAATAGGAACACCTTTTCTGTCAGCTACAGAAACAAATGAGGAGATTGGACAAAACTCATGAATATCAGTTAATTTATTTGACATGTGATGGGTGGCACTAGAATCAATTACCCACATATCATGCAAATTATTAATTTCTAATGCAGTTATAAGAGAAGTAAGGATACCTTGGCTGTTTTCATATTTTGCATCAGATAAAAAACCAGCAAATTTGCTGAGAAGAACAGTTGGTTCCTCTTGCACTTGATTAACAACTCCATCTTCAACTGATCCCTGGCCCTGCTTTTCTTGTAAATAGTTAGCAAAATCATTAAGTAGGTTAATGGGATTAGAAGAAAAGGAACCAGTAGTGTGGGTAGCCATATGAGCTTTATAGTTTGAGGCTTATTTTTTATGTTAATGCTTTGGGTTTCATGTCGGGATCAAGGCTCCAACATCGATCCATTGTATGACCAATGGAATTGCAATAATTACATTTCATATCTAGACGCTTGCCTTTGTAGGTTTTTGGTTCAGAGAATTGATGACCAAGGAAAGCACGTACTTATGTAGTATTGGCCGTAGTGTCGGATGACATAACCTTGCGGCGAACTTCTTCACGTTGAATTGATGCACATATACTCTTTAAGGATGGCAATTCTGGACTCATCAGCACATGACGTCTAAAGTCCTCAAAATCAGGACCAAGGCTGGCCAACAATTGAAAAATCTGATCTTCTTCAGTTCTTTTCCGTATAACCTCCGGATCAATGGACGTTAAACATCCAACTCATTCCATAACCTTTTTAATCTACCTAATAAACTAACAAATGATTTCCCATCTTGTCGTAGATCAGAAATTTCTTGTTGAATCTGAAAGGTATGGGCAGAGTTATTTTAATTGCCATACATCTCACGAACAGCTTCCCACATATCCAAGGAAGATCCAGAATAGCTAATTAGTTCATTAATATTTTGTTCCATCGAGTTGAGAATCTATAACATAACCATCTAGTCATTTGCCAACCAAGCCTCATATTCCTGCGACTCTGTGGCTGGAGCTTTTTCCTTGCCATTAATGAATCCCAATCTTGATTTTCCCCCGAGAGCAATAGACACTGCTATTGACCAAGGTAGATAATTGAATTCAGTCAACAAAATCGAAGTTAATTTTTGAGAGCTGTTGACATCACTTTCAACAGGTGTACTGGAGGAAGAGGAGGCAACAACCACCTCTTTTGATAATTTGGTTGCATCACCACTTCCTTTGTCAGTCATGATCAGAGAGAAGATAATCAACAAAGAAACAAAGTAGGATCACTACTCTGATACCATGAAGAAAATGAGTGTTTGAACAGAGGAGAAAGGTTTCGATCACATATTTTAGTTGTACATAGAATACATGTATATATAGCAGTGTGCAGCAATGGAGATTGGGACAATCTCACTGATGTAGCCTAATTATGTGCACAATTAAACGGTAACGTCCTAAATTTCAGGCTGCTAAACTAGAAAAGATTTATACAGATAATATCATACCATATTATATAGAGAATATATTAACTGCAAAAAAATCTTCCAATATATGGAGAATAATTTCCAATAATAGTTCTGATTCTCCATAACATATCTTCGTGGAATCGCAGTTGTGCGTAAATGAGGCATATGTCAATATGCTCTAATGGACGCCGGAACATTTATAGAAATATATTCAATTGCGTATGAATAATGGCATGCATTTACATTGAGTGTAATCTCCTATTTATACCTAACCTTTACACATATGATAAGAACAAAATAATTAGAGGAATAACTCTAGGGGTACAACATTAATTGGAGGAGGATTGCATGGAGAGGATAATGGGATAAAGGTTTGACTGATACGGCTGGCTTCAGGGAACAACCTGGAAAGCTCACCTCGGCTGGTTTCAGGCGACAACCTGGGGAGCTCACCTCTGTTTCACTAACTCTTATCTTTAATATGCCCCCGCAAGTTGGACGTCTATGAGGAGAGACCAATCTTGATCAGCAAGTCTTGAAATCGAGACCGAGGTAGTGGTTTGGTGAGGGCATCAGCGAGTTGGTCAGCTGAGGAGATATGTGTGACCCGTAAAGTGCCATTTTGAACTTATTCACGGATAAATGAAAGTCAAGGGCCACATGTTTTATGCGCTAATAGAAGACAAGGTTGGAACAGAGGTGTGTTGCCCCCACATTGTCACAGTAGATGACCAGTTGTTGGGGCAGTGAGACTGCCAGTTCACCGAGGAGGGAGGTGATCCAGCTGACCTCGGTTACCGTCGAGGCGAGAGAGCGATACTCAGCTTTTGTGGAAGAGCGAGCGACAGTGCGCTCCACGATATAGGGTTACGGTCTAGGTACATAATGTAAGCACTTGTGAAGGTGAAGTCGTCTTTGTTGCTCGCCCAGGGGAGGGCAAGAGGCGACAGGTGGTGGAGAAAGATACCACGATCAATAGTGCTACAGAGATAGCGAAGAAGTCACTTGACCGCATTCCAATGGTCAATGGTGGGACGATGCATGAATTGGGACAACTTGTTAACCACATATGCAATGTCTGGTCAGGTGAGTGTTAGATATTGGAGACTGCCAACCACAGCTCGAAACTCAGTTGGGTCGAAGAGGGCCGGACTAGCGTGAAGTGTGAGAGTAGGTGATGTGGCAAGGGGAGTGGTCACCGGACGAGCATCAGTCATCTTTGTTCGAGCCAGGAGGTCAGAAATGTTGCGACGCTGGGAGAGGAGCAGCTGTGGAGTGACCTGAATCCCAAGGAAGTAGTGGAGAGGGCCGAGGTCTTTAAGAGAGAAGCGACGGGAAAGAGTAGAGATGAAGGCCTGAACTTTGGCTGTATTGTTACCTGTAATGATGATGTTGTCCACATAGACAAGGAGCAGGAGTGTGGTGTTGTTGTCCTTGTAGGTGAACAATGAGGTGTCGGTAATGGAGTTCCTGAAGCGGGATGCAAGTAGGAAGTGGCGAAGTTCATTATACCATGCCCGAGGAGCTTGCTTGAGCCCGTATATCGCCTTTCGCAACTGGTAGACATAGTGAGGGTTGTCGGCATCAATAAAGCCTTGGGGCTGAGCCATGTAGACGGCATCAGCAAGGGTGCCTTAGAGAAAGGCATTGTTGACGTCAAGCTGGCGGAGGGCCCATCCCCAGCTGATGGCAAGTGAGAGAACCAGGTGAATGGTGGTCGGTTTGACCAACGGGTTGAACGTCTCATGGTAGTCCACACCGAGCCATTGATAGAAGCCTTTGCCTACCAAGCGAGCCTTGTCCCTGTCAACAGAACCATCAGATAACATTTTGATACGAAAAATTCATTTGCACCCCACAAGATTCTGCTCAGCTGAGGGAGAGACCAGCTCCCAAGTTCTATTCTGAACTAAGGCATCAAATTCCTCGGATATAGCTTTGCGCCAACGGATATCTTTGAGTGCTTAGGCCACACAGGTTAGCTCAAGGTCAGGGAGAAGTTGTTTTGTGAGCGAGTGATTACCGTGGAGGTGCAGGCTGGGGGAGGTGCTAGGGCTAGTGGGCGAGGGGGTGGTGATGGGAGGGTTGAGTGATGGGACGATGCCGAGAGAGAGGCCGAGGCCAAGGTGGAGGCTGAGTGGAAGGATTGGGATGAGGTCAAGCTCGGGGACGAGGTCGATGTCTGGGAGGAGGTCGAGGCCGGGGACTGGGTGAAGACTGGAAGAGTGGCCGAGACTGAGGTCGGAGCCGAAGGTGGTAGAGGTCGGACATCCGGTATGGTAGAATTGACTGGCAATGAGCCATTGGAATGACCTGCAGATGATGTGTATGACGTCTGCAGGTGGGCAAGGGATGAGAGCCAGGCAGCAGTAGTGGAGTCCGTAGGACGGGCAAGGTGCTAATGAAGGGTGAACATGGGAAACTCAGGCTCAACAAAATGAACATGACGAGAGGAGAAGAGCTACTGGGTGCTAGGGTCAAAGCACAGGTAAGCACTTTGAGTGAGGAAGTAGCCCAAAAATACACAACAGGTGAACCGAGGTACGAGTTTGTGAACAGAGTAAGGGCAAAGCCACGGGTAGCAGAGACAGCCAAAGGCTCAAAGTTTGTGGTAATTAGGTGGTGAACCGAATAGTTTTTGGTCGGGAGAGGTCATGTTAAGGGTTGGTGTTGGAAGACGATTGATGAGGTACACAGCAGTGCCAAAGGCATAGGACCAGAATTGGAGGGGGAGGGAGGCTTCGGAGAAAAGAAGAGGCCAGTTTCGACAATGTGACGGTGTCGCCTTTCAGAGAAACCATTGTGTTCCGGGATGTGTGGTGCGGTGGTGAGGTGCTAGATGCCATGTGAGGATAAGTAGTGGGCAAGACCAGTGGTCTTAGCATGTATTCCCCCTCATTGTCTGAATATAAGCTAATGATTTTTCGGGAGAAGAAATTTTTGACAAGGGCTTTGTATCGAGGGAAGACGGTGGCGACTTCAGATTTGAGTTTGATGGGGTATAGCCAGATGTAGTGGGTGAAGTGATCCACAAAGATGACATAGTATTTGTAGCCATCGACAGACGGGTGGGGGAGGTCCAGGCATCAGAATAAATGATTTGGAGTGGAGATGTAGACACAAGTGATGAGACAGAAAATAGTAATTTATGACTTTTATTGCTCAGACAATCATGACAGTAAGAGGTGCTGGAATGAGTATTGTCTACATCTAAACCAAATTTAGAAGTGATGTGTCTCTGAGTGGACTCGGATGGATGACCAAGGCGGTGATGCCATGTACTGGCTAGAGATTTGCTGCTGGTGTAGGCAGTGGGAGGCTGGGACGAGGTCAGAGACTTGAATTTGGAGTGGGGCAAGGCCGAAGTGCAGGTTAGCCATTCATACACACCATTTTTAGTTTGTCATTCCAGCAGCTGGGTGCTTGTCAGTAGATCCTTCACACGAAAAGAAGATGGTAAGAATTCAATGGAAGTATTGTTGGTTTTGCAGAATTGAGATATAAAGATTAGATTTCTTTTGATGTTAGGAACAAGAGAACATCATGTAAGTGAAAAGTGTAAGAAGAGGTGGGAAGGGAAGATGAGCTAGTTCTGGAGATGTGGAGCTCAGTACCGTCACTGATCACGACGTCGTCAAACCCATCATACGGGGAGTGAAGAGAGAGGTTGTCGAGGTCTGAGGTGACATGATGGGAGGCGCCACTGTCAAGGAGCCAGGTGGGAGTTGCGACTGCTGATGTCTGAGTGGCATGGGCCTGTGGTGGCCTCTGGGGTCCAAGGGGTGAGGGGCGGGTACCCCCTTGGTTGGCGACTGGGACTAGACTGAAATGGGGAAGTGGGCAACGGAGTGACCCAGTTGTTTACAGCCTTGGCATTTGCTCAGATACCTGGAGGGCCGGGTTACTGGATGGGGAGACTGGGCCGGGGCCAAGGGCTGAGGTCCGAGGCCAGAGGGCCGAGGTGAGAACTGCCAGTGTTGGTTGGGCCAAGGTGCAGACGACCAAGGCTGGTGTCAGCGCATTGAGTGGCGAGGAAGGCCGGTGTGGCGAGTCACCGCTGTGTTGGCTGTGGCAGGGTGTGCGAATGAGGGAGCTGAAGACTGCCTCAGAGCTAGTTTGCGGTTGGTAAGTTTCTCATGGAGTTCGTTGAACGAGATCAAGGTGTCCAATCCTTCGACAAAGTCAGCGATGTGGCGATAGTCCTCATCGAGATCGGCTAAGATTGATTCGATGAGGTCCTCATGGTCTAGCGATTTGCCGAGGGCTGCGAGTTCATCAGATTTTCCTTTGATGAAGTGCAGGAAATCCGAGATCGACTGGGAGCCTTTCTTTGCGCTCTTGATCTGGTCTTTGATCTGCTTGATGTGACCGTGAGTCAGGCTAGCATATGTGTTGGCAAGTGTCTGCCATGCGTCACGGGGCGAGGTGGAATTCTGGATGAGAGAAATGAGGTTGGTCAAGATGTAACCAACAAGGACACCAAACAGCAGTTTGTCTTGTCGGGTCAATGGCAGGTAGGCCGGGTTGGGTTTTTCCCCATCAGATGTGAGGACAGTGACCGGTGGGCAGGGATGCGAGCCATCAATGTACTTGTAGAGGTTATAGCCAATGAGGATGGCCTCAACTTGAAATTTCTATGCCATGTAGTTGGTAGATGTGAGTTTTATAAGGTTGATGTGGGAGAGTTTATAAGGTGAAAAGATTCGGTGAAGGAGGAGCCATTGGGCAACTAGGTGGAATTGGTTTAGTTGGGGATGTTAACGATCTGACGATTAGCGGCTATAGTAGCGATGATGGGAATAAAAACAAAATGGTGTGTTGGGAGCGGTTTAGGATCGAGGAGGCTCTGATACCATATAGAAATATATTCAATTGTGTATGAATAATGGCATGCATTTACATTGAGTGCAATCTCCTATTTATAGCCAACCTTTACACATATGATAAGAACAAATTAATTACAAGAATAATTGTAGGGATACAACATTAATGGGAGGAGGATTGCATGGAGACGATAATGGGATAAAGGTTTGACAGATACGGCTGGCTACAGGGGACGACCTGGGAAGCTCACCTCAGCTGGCTTCAAGGGACAACTTGGGGAGCTCATCTTGGCTTCACTAACTCTTATCTCTAACACATTTTAGCATCGTCATTCCATGCAAATTCCAGTCCGCGCTGCAGTGTAGAAATAAGTCATCCAGGTGCAATTCCAGTTCCATATTTTCTAACTGCTAAATATGGAACCTAGTTACGAACAATTGACGTCGATGATAAAATTGTTTATGCTGCAACAGTTGCCATTATAAAAGAAAACGAGGATCATCAATCTGGGCCTGTGAATGAATGTCGACATTGAAATGATTGGCCAATAAATGAAAGAAAAGAAAAGACGCAATTCTAGTAAAATTGAATTCAATACCTAAAAGAGAAGTCTTGGGCGAATAATTCACACACCTGAAGATGTGTAAATTGCGGGTCATAAATGGGTATTTGTGGACACAGGATGTCCAATTCACCCACATCTCCTGCACAGTTTGTGGATTCTCTTGTACTCGCACTCAGTCCAAACACTATTGTCATCTCATAGTTGAAGTTGGAAACCCGAGGTCAAGGGTTCATGGACTGGCTCCCAAACTCTAGCTTTCAGGAAAATGGCCTGTACAGCATCTGGGAATTCCGTTCTCACTTCAGCTACTTTGCCAATTATTGAGGCTAAGTTGCAAGCAACCACTAGGTTAAAGCATTCCACTGGAAGGCCAAAGAGCCTGATCCGAACTAAGATCTTTGATACTTCCAATTGTTGAAGGGAGAGATTAGGTAGCCACTTTCTGAGAACCAGAAGGCTACCTTGGATTGAGTATGGCCCATTGTTAAGAATGGTCTTAAGTTCTTCCTGCGAACTGAAGCGACTAAAGAAAAAATTTTGATCTTTGTGGAGGATCCAAGCATGAACTCCCCTTTGTTCTCTGATATAATGCATCAATCTTCCCGTAGTGAGAGATCGATAAAGGCTTTAAAACTCAAAGAATTAAACATTATAGGGACACGGTGTGTTGGATATTTCCTTAAATAATAACAATCACTAACAGTACAAATGAACAAAGATAGAATTCTTGAAACTGAAAACTAGTCTATTACAAAAGTAACAAAAAGGAAATGCTTCTTCTCATACAAAGTACTTTTCTTTAGGCTTTATGAGTCCCCTTTAGTGTGCAAAAGATTCAGGACTAATATCCTTATAGGATGAATTGAAGATTATGGTTAGAAGTTTGCATTGACTTAAACAATACACAGAACATATGTGAAAAGTGCAAGAAAAGACTTGAAATGAGAATATTTCTTTCTCAAAAAATTTATCCCTAGAGAGTATATTTATTGACCTCCAAAGGGTTTCATTCAATAGTCACAACTCTCATGAAAAATGTAGGAAAAAATGGGACTCAATTCAGATAAAAATTGATCTCGGAATCTCATTTTTCAAGAAAATGTGCAATAGTTCAAGAAGAAAGAAGAACGCTAGAGCCCATACATCTCATGTGAATTGCATGAGCTGGTATACACAGCAAAGCATTTACCATATGCCTTCAGCTATTGCTTGCTGAACGACGTGTGATGCGGAGTGTGAGTCACACGTTCCGTCGCACAACAATGCTTTTAGCGTTGCTTTTCAGCTTTGCTCTCTGGTGATTTCACTGGAATTTGTAGGACGGTATGTGCGAATCGCACAAGCTGTCGCACAAATTTCTTTCCAGCATTTGGTCTTAGTTTTACAAATTGAACCTTGAGTGAAGCTTGTGCGATTTCGCACAGGCTGCCGCATAGTCTAACCTTTTCTCCTTTTATTTTCCTGCAAAATTATTAGAAAAATTCGAATAATATATAGCAGTAGCAGACGAGGAGCATGATGGCGATTACTGGTGAGGTTCTTTGAAGGGTTCAATTTGACAATGAAACCCAACCTTCATATCTCATATGTTTTATTTTCTTACTTTTCCAAATTAATTTACTATGATTCTTTAATATTTTCTTGACTTGCATTACTGAGGGAAAGCATGCAAACAAATATGATAAGGGAGGAGAACTCAAATAATATCTATTTACAACAAATTCAACGCGTTCATGGGAGCTAATTAAGTCAACTTCAATGGTTGATTGTTGATTACTTGAATAATAAGGGTATCTAGCTGAACTGAATGCAGGGTGGAATTGAAAGCCATAAAACAATGATTGAATACCTGACCTGATGAGGGCATCCCCAGCCCTACACCAAGTTAGTATGCAGAGGATCCCAGTTCAAGTAATGAGGACTCGAAAAGTGCAGCAGAGGTTAGTGTGCTCCATAGAGGCCCGCCAATGCTCCAGGACCCGAGCCCATATCAGAGAGATCCGTTCGTTGACATAGTTGGGCCTATGACCCGAAGAAGGACAAGGAAGCTCAGATTAGATCTTGAAAACCTTGTTCAAAGGAGTGCTACAGAAGCCCAGCTCATTACGGACACCAACGCCCTTGAAGAGAATAGAAGGAAGGTTAAAAGCGTCACTTTACTCTCCATCACAGGGGAAATGGTGCCTACTAATCAATCCAGCTGAAGGAAAGGGCATTTCTTGAAGTTCTTGATTTTTCTTGAAAATCTTGAATTTCGCGGTTTACTGAATTTGAAGAATCTTGAAAATCTTGAATAATCCTGAAGTTTTTGATTTTTGACATTCCGAAATGATTCCGGGAGATTCCAGAAGATTCCAAAACCTCCCTACATCATCTCCACCATGCGCCATCTTATTTGGGCCGAAACCCACCTTGAAGTCCATCTCACAATTTCGGCCAGCCAAGCCCACAAGAAGCAGCCCACACGCCACTTGGAAGCTTAGGTAGGGGAAGGATTAGGTTTTGTGCATGTTATCTAATTCTACCCAAAGTTTGTTACAAGTTGGTTAGGTTGTTACAAGTTTGTTATAACTAGATTAGCTTGGTAGTTTCCAAAAAGGGATCCCTTCTTGATCTCCCTTTTTGGATAGGATTTATATTATTTTCCTACCTATTTTATTTGTTAATTTCATCCATATGCCATTCCAAGTGGTAGAAGAATTCAGCAACTACCAAAACCTAGTTCCTTTAGGTTTCGGCTTTGTAAGAAATCAATCTCTTGATTGGTTTCCAATTTTAATTCTTTTTTTAGTCTAATTAGGTTAGAATTTCGTTCATCCCTTTCCATAAAGGTGCCTTAATTCATCCACCATTGTCCTTGCTCATTTAGGACTTGGTTTGTAAGGAAAATCCAATTCTGATTGGTTTCCACTTTTGCTGCTTTCAGTTATTCTTTTCCTATTGTAATTTGGACACCCCCATACCTATAAATAGAGGTGCCAACCACGAAATTCTTTAGTTGATTAAATGATTTAAGTTATAGTTTTATATTTCTTTAATCACTCACCTTATTTTGGGCTTATGTAATTTGCATGTTTGTTAATTGCTAAAAGCTACAGAAACAATAGGCTAATAGATAATTGCTCTGTCTATTGCTAAGCTTTGTTTCGATTCTATTATTCTCCACTTGGTTCGAATTGCGTGTTTAATTTACTTTGTAAATTAGTAGTCTGCCGAATCCAAGGGTAAGGATTCTAGAAGTTAAGAGCTGTGTCTTGCATTCAGACTTTCCTTGGCACTTTCCGCATCGAGTTCTTGGATTTCCCGGCGTGGAGTTCAGGGGTTCACATCACGACCTCCCAATCAACTAATATAATACATATAAAAAACAAACAATGACACCTAATTAAGAAGTTAAAATTTCACATGGGTTTGAAAAGGTCATACATGTTGGAAAATATTAATTAAACCAGATTTAATTAATTAGGTAATTATATTTGTAGTATGGTTTAGTAATTACTTATTCAGTTGTTTCCTATTTGTATTAGAGAGTAGTTTTCTGAGTATGATTTTGTAACTAAATTCTAATAGGTTTCGGGTAACTCTGAGGTCTATATAAAAAAACTCATGAGGTATAGATTTTAGTAAAAAGATTTACAAAGAGAAATAGAGTTATGATGTGAGAGGTTGTGAGGTTAGGTGGATCTTCTGAAGCCCCAGAATCCCCGGATCATACTTGGTTCGAAAATGCACCACTGGTTGATTCTGATCGAGTATGATATGTGCCCAAGTACTGTCGATGTTGTAACAAGGCTGGACACTTTGAGAATGAATGATATGTTGCGGACACAGCCTTGAAGCATAATCCCAAACAAAACCCCAGTCAAAAGCCTAAACAGTTTGCCCCATTGTTGGATGATTTCCCTAACTTACTCCTCCTCCCCCCCCCCCCCCCCCCCCCCCCCCCATCATACAATCCCTGACGCCTTAGTCACCTTAATGCTCTCGGCAGTAAATCCCAACTAGGGAGAGGGCTCTGGGCTTGGCCAATATGAAAAATAGCTATCCCGATCAGCTCTCAACTTGCAAAATAGAGTAGTACCCTATAGGCTGCTCCCTTGGTGCTCACCCAATCCCCCAAACCTGCATCCTTGCTAAAATCCCCTCGATCACTGAGCAATCCGCAGTAGCTAACAAAGCCCTCACAGGGCCAACGGAGTCTACAACCATCATATCACCTACAGTCATCGGATCCCCTACAAATCCGCAGCCAACAAGCCCCCCACAAAGCAAAATTTCTCTGCCTCCAGCTCTTACTTTGCTATTAGTTTCCTCGCTTCAGCCTAATCCAACAGACCACCCTCTGCCCCATATTATAGCCAACTTCCCATTGCCCCAAACCATCCCACAGCCTTACAGCACAAGCCCCACCCAAGTCCGTGAATCGGACGAGGAGATTGAGGTAGTTTCTGAGGAGCCACCCCCTCAATATATACCGGACCAACACCTACTCGATAGTATTTCGAAGAAGGTTCATCTCCAGAAATTGGGGGCTTCTGAATCTCTTTCGGCTGGAATGCAGAGGGAGGCTTTAGACCCTGGGATTGTTTCAGAAGGAGCACATGATGACAGGGAGATTCCCCCACGACTAGTGCTGCAGCAATAGTTGACAGCTTTCCAAGAAGGTTCAGCGAGAGTGGTGTCGCTAGCCCACGTGGACACTAAACCGAAACCCCAGCAGACAAAGCCAAAATTCTACGCTATGCAACAGAAGACCGTTGTCACAATGTCTGTCAAGCATACTTCCTCTCGCCCCTCCCAATAATTACAGCTTTCTAATGTGGAATGTTAGAGGTATAAGAAGCCTGCCCTCAAAAAATTGGGTACGACAACTTGTTAGATTAGATAATGTTTCTGTTTTGGTTTTAATTAAGCCTATATTAGAGGCTGTAGAGCTGGATTATTTTTGCATTTTGATTACTTTTGATAATTGTTGCTGCAATATATCTAGGAAAGTGGGGGTATTTTGGAAGAGGTTAAGAGGTTACATATTGAATGTTTTGGAGGATCACGCACAGTTTGTGCCTTTGAATGTGAGGCATCATTTATTCTCAATGGATTTGACGACGGTGTTTGTATATGGCATGCACTTTTGGGTGGAAAGGCATCCGCTTTGGCAAGGGTTAAACAGTCTCTCTCAGGCCCAAAGTTTGTTGCAGAGTTTAATGTCATAACAGAGATTAGTAAGTATGTGGACACTGTTATCTCTGATTCGGGCTCGATGGAGGATTTTTGCAGCTTTATTGAGGAGACATAATTAATTGAGGTCCAAACAGTTGGGAGCATGTTTACCTAGATAGGGGTTCAAATAAATGGCAGTGATGTGACACAAAATCTACTGAAATATTATGCCTTGGCAGCTTGAAGAGATGGCCCAGATCTTACTATTCCTTAGCCCGAATATGTAGTGTGTTGACACTGACCTAGCAAAGAGAACACGAAACAAACAGGGCTATCCTATCCCCCTTGTTCCACTCCGACGCTCAAGTCAGTATTAAAAATGAGATAAAATGCATGGACTAAGTGCTCAAAGTATAAGAAATTGCATACCTTCTTTGGTCCAAAATGTGACTATATATAGCCTCACCTTGATATCTTGCCCGTTGGGCCTTTTCCGGGCCACCCTAATTTTCCTCATTAATATCGATCCTGTCTTTAAATGCTTTCCTGGTCTACCACCCTCTTTATGACTCGGATCCTGCTCCCTTGCTTTAAATGCATTGCATAATTCCTGCCCATGATAATAGCCTAAACTCCCGCCCCCCTCTTTACTGCCTTACCCCTAGCGGTGTGCTCACAATCCGACCTATAGTCTTTTATCCTCCCTGTACCGACCTAAACTATTTTTGCCCGGTTTATTCAACTTCCCTGCCGACCTATCGTTACTTTCCTCCTTTTTGGGCCTTTTATTCCTTTTGGGCATCACTACCTATTAGGCTATGCCCAATATCTTTCTCACTTTTAGACACACTAATGAGCCCCCCAGTATTGTGTTTTTACTCTAATTAAAACATAATATTTAACCATTTTTGCCCCCTATTTAACTTAGCCTATATTCGAAATCCCAAAAAAAATTTTGAACCCCACAAAAAATTCTCTGACCTAAGCACATACTTACCATCTAGCCCCCGAGAATGAATAATGTGTACTTTATTTATTCCATCTTCCATGCCGTTGTTTACTTATAGCCCCCCAAGAATGGATAATGTGTACTTTATTCATGTTATCGGGTTAACAATTTTAACTTAACCCCCTAGAATAAGGTTTAAAACTGCGTTAAAACCTAACTTAGTCAGGCCAAGGAGATAACAGAATAATTTTTAATACACCAACAGGGACCTAGAGGATGCATGAAGAAAGTGTACCTGAAGTGCCGGGCTAAATCGGTCGTACAGTTCCAGGCCAGAATCTGAGTCAATTACTCTATCCATATTGATTAACCGAGGCAAGTACTGTATTCAAATTTTTGGAAGGTCGTACACTTCTTCTTGATAATCACGAAAAGCAATCATGCTTCACCACCTGCACACGTTTCCTCTTCCATGATAATTGATTCCCACTTTCCCATTTTTCAGTTCAACTTCCCACTAACTTGTTCGTTTCACCTCCCCACGTTCCCCCATTTACTTTCCTTTTAATCACGATTCTCAATCCTTCTATCCCTTTTCCTTTTATCTTCATTTTCTCCACTACTGGTCATATCTTGCAAAAATCTGCAATTTTTCTCTCCGTTCAAAATTGCTTCTCTTTTTCCTTCTTCCTCTTCGCGCAATTTTGCCTAAAATACTCCAACCCCTTTTGGTTACCTTATTCCAATCCCTAGTTTCCTTGTGAAAATTTTCTTTCCGTAATTATCTTTCCTTTTACATCCCCATTTTTTTCCTTTTCTTCTTCAAATTCAAAATCAGAATGGCCAACGAGAAGAGCTTCGTCACCAATATCACCTGTGCCGTGTGTCAGTCTTCTTTCCTTATTCTTTCTAGTAATGTAAGTTCTAAGCAACCCTAAGCCAATCTACCCAAATCTCTGGTACCTGTTCCTCGATTAACCCAAAGTAAACTACCGTTCCAACACACATCATCTTCAATGGCCCTTGCTGATGTGATAATTGAGGAAGATTCTCTGATTAACAACCCCTCTCCTTTGAAAACCCCTTCCAAATGAAAAAAATCCTTCACAGTCGACTCCCTCTCAGGCGAAAAAATCCAAGAAGTCGTAAGGAAAACCAGTCTTCGGGGAGTCCGGCGCTGCCTCGTCTACTGTTCTAGTAAAGGATCCCCCTTTGTGTTTTTATGTTGACGAAATTGCCAGTGAGATGACAATCTCTAACTTAGAGACTCTGAGATCTTCTTGTTGTTTTATCCCTGAAGTGTCGATTAGACTGCCCACAGCTGAGGAAAGGGCTAACACAGTTGCTGACGGATGGATAGCCATATATGAACACATTTTAGGGCCGGTCTAAGATTACCAGCCCCCAAATTCTTCACCGAGATTTGTGAATATTTCCAGGTGGGTTTGTCCCAGTTTGTCCCCAATGCCTTCCATTTCTTCGTAGGATTTTGTTGTATATGTGTCGGTGCTGACGTAACAACCCCTTCTGTGGCCTTGTTGCTGCAATATTTTATAATCCAGCAATATAGCCATGGCCCAGGATGGGTGATCCTTCAGAAAAAGAGAAACAGTTACACCATGGTGACTGACTTCCCTGAGTTAGTAAAGAATTGGAAAGAGAGATTTTTCATGGTGAAAGTAGAAGAAGCCAAACTCCCCTATCGATGGGAAGACCTAATTTTTTTGGCCTCCCAAGCCCGTGACGAGAGTGACCCCACCTTATCCTCCTACTGTCGTGTCTTAGAATCTACCAACCTAAGATATTTAAGCCCCTTCCCTATAAAATATTTTCTTGTTTGGGCCAAACTTAGCTCAGCTCTAAATGTTAAAGGCCAAAGTAATATCCCCGTCTTTGTTATCCGTTCTATCTATTTGTTGAATTTTTTCCACACTAACCTTCGTACATTTTTTCTTTCCTTTAATCAGGTGGATTTGGCTGATATGATTGGAAGAGAAAATCCCACCGCCAACAAGTTCTTACTGCCGTCACTGAGCAAAAACAACCAATAGCTCAGATCGATCTTACCCATGAGGCGGACACGGCTGTGACCACAGCTTTGTCTCAGGCCATAACTCAAGTTACTGCTTCATTTACTCGACCTATGCCTCAAAAGATAGGCCCTTCAACTGAAGAAATCTAGGAGGCCAAGCAAGCTAAAGCCCCGTTAACCAAGTCTCATCAAAGCCTTCCTACAGTCATTCATGGATCGGTGGGCATTCCTAGCCTGAAGACATGTTTGGGCCAGTAGATGCCGACACTCAGGAGTGAATGATAATCTTGAGAGATGCTAAAAACAAGCCTCCATCCATTGCCCGCCTATCTTACAGCCTCATCTATCTGAGCCAAATTTCGGTGATCTAATGCCTTATGCCGACCAACTGGCTAACTCCAACAATTGTCTGAAAGAGGTCATTGAGGCCGGTTAGCGCCTCCACCGGGGTACAAAAAATATGAGGGATCTAGCCCTCTAGATTTATCGCCAAAAATCCTACATTGCCGCTCATATCACTCAGGTAAGTGTTTGTTTATAGTTTTATAGTATTATTGCCTTATAAAATAATAATACATTCTACC
The DNA here is from genome assembly GCA_016801395.1 of Leptodermis oblonga. Classification (NCBI taxonomy): domain Eukaryota; kingdom Viridiplantae; phylum Streptophyta; class Magnoliopsida; order Gentianales; family Rubiaceae; genus Leptodermis; species Leptodermis oblonga. The sequence goes on along the minus strand of CM028756.1, from coordinate 25,395,612 downwards.
TTTGATAGGTCAGTCAAAACTATGTGGTGGTAGCCAGGAGAACAACGGCCTTGGATGTGCTAGCCCAAAGCTACGAACAAGATAGGAAAAAATAGACGGCCAAAAAAATCGAAAACCTAAAACTTTGATTAGGTACTAAATCTAGCAAGGTCATCGACCTTCAATCCCGGAACACTGAGCTATGCCAAGAAAACCAGACCCTCAGAACCCAGGCTAGTACAAGGGAAACAAAGATCGGTATCCTAGAAGAAAAGATCAAAGAGGTCAAAAAGAAGCTGGCAGAAGAAAAAGAAGCCAAGGAAAAAGCCCAAGCTGAGGTCAGCCTGCTGACAAAGGCCAATGAATCCGCTCAAGAGAATTTTTGGCTTAAATAGATGAAATTACGACCTAGAATGAAGCCACCGTAAACAACTTTAAGGAAGGAGCCTTGGTGGACTTGATGAACCGACGGTTTCTGGAATTGGTTCGGTGCGGCTTTACCATATGCTGGGACGAGGTTTGGGGCCCTCGAGTGTTGGAAAACTTAACCCCTGATTTTATGGCTACACAATCCTTGCTGGCAGTGGGCATAGACCCCTTCAAGTTGATTGAGGAAACCAAGAAAGAATGCCAAAACATGGGTATTCCTCTTCCATAAGAGCAGGCCGGAGCTGAAGAACTAGAAGAAGCAGGGACAAGCCATCCCCAAGACCAAGAGGTTACCTCCAAGGCTCCCCCGGCTGAGAACCTCTAGATGTTGCCTTTACTATTTTTTACTTTTTTTCTTTTGTGTTTTTAAACAATATGTCCATTATCGTGCATTTTGGGACGGGTGATAGGTTTTCCGGCATATCTTTGGATGATTTATCTTGTTCCTTTCATTCCTGCATGTCTCCATGGACTAAACATAAAACTTTCTTAAGTGTACGGCATTCCAGGCCCGGGGAACCACAGTTCCATCCATATCTTCCAAAACATAGTTCCAATTGGCCGAGCTTCAATCACCCGATAAGGCCTTTCCTAATTAGGGGTCAATTTACCTTGATCCTGAGGCTTACTAATGGCTCGGTTGCGTAGAACCAAATCTCCTGGAACAAATGATCTTAACTTAACATGAGAATCAAAGTACTGCCTGACTAAATTTTTGTAATGAACCTGATGAATATAAGCAGTGTCCCTCTTTTCTTCCAACTCATCCAAACTGAGCCTTAAATTGTCTTAATTTGTTCCTTCTCAAAATACAGGACCCGAGGTACCCTAGCCTGTATCTCAGGAGGTATAACAACATTTACTCCAAATGCTAACTCAAAAGGAGGTTTCCCGGTAGCACTCTTTGGTGCAGTGCGACGATACCACAAAATGTGAGGTAATTGCTCAACCCAACTTTTTCCCTTATCCTCAAGCCTGGTCTTGATCCCATGCAACAAAGTTCAATTAGTTAACTCTACTTGTCTATTGGCCGGTGGATGAGCCACAAATGCAAATCGTTGGTTTATCCTCAGTTTCTTACATAATGCGACGAACTCTTTAGATTCGAATTGAGTCCCATGATCCGAAATAATTGAATGAGGTACACCAAACTAACATATAATTTGTCTCCATAAAAACTGAGCTATTGGTCTTCCTGTAATGTTTGTTAAACCCTCTACCTCTACCTATTTGGTGAAATAATCAATAGCCACTACCAAGTACTGGCAGGAACCGACCTTAGGAAATGGCCACATTAAGTCTATACTATGACACCCCAGATTCACCACCCCGCATATAAGGGGTTGGCTTCACCGAATGCCTGCCTGGTTTGCACCAGGACTCTGAATATGTAGAGCAAAGTACTAATAACTTCGTTTATTAAAACATCCAAACCTTAATGTACATAGATCATTACTTAACATAAAAGCGGAAGATGGGCTAAACATAACCCCTCTATGTACATTCCTATCAAACTAATATAATAGGTCTGGCCCTTATGCAGTCCCCTCCTAGTATTGATAGTGAGCGAAGCCCTCCTCATACCAAGGATCATTTAAAATTTTGAAAACAGGAAACAGGAGAAACAGAAAATGGAATGAGCCCTTGCCCAGTGAGAGTCCACCATTTTCGCAAACCTTTACCAAGTTGTAAAGTTTACCTATTCATATAGTTCAGGCATGTCCTAACAAATAGCATTCACGACTCATGCAAAATTCAAAGATATATAATGAGAATAAAGGGCAGCCGCTTAAGGTTCTATGTGAGCCATAAACGTACTAACCAGTTCCTCTCGAGAATAAGGGCGATCGCTAGCATGTACATGTAGGCTCAACGAAGGCTAACTTATCTCGGCGTACATAAAGAGAATGAGAGGCGTCCGTCAACGTGACATGTACGATGAACGATAGCCAGCTCACCCTGGCATAATAATCATAATCATTTACCTATCGACAGCCACTCCCAAACTTATGCATACGTATGTGGGCCCCGGTTATCTGTACTGATTTTGAAATCAGGAATGCAAATGATCCAGACGACCAAACTCTATGCTGGCTCATGGGATCAGATCGAATAACACATAATGGATCCTACACAACTTATGCTGAAATAATAGATTCAGTGTCCAAAGAGAGTACAACTGAAACATAACAACTACGAATGCGTTCCACTGGTAAGTAAACACAACTGGCAGTTAGAAAATCAAAAGCATTTCAAAATATACTGCAAACAATATTTAGTGCAATGCAATTATTAATTGCATTAAAACGGTATCCATTTTTAGTAATAAACTCACCTCGGTCCTAAGATGCTTGCTCACTAATTTCCAAATTATCTGCAATTTATAAATATCGAAAGGTTCAGTTTTTATTCTATTCCAAATAAAGCCGAATTTCTTATAAACCCTAATTTTCATTCTTAACCTAATTTTTCCCCAAAGACTAAGTCTATAATTCTATAGTTCCAAAAAGGGCATTAATTAAATTTATTTACAGAACAAAATTACTATAGCAATTTATACAAAATTTTATAAAATTCCAAAAATAAAATTTCCTGTGCCGATCGGTTTTTCCCGACTTGAAAGTCGGCAAAATCGATTGGAATCAGTTTTAACCAATCTTCCATCGGTTAAAACCGCTCTGAATGGGTTTTTTCCAATTTTTCCCTCGGCATGAATCGGTTTTTCCTGATTCCAAATCGGCTAAAACTGATTCGTGCCCAAAAAACTTGGTTTCCAAGTTTTCTTTCGGGTTCCTTGCTAAAATCTTCAAAACTACATTTTTCTTGCTTCTTTTGTGCTAAATCCAGCCTAACAACATATAGGCAGTATTTCTAACATCCGCTCATCAATAATTCATGTAAATAACAAGATTAAAACCTAAATTTTCTTAAAACTTCTAAAACTACAAAACATGCTATATTTTCTAAAAATTCCATTAAAGAATCCATTGAATCCTTACCGATACGTTCCGAACTCCTTCTAGCACCAAATCCATGGCTATGGAGTCGATTCCTAGCTTTCAAGCTTTAGTTCTAAGCTCTTCCTCCTTCCTTTCTCCTTCCTTGTTCTTCTTCCGAATTTCCTTTGCTTTAAGGTTTTCTTTGGTTTGGTTTTTGTTTTGGCAGCAATTTGGCATGAGTTGGATGCACAAATGAGAGTAGGGAGGGAGTATTTATAGGCAACTCGAGCCTAATGAGCCAAACAGCCAGATATTATCTTCAAATTCTTTTTTTTTAAAGTCCAGTCCTGAATTGATTTTACCCGATCGGGAACCGGCCAAAACCGATCACAATCAATTTTTCCCTTTCTTGAATCGGTTAAAACTGATTCCTTCCTTTTTCTAATCGATTGTGACCCTTTCCTAATTGGTTGCAACCAGTTGGAGTTAGGTGAGATATTTTTCTTACTTTCAGAAATCGGTTTTTCCCATTTAGAATCAGTAGAACCGTTTCGAAAAATCGGTGGAAATCCATTTTTTCCAAATTTTAAATCGATAAAACCGGTTTCCTTATCTTCAAGAATTCGTTTTTCCTATTTTAAATTGGGGAAAACCAGTTACCTTATCTAAACAATCGGTTTTACCCGTTTGGAAGTGGGTAAAACCGTTTGTATTCCAGGATCAATAAGTTTTTCCCGATTCTCAATCAGTTAAAACCGATTGGTTCTTTTTATTTTTATTTTTTAATTGTTTTCTAATTTCTTTATTCTTATTACTTAATCTCTTTATTATTTAAACATAATTCTACCCTTATTCCTAATACACATACCTTTAAGATTCTGTAATTTTAAATAATCCATCTTATTGAATAAAATCTCTTAAAGGAAATCGTACAAGTTCATAGCTATACATACTTTGAAAGATTAAAATAGTTTACAAAAATACAATTCTACGGCTAATCCTATGGTAAAATTTACGAGATCTCACATATACCCCGCTCAGCGAAGGGACATAGACTAGAATCCCTGTAAAACTTGAAGCCAGTAATCGAGAACCTAGAGCATGTGTTTAACAACTTTGAAAATGTTGAACTGACTTAGCTACTTCATGAAACAGCCGAGGCCAATAGAATCCCGCCTCAACTACCTTTTTGGCTAAATTTTGGGCTTCAATGTAGGCCCCACGATCCCCTTGATGTATGTCTTTTAATACGCCTACTGCTTGTATAGGCCCCAAACATTTTAGTAAGGGCATCAAATAGCCATTTTTATATAAATCTTCCCAACAATTTGATAATGTTTTGCCTTCCGCCGGACTTGCTGAGCTTCTTTTCGAGATTCGGGTAAAACACCATCATGCAAGAATTTCTAAATGGGAACTCTCCAATCATTTACTTCAAATACAGGCAAGATAGTTAGCTCTATTGTACTCCGTAGTTTAACTTCCTCGACCAAAACATTCTTGGTTAAATGTGAATAAACCGAGGAAGCTAACTTAGAAAGTGTATCAGCATTTGTATTCTTTCCCTGAGGAATTCGCTCTATAAACCATTCAGAAAAATGCCCCAGTAATCCTTGAACCAATGCTAAATACTCCCTCATTTGCCTATCTTTAGCCTCATACTCCCCCAAAATTTGTTTGACATCCAATTGTGAGCCAGAACAAATTTTTAAGCCTGCAACCCCCAACTTCTGGGCTAATTTTAACCCGGTTACCATAGCCTCGTATTCCGCCTCATTATTGGTGGGAGAAAAACAAAATCGCAAAGCATAAGTATAGACATCCTCAGAAGGGCTAGTTAGAATTAGCCCAGCACCGGACCCTGAACTACTCGATGCCCCATCAACAAAGAGAGCCCATGAATGAGCTGGCCCAAAAGTGTAAGAAATGGAACGCGCTGAGACTGAAAGAGATGGCTCGGCAGCCTCTGGTACTCCTTCCACAATGAAATCAGCTAAAACTTTCCCTTTAATAGATGTCCGTGGCTTGAAGGTAATGTCGTAATCCCCTAACTCGATAACCCACTTAGTCAATCGCCCAGAAACACTAGCCTTTTGTAAAACAGCTTTAAGGGGTACATTAGTAATACAATGACTGGGTGAGCATTAAATAAGGTTTGAGGCGCCAGGTACAGTGAATAAGGGCCAAAACTAATTTCTCCAAGTTTGAGTAATTTTGTTCAGCAACTTGCAAAACCTTACTAACAAAATATATAAGCCTTTGTGCCCCATTATCCTCATGAAGCAAGAGAGAGCTAATCACATAATCAGTAGTAGCTAAATACATGTATAACTGCTCCCCCGCGATAGGCATGGTCAAAGAGGGTAAATATGCTAAATAATTTTTTAACTGATCAAAAGTGGCTTGACACTCAGGACCCCAAACAAATTTATCCGATTTTTTCAAAACATTAAACAAAGGTAAAGCTTTTGCGGCTGACCGTAGCAAAAGTTTGTTTAAAGCAGCCAACTAACCAGTTAACTGTTGAACCTCATGTACAGATCTAGGGGGATGCATTTGTAAAACGGCGTCCACTTTTTTAGGATTAAAATAATACCTCCTTCTAAAACCATATACCCCAAAAACTTTCCCGAAGTGGCCCAAAAAATACATTTTTTCTGACTAAGACGTAATTTATATTGAGACAAAGTCTCTAAAGTTTCTCCTAAATCAGTTAAATAAATAGACTCGCTTTTGTTTTTAACTAATAAATCATCAATAGCTTCCATATTCCAACCCAACTATTTTTTAAACAATTTATTAACTAAACGTTGAAGCGTAGGCCCAGCATTTTTCAAACCAAAAGGCATAGTATAAAACAATAAGCATCCAGAAAGAGGTTTTTTCCTCATCCTCCTTGGCCATGAAAATTTTGTGATAGCCCTTGTAAGCATTCAGAAAGTTAAGAAACTGAAACCCCGCTATGCATCAACCAGGATATCAATCAAAGGCAAAGGAAACCAGTCCTTTGGACAAGCCATATTTAAATCTGTAAAATCTATACACATACGCCAAGTATCATCTGTCTGGGGAACTAACACAGGATTAGCTAACCATTCAGGATAATCAACTTCTCGAATTATTCTTACCTCTAGTAGACCGTTGACCTCAATTTCGATATATCTACTGCGCTCACCTCCAAAGTTGCATTTCTTTTACTACACCGGCTTACGACTAGCATCAATGGATAACCTATGTTCAATGATATCTCAAGAAATGCCCGGCATATCCTCTGGGCCCCATGCAAATACTTTTGCAAACTCACGCAATAACTTAAGTAAACCAAATTCTAACTGCAAAGAAAGGTCAGAACCTACCTTAATTACCTTATTTGGGTCTGCCCCCATGGGATTTCCTTGACCTAGGTGCCAGCTTCGATGAGCCATTCAGGTCGCTCTACCAGATCCTCTAGGTCAGTGATATCGATAATTCAAGAGGAACCATTCACTTGGGCAGGCTGGGACGACCCATGCAATGGGCCTGACTGGACCACCAGAACAGTTGACGAATCTGCGTGTACTGGGCTAAGTTCTTTCAACGAAGCTGTGTAACACTACTGGGCCTATTTAACATCACAACGAAGAGAAGCCACACCATCTGTAGTAAATTTCAAGAGCAGATGCACAGTTGAAGCGACTGCCTGGAAACCGTTTAACCCGGGCCTTCCACGATACACATTGTAAGGTGATGGCTCATTTATCACCACGAAATCTATGGTTTCTGTTCGTTTTAGGTGGCCAGCTATTAAGGTGACAGGGATACTCAGTTGACCAATAGGGATCACATGATGGTTGCCAAAGCCAATTAAATGTGTATGTCCGGATCTAACCGGGCCTTATGCAGTTGACTGCCTTCTAATGCATTAGTAGTAATAATCTTGCTAGAACTACCAGAATCAATTAATGTTCTTTGAACTTAAAAATAAGAGATAACAGTCTATAACCAGTGGATCATTACAGTTATATGAAATAAAATGATCTTTGTCACCAAATGTAATTACAGAAGTTAGAGAGTATACCTTGCGCTTACCCAAAATACCATCCAGGTGTCTATAAGCCTATTTTCGTTGTCGATTTGAATTCCCCATAGTAGGTCCACCGGCAATAGTATTTACTACCCCAGTAGTAACTAGATCAGAGCCTGACCCGGCATGAGGCTTCTGTGGATCAAGCTGAGGGGATTCCTGAGCAAAATGGTCAAACTCACCGCACCTATAACAACTGGCTGTCATGTCTAGATTGGCCGGGACTGGAAGTTTCAGAAGTGGCCAAATTTAAAAGTATTGAGGCAACTTACCAGCCTAGATTAACTTAGCAATCTCCGATGCAAGATCCCTGCAATCGTTAGTATTATGTCCAATATGTTTATGATAATTACAATACCTATTAGGATTTAACCAATCAGTAGGGCCAGTGATAGGCCAAGCTGGCGGTAAGAACCCGTGGTTCTAAATAGCAGCAAAAATATCAGCTCGAGATGTGAAAAAGGCTCGGCCACTAGTAATGAGTTAACACATGTCCCTGTTCTTGGCCCGGTATTAGTAGTACCTACAAAATTTTACGTTTTTCCCCCACTTGATTTACTATCTGAAAATTCATTTTCTCGTTCATTTTCTATGGCTTCTGCAACCTTGATTACAGCAAAATTAGTAGCAGTGACCATCATATCTAAATAGGTGAACGAGGGTCTAATAGCCAATTCAGTTGCTAAAGGACCTAATCGTAACCCCATTAATAAATGTCCCCATCATAGTTCGATCATCTTTCTCATGGCATTGCCTAGATTCTATGTTAAAACGATCAATATAAGCTTGCAACCCCTCTCCCACCTATTGTGTGATATTCATAAGATGCAAAATAGGTTTAGATAATATGTTATTACCCATAAAATTAGCCAAAAACAAATTCCCAAATTAATCTAAAGAATGAATAGAATTATAGGGTAAAGAGCAATACTAATTAATTGCATAGCCCTTGAGGATGAGATGAAACACCATACAACGATTGGCATCGGATATATTAGTATCATCCATGACACTCATGCATTGCATCCAATGAGCCATTAGGTCGGTAGTACCATCGTACTTGTCAATCTTACCTATGTCTTTACAACCTGGAGGGAATTGGGCTGTTTGAATTTTCCAGCCAAATGGATGAGATGCTCTGGAAGTGGGCCCTACACGGCCTTGATGAGCATAACTAGACCCTGGTATAGTTGGATTCTCATACTGTGGATACCCTCAATGGATCGACTGTATTCCCCCAAACCCTGTATGGTTACCCTGAGGCCCCCATAACGCAGAAACCCGGCTCCACTCCCTGTATAATACCTGGGGTTCATCAAAGGTGGATAACCGACTGATGGTTGTAAGACCTTATTGGTTCTGACCCCATAATGCTGAAATTAGCTCGCGCCATCCAATACCCCCCAGGAAATGGAACATAATGACTTCAAACTGAAGGATACCCTCCAAAATAGACACCAGCAGCCCCCGGATGCCCTATAAAAATAGACTAAGAATGGCTATGGGAAAGGGTAGTATAAATCAGTGGAGCCTCAGATAATCCTGAGAAATGAGCAGTGGACGTAAGATTAGCCCCAAGAAGACCACGAGGTCCATTGGTGTCTCCTAATAACTCGGTAAAAGGTAACCGTCTCCTAATAACCCGGTAAAAGGCAACCCCACCCAGGATAAGTAGGTAACAAAGGCCCAGTGGAAGAAAAGCCAAGCGAAGGCAAGAACAGTCCTGGAATTGGTTCAGGTAGTAGTGCCTCCATAACCTGACTGGAGGATATACCGGTAGCCTGCACAAAAGAAATAATAGGCATACTAGTAGTAAACATTACCTGGGATATAGGTGGATCGTCAATGGTAATAATCTCAGGCCTGGTAGTAACAATAGAAGAAACTGACAATCAAAAGTTGGATACAGGATCAGTGCTAGAACACGTGGAGTGAATTGTGCAAGAAAAGGAAACAATCGATAGAACTTTTCACGCTCCTCTTGCTCTTGCTGGGCGGCGAGAGGAACAACGGAATAAGCCGCGGTAGTGACAAGTGGCGTGGTAGTGATGACTGTGGTACTCACCGTAGAAGTATCAAGGGTAGTAGCACTGGCCACGATTATAGCAGAAGTGGAGGCATCTAATCCCAAAATCTCTTGTGTCATGTGTTCAACAAATTTCTTTATGTGTGAAGAAAATTTGATGAAAAAAAGATCTTATCAAACGGTTCCCACAGACAGCACCAGTTAATGTGACACAAAATGTACCGAAATATGATGCCCTTGCAGCTTGAAGAGATGGCCTGGATCTCACTGTTCCTTAGCCCAGATATGCAGTGTGTTGACATTGACCTAGCAAAGAGAATACGAAACAAGCGGGGCTATCCCCCCTGTTCCACTCAAACACTCAAGTCAGTATTAAGAATGAGATCAAATGTATGGACTAAGTATTCAAAGTATAAGAAATTGCGTACTTTCATTGGTCTAAAATGCGACTATATATAGCCTCACCTTGCTATCTTGCCCGTTGCGCCTTTTTCGAGCCACCCTAATTTTCCTCCTTATTAATGTTGATCCTGTCTTTAAATGCCTTCCTAGTCTACCACCCTCTTTATGGCCCGAATCCTGCTCCTTTGCTGTAAATGCCCTGCATAATTCCTGCCCATGATAATAGCCTAAACTCCCGCCCCCTCTTTACTGCCCTCCCCTAGCGTTATGCTCATAATCCATAGTCTTTTATCCTCCCTGTACTAACCTAAACTATTTTAGCCCTGTTTATTTAACTTTCCTACCACCCTATCGTTACTTTCCTCCTTTTTGGGCCTTTTATTCTTTTTGGGCTTCCCTTAACCTATTGGGACAGGCCCAATATCTTGCTCACTTTTAAACACACCAGGCAGGGTTTGGAAAAGACTAGACAGGGGGTTGGAGAGTCCAGATTGGTTGCAAGCTTTCCCTGACTCCCCGATACAGATATTAAACCACACTACTTCTGACCACTCACATCTATTTGTGCAACTAAAAACAGCATGGCCTATAGTCTCTAAGTCTTTCAAGTTACTGGAAATGTTGTGTAAACGGTGAGGTTTCAAATAAATGGTACAGACTAATTGGGATCTGCCTCTGAAGGGGTATGGAATGCACGGTTTTTCACTTAACTTTGTCACCTGAAGCTATGTTTGTACCAATGGAACAAAGAAACATTTGGTGATGTTAATGCCAACATGAAAGATGTTGAATCGATGGTGCTGGAATGGGAGAGGACTTTGGAGGATTCAAGTTTGGAACATGACAAAATTGCACTCCACGAAGCAAGGCCCAAATTAGATAGTTAAAGGAGAGGGATTCTTGGTGTGTCCAAAAATGAGTAAGTCATTTGCCCAATAGTAAAGAAAGGCCCATTAAGGGATAATAGAATAACAAATACCGGGTCCCATAGCTTTACCACTTCCCACGGTGAAGTTGATAGGTATTCTGCTAAACCGTTAATAAAAGGGAGCCAGCAATTAACTGGTAACTACGGGGTTATTGGAACTTGCCATTAGATTGGTCTAGTGGGTGACCCAAATCAGTCATTAAGCTGAGTCCCACGAGATTTAGTGGTTTCTTATTTTGGTTCTATTTTTTATTTCTTTTACAACTTGAATTTAGATTTGCTACAAGCTACCAAATTTGAGTATTCCTTTTTATTTTAAAGTATATTTTTGGGTAACTATACATTGTTACAACCGAAATACACTTCAACCGATTTCATGTTCCTTTTTTATTTCGGATTGTAAAGGATTACCAACTCTAGTTGGTTTCCACTTTTATTTGTTTTCTTTTTCTATTTTCTTTTGCTTGGAATTTTGGCTACCCTACTATATAAATAGGGGCACCCAAAACTTCCTTAAGGAAGAATTTTGAACAATAGAATTGCATTGTTAGGTTTATCCTTTGCTCTAGCATTCTCCTTTATTTTAATTATTGAACTTGGGTAATTTCAATTGCTTGATTGATTCATAGGTTCCAAATTTAGAAGAATTTAGGTTATTGCTTCACCTAAATTTTTGTTTATTCAAACTCATTAACATCCAGTTAGTTTAAGAATAAAGTAGAGTAATCATCACTTAAATTAATAGAGGGGTTTTCGAGTTCTTGAAGAAGCAAGGTGATCAGCACGGTTCGGCTTTCCTTGGCAATTTTTCAGAATCTGCAAGTCCTTCTTCGAAGTGCTCACATCACTTTTCATTTGCGACTGTTTGGGTTGAAGTGGCAGTCCTTTTGTGTCACTAAGTGTGCTGAAATTTTAAATTTTTGGGATGTCTGAATTTGTCACTGTTTTTATGACTGGAATTGTTTCGCTAAAAGAGTGCTACTTTTCGGTTTATGTCGGAATTAATTCTCCTTTTGTGACTAAAAATTTGTGACGCTAAAAGGAGGACTGATTTTCAAATTTTTGGATTTTTGACTTGCAGCTGTTGTATTTGCGACACTCCTTTTGTGTCATTAAAAGTTAGGGCTGAATTTTCTACACTTTTAGGGTTAAGGAATCCGAAACCCTAGTTTTGTCTAAAAATTCACAACTTTGATTTTTATCTGATTTTCAACTCTGAAATTGTTTGTTCTTTAATTTCTTGAGATATATATTGAATTGAAGAATTTAAATTTCACTTTTGGTAGGCTAGTTTTGGTTTACGAATTTGCCCTTGGGTAATTTTTTGGAAATTAAGGGTGTTGTTTTACCAAAAATAAATCCTAATTTTTTCCAAAATTATGAAGTTAATTGATATTAATGGAAATTGGTTTCTTGATTACGTATTGGAGAATGATCACATCTTGGGTAGTTTTCCTAATTTGTTTCAAACCTGCTAATTGTTCTTTGCTTCTATTCATTCTTGAATTGATTGGCAAATTGCTTAAACTACTTGCATCTTTTCATACTACCTGGACATTAGATCTTAAAAATTAATTTGGATTTTTTTCATCATGCGCATTATATTAATTTGCTGAGGTTGAGAGCTTATCCCCGAATCTCCTCCTTGTGCAATCATATTTGAATTAATGGCTAAAAAATTCTTTTTCTGTGGTATCAAAACTGAGATAGGTTCAGCCCTTATTTTGAGAATTATTTGCTTTTTTTTCTAAGTTTTTTTACTTGTGTGGTTTATCTTCTTGCACTATACCTTATTCAATAAAGAGGACCCTCTATTGTTTAGGGCAGTTTTGAGTGGTAAAAGGCAAAAGTGACTCAATCATTACAAGGGAAAGCCAACCCTTGAGCAAAACACTTGGTGAGAGTAGCTTGATAGGTGGGTTACACTTAGGGGGCAAGGGGTGAGGTTATTATCACCCAGGTTTAAAACTTGTCTAAGCAGGTAATTTTAAGAGGTGGTAACATGACTGCCGATCAGTGGAATTCTGCCTTCCATGCCCAAGTTAAGGTAAATGGAAAGGTGGCTATCTTGATAATTGACGGGGGAAGCTGTACTAATCTTATAAGTGACTTCATAGTTGACAAAATGTCGTTGCCCTTGGTACATTATCCACAACTGTACGAGCTACAATGGTTCAACAATGCGGATCAACTCCACATTCAACATTAAGTACTTACAGTAAGTCTAGAGGTAGGGTGTTTCAATGCAGAGGTTGTTTGTGACATGGTACCATTGCGAACCAGCCACATAATGCTTGGCTGCCCATGGCTCTATGACATTAAGGCGAATCATAATTGTGTCACCAACAGCTACACTATGCAGCAACACAACAAGTCCATTGCGCTAAAGTCGATGCCGCCCTCAGAGGTTGCTACTGAGTGCTCAAAAATGAAAGACGCCTTCAAGCAATGGAGAAATAGGGACAAGGGGAGGGAAAGTGTTCTAAGTGATAGTATGGCACACTCTGATAAGCCTACTAAGCACACAAGTCTGTATGTAAGTGCTAGCCATCGATAAGGTTTTAGGAAGTGGAGGTTTACTATTTGTTTTAATTACTATTGACTCTCCTGAACCTTCTGCAGGTGTCTTGTAAAATCTCCACCTACCGTTACACAAGTCTTAGCCGAATATGGAATGTGTTCCCCGAGAACTCCCTTCAGGTGTTCCACCAATTCGGGGGATTGACCACCAAATCGAATTTATTCCAGGTGCAGCAATACCAAATCAACCATCCTATAAAGTAAATTCAAGGAAACAAAGGAGCTGTAACGGCAAATTGATCAGGTACTCACCGATGGTCAGGTAAGAGAATCACAAAGTCCTTGTGTTGTTACTGTCATTCTTGTACCTAAGAAAGATAGTAAATGGCGAATGTGTATGGACTGCAGGGCAGTAAATAAGATAACCATTAAATATATAATCCAGTACCTAGGCTTGATGACATGTTAGAAGATTTACGTGGTGCGTGCATATTCTCTAAAATTAACCTGACCCAAGGGTATCATCACATTAGCATAAGGGAGGGGAATGAATGGAAAACCGCTTTTAAAACTAGATTTGGTTTGTATGAGTGGTTAGAAATACCATTTAGACTCATAAATGCACCTAGTACTTTTATGCGCTTAGTTAATCATGTTTTGCGAAAGTTCATAGGTCAATTTGTTGTTGTGTACTTTGATGATATACTGATCTATAGCCCTGATGTTGAGACAGACGCCATACATGTTAAAATGGTACTTCTTGCTCTACATGAACATAAGTTGTATGCCAATTTGAAAAAATGTACTTTTTGCGGAACAAGTTGTTTTTATGGGTTTTATTGTGTCTAAAAATGATGTCAAAGTCAATGACGCTAAAGTGAAGGCTAACTAGGAATGGCCGACACCAATTTCAACATCCGAGGTAAGATCTTTTCATGGCTTGGCCAGCTTTTACCAGCACTTTGTGAGGGACTTTTCAACAAAAGCTGCTCCATAAACTATTTGGTCAAAAATCATGTACCATTCATGATGAGGTTATCCCTACTGTTGGACACAAGTATCCACTATGTCAAAGATGTGGATTTGCTCCAAGTGTTCAAAATGGTCATATTAAGAATGTTCGAGCTATAAAGCCTAGAATGAGACTTAATCCTAGTTCACAAGAATTATACAAGGGTTACCTTAGATGGGCTAAGTCAAGAGGCATTCCAAAGGTTATGAAAGCTGAGAACAAGCCAAAAGAAAAACAAGTGGCCGAAAAGGGTAAAAGAGTACTTTCACCTCCAGCTCGTCCAAGGGTTATTTATTTTGGAGAGTTTTGGACTGAATATTAAAAGTATTAATTGGAGTGAAGTTTACAAGTCTTGAAGATCATCAAAGTTCTCGATTTGTTACACGTCATTTACTTTTAGTTTGCTGTTTTTAGGTAATTAATTAATTAGTAGTTTCTTGAAAAGAATTCTTGCATGATTTCTTTTAAGAAATAGAATTACCTTTTTAAAATTTGTTTCCTTATTTCTTCAAGGGAATTTCGTTCACACCTTTCCTAGGGAAAACTGAATTCCTTCCAGCAAACCTAGTTCCTTTAGGTTTCTGGCTTTTGTAAGGTTTCCAATTCTGATTGGATTCCGCTTTTAATTCCTGTTCCTTTTTCAACTTGTAAAAGGTGCACAACTCCTTCTATTTAAAGGGGCTTGGGCGAATCAATACAACAAGATAGAATTCATTGGTTTAATTTGGTGTAAGGTTAAAATCCCATATTTTTGAATTCTACTCATTGAACTGTAGTCAATCTTGCATGATTTCGACCTATTAGTTTCTAGAATTGCATGTTAATTAGGTTTATAATCTCACCTAATTAAATTAGCTTTTTGCTTCAATTCGTTGCTTGGTTTCTAGTTTAAAAACAACCTGATTGTTCTATTAATGCAAGTAGTGATTGGGATTTCAAGGGATTATACTGTGTTCTTTCAATAGAGAATCCACATCAATTCATATGGGGCATGGCATAAGAAGAGGCTTCAAATAGCTTAAGCATGACCTAACTCATGCGCCTTTGCTTTCTCTTCCTGATTTTGATAAAATATTTGAGCTTGAATGTGATACTTCAGGAATACGTATAGGTGCAATACTGATGCAGAAGAATAGGCCAGTTGCCTATTTTAGCAAAAAACTGAAGGGAGCTGCTTTGAACTATCCAACATATGACAAAGAGCTCTAGGCCAATGTCCAACCACTCAAGAATTGGTGGCACTACCTCATGGCCAATGAGTTCATCATTCACACAGATCACGAGTCCCTAAAGTATCTACATGGACAAGGTAAGCTAAACAAATGACATGCTAAGTGGGTTTCTTTTCTTGAATATTTTCCTTATGTGTTGAAAAACAATAAGGGTAAAGATAACATAGTGGCTGATGCATTGTCGCACAGGTATGAAACCTTAGCTTTGCTAGATCATACTGCATTATAGTTTGCTTATCTGAAAGATTTGTATGCTTTTGATCCTAATTTTTTCTAACATCTTTAAAGCATGCTCATTTGTGAAGTATAATAAGTTCTTTAGGCAAGATGGTTTCCTGTTAAAAAAGAACAAGTTATTCATCCCTCATAGTTCTTGTAGGGAATCACTAGTTAGAGAGGCACATGGTGGGGGTATGATGAGGCATTTTGGGGTCATGAAAAATTTAGATATTTAATATGGGCATTTCTTTTGGCCTGGCATGTGTAAATCTATTGATTCTATTTGTAGCCAATGCATTGAATGTAAAAAGGCTAAATCTACGACGAAACCCCATGGGTTGTACACGCCTCTACATGCACCTTTTGCACAGTGGACAGACATTTCCATGAATTTTATTCTTACACTTCCACGGACGCAAAAAGGTAATGAATTTATTTGTCATTGTTGATCATTAATGGCACACATTTTGTCTTGCAGGAAAACAAATGATGCAAAGCATGTCGCAAACTTGTTCTTTCACAAAATAGTCTGCATCTATGGCATTCCATGCACCATCATTTCATATCAAGACGTACGATTTATAAGTTACTTTTGGAAGACTTTATGGAGTAAGATTGGGACCAAGCTATTGCTTTCAACAATGGCCCATCCCTGACTAACTGACAAACAGAAGTAACTAATAGAATAGTGGACACTCTTCTCTGAGCTCTCACAAAGAAAAATCTCAAGAGTTGGGAAGAAATCATACCCATTGTGGAGTTCGCTTACAACCGAACTCGGCATTCGACAACCAAGCACTCTCCTTTTGAGGTAGCATATGGTTTTAATCCACTAACCCCTCTTGACTTAGTTCCTTCGCCGTTTGCATAACAAATCAATATTAACAGTGCCAAGAGAGCTGAGAATGTAAGAGATTTGACGAGAAGGTCCGAAATAATATCGAGAAGCATAACGAGCACAATGCCCGAACCGCCAATCTACACAGAGTTAAGTTGACCTTCTAACCTGGAGAATGGGTCTGGGTTCACATACGCAAGGAACGGTTCCCTCAATCCCGCAAGACAAAGCTACATCCCTGAGGGATAGGGCCCTTCCAAGTTGTTTCCAGGATCGGTGACAACGCCTAAAGCTTGATCTTCCAGGTGAGTTTGGCGTTAGTATAACCTTTAATGTTTCTAACTCGTCTCCTTTTGAATTTGATAATAATCTAGATTTGAAGACGAATCCTTCCCAACAGGGAGGGGATAATGAGGACATCTAGACCGTTGATGCAGAGACAAGTCCACAACCAAGTTAACTAGAGCAGAGGTCGAACCAACAAGTCCAAAAGTCCTACATTGATACCCAACCATCATGACGGACCCGAGCCCTTATCAAAGGGATCCTCTAGTTGACATCATTAGGCCAATGACTAAGAAGTGGCAAAGAATAGTAGACGAGGCCCTCCGGAATCTCGTCATTTCCAACCTAGCTCAAGCCCGGAAGGTTGAAGAAGGCAAGACCCTTGATCCAAGGATTAAGATGGATAAAATGGTTACTATCTTCTCTATAAAAGAAAAGACACAACCTATAATTTTTCGGTGAGAATGAAGGCCTGTTTGGGGAAGTCCATAAGCTTCTCGAAACCACTTGATCCATAAAAATCATGCATCCATCAACAATTGGACCGAATTCATTCAGCCCACAAGCTTCACAAATTCGGCCCACACTAAGAGAAGCCCATGACCGAAATCAAGCTCCTTCATGCGCAAGTCACTTCATGCGCATGTAATGCAAGGCTTTTGGAAAGTTACAAGATTTGTGCATGTTTTCTATTTCTTTCTTAGTTCAAAATAGAATAAGTTAAGTTTCTTTAAACTTTTTACAACTTAGTTTATTCTAGGAATTTCCTTTTTCTTATTTCCACTTTTGTTTTTCTTTCTTACTTTTTGCGGCATCAACTTTGAGCTAGCTAAAATTAAGTTGCCTATTCTCCTTTTTCTTCTTTTAATTTTCGTGTAAGTTAAGCTGTAATTGCCAAAAGTTAAACAACCAAATTCATGCTTATTTTGAATTTTGGTAATTGTAAGGTTGCCGACTCTCGTTGGTTTCCACTTTCTTTTTTTTTTTCCCTTCTTTCTTTTCTCTTCCAAATTTCAGATTTCTCCCACCTATAAATAGGTGATAACCAAAATTTTGATACTCATAATTCATACTATAAGATTAATATTTAGTGTAAGGTTTTGTCCTTTAATTTAGAATTCTCATTATTTTGAACTTGTGTGTTTTGAATGCTTTGTTAAATTATATTTGTTCCGAAACTTAAAGGAGTTAGGTCACTTGCTCCACCTAATTTTCTTTTGTTTCAAACTCATGTTAATCCTTCTAAGTTGAGATTAAAGTAGTTAGTCTCACTTACTGAGTGATTTTTGAGATTTAAGAGAGTAAGGTTGTAATCAGCATTGTTCGACTTTCCTTGGCAATATTCCACATATGTGAGGATCTTCATCGAATTGCTCACATACGAAGGTATGTTGCAGGTAGGACTCGATGAGATCCATCAAATTTTGAGCACCGTGGGCTCCGAAGATCTAGACAGTAGATGGGAAGAACACTCGGATACAGTTAGGTAGCTGGCGGTTGCAATCCTGTCATCCGATATAATCTCACGCGCGCGAACTCGCCCAAAGATAATCAATGTGCACACTAATGCTATGTTGTCAGAAGCTAAATTTAAAAAGGGGTTAACTGAAAAGACACACAGTTGGCAGCCATGACCCAGGCGTCGGTCAGAGAAACACATCTTGGCTCCCTTGACTTTGAAGATAAACAGAGATGGAACCCACGTTGTAGCCAATGTTGTGACACCCCTAGCCCTGACCTCCCTGTTTAGCGGGAGACGCTACCGAGATGCCTACCTGGTTCGCACACTAAGCCATAATATTACAAAGTAAATAATGCATTTATTCATTAAAGTAATTTACAAACCTTCAAGCTACATAAGCTTTCCAAAAGATACAAACACTAAGGCATAATATTACAATCCTACTTCAAAAACGCTAAAGCTATGCTCTCTGGCAATAGTACAATACTAGCGTTTCAAAACCTAAGCAAAAATACCCTTCATCAGCATCACACTAGTAGCGATTACTCCCGAGATCTATTACATGCAAAACATCTAAGAGGTGAGCTTCCATAGCTCAGTGACGTCACATTAGTAAAAATATTACGAAGTAAATATTTACCATCACATAACACATAATTCCTAAGCACACAAGAGGGAACACGTACTGAATGATCTATGTGAACCTTCGGAAACATTACTGATTATACTTTACCTGCATTGGAACACTGCATCTTTACATTAACCATGCCGACACTGACAACATTAAACATTGAACATTGTGGTAATTCCCGAAATATTACCAAACATTACCTATCCAGCCATTTAGTCGGGCACTCCAACCAGACGCCGATATGTCTGATTTCAATAAACTTAACATGGTTTGGGATCCCGACTTTTATGCACAATTAACATTGAACACTGAACATTGAACACTATACACTTAACACTAAACATTTAACATTTAACACTGAGCATTAACACTGCAGTGACAATTTCATTCATACGATAAACTTTAATAAATATTTCATTTATACACATAATTCAACATTTGAGAACATTTACGTATACATGGCACATATATAAACATTTCATTTTTCACAATTAAATATCACAATTATAAACATTACATGCATTTCACTTAACATAACTTTAATATGTAAATAAACAATAATAACAGTAAGGCATGCTAACTCATTTCATTACTATTTAAAGCATTTAACCCCTTTAGTGAGAACACTCACTTCGTATCGCTAATACTTTGTAAGCAAATCTGCATTACATAAATATCATAGTTTAGACTTTATCCGTAAATCTAGATAAATGTTCAAATTCTAGATTTCTATATGTTTTTGTCTCTAAATCCTTGTGTTTCTAGCCATTTAAAGAACATTAATTAATTAATAATTAAAGTGTTTTAAAGATATAAAAGAAGTTGTAAATATTTTAGTTTGATTCTTCAAAAATTCATGTTTTCAGGGGATTGGATTTACCGCTATTCAGCTTCTAAGAGCGGTTTTACCCACACTTCAAATCTATTTTACCCACTATTTAGCTTCTAAGAGTGGTTTTACCCAGACTTTCGATTGGTTTTACCTGCTCTTTAGAAGTTCTCAGCTTCGAAGACCAGTTTTACCCAATCAGAAATTATCTCAGGTTCTAAGATCAGTTTTTCCCATACTTTGGTCGGCAATAATCGATTTTCTTGAGTTAAGAAAATCGATTTTACCCACTATTAGATCGGTTTTACCCGATAGTGCCCAGAATCGGTTTTTCAAAACTTTTGGCTTCAGGTTTCAATAAAAAGTGCTTCAAAATATATTTTCTTTGGTTTCTTTTGCTCAAAATCAATCCTATAATGTTCCTATAACATTTCTATAAACCCATAACACTTCTACAACACCTAGAATCAAAAATTTAGATCAAAATCTAAAGAAAACTAAAAACTTCAATATTTCTACTTCTAGGAAAAAACTTCAATATTTCTACTTCTAGGAATCATAACTCCAAAAATCAACTTTATGGAAAGCTTGAATTCCTTACCAACGTGTTTATGAAGTTGCTAGAATTAATTTCCACAGTTTAGAATCCAAATTCATGCCTCCAAAGCCTCATTTCCTTAGCTTTCTTCTCCTCCTCCTCTTCTTCCTCTCTTTCTCCTTTCTCTCCTTTTTCTCTTTGATTGTTTGTTGTTGTACGGATTTATAAGGACAAAAGGGAGCCTATTTATACTCCCATTTTGCCTAACAAGTCCAAAACCTAGGAGGCTAGATCCCTAGGGTTGTAGCTCTCCTTTGGAAATTGAGAAAGCTAATTTTTTTGGATTCTAGGTCTCCATCAGTTTTACCCGCTCTAATGCTGGGTAAAACAGGTGTTTATTTTTTTGTCAGGTTCCTAAAATCGATTTTACCCACTCTAATTCTGGGTAAAAGTGCTATTCAAGGTGTCAGATATTTTTTTACTTTTTCAAAGTCAGTCAGAGCGGTTTTATCCACTCCAATGGTGGGGGAAAATCGCTATTTGACTTTTTCCTCATTTTTCATTTATTTTCTAATTTTCTTATTTTCATTCCATAATTCCCAAAATTAAACTAATATATCTACTTCTATATATCCTTTAACATAATCCGACACTTAAACACCTTAACTTTAACTTAAACATCAAAATTAAAATCCAAAATACCATAACCTAAACTATGAGATTTCATAACCAAAATACTTAAGAAAATTCACACAACTTTATAATATTACATAATTGATTTTAAAAGATAAAGTTATGATAAAATATAGTTCATAAAGGTTAAGCTAGGGTGAGAAACTACGAGGTCTTACAAATACCCAGGCGACGTTCAGAGAAACACACCCTGGCCCTTGACTATAAAGATGGGGTAATCTTTAAGTCAAGATAGAATCCGCATTGCAGCCAAGGCCCAGGCGTTGTTCAGAAAAAAACGCCCTGACCCTCGACTCTAAAGATGGGGTGATATTTAAATAGAGTTAAATCCACGTCGCAGCCAAGGCTCAGGCATCGTTTAGAGAAGCACGCCCTGGCCTTCGACTTTAAATATGGGGCAGTTTTTAAATAAGATATAACCCACGTCGCAGTCAAGGCCCAGGTGTCGTTCAGAGAAGCACTCCCTGGCTCTCGACTTTAGGTGTCATTCAGAGAAGCACTCCCTGGCTCTCGACTTTAGGTGTCGTTTAGAGAAGCACTCCTTGGCTCTCGACTTTAGAGATGGGGTAATCCTTAAAAATTACCACCAATATTATTA
Organism: Leptodermis oblonga; assembly: GCA_016801395.1. Classification (NCBI taxonomy): domain Eukaryota; kingdom Viridiplantae; phylum Streptophyta; class Magnoliopsida; order Gentianales; family Rubiaceae; genus Leptodermis; species Leptodermis oblonga. The sequence continues at coordinate 25,373,989 of CM028756.1, read as the reverse complement.
AAGCCCATCACCGCTCCCCGCGGAGCGATGTTAGGCTTAGAGGGGCTAGTTGGTGAACCCTGTTTGGCACCGGCCCAACCACAGGCCCAATGGCTAAGCCCAATGCTTTAGCAACGCTAACGGTTCAAGCCCCAAAACACTAGGATGAGCCCTAGGGGGCATCGACACACGTCAACCACATCATGTGTGAGAAAACTCCACCAAGCTTCACCAGCATGTTACCCATGACTTTGGAGTCACGGGTACGCGACCCCAGAAGACTCAGACACTCCCGGTACAAATACCCATGATCTCGCCCCCTCAACGACATCGTGGGCAAATCTTAAGTTTCCCGGAGCAGTTCTAAGAAACCCGATGCTCGCCAACGGTAGAGAGGAACCGCTCCCTTATAAATCCCCCTTACCCCCTGGTGATAAAAAGGTACATAAGATCTGGCATAAGCAATCTTACTGAAATCCCTATTAGCAACCTAAGAGGGGGAGGTGGTGAATTAGGTTGTTGGTAAATTTAAAAAAATTTTGAGATATTTAAAAACTTGTTCTTCAAATGACCATTTCAAATCAAGTGTAGTGTGTGATGAAGTGATTTGTCTAAGCAATTAAGAAACCATTTAAAGGAAGACAAAACACAAGGAATTATAGTGGTTTGGATTCCCCTTGAATCCTACTCCACTCCTCAAGTACTTCTACTTGAGAGTTCCTAATCCACTAGATGAAACACTTAAAAGTGTGTTTGAAGCCACCACACTTGCTCAAGACTAATCCACTTAGTCTTAAGACTTTTTACAAAGATTTCCTAACTTAGCTCTAAGCTAGAAAAGTTTCATAAATCTCTAAGACTAGAAATGGATTTTTTTGCCCCTATCCTTCCTCAAGGATCTTTGGGTCTTGCTCAAGACTCCACCTATCTTATAGATGAATCTTTTACCTTATCCTTCACAAGAATGTAGGACTTACTCAAGACTCCCCATTTCTTCAATCTCCCCTTTATACCTTGCCTATCTCCTCAACAAGAGATTAGGACTTATACAAGTTGCCTCAACCCCTCAATAGGTTAAGACTTTTACCAAGTTGTAGAAGAGTTTTTGCTCTAAATAAAAGAGTGCTAAAAGATGAATAGTGAAAGTACAATTGGACTATGATAAGTCTACTTTTGAAGAATGCAAAGATATGATTTTTCTCTTGAAATGGATTGGAATGATTTAGATGATAGTTGAACTCAATTTGGCATTCTGGGCTTTGAAATGATGGACTTGAAATATTTATAAGACCCCTTGTCTTGCTTTCCAACAGTTATAAATTTGAGACTGAAAGCGATGGTTCGAGACTGAGCTTTGACTTCGAGGCCTTCACAGATTTCAAATTTTTGTCTTCAACGGCTACTTGGTTTGGCGCGATTTGCACTTAATGCGTTTGGCGCTTTCTTTGTTTTCACTTGGTTCGATGTCAAGGGCCTGTCGGTCTTCGAGCTTGACACTTCAAATTATTTCAAGATGTTCCAACCTGAGAGCTTGACTGCTGTCGAGTGCCTGTCGACCTTGTCGAAGTCGATACTTTCTTGGCGAGCTCGGTGTTAACACTTCAATTATTGTATGGAATTTTAAGTCAATTCCAAACCCGGGAGCTCAAAGGGTGTCGCCTGCATGTCGAGACTTCAACTTCGAGGGTGGCTTCGACTTTGAGAGCCTGTCGAGGCTGGGGTTTGAAGATTTCTGGGCTTGACTTCGAGTTTGAGAGCCTATCGAACCTTGGCTTTGAATATGTCTATTTTCTGCATTCTTTTCCAAAACTCATTAAATTTCCTTCTCATATTTGTTTGATCATCATACAAAACTTAGGGATTGAGACCATGGGTATAACACTTACTCTATATTTACTTACACTCAAGTGAGAACTAACTTAAGCTTCAGAGTGCTCATAATGGATTCCCCCTCACCCCTACTAGGTATTGTACAGCTGACCCACGACGATCGTTTCATCTCTGACGCCCAGCTCCATAGCTATTCGACTCCCAGGTCTCGATTGGCAAATCGCTTTCCATCAATAAATAGCTATAAATTAAATCTTACATTTAGAGATTTAAATCTTTAATGAAATATTTATATACGCCAAATTTTAATTAATAATTACAATATTGACAAAATAAAAAAATAAGTAAATACTTCATTATGGGAGAATAAAATATTTTTCATGGTATTTGAACTTTTAGATGTGTGACAAATGCTGAATGTTGAGGTGCTAGTTCAATGTTTATGGCAACCCACAACCCTAAAGAACAATTAATTTTGACATTCAATTTATTAGAAATTTAATCCTGATTTTTCGTAAAAATTAGAACCGGTCTTAAAAGGTACCATTAAAATCGGGTAAATATTTAGCCAGTGTAAATGTGGTCTTTAACACCAGTGACATTGAGGTCGGTGTTAATAATCAGTGTTTTTTTAGTTTACACCATCTTTTAGTGAAACTAGTGTTGATGACCCGTTTTGTGATAGTGTGTGATTATTTGACAGCCTTGTCATCTTTGGCATTATTTAATGTTAAGTATATGTGACAGCCGCATAGCACTATCAAATCACGCCTCTAATGAAAATTTTCATTCATTGTACTAACATTTTTGTCGCTCACCCATGGCCATTTGTGAGTTTGCATATGACTAGCTAGCTGGATCATCACGGCGCGGTAGCGCCGTGAATTGTAGTTAGTTCTTTAGGGGTTAATTTTGATAAGTAAGCCTGGTTATTTATTTTAATAGCAACTATTTTGTTTCTTTTCAATTATGTGGTGATTTTTTTTATAATCTCAAACACAACTTGTTAGGTTATGATTATTTGTTAGATCGACATATACTTCTAAACCATGAGGAGGAAGAGCAAGTCGCTTAGCATGTTCTCCATTGTCATCTTGTTCATCAACTCTAGTGACATCTTTGGCAATGCTCTTTCCTTCAGCAGCTCCATTAATGTCATGTTTCTCCTCTTCTTCTACTTCTTCCACTTCTTCCTCTACTTTTTCATCCATTTGGTCATCATTGTCATTGTAACCACCCTTTCAGAAATCCCGAACTCCAAATCGGCCTTATTCATCGCAGGTGAAAGAAAAAGGTACTGGGATGCTTTAAATAAAAAAACCAAGTAAATATCAGTTATATCCTCTTTTCTGCCTCTAAATTTCATTCGAAAACAAGAGAATTCATCACACGCTCATAGATCTAAAAAAGTAGTGTTTGCCTCCATCCAAATCACTTGAAAGAAAAGGTAAAATCCATGGCAGTGCATATTTAAGAAACATTCACATGGCAAAACAAATAAATCAGCATCGTTTGATTTTTCTTGTTCTTCAAATAAAAGGTAATGGCAGCCTTAGCTGCAGCAGCAACCACTTTCATCATGCTGGGCTGGCAATGATTCTGGAATCCTAAAACACAAAGCGTAATCCAAATCAGTAGGCATCCATCTAAAGATGCAACACCACGCACAAGTCTAATAAGATTACTGAATGCTAGTTGTCCAGTACCTGAAAGATTTTCACTGGATGTTAGTTGTCTAGTGCATGCATTCAGGAATCCAAAAGTACAAAAAAGGCTATGCAGAGAGGGCCAAACAAAATTTGAAACCAGACCCTAAAAGCACAGGAAAAAAAACCAAGCGGTAATACAAACAATCCACTTAATTAGAGGGAATATAATCTACAATAATGAGCCAAGAAAAGTGGCAAGTAATCAGATAACTGCAGCTTAAAAGTACACCGAGCAAAACAAAAACACAACGAAGTATAGAAACCCCATAGGGCTGAAAAGAAGTTCCATCCTTCAATTCATAAAAAGTGGAATATAGACCCAAAAAAATCAAAAAAGGCAAGAGAGAACCAGTTTTTTTAAAAAGAAAGGCTACCTTTAATAAATTCTAAGGTTTCGCATCTCCGGCAAATATGCATCAAGAAGTTGACAACAGCATTAGTCTAAAAATTTCACACCCGTAAGAAATGGAGAATAAAAATCCAGCCAAAGGTAAGGATCTAAAAATAACTATAAATAGAGAGGAAAAATATTTAAAATGTGTTTACCTTCAATTTCTAAGCTAGTATCGTTGATGTTTTTGCTAGTCCCATTTCTTCTGAGTATCTGCCAAAAAAAATATAAAATAAAAAAGCCTCCCACTATTAATACGAAATCTACTTCACAACATGATATAAAGAAGCTTCATTTTGTTCTTTCTAAATTTTTTACAGTGGCTTAAATAATAATATATTTTTTTCTTAAAGTAAGCTAGAGGAGAAAGTTACAATCCCAACAGTTTTCCTTTGCTCTTCATCTTTGACATATCAATGCAATATATTTCAAGAGATTCAATCCGTTGCCAAGTCTTCTCTTCATTTTTCCAAGACAGTTTTGCCAGTTTAGTGTCGGGGAGCATTGCTTTTACAGATTTTAGAAAGTTGATAAACTCTTGAAATTCTCTTTCAGCCAGTTCTTTGGCCACCTTTTTCTGAACAAGTTCTTCCACCTAATTTTTTCAAGGAAAGGATCTCAGGCAACAAACAATAGAGAAGAAAAATTGCAAAGTCCTAAACTAAGGTTACTTGTCGGAAAACAACAATTGAAGTGCTTGGATTTTGATTAAAGGAACTTAGTAAGAAAAACACACAAAGCTAACCAATTGGAATTATGCTTATAAACCTAATTATAACACAAGATATGAAATAGCTGAGAAAAGATACATTTTTGTTATATATTAATTACAAATAATAATAGAAATAGTGAAGCTATAAACCTGAGAAGCAGGTCGAGGACCATAAATAGAAAAAGGGCCTTTTGACTCCAAAACTGTGAAGTAAATATCATCTTTCGACAACAATAAATGAGCACAACAGCTTTCAAGGGGCTTCACACTCACAAAAATTATGTGGTAGCATGAAATAAGGTCACCAGAAGCACAAAATGATGTAACTATGGCACTTCAGTGAGATATACCTCAGCCAGTTCCTCAACTGTTACTGATTTATCCTTTTCAAGAAGTTCAATCCATGCAAACTCAAGCAATGTTGGATCCTGCAACAAAAAATAAACTCATCCTCCAAAACAAGCTAAAACTGCCCTTACGTACATACTCCAAAATATAAGGAGGACTACCCAAGCTATTATGAGCTCTCTGAATAAAGCCTGATATCTCTGTTGGGTCAAACTTTTCTATACCAGGAACAATGAATGTAACTTCTTGTGGTTTGATAGAGCTGGTGACACCACTCTGAATCATTAACAACCAAAAGAACTAATTAAGTCAACTTAAAACCTACTATTGCTGAAGCATAGAAGAAAAAACCGGAATATAACTCCTATCAAACTATCTGAAATGCAAAGCACAGGTTTCTTAGAAAACCTGATCAAAGGCTATCCAACCTTTCTTGCCATCAGGTTTCTGAGCAACAGCTAGCAATGCCACTTCCTACATCTTTCTTGAATTCCAGCAACAAACCTTGCTCTAGTGTTTGTTTTCCTAATTTATCTTGGACAAGCTCCCCACTACTCGCTAATCTGCATAGATGTATCAAGCATGTATATAGTATAAGATTTTATATTATATGATTCTAGAAGAGCAAGGTAGTAAAATGCAGGTTGCATGTTTGAGAAGACTAATGCTCTTCCAGAATCATATACTAAAACACAGGTTGCATGTCTGAGAAATTCTTCATGCCAATTGTCAAGAGTACCAAAGGATTTCATTACATTAACATCATATACTATAACATAGCAATCTAGCCCTCCATAAAATGCAACTCCAAGACTGAAATCTCTCTTGACAGGTAGTATCCCAAACCTACCAAATACAAAATGCAAACATAATAAGGAATCGAAGGGAAACTGATACAAATTAGAGAGCCATTTTTTTCAAGAAACAGAAAAGGTAAGTGAAGGCGGTTGCAGAGTTACCAGCCGATCATGAATTTGGAGTCCGGAGTAACAAAATCAACTCCAATTGTAGCTTTATATGTTTAGCCGTTAATTTGAAAATAATGCATGGTTTAACAATGAAAACAGATTAATATGAATGATTACTTTCTAGCGAATCAATACCCAACTGTAATGTAGCAGACATACAAGTGGATATTTGTTTGAGACACTGCAATGACCAAGGCTTAATTCCAGATGTAGTCAAAGTTAATCCTCTTGATTATTCTTGAGTTAAATTTACAGATTTTCGATTTTAGGCTTGTCATGTTACTCATTTCTTGGGTAATACTACTTTTGTGTAGGTTTTCAACTTCCACAACACTATAAAATGGTGCTACCCTTCCTATTATCTATCACTAATTCAGCAATTTCAGTTGCCTGTAGTTAACGATATTTTCGACCCAATGCTATAGAAATGCTATACATAGTGCTCTCAAGCAAAGGATTCAAAGGCAGCATTTTCCAACTTGAAAAGCTACAGGGATACTGGAAAGTTAATTGAAAAGCAAAAGCAGCATTCTCAATCATGGTAGCAATATCAGAGACAAAGAATCAAACACTCGGCATGCATACAATTGCAGTAAAATAAACACACAAACCCAAAAGAATTTGTGAGAAATTTCTCTAAAAAATACAAACAATAGGGTAGCGCATGTCATCATCCTAAATCACACCATTGAGATTGGCTAATTAAATATAATATCAATTAAAAGCTATTTCACTAAATCAACGACATATTCTAAGGAAACCATAATACAGATAGCCACGAGGGTAATAACCATGGTTATGAAGAACATTCAGAACAGTATCCTAAACTAAAATAGTACAAAATATACGAGATTGAATGAAGTTGTACCTCAGTTAGGGCAATGAAAAAATTTATCACTACTACCAACTCTGCAGAGCCACATTGAGCATAAACAATAAGCATATCAGAGGCAAAAGAGTTGTTCTAAAGAGGTCGAAGGCAGCTGTTTATCAAATAAGTAAGCAAATTAGCATCTGGCTTACCTACAAATCCCACAATCTTCACAGTGAAACTGCTTCTTTGTGGTCTGCAAAACAAGGGAAGAAACCAATCAGACTTTTACACCAGTATCTATATAAAATCAATAGCCTTGCAAATGAGAAGAGTAAAAAGTGAATTTAACCTTACATCATCCTCATAAAATTTGCAAATCTGCCAGAAATACTTTCCGAATGTAACACCACAATTCTAACAAAGTGCAAAGACCTACAAAACAGCAAAGTACAAAAACAAAAGAAAGACAGAATAAGATGACAATAGGTAATTACACATCAAAATAGCATGTTATTCAACCTAGGAATCACAAATTCCAACTACATTAGGCAACAAACAAATTCCACTGGAGACTTTGAAAGCTGAAAAACAACATCACAATTCAAAGAAGTGAAAAAGCTCAAAATCCAACTATCAAAACTCTCCAAGATTTTTTTTTTAGAAACGAGCAGCATGAATCATAAAGAAAGAAACAGGAAAAAATAGGTAAAATGAAGAAAGCTAAAGCAGAAACAGAAAGAAAGATAAGAGGGAACGAGATAAAAAATACCTTTGCTGATCCATGAAATTTTTCCTATTCTTGGTAGAATTTTCGGGATTCTCATCCTATAAAACAAACAAGAACCAACAGCATAAAATAAAGGAACAGTGAAAAAAACCTTTGATAAATCCAGTCTGAGATTCTCACCACCAGCCAAGGAGATAGACAACTCTCTCCTACAAGCAGAGATATTGAACAAGGTTAAAAAAATAGAGCTTTTCATCCCAAAAAGAAGCAAAAGAAGACTCAATAATCACAATCTGAAACTTCTGGAGATTAAATCAAATATATTACCAAAGCATTTGCAACATCAATGGCAACCCACAAATGGAGTTCAGGAATTTTCTCTTTTAAGCACACAAATCTCAAAATATATGTAAAATAAAACCAGCCCAAATTCTAAAAATTTGTACTCCTCATTTGTGGTTTTTACCTACAAGTTTTTCTGCCTATAAACCAAACAGCTTTTCAAAGTGCACATCAGCGACATACCATGGAAGCTCAACCCATAATCAATTTAGCAAAAAATATTATAGCAAGAGATTATTACTGGAAGCATCTCTTGTATATTCGTACATGGAGAATGTTTCTTCATTGCATCATCTCCAGGCATAACACAGTTAACAAGCCACAAGACGCAAGCCAAAGGATGAAACTCACTGTGAAATCAGAAATGAAAATACCAGTTATCACATATCTAAAATTTATCACACAAAGGAAATCGAAATGACAGTGAGAAAATTAAGTAAACAATCATATCATACGAGTTAAAGAGACAAAGACAAACACCCAGCGTGGTCGTCCACAAATATGAATGGCTCTTTTTGAAGAGGGGCGTCCTCAGATAACAGGCCTGAGAAATTAGATGTGACATTCATAATCAATATAAATTCATTTAAAATAATAGCAGGACTATCATGTCCAAAAATAAACTCACGTAAGGGTAAGCCTCATTTCTGCATCCAAATGGGGAGAAAACTGCCTCACAGTTATTGTCACCTTTTCAGTAAATAAAAGAACCTGCAAAGCTGCAAAAATAGTGCAAAGCAATATAAAAAGCTGATAGAAAATAACTACTGTAATTGAAAGAAATCTTGCTATCAATCCAAAGGACAGATAAAACAAAATGTATATAAGGGATTTCAGCAAAACCAAAATAAAAAGAAATCTAAAAGCCACGAGCTCTCTCAGTCACAGGATTTCAGCTGAAACAAATGTCCGACCCACAAGGTAAATTCAGCCACCCGAAAGGATAAGAAAGAATATCCAACGCCTATTTTCCAACAATATATGATACACAAATTTTTGGGTCATAATAATTATCTGGGAATCCAAATTCCAAATTCATACACATCACAAAAAACTCAAAACACAAGAGATAGACCAGAACACCACATAAAAACCATTAACGTTCTCCGATTTTTTGAACTCCATAATCAAGACAAAATAACAAACACAAGAGAAAGTAAACAAACCTGAGCTACAGAAATGCAATTTTTGACCCCTCTGATCACTTCTTGAATCTGCAAAAGTTGTTAAGCACAAAATCCCTTAAAAACGCCCAAAAACACAAAAAGAGCAAAAGCTCCCACCTTTGCGACGTATTGACCGAGAAATGAAAAGGGAAGCACAAAAACACTAAGCAGGAGAAGAAATGTGCAATAATACCTCGACCTTCACAGGAGTATCAGCGAGCACCACTCTTCCTGCAAGGAATTGAAACAGCAGAAACCCAAAATTTCAAAGAACCCAAACGAACATGAACGAACATATCTAAAAGCATAAAACAATCAACAACATAAACAAATGAACCATAAAGAAACAACAAATGTGAAAGAAAAAAAAATCGAAGCAGAAACAAAATCACCTTTCACCTAGTGTTTTTCGCTGCAATCGAACCAGAGAAAAAACAAATGAAAAAATATCAGAGAAGAGGAGGAAGGAGAAGAGGAAGAGGAAAAGGGGTAGAAAGGGAAAAATGGAGGTCTTTGACTGAAACCACCCACTCCCCTCAATCACAAAAGCTCGATTAAAATCGAGAAAAAGCAAGAAGGAAATCTTCTGAGTCACCCGAAAATCTGCTCTAACAAAACTCACCCTGAGCACAGACCCACGTGAACCCCCCCCCCCCCCCCCCCCCCCCCTCTCTCCCCAATTTCAGCAGAACTTTTTTCTTTCCAAAATCATCCCTTCTCAGCCATTCTTATTACGAAAATATCCACTAAGTGGGCAAGAAAAGGCACCACCAAAAGGGCAAAAACGGGACTGTCTCACAAAACACACAAAAATGACTCAAATGTTTGTCCCCTATTGCCTACAAAACGACGTTGTTTTTTCGAACTGAAGTCTACAGTAGAGAAAAGCTAATTCGTAAAAACGGATGGGAATTTTTTTTCTTTTTCCTCCCCAGCGTGGACAATAACATGCGGAGGATTTTTGGGCTTCTCTCTCTCTCCCATTTTTAACCCCACGTGCAACCCCCCCTCTCCTCTCTCTCTCTCTCCAATTTCAGCACAACCCTTTCTCTTTTTCCAAAATCATCCCTTCGCCATTCTTATTACCAAAATATCCACTAAGCAAGCAAAAAATATGTGACCAACAAAAGGGCAAAAATGGAACTCTCTCAAAAAACACAAAAAGGCTGAAAATGTTAGTTCACCATTCCTCAATTATATATAGTCCCTTTGATTAAGAGTTTGAAGCATGCGCTTTTTTCGGTACACATCTTGGGCCAACTACAATAAATAGGGGGGAGAGGTCGGATGGAAGCCCAAACCACCCCAATATACAAATACTAGAGAAATTCACGGCGCTTACGCGCCATGAGTTAGGATTAATTAATTTTTGCTTAATATCTTGCTTGCTCCCTTAAAATTGGAATTAAAGTCTCCATCATTGATATTGATGTGACGCAAAAATGTCCAGAATAGGACGCTCCAGTTGCCCCAAATGAGATCGTGACTGTTCCGGGCCAATCTGTGAATTTGCGGTTTGAAGGGGTCAGAATGGAGCTCGAATCCAGGCTCTAGAGGTCGGATGAGGGTCCGATTTGGGAAACAGGAGCTCAGCGGAGGTCGGATCCGGGAAGCAGGAGCTCGGCCAAGGTCGGATAGCTCGGACCAGCAAGGGAAAATAGGGGTTCAGATTGGAGAATATTCTAGTGAAAGCAGTGAACCATTAAGAGGTGGGCGGGGCTTTTTTCCCCTGGTATAGGCTCCGACGATCAAATTAGTAGGATGAAGATGATAAACAGTATGAACCGATAACTTAAGCATGTAAAAGATTGTGTCCAGAATAGCTTCAAGAATGGCTTACCCGAAATGAGTCGGTGACTGAGTATTTATAGCATCACATTGATATGTCCGTTGATATTTTCGTTGCACTATGATGATTTGTACTTTCAACTGCTCTCCCCTTTTTACGATGACTTTTATGCTCTTGCCTATCATGGCCTGACTTTGGACTCTTTTTCCACCATTGCTCTGTGTACTTCCTGCATGTATTCAAAATGGGCTACTGGTCCTGTAATGATTTCGATCAATGTTATCGTTATTCCGACCTAACTTTTCCGACCTGGCCTAAGATTCCCTGACCTAAGCTCTCCGAGCTTTGGTTATCTTGTTAACCAACCTAAGCTTTCCTGACATAAGTTCTGCTGACCTAAGCTCCCCGAGCTCGATTTACTACCTACCTAAGCTTGACCTCGACTATCTCCTTAGGTCGGTTTAATGCCGACCTAAACCTGACCTTGGGCTTTTTGTGCCTAAACTCTCCTTGTCTTGATTGGGCCAAGCCCAATGGTTTTAGCTATTTTTATGCACATCATATATGTACTAATTATTTATTAATAAGAAAATGATTTAAACGAGGTATTAACCATTAAAAAGAAGTAACAACATCATTGATGTGCATAAAAATAGCTAAAGTCATTGGGCTTGGCCCAATCAAGACAAGGAAAACTTAGGTCATGAAAGCTTAGTCATGAAGGCTTAGGTCGGAAAAGCTTAGGTCATGAAGGCTTAGGTCGAGAAAAGTTAGGTCATGAAGGCTTAGGTCATAAAAGCTTAGGTCAGGAAAGCTTAGGTCAGTAGTAATGAAATGGCTTAGGTCAGCAGTAAACCAAGCTAAGAAAATAGCTTAGGTATGTAACCATCAAGACCGAGCTTGGGACATTTAGGTTGGATAACGGTAACATTGACATGATAGCTAGGTATCATTGTAGGGCCAGGATCTAGCCTAAATATATGCAGGAGCAATAATGACAAATGAGCCAAAATAGAGCCGTTATTACATGGGCATTCAAGTCAACATAAAAAGGGGAACGGACATATCATACAGCTCATCATGGTACCACGGACATATCATACAGCTCATCATGGCACAACGGATATATCAAGGTGAGCCTATAAATACTCAGTCACCAGACTCATTTCAGGTAAGCTATTCTTGAAGCAATTTCTCTTAAGCTCTTGGTCAATACTATTTTCTGCTTACATGTTACTAATTTGACCGTCGGAGTTACACAGAGTTACACAGGGGGGATAGCCCCGCTTTTTTACTATTTGTCTCCGGTACCAGAATATTCTTTATACAGATCCAAGTCCTCACTAATCCAAGCTCCTTAGCCCAGATTCCTCCAAAAGGTTATGGTACCAAGCTCTTACTGCCCGGATCCAAGCTCCGTTTTCATCCCTTCAAGCTGCCAATTAACAGATTGGGCCTGAATATTCAAGAATTCCATTGGGCCAAACAGGAGCATTCAGATCCGGACTTTTTACGTCACATCAATCATTGTATTTGAAATTCAGATAGAAATAACAACATCATTGTATTTGAATGTCTTAATTTGACAAAACAGAATTTCAGAATTTCAGTTGTAAATGTGAACATCAAAGCTGGCATCAGCATTGTTTGAGGGAACATCTCCATGGTAGAAGGTGAACTCCAGGATCTTATTGTAGGGGGTGGAGTTTTCATCACTGAACTGTTTCCAATTCCCGCGCAGTTCTACTTGAGAAAACTCAGAGTTCAGGCGCCTACTATCCACATAACTCACGAGATGCATAGAGTAAATTTTGTTCAGTGTGTGTACAACTGACGTGCTAAGGTTGTGCAGTTTATGGATTCTAGCAAATTGAGCGGGTATGGTCTGCAAAGAGAAGAGAACAAAACAATTTGAACTCAAAATACTATGTAATAAAGAAATTGAAACTAATCACATGTATTTAATAGAGTTAGAGTTGCATCCTTACAATTCTTCTTGAACTGCACATCTTCTCAGTGAATTGAATATAAAACTGGGCTGGAAGTTCAATATATGCCGGTACTTAATTAGCTATTGTTCAGTTTAAATTCCATTAGACAATCAAGTTAAAACATATTTCATTTATCACTAGAATCAGTGATTACTAAATTAAGTTATAGCATAAATAATTTTTCACTAATACCACCTTGCACATGTTCTTCTCGCTCATCAATCTGGTAATCACCAATATCTAGAATAGACAAGTTAATTTCTTCTATAGCTACAGAACATAATAAATGAGTAGCTAGTAGTGCTCCACATATTATTAACAGTTATGTAAAAGATCATACCATCATGTTGAAATGAGGAAATCTCCTTTCCATTGGGCAAATAGACAGTAATCTCTAAATGATTATTTTCACAGTATGTTATAATCAAAATATTCCCTTCAGTCAACTGATGCTCATGTGCAAAATGTCTCCAACTCCTACCATAAAAGTAAAAACCCGTATGTGCCCATGGATTCGCCTGTAGTCCTGTGAAACCAATCTTTGTGTTGACAAAAAGATGGCTGCTATCCTCAAGTTCTATCTTTTCATAAAAGTTCCAATGAACTGCCTATAAAACAAGGGACAATTGCTAATAACCAGTACAACATAAATACAGAAATGACTAAGTTCTTGCTAATAACCAGTACAACATAAATACAGAAATGACTAAGTTCTTGTCTAAGGCCTGGAAAAAAAAAAGAATGAAAGCACTAACCAGATATTCTAAGCAAATGGATGGGAGTTTCATCATGTACTGTGGCCTGACATGGAAACCATCCGCAAGAAAAGAGTACTTTTGCACACCAGTTGGATGAAAAGAATACAAATACAACTAAAGGTTATCCTTAATTTCCAGCTGAAGATAGTCTTTCGTTGTCTCCAAAATTATTTCACAGAGATATTGAAGCTCAGAACCCCAAAGTTCTGCTCCTCCATTGGCAGTTTGTCTGACTAAACAAGGAAAGTCTCCTCTAAAAGTCTTCACAATATGGATTTCTGGGTAGTTGTAATTGACTGGCTTACAGTATAGTTCAGGTAAAACCTTAACGAGAAGAAGCGATTTTGTGGTTGATTATAATATTTTTCATGCAATGTATTTATGCTGATAACTAATAATTGTTAGAACAAAAGATATAATATTAAAATACTCTAAATTCTTACAAGAGAGATCTCATCCATGCCTTCAATTCGATACAGCTGATTAATAGTTTCCTTGACCGTTCCTTAAAAAGTTTCGTGTTAAAGGCGGCAAAGCTTAATCACAAAAATATTTAAACAGTTATAATTCTATTAGGAAAATAGAAATTAATAATTATACCTGGGCTCATGAAATCAGATAGTTCTTCTCCATTAGCATGATAGACAGTAACACTGAAGGTATTAGATCTACACCAAGTAAAGATCAGTTACATCTGAGGAAATAATCTATGTTCGCGAGCAAAATCTTTCCATTTTTTCCCTGAGAATAAGAAATTGGTGCAGCACTGTCTCTGAGCATGAACGATTTTACTACCCTTTCTAGAAGTTAGAATTATATCTTCAATGCCTTCTATATTAACTTCACCGTTGAAGTCCCAATTAATAAGCTGTATAACAAAGTAGGTTTCAATAATAGAGTAATATTGAAATTATAATCACAGATATGAACATAATAAATAAACGTTCATACCAATCTTTCAGAGCAAGTATTTGGAAGCAGAGCCACATAATGATATCAATTTTCCAGTCCATCTGCAAATAACACAAATTTCTCTGCTCCGAAAGAATGGAAAACACGTATATAAAATTCCAAATTATTTGTTATCTCTAGCTGTATATAATCAGAGGGAACAACTTTGGACGCAAGGCAAAGTTCAAAGAGTTTCATGCCGTGCAGTTCAGCACCATGGCGATCGTTTGTCCTTATTAAGCAAGGGAAATTGCCTTTCAAGGCTTTGATCACTTGAGCGTCAGGATAGATATAGCCAACTTGTTCGCAGTATGCAGCAGGAAATTTCTTAATGGAAAAAATCATAAAATCAAAGTTCAAAACATATTGACAGAGGTTTATGGTCTAGGGTTTAAAGGAATGCACAAACAAACAAAATAAACCGCTAGGAAAGCTATGAACATAGAACGGCGAGTATCAAACACATATGAAACTTATAACAAAACGTGTTCACGGAAGATTACTCTTTTGAACTTTGAGCCTAACAGATATGAGAAAAATTAATAGAGTTTAGAGAAGCATTCTAACCAAAACAATGTCTACAACATCTTCGATGAGGTACACTTGGTAAATAGAACCCATGTCGTGCCTTCGCCGTAAATTGAAAGATGGTGAGAATGATAATGGAATACGGGTAGATGGTGTTTTAAAGCACCTAAGTCTAGGTTTTTGAACTGAAAGTTCTTGATCTGAAGTGATGCCTTCGTTTACAATGACTCTGAGGTTTTGCTTTCTAAACCTCTATGATTTGTCTCTCTACCCAATGCTTCGAAAATATCATCTATGTTAAAATTAAAAAAAAAGGAAATTATTATTATTGAAAAGCAACACATCTTTACCCTCGTTTTGGCTTTATTGTCTATGGGATTCGTGCACTGAGATTTTCCATTCTGCATCTCTAGTTCATTAGGAAAAAGGCAATTTTATTATTGTTCCTAAGGATGTACCGTATATCAAAAATAAACTTTCCAAATAAATAATTATGTTTTTAGATATTATATATATACAAAGGGAATAATGCAATATACTTTTTCCGAATGGAAAGTAAGCGATATATTTCAAACAAAATTGAGAAGTTCTGCCTGAATGATCAACTTTGTAAGGAATGAAATTGATAGAATTTATCCAAATTTGAGGCCTATCATTTTGTTCTTCAATCATAAACTAGACCATAAACCTAAGAGAACCCTTATATGAAGTAATCCACTGGAAAAAAGTAACAAACAAATAACGAAATATAAATATTAAGGCTTAGATAATCTAAGAGATAAAATAATATTATCAATCTAGAGCACACCACTTGCAAATAAAGGAATTCTTCATGAGGGAATGGCAACAACAAACACCACATCTGAATTAAATGAACCAGGAAGATCAGGCCGCAAGCTGAATGTAAGGGTTTTTTTCAGTGCTTTTGGATTTGCAACACTAAATTTCTTCCATTCTCCTCTCAATTCAAGTTGAGCAAAAGCACCCCTCCGCCTCCTCTTGTCTTTCCTCGTTTTGAACCTCATCTTGAAATTGCCCCCAGGACTGATTATGTCCGCATTAGCAAGTCCAGCCAATTCATGCTTTCTTGCAAAAGGAGCAGGTACTGTCTGTATTTGATGAGAATAAAAGTTTAGGATTCATGCTGTATAAAATAGCAGTTTTCAAGTGTTCCATGAAAATGTTAACTGAAAGAAAGAAAGTTTAGACCATTACCACTCTAGAATTAACACACATTTGAGTTTTAAACAGTACGTAAAAACTATCTATGATAGCATTAGCATCATCAGCTTGCAGCGGCATTCCTGGGATATATTATTAAGATCATATACAATTAATTGTATTACTCAAATAATTCCCACCGTGATTGAAGGGAGGAATATCATTTTCATAACTTACCTTGGTGAGCATTTTGGACCTCAACAGGTAGAGGCAAAGGTTGGACATTTATGGCAACAACAGGCTCAGCAAGCGTGTCTAGATTTAGCATTAGATCAGGCACTGCATGGAAAAAGGGAAAAAGGGCACTTTTGTTTTTTCATATTATTAATAATATTTTATTACATTCTAACTATAAAAGCAAAATAAGAACAGTAAAAAAAAAGATCCAATTTGTACGGCTAGAAGGTCCCAAGTTACTTTAACATTTAGAGAAGAAGTTTAATAATTGATAGGAAAAAAAAAAATAGAAGTCGAATTTCATATGTTACCTGGATGCACATTCTCTATTGTTGCATCAATGTAAAAATGCTCAATATCCATGTCAACAACCTGTGAGGGAAGTACATCAACTGGTTCTGGCTCTGGCTCTAGCTCTGGCTGCGGGTTTGGCTGCTTCCCTGGCTCTAAAATTCGTTTCGGCAATACATAGGGTGCAGCTTTAACCAACAGGAGAAGTCATTAAAGGAAAAAGGGAAGTAATGGAAAAAATATACCATAAGAAAACTACGAAAGACAGTAATACCGTAAGGTATGAAATCGGTCGATTCTTCACCATTCGCCCCATAGACATGGAGTTCAAACTCATTAAAACCGCACCATGCAAAAGTCAAATACATTCCAGCAGCTAGTTTATGCTTAAGAGCAAAAATTTCCCAACTATTCCCTCGGATGGAAAATCCAATAATTCCCCAGCAAGTTGCCTCCACAATTATTCTTCCATTCTTTGAGATTAGTTCAAACTGTTCTTCTGGTTCAAATTCAACTGGTTTTGGAAAATGCCAAGGAATATTCTAAAAGAGAACGCACAAAGTAAAGATAAAGAACAAAGGAAACATACACGGTCAATCAGATATGGGCCACCATTGCAATGGATGGAAAAAAAAAAAAAACCCAAAGAGCACGAAAAAACTACACAGAAGAAATTAATAAAATTACCAATCTAGTTGAGGAAGTGTTCATCAGTTCAACTGTACAGTGATATTTTTCTTCCATGTCGTTCGCCAGAAATCTCAGTTTTTCCGCCCTAGCCGGATGAAGGGAACAGATGTAGAATATTGACTCACTCGTAATCTCCAACTGTATGATATCCGTTTTATGGACATAATAAATAGCACGAAGACCCTCTTCCAATTCATCACCGTACAACTCAGCACCATGACCATTCAGATGCTTTATCAAACACCTAAATTCTCCTTTCAGTGTTTTGATGATTTGATATTTAGGAAACACATTCTGCACCTCCTGAACATATCTCCTTGGTAATTTCTAAGCAATAAAAGTATAAAACCCTTAAAAGATATCTCAAAACAACCACGTAAAACTATATATATCAACAAAGAAGATCATGCAAGTCTTTCAAATGAGGAAATTTTTTGTTCCTGCTAAAGATCTACACATGCAATGGTTGAAAAGATAAGATCCAAAACGGCTACGGGAAATTTTTGACTCCTAATATTCGTTACGATTACAAACGCATAGTTACCATAGTGAAGCCCTTGATTTCATCTTCAAGCTTGTAGATCTGCATGATTGATTCCATTACCGAAGATAGCAATGGATGAAATATCGCCGGCGGCCACATAATCGTACAGTTTGGAAATGAGCTCGAAAGCGCAAGAAGCAGAAGACAGAGAATGTAAAAGTTGAAGTGACAAGGAAATAATTTAGAAGCTGCTATACGAAAACTATTTGTTTTCTTTTCCGAGACTTTTCTTGGGAGTATTGCGTATTCACTGGCGAAGAAATGCTTCGGTTCCATGTACGCACGGTACCCACAGTGAAATGATTATAACTTCCAGCTCAGTTGAAAATTTGAAGAATTTGAAGAGACTTGTTCCATCCCAACGACAGTATGATTTCTGAAAAAATTTACTCGGCATTCAGAAAAATAAATCATAAAAAAAATTGTGAAAAAATCCAAAAAAGAAAAACCTCGAGAAAGAAGATACAATATACGGATAGAATCAAATAATAAATATATATATTAAAGCACGAAAATAATAAATATATAGAATCACATATTTATTTATATTAACAGTTTATTAAATCCTGAATTGTTGAAAATATTTTTTATCATCAATGATGTGCATAAAAATAGCTAAAACCATTGGACTTGACCCAATCAAGACAAGGAGAGTTTAGGCACAAAAAGCCCAAGGTCAGGCTTAGGTCGGCATTAAACCGACCTAAGGAGATAGTCGAGGTCAAGCTTAGGTCGGTAGTAAACAAGCTCGGGGAGCTTAGGTCGGTAAACAAGATATCCAAGTTTGGGGATTTTAGGTCGGTATAGCTCAGGCTAGTAAAGCTTAGGTCAGTAAAACTTATGTCAGGAAAGCTTAGGTCGGTTATTAACTTAGGTCGATTCTACCGGACTTCCATGATTGGCACCATGACGGTCTCCAAAAATCGAGCTTGAGACAAAATAACGATAACATTGACATAATAGCTAGGAATCATTCTAGGACCAGAAACCTCTTTTGAATACATACAGGGATTACACTGAGCAATGATGGAAAAGGAGTCCAAAGTCAGGCCATGATAGACAAGAGCTTAAAAGTCATCGTGAAAAGGGGAGAGTGGTTGGAAGTACAAATCATCACAGTGCAACGGACATATCATACAGCTCATCATAGCACAACGGATATATCAAAGTGAGCCTATAAATACTCAGTCACCAGACTCATTTCGGGTAAGCCATTCTGGACGCCTTTTCTTCATGCTTGAGCTCTTGGTCAATACAATTTCTCTTCTTGCATTTTGCTAACTTGATCGTCGGAGTTGAACAGGGGGGATAGCCCCGCTTGTTTTACTGTTTGTTTCCGTTAACAGATTCGAGCTATACACCCACATTCATGTCGATCCGACCTAAGGAAGCCCCGAGCTCCTGCTTCTCAGATCTGACCTCCACCGAGCTTCTGTTTCTGAAATCTGATCTTCATCCGAGCTCCAAAGCCCGGGTTCAAGCCTCATCATCACCGCAAATTCACAGATTGGGCCGGAACAGTCAAGATCTCATTTGGGCCAACCGGAGCATCTTGAACCGGACATTTTGCATCACATCAATCAAAAGTGTGTAATGAATTTAAAATGAGTTAGAATGTCACATAATTAGTTGGTTATTATGTTTATTTTCTAATTCAAATGAGGAATGTCATTATTTAGATAATTTTTATATGAGAAAGTATGTATAGAAGAGGCAATAATTACGTTACTTTTGAAACAATGCGAATAGATGCTGAAAATTGAAAAACTGAATTTGAGAAAGAAAATGAAAAAGTTTATTTATAAATATCTATTTTCAGGAAGTAGAGAAAAAAATTCTCAAAAACTGAACAGAAAACCAGAGCCTTAATATGGTGAGGGTATGTAAGATTGAGATAATAGGGAAAATAGACATCTAATTCCCAAATTTTTAAACTTGATATTTTTAGCTAATTTAAATTCTTAAAATACAATCAATGAATATGCATATATCCCTGGAATCTTCATTTTTTATTTTTTAAAACACCAACCAGCATAAATAGGCAATCACTTGGAACTGTAAAACTCGATCAATTGTAAAACATACAAAAAATGGCATCAGTTAATGACAAAATAAATAAATAATAAACAACAGTAATAATATAAGCAAAAAGGCAAAAAATTAAAAATAGATCATCTCACAGAAATAAGTCCAGCATAAAACCAAAGTTTTCTAATCCGAAAAGCTTGATGTCCAACAAAACAGTACATACGTTCAAACTGAACAACTCCCAATTGAAAAATGCAATCACTGATGTAGAATAGCTCTCAAGACCACATCTGATTTCAAAGGTGCAGGCGAATCTAGGTCTAGCGTGAGCTCAAGGATTTTGTTAATAGAGTTAACATTTTCCCGAGCGAATTCCTCCCAATTACCTTGCAGCTGCACTTTAGGGAAATCCACATATGGTCGATACTGATCGTTTACACATACAATCTGGCAACAAAAATTACCACGTGGGCCGACAACATCAGCAGTGTAGAATTGGCAGAAGAAATGATCCCTTGCAAATTCAGCCGGCACATTCTGTAAGATAAATATATAAAGGGAAAAAAGTAGATATTAATATTAAATTTATAAGTAAATAAATAAATAAATAAATAAAAATCTGTAAGCAGTAATAGAAAAATACAATAATCAATAAAATAAAAGAGTGATAAAACCGAAAACATTACAATCCTGCTAGTATTGCACACATTTTGGGTGAAGAGCACAAAAAATGAATTGGGAATTTCATCCACCATTTCTTCATGGTCTGGACCTTGCTCTCCTGCAAAGATGATTAAACTTGTAATAATAATAAGTAATATAAAGTGATTAAAATCAGAATTTCTCTGACTGTGAAACCCCATTCTATAATTTAATTAGCAAACAACAGCAATATTACCCTGGACTGAATGTTGCCCTGCAGATTGAAAGGAATTGATTCAGCATGCCCATGACCAAGTTGTCTAGCAAGTGACATATCAAGTGCTCTTGGAGGAAAAGAAGATGGTATCTCAACATCAGCATGACAATCTAATTGAACAACAGATATAGGATTTAGATGCAGGATTATATACTAATCCACAGGAGTATATATTAATACATCCAAAGAACATATAGATGCATGATTTCTATAATTTAAATACAAAATAAAGAGGTATACCAGTAGGGAGGAAATCAAGTAACTCCTGACCATCAATATTAAAAACATGAACTTCAAATTGATTGAAATCACGCCAAGTCATAATGAGCCTCTTATTATAGCTCAACTTGTGCTTCACAGCAAAATCTCTCCAGCCATTTCCATGCAATAAAAAGCCAAAATGCAACCTACAATTGGCCGTCACCATCCATCCAATGCCCATTTTTTGACGTGAGCAAGAATGCTTCTTCATCAGCAAATTCCACTTCCTTTATGAAACTCCACTGAACATTCTGACCATTGAAGTCCCAGTAAGAAAATTAGATTACACATTAATAGTAACAATAAATAATGATGCAAAAAATACTAATAACAACATAAAAGAATAAAAAGAATAATAAATGAACATTTGATCAGGAAATTTAAATTTTAAAACTAACCAATATGTCCCAGCAAGAAGTGGTTAAATGAACCAAATGACGATGGCCAAAGTTCAATTTCTTGACCAAATAAGATTGCTTCTCTAGACCAGTGAAGTCAAAAGAGCGCAGAATAAACTCAGCTTCTTTTGTTATCTCCAAGAGTAGATAGTCACCTGGACTGATGCGCAGGGCATCGGAGGCCTGTTGCAACTGGTGACCATGAAGTTCTGCCCCATTATTATTACGCAATTTTCTAATCAAGCAGGTGAAGTTTCCTCTAATTGTGTTTACCAGTTGCATTTCAGGGAATATATGATGCACTGCTTCACAATACGGCGTCGGCAATTTCTAGTTTAAACATCAAGAACACCGAGCAAAAAATGAATATAACTTCAACTTTACTTCGATTGGAACAGTAAATACAAAAACCCTAACTCAACCTTAGAAAGAATCTTTCAGATATAAGATCGACCCAAACTTAATTTGCAAATCTAAAACTTTTAAATACAAACATCAGCGTTGCCTTTCATTACCCATAAATAAATAATCACAATCATCGTAATAAATAAATGGATACATCCACATCCAAATCTAAGGAACATAGAACAATAATACTTAACCCAGGGAAAAAAAAGGAAAAGAAAAGGAAAACGATAGAATAACTCACCAGAGTAACCTTCCGTATATCAACAATTGTGTACAACTGCATGCAAGATTCCATGGCGGGGACCAACGAAGCAACAAAAAACCTCTCTGAATGTTAAAGTTGAAGCCTGGCAAAGCGTATTGAAGGTCCCCGAATTCTTTGCCCCCAAAACAAAAAGGTTTATTACGAATTTGAGTAGACCGGTTAATAGGAAGCATAAAGTAAAAAAGGAAGAATACAGAAAAAGCAAATGTCACATCAGCGCTTCACGCCAGTTCCGTGTAAAAAGAAGCAAAATTCTGGTCAAATACTCGTGACCATTTTTACTTTTTTTTCCTTTGAGGATTATATTTTTTACAGATATTATTCTGAGCGTGGCTATCGGAGGAGCAGGTATTTCTACTGTATTGAAGTACCCATAATACATCTTGGGTTACTTCCAATTCTTCTGTCAACAGGGGTAAAATCGGTATGGGATTTTGTTTGATCAAGGCGGGGTGGTGCTCACGTGAGGAGTATAGGCGGAATGTTTCTGTGCGTGACCACCGGATGAGTAGGTATTTCTATCGAAGGAAAAGGTCTAGCTAACAAAACGCCATTGTTTTCCTATCCAGCCCTTCTCCTTCGATAGCTTTGGCTCCGGAGTATTCCTTGAAGGAACCGAATGAGATTTTCTTCACCTCTCGTTTCCTGCCCTTAGTATTGGGTTCCAAACAATGTTTGGACCTTGGTTTTCAAAAAATAATTTTATAATGCAAAAGTGTATCAAAAATATAAAAAGGCGTGAATAAATACTAAAAATGTATTGAAAATGATGAAAACTGTTGGATACTAAATTAATGCAGAGGTGACCTGGCGCTGACTTCAGCCGGGGACGACCTCAGAACCTATCCATGACGACCTCGGGTGATGACCTCATCCGTGGACGACGTGGGGAGCTCACTTCATCTGTACACGGCCTGGGCTACAGTGTCCCATATTAAGCACCCCTTTATAGTGTGCAGATAACACGTGTTGGGGCTGGAGGATGACACCAGGAGTATCTAGCTTAGACTGTTGGAGCCTTTTCTACTTTCAAGTATAAATACTCGATGGTTTACTCCTAAGAGAGGTAATTGAATTCCTACTTAGCATACGCATATTTTCTAAGATTGAATACTAACTTAGGGTTTAGAGTTAAACAGGGGAGTTCTTCCCAAAAGCAGGGGGAAGGAGGCGGAGGCCGACGCGAAGCGAGCTTGGTGCTAAGTTGGGGTTCCTCCCAAGGTTGGTGACGCATTATCAAAAATATCAAGATAATAGCAAACTTTTTTCAAACTGGCTTTTGTGAAATCGATACAGTCGTAAGGGAAAATTCAATTAAAGTGGTGTTAATTAAAGTACAAAAAATCAAAGAGTTCAAAAATATGAAGCGGGCTGATCAGAGTTAGTGCCGTTGTGGTTAGCATCATCGCTAGGATCAGCAACGGATGTGGTAATAGTGGTGGAAGTTGAAGCCGTAACAAGGTTGGCATCATCATTATTAGGAGGAGGCACCAGGTCAGATGGAATCTCAATGAGCAGATCCGGATTGTCGTAAAGGTTTGGGACTTGAAGAGTACTTAAACGCTCTTCGTTGGTCGGAAATGGATTTGGACCCTCGACAGATAAGTCTTGTGGAGCTCAGGCTCTACACAGGTCGGAGCACCGGATATTCTTAAGTTCGCCGACCTGGCCTTCTCTTTGAACAGTTCCCATGGTTGTGCCGGAGTGCTTTCACGATCCAATAGTTTGCGGCGAGCTGGCGGAAGATTGTTTGGCCCAATAGTTTCCCCAAGTTTAATTCTATCAGTTACACTGTCATTGTAGCTAGCTTTGACCGCTGATTGCAATAGACTATTGAAAAGTCTACCTAATATGGAAGACCGATGGTAGAAATCTCGGGCTTCATGATGGTGCCGTTGAATCAGGCATTGAAGCCAATCTCCACTAAGCACAACTTCAGCTCCTTTTTTCAGGAAGGCGGGAGCGATTTTCTTTAGGCAAGCCTCCCAGCCCCTACGAAAAATAGCAGGGAGTTGACCTTGGACCCGTTGGAGCTCAGCCCGGAGTCTAACATTCTCTTCTTGCGAGGAGCTTAGCCGAGAAGATAACTGAGTTATCTCATTCTGGAATGTTTCATTTTCACTCTGAAGTGCCTCCTTTTCGGTTTGAAGTGCTGTTTTGGCTTTCTTTACACGGTCATAAACATCCTGCAATTTGGATAGGTCTGTCCAGAGTTTTTTTCGGGCTGTAAATGCACCGTTTCTGGCTTTTTCCATCTTTCCATGGTCTGTGCGAAGAGATGCATTGGTAGCCTCGAGCTCCTCAAGTCGGAGCTTTTGCTTCGCGACCTCAGCGGTCAGTTGATCGTGGGTAGATTGAAGTAAACCCATAGATAGCCTTGTGGCATTTAGTTCTTCTCACAGCTCACGTAATTCAGCTGACTCTATTGAGCTGGAAGGCAAGGCTTGGAGACGTCGGATTTCTGCTTCGCATTCTTGGGCGTAATCTTCCAAGGTAATCATACGTCGTAATTGTGTCGACATCAGTTCTTCCTCCTACGATATGTTTGAGCATGAAAAATGAGACTTCTAAAATATCATATTAGCGGGATGGTTTAGTTAAATAGATATTGATTTACCTGTTGAAGAAACCACTGAGTCGAGTTCAAATGCTCGTTAATAGCAGCTTCCAATTCAACCTCTGTATAATCATCCCCGCGCTCTGGGATAGCATCTCGAATGCAGCGGGCTTGAAGATTGACGAACCCCGCTCCTCTGAAATAACGTCTTGAGTCACCCCAGAAGGTGAAAGACTGATTGGAAGAGTTTGGTTCATCCCGAATGTTGTAAGTGACAGGGATGGAGGGACCTCGGCGAATTCGTTTCAACGGTGGGGTCCTGATCAGCGGGGTCAGTTGAATCTGTAGTGGAATTGGGGTGCAGCAGGAAGAATGTCTAGGTTCCCCGGCAGGGACCTTATAACCGCCAAATCATTCATCTCGAGTTCGTTTACGACTTTCATTTGAATGATGGAATTGTACGGAAAAAATCAATATGTCATATATATATGTATTTATTAAAAACTATAAATAAATAAATACTTAGGTATTTATATTCATACCAGTCAGGGGTTGAGGTCGGTTTTCGGAGGTCGGATCGTTAATAACGATTTCTGGTAGCGGTCCGGTTCTGGGACTTGGTGGGGGTAAATCCCTAGCTTTTGTTTTTGGCAAGGCCACTGCTTTGCCTTTGTCCACGGGTTTCGCGGACGGAGGAATACTGCTAGAAGTCACTGCTGTAGTGGTCTTAACTTCAGCGGCCCGATGTGAGCCTGGCACTTTAGAGGAACCTTCGATGGCAGTCTCAGCTCTTGAATTGGAATTGGGTGAGCTATCAACTGGAATGGGGATAGCTATTTACTGCAACAGAGTGACGTCAAGAACTGAAGGCGAGGTAACGGGATTAGTGGAATTAGCACTAACCTCAGGGAGGTCGACACCTTGATCAAATAAGCATATGTGTTCTTCCTCATCAAGGTGTAAAGGAGGACATAGAGGAAGACTTCGAGCCATGTTTCTTAGATCCACATGTTCTTGTGATTCGGGGTGAATGATCACAACTTCCGGGGTGGAAGTACTTTCAACCCTGACCTCAGTAGGGGTGAGGTTACCTCGACTGATCTCACCAATCCCCATGTCGGTTCAGCAGCTAAGGTGGAGGTGATCGCATCCAGGGTGGCTTCGGTAGCCAAAGCCTCCTGAGGTGGTTGGGACGCGTCTTCAGTTTGACCAGCTCGTGAACTGGTCTCTGCGACCTCTGGAAAAGAGTAAGGTAAGAGTAGCAACAAAGTCAAAAAATAAACGCAAAGTACAAGAATGTGCTTTCAAGATTATAAAGGTAGAAAACTATAATACCTTAGTTCGAGGTCAAGGGAGGAAGAAGACCTGCCGCCCTTAGTATTTTATTACTTGGTTTGGTGCTGCCATTGATCTTTTTGCCCAGACTTTGGAAACGGTTTAAAATGGCTATGACGTCGGGCTCTTCAGGTCGCTCACCCGATGTAACTGAAACATCGCGAGGAATGGGGTGGATTGGAAGGTTGGCTGCGCCGGCATCAACGAAGAAGTAATTCTTTTTCCACCCAGGGATAGAATCGACAGGGTTCACTATGAGAATTGGGGAGGTACTACGCTTATTGAGGTAATACCAGTGAGAATTTTGCCCGGATTTCTTAAACAGAAACATGCTTCTCAACAGCCTCTCAGTAGGTACTATTCTAATTTTGGCACACAGTTGATAAAACCCAATAAACATTCGGATAGCGTTGGGAGTTAGCTCGCAGATGCTCATCCTATAGTGGTCCAACCAACCACTAATTCCTTCAGGGAGGGGAAATCTGAGGCCAAATTGCATTTGATAATTGTATACAGCGACGCACCCCTCCGATGTCCTGTCGGCAGTCCAGCCGTAGGGCCCCTCCGATGAAATGAAAATAGGAATAGAGTTAGGGATGGCGTATTGGCGACGGAGTTGTTGAAGGTGTTCGTCCCAAATCTCACTCCTAATAGCTTGAATAGTGATGGAACGTGGTGGTAAAATATCTGTGGCCGGAGATTCGGATGTGTTGGCAACAGAGGTAGAAGGGCCTGCCGTTTGGGGCATCGGTTCTGTTCGGTCGCCAAGGACCGTTTCCGAAGTACCGGCGGTGCGAGAATTATATGGGGATGACTCCGCGGGATCAAAATTGACCTCCAAATCCCTATCTTCATCTTCTCCAGCGTAGCTTCCATGGGTGATGTTATCGGAATCAGTTGAGTGAGACATAGCGAAGAAGATTCAGGAAGCTCGTGAGCAACTATCAAAATTCAAAGTTGAGTAGCCTGCCGGAAGTTTAAGTAGATTAAAAGTGTAATTAGGTTAGGAAGCGAAAGAAGCGAGAAGTGTATTAGGAAACATGTTAAAGGAGTTTAGATTTGAAATAACGGACAGAGTAATGGATGAGCGTGGGGCGCGAGATAAACGGTCATCATTATTGATTGCGTGGTAAGTTGAACCACTGGACAGCTGTTACTGACAGGAGCATCTATTAGGGGGTTGCACGCCTTTCAAAATAAAAGTAACTGACCTCGGCTGTCACTTAGCCTGTTACCGGGGGGGGCGTTGTGGTTGGATATCCAAATAAAGTCGAGAAGTTAAGGTCACATGCTGACAAAGTCAGTCCAGCAATTGGTTAGGCGGGGTCAAAAGATTTCGCTACAATAACTATGAAAGGCAATATCAATTTGGACTTTGGACAGCAGACTCTCTTACTCCAAAATTGCAACATCATCTTGTTCGGCAACCCTTTCAAGAATGATAAGTTATCACACTGTGTCGGGATACACCGTTGAGAATACGATCTTGGCAGGTCGCCACCTTCCACTAATAAAGTCCATGGCAAAGTCACCCCGGATGACCCCGTGAAAATCTGTGCTAATTGGGGGCTGTGTATTCCTAAAAAGTAATGGACTTTCATCTTCAACTTCAACTCCATTACTTTGGGGGATATTGTTGGATACTAAATTAATGCAGAGGTAACCTGGCACTGACGTCATCCGGGGACGACCTCAGAACCTATCCATGACGACCTGAGGGTCTGACGACCTCGGGTGATGGCCTCATCCGTGGACGACTTGGGGAGCTCACTTCATCTGTAGACGATCTGGGCTACTGTGTCCCATATTAAGCACCCTTTTATAATGTGCAGATAACACGTGTTGGGGCTGGAGGATGACACCAGGAGTATCTAGCTTAGACTGTTGAAGCCTTTTCTACTTTTGCCAAGTATAAATACTTGATGGTTTACTCCTAATAGAGGTAATTGAATTCCTACTTAGCATACGCATATTCTCTGAGATTGAATACTAACTTTGCCATCGGAGTTAAACAGGGGAGTTCCTCCCAAAAGCAGGGGGAAGGAGGTGGAGGCCGACGTGAAGCAAGGTCAGTGCTAAATTGGGGTTCAACAAAAACTAATTATAAATTTTTTTTTTCAATTTTAATTTTCAAACATTGTTTCAAATCCAACACGAAGACAGGCCCAATTAGTTGCGAAATTTTAAGCGCGCAAGATACAACGTATATAAGAAAGGAAAAAAACATGGTTAAATATTTTCCATTCATACCCTTCAATTTGAACGCAAAAGGTTAGACGCACTTGTAGCCATTCACAGTCATTTTATTCGTAGGCCGTTTAATTTGGCAGAAAGACTTGCTGAGTGCTTGATTTTATGTGTAAATATTTTTCTTTTTCACTATCAATAGATGTAATGATTATATTGACATGACAAGCTACAAAAAAGAATCAAAATTGAAATTTTAATTTTAATGTACACAAGTTTTTTTTTAGAATAAAAATATATGAAGCGTAGATACTTTATTACGGAAACAAATTGGATGCACCTTAGCTGACAAATGACAAAAGAAACTTTTTTTTTTTATAGAAAAATATTAGCCAAAGTGAATGAGAAAACCATCATTTATAAAGCAATAATTTGAGATCTACGTGATAAGCATAAATTACACTAGGAATAATCCTGGAATAATCCTATTTTTTTGGGTTAAAGATAATCAGTAACCACTCTTAAAAATTAACATATTAATTTAAATTCCTTCTTAAAATGTCTGAGAAGGAAATTTATAACTACCATTAACCATACATAATTCCAAAAGCTCAAATGATCAGCAATAATAGTATAAAGTCTAGCTGATCATCAAATACAAAGCAGGAATAAAAAGCAAATTCTTCAACTGCGAAGAATCTCAAAAGCTGGCATCGAACATGCCAGAACAACAGACTCTTCACTTGTGAAGAAGTGCAGTTTGTAATGAAGTAGTTTTTTGATAACACAAAATAAAATCCCCAAACATAAATTGCACCACCCAAAACACATCATCATTAAGAAGCATCCAGCAGTCAAACCCTTTTAGCTTTCTTAGCCACATGCTATCACCAGAAGTTTCACCAGGAGAATCAGCATGTTCAAATCTCTGAGAAATATTAGCCTGCACCTTAGACAAAGGTGGCTTATTTTCTGCAAAAATTAATGATATGTTGTGTAAATATAAAGAAAATGCTTGTTAACTTCACGAACGTGAAAAGTCTTTAAGAAACAACAATTAATTCTTCTAATTAATTTACCTTCAGATGCAACGGTGCAGTCAACTTTCGCAACTCCTGGATTAACTCCATCCCCTTCAATAGCAACTTTGGGACTGGAGGCTTCAGGTTCCATAAACAATTCTGATTCCTTATTGGGCACAGGTTGAACTTTTCAAAAAAATCAATTGAATACTTTTGCTGCCCGTCTCCATCTCTGGACTTTGAAGGCTTCACATGCATCAGAAACTTCTTTCCTTGCAATTTGTCCTCAAGTTTGGAAATATAATATATCCTGTCAGAAATGGCCACAATTGAAAACATCAACCACTATGTACAAGCCAACAAGACCTACATTTGAGTTGTCAGACAATAAATTGGAAAGGAACTTACCTCATTAGCCTTCGTTTCACATTCTTTAGCAGTTAGTTGCAGCAGCTTTTCTCCAACCTCACCAAACAATGTCGCTCTAATAACTCCACTTTCATCACTCAGATACACATCAAATTGGCACCTTAATTATTCATAATATTTAGTATTATATTATTCAAACACACAAGCGTACTGACAAGAGAAAATAATATCCTACATTAAAGGCAATCAGTATCTTAATCATTGTTTACATACTAACCTTGGCTCAGCAATCTGCCTTTCACCACAACTGTTGCAAGTGAATTTGAAGGCAAGTGTAGCGGAGCTCCCTCTACGACACTTTTTGCATGCCATGTAAGAATAAGTTTGTACAAGCTCCTTCATACTTATTCCAGCTTTAACCAAAGCAACCTGTCACACTCCAAGTTATACTGAGATGTTTATCAAATAAGGACCCAACCCCACAATAAACATACCCTTAACACGCGTAATACCTTCTTTTCAGGCATAATCGTAGCAACCGGAGTTACAGAAAAAAGATCTTCAGAAAAGTCAAGCTGCACCAGGCTCTGAGAATAATCAGCCTTGTCCACAAATTCTTGGATATTCTTCTTACAACGTTGAACCCTATATTCATTATTATTATTAATTATTAAGAACATAATGCATAAGTTATTTAGAATTGCTACAAAATAAATGCAGCAACATATATAAATGAGCAAGTCTTAATAATGTAAGAAGAAAGTAAATACCAGTTCTTCAATTTCAATGCTTCTTCGACAGGGGGATCAACCAATACGACAGAACTTTGTAGAGTTGAAAGTTCACATCCTGCATTAAACAACAGAGCAGAAAAGTTAAAGATAGATAGAAAACATAAACCAACAAATATGAAGAGTTAACCAACAGTACCATTACGATTAAAATATGTGACACGTAGCCTCCTACCAATAACGACTGGAAAATTCCCAACCTCAGCAGTCAGAACCTTTCCTTCATTTGCAACAAAGTCCTTCCACAAAATTAGAGCAGACGTCTGCATGCTGTATTCACAATGTGGAAGTAAGTTTCGTAATCTAAATAGAAACAAAGTATAATCTGAAAATGTAAACATTGGTGGGTAAACCTGTCATTCATTAGCAAGAACTTCTGCACAGAATCCATTCCATTTTTTGTAGACACGACAGTTGAGGGAAATGCACATACAACAACAGCAAGCACATCTGAAAATAATATTGGATGGCAATGATGAAAAGAAGTATCGTTGTTCCATAATTGTCACCTTCAATATTTAACCGGCAATAACAAGCCAAACATACCAAAAGGAAGGAATAATTATTTACCAATAAAGGAGTTCTCCTTATCAACAAATCGAGTAAAATCTTTGAACTTTGTGAATTCATACTTGACATGATGAACAACAGCTGGCTCAACAACCTCTTCAATTACCGTGTCAGTACCAATAACCCACTGCATTACAATACCGGGTGGTCTGTAGTCGGGATTTTTGATTTCTCTAATATGAGCATTACTAATCTTGTATTTTTTATAAGGCAGCAGCTTCCCTCCAACAACAGTAATTGCTTTAGAAAACATAATCCCTTCAACTTTTGCACCCTATAATAAGAAATAAGTAATAAATTTATCTTTATAGACAAAAAGAAAAATATATTGTGAGTGCAGGAACATAGAACAACTTAAATTGAACCTGATCATCAACCAAAATCATCTTCTGCAACTTTGTCGGACTCTTAATAGACTGATAAACATTAAGTTTTTCTTCAACAGTGACAGTTGCAACCCACGGTTTATTTGCATTGGTCAGCTTGTCAATTGGAGGAGCCATTCTTTTCTAAATCGCGTGATAAAATTAAAAAATATACATATAAAAACAAATATAATTTGTTGGAAAATAAGCAATAGATGGTAGAGAAGCTCGCCTAAACTTTAAAAAGAGAAAAATCATCACAGTCAACAACACCATTCTTCTATAAATAATAGAGCAAAAATAATGACGTAAACTTACAGACATCGTAAATTGACCTCATTTGTCCTCTGCACATTCATGGCCAAAATATTTAACGAATAATATAGTAATAATTAAGCTCACATTTAAAAAAAATAAAATTATAATATTATATTCTAATAATTCTATAAGATATGAACATTTCACTAAACAAGACAAGCACATAAAATTTAAAGCACGGATCAATAATCTGTGTGTATTCACCTTTTTGCCTTCAACAAGATAAGAACATTTCCCACTGAACCATGTGTATATCCATAAGCACACACAATAAGAAGCACATGAAATTTAAAGCACGGATAAATAATCTGTCTGTATTCACCTTTTTGCCAATTCAAAAACCTCCTGAAACACAATATTGGATGTTTTACAATCACACTTACTTTCGTCAGCAGTAGGAGGGAACAACAGAGCTCTGACTGACTCAGAAGTTCTAGCCCTAAAAAGAGTAACATATAGTTGACCATGCGAAAACACAGGCTCTTTTAAATTTAACCCAACAAAATCTAGTGTTTGTCCCTGAGCTTTATTTATAGTCATAGCAAAACAGAGCTTAATTGGGAATTGAATCGCTTAAAAACAATACCATGTTTTTCATTTGAAGGTCTAAGTATTGGGATCTTAGGAAGGATAACTTTTTTCCCATGATAGTGACCAAAAGCAATTTCAGCTAAAATGGTAAACTCGCCAATCTTCCTACAGATTAACCTGGTGCCATTTGATAAACCTTCTGCCGGATTTAAATTCCTCAAAAGCATCACTGACAGTTATGCTTAAGGGCAAGAATATGAGGAGGCAATCCCTTTGGATTAAGACTATTAAGAAAATCTTCAAAATCTGCCTGATGGCGTTCATCAGCCGTTTTATCTATACTGGTGTAGACATGCAACTGACCAGGGAAACGATTAATAAGAACCTACTTTATTTCATCAATTGCACTATTTGTTGCAGACAATATGCACCTGCCAATCATTGGCAAAGGATCCATTGCAAAAATTTTTAAATCCATAAATACACAGTCAATCAGCCTGCAATAGAAGAGGGAAAATACGTTAGTGACAAAAAAAACAAACTATAAGGACATAACACATGAGAGAATACTCGGAAATGGTCAGCTTACCTATCAACAAATTCTTGCTTTCCCAGTATATGGCAAGACAATAGACTGAGGCAGGTTAATTTCCCCAGTTTCATCAGTATATTCCTTTCCCTCACCCACTCTAAGTAAAAAACTTGAGAAAGAAGGATCTAAGAGTGCTTGCATATTGATTGTCAAAATAATTTTCTGAAACAGGGCCACAAGAATGATTAACAATCGATGCCTGAACAAGTGTTTGCCTAGAGGCCTTTTCTATCACGGGTAAAGTTTGCCTAAAATTGCCTCAAAAAACAACTACTTTCCTGCCAAATGGTTTTTCAGAACTCATTAAATCTTTTAAAAGTAAATTGAAAGATTCCAAACAATCTCGTTTTGCCATCGAAGCTTCGTCCCAAATAATTAACTTTGACTCAATTATCAACCTAACTACAGAGCTCTATTTGCTAAGCTGACACCTAGGTTTTTCTGCTGAATCTATAGGCAGCCTAAACCTTGAATTAGCAGTTCTACCACCCGGCAAACCACCAGCAGCAACACCTGAAGTTGTGACAGCCAAAGCTACAAAGCCCCTAAACTGCAATGTAGCCAACAAAGCACGGTACAAAAAAGTCTTACCAGTTCCAACCGGGCCATCAAGAAAAAATGCCCCCGATCATTTATTATCAATTGTATCCATTATAAGATCAAATGCCATTTTTTGGTCAAGATTAAGCTTCTGAGGAAGCAAAAGATCCTCCACTGTGATGGGTATATTTTTTTCACTCTCTACTTCCTTAGTCAAATTCTCATTATCATCCATATAGAAATTATCTGTAACCAAATTAAATTCCTTAACATTCCTACCCATTGTAAGCAAATATTTATTTATTTATTTCATGTAAGGTTTGTTTGTAGATAAGAATAGTATTATAACCTGACCATGCATAAGATCTATATACATCAGCTGACAATTCAGATTTAAAAGTATCCCACAATTGTTGAGGGCTATCAGGAGAGCAGAAAACAAGTAAACTTGCAAACAAAGACCTAAGACTGCAAGGCATTTGAAACACACATGCTTCTTTAAGACAATCTTCTATGTAACTATCAGAATTTAAAAGCCCAAGCTTCAAAGTAGCTTCCCTAAAAGACCCTAGTTTTTTACCATCCACGGTCATCAAAAAATCAAATGAAGTAGGTGCCCTAACATTACTCAATAAAGTCGAAGATAGTATCGCTCACCTTCCTGAGGACTCACTGTATTAACCCTACTAATAACAATTCCTTTTTTCCTACGGTTCCATGTTTTATTTTTACTGTCCCAAACAAAATGTTCAGGAAATTCTCAATACAGTAAATTTAAACTCTTTATACCATCACAACTTAGATTAGCTGTCAAAAATTCTGTCAAGGTTGTTCTTCGTAACCTGTCATTAGCAACAACATCTTCTAAAGCCGCATTGCTTTTAAAAGTAACAAATTGTGCTCCTTCTAAGTGTATCTGCAAGGTATAAATAGTAGGAGTGATAAAATGAAGTTTGAAAGCATAGATTCTCCATATAGCCTCAGTTGGCCCACCCACCTAACATCTTTGAATTGCTTTATTTCATCAATTGTTTCATGTTCTGAACCAATAAAGAAAGAAGTAACATCTAAACCCTTGAAAATATATTTATGTAAATATTTAATTAGTTTAATGGTAGAACATATGTCCACATTAAGATGACAATCAAAATAAAACAGTAAATACGAGTTATATGGAACAACCCACCTGTTATCCAACATTTGATTTCTCACCTTAACTGTCCTACCATTATCCCTTCTCCTATATACAGGGTAACCATCATCCCCACAAACAGTTTCAGCAGCAAGTGGTTTAGGATAATTATTTTTACATCTACCATTTTTCATGCATGCATTAGTAGGATTTAATTCACCACAGGGACCGTGCATCATATGCTTAACAACCAAATTATACAGATGTGGGTGTGTCTCAGGATCAGGAATTTCAGCGCAAACCATATCATCATAAACTTTAGAATTAAGAGGTTTAGACCCTGATTTTAACAGCAGCAACAAATGACAGTGTGGAAGACCTCTATTTTGATATTCAATTACATACACACATGCTTCAACCTCACCAAAAATGTTTGTAGTCATTAACAGTTTCTTAAACTGTTCAATCTTAGCTCTAAAAACTCTCGCCAACAGATCAGGCCTATCATTAGGCACCTCACCCGGAAGCAGGTTAATTTTTATCTCAGGCCAATGTGGATTACAGGTCATTGTGAAAAAAGCATCCGGCTTCCCATGTTTCTGGACAATTGCCATTGCATCCAAATACCTAGCTCGCATATCCCTTGGACCACCTATAAATGATTCAGGCAAGATTATTCTTCTACCTATATCTGACCCTCCCTTAAGCCCAGAACCCAAACTATCAATAACACCTTGCATCATTTCTATTCTAATTTCATTTTGTTGCTTTCTAAGGAACTCTAACCTACAGGTTTCAATTTTAACATAAGTATCAACAACAAACTGCTGAAATAACCTCCCAGAATGCAAAAGCATTGACTTATCATCACTCCTAACCTGAAACTTATAACAATAATACTCCCTAATAGACACTGTTGGTTCAGAAGCATTAGCAGGATCAGCACCTGGGCATACAAAAAAGAATGGAAATAACTATTACATTATTGAAGGCAGACCAGAAAAATAAGAAATAAGAAATAAAGTAAATCTAAAAAGGAAAATAGAAATTTATTATTAAACAACTAACCAAACAGCTCCAAATCAAGCAATTCCCCGACTGAAGTAGCTACACAGTGCTTATCTTAAACAACTGCATATGGTATAGAAATAGTACGACCTGTAACCCTCTTTTTAGCTCTCAAGACTCAGGATGCCAACCAGTTTCTCCTTGCGAAAACAATAATGGGTACTGGAAAGGGTCATAGCAGCCATAAAAGTGTTTAATTCTAACTGAACTACTTGAATCAGTATAAATTTGAACATGCGCAGTTCTATCGTAAGCCGAATGCTCATTTTCTGAAAAGACTGCTGCAACCTGAGAGGCAGAAGGGCTATTATACCGTCTCTGATCTAACCTAGGACTTGCGTTCAACACAATAATCTTATCATGTATAGATGGCAAATGCCATAACTGGCGCAAAAAAAAGAGTAAGGATTTATTTTTAAAACGTCAATAATCATGCTCAAAGTTTCCCTATTCAACCTATCAGATTGACTCAATCTTGTTTTTATTGCCTCCTCTGTATCATAAAAATAAAGCTGAACACCAGACATTTACTTATCAGAGGAAGAGTTCAGCCCGCTAAGGTAATGATACATCTGACCCTACATCTTAAAGGTGTAAACACCATATACATTTTTAGTTAATTCAGTATCATACCTGATCCCCAATGTTGTGAATGCAAGATGATTGTTATAAGACCTTATATTTTGTCGAAACTGGACTGATTTAAGATCAGCACCCATTAAAAGTTCCTGAAGTTTTTCAGGCATAACAGAAGGGACCAAAGAAATTTCCCCTCCAGCACAGCAAAAATTCGGTGGTTCAAATTTGAACCGCTTCGCTCCACAGTGGAGACAGCTTGGAGTAGGAGGGAGGACATATGACTGAGATGGAATATTGCCACTTATAAAGGTAAGGAGCCGGGCTTTTCGAGGCTGACCAGATCTTACGATAACCATAAAATGGAATAATGACTGCCAACATTTTTTTTACTTAGAACAAATAAGACCATGCTACACCAACCATCTCCTCACCTTGTTCACCCACAACCAAATCCACCTCGACAGTGCCAGCAAAGTTCCTAGAAAGCAGTGAACCAAAGTTCTCTGCCAACCTAGCCATAGCACCATCCAGCAAAGGGCCGGATGAGTCTGAATCAACTGCTAAATGACCACTGACACGCTGACTACTATTTTGATTTTCACTCACTTGATTCTGTATTGCGAACAACTGATCTGCAAACGGAAGTGGATTTTTTTAATGTTTTTGGCAGAAATGAAAAGTTTTTTATAAAAATCAACAGGGTCGCCAAAGACTACACTAACAGGACCCCTAACCTATATATACCTCTATATCTAGCTCTCTTCCTTGCTAGCAGCTCAGCCTTTTTATCCGCCGGTATATCTGCATACGCCTTACGTTTCTTTGCATTCCGATCCATGTATATAAACGAAAGCACACAAATGGCAAAGCTGGAGCAAAGTTTAACCCGGGTGTTTTTTTCAAACCCAGAACCCGAGCAAGAACACAAACACTAGGTAAATAACACAAGTAGCAAAACCAAAGCTTAGCACAGTCTGAGCATAGGATAAAATATAAGGGACAAAATTTCCTCATAACGCTGAATATTACAGCCATAACTCACAAGAAGAACAATAGATGTACCCACAAAGGCACGTGTTTAGTGCAAAATGTATCAAACAAAACCAGGCACAAAGTAGGAGAAGGGGAAAACCAGTATAGGGAAGAGACAGGAACAAAAAGTTCCTTA
This sequence comes from Leptodermis oblonga, assembly GCA_016801395.1. Classification (NCBI taxonomy): domain Eukaryota; kingdom Viridiplantae; phylum Streptophyta; class Magnoliopsida; order Gentianales; family Rubiaceae; genus Leptodermis; species Leptodermis oblonga. The sequence continues at coordinate 25,336,660 of CM028756.1, read as the reverse complement.
CCAAGTTGAATATTATAGGCAGAACACACAAAATACAAAGCAGGAAGGAAAAATCAGTATAGGGAAGGGACATTAAAGAAAAGAAGTATTAACCTTCTGGGTGAGCTAGCCACTGCAAGCACACCCCATATATAAACAAGACACACATAACACATATCTAAAGAGTAAAGAATACATATCCAGGGAATAAAGAGAAAACCAACAAAGACAAACCCCACCAGATTATGACAAAGACAATGCAAAACACCAAAGACGTTAAATAAAGTGGACCGCACGAAATAAATGAAAGAAGTCATTATTTTTATTTTTTTTTCATAAGCAGGAATAGATTACAAGACCACAGGAAACAACGAGGGTAAAATTGGCATGGGTTTTGCTTTTTGTAAGCAAAAGTTGTTTCTTTCCGCTTTTGGGAAGGCACAAACAGCAAACAATAAATAACAAACAATAAATAGTCACCATTTCATATCTACCCTAAAAAGAAGGTCTAAGTGGATGAACACAGAAAGGAAAAAGAAAAAAGAAACATGAAATGCTCACTAGTAGGTAGTTAGAAGACTACACAAAGCTGGAAATAAAAAGAAAGAACAGCGAATGATGTACCTGCAAAAAAAAAAAAAAAAAAAAAGATAGCACGGTAAATTACAAAAAATAACAATCATAACCGTTGAAGAAAATCTTTGAATAAAGGACACAAAAACAAAAGAAAATAAATATCAGAACAGGAACAGGAACAGGAACATGAAGAAAGAACAACAACAATAAATAGCAATGATGAGATAGAGAGCAACCCAAAGCAGAAAACAGAAGCAATAAATACATCCGAAACCCCAAAAATACAAACCCAGGAAAAGAAAAGAAAATAAACAAATAAATTTTGAAAACACATCGCAATCCCAACAAAACCCAGAAACAATAGCCTAAAATAAAATAAAATGTAATTCGGAAAGGAAAAAAGAACAATACCAACGGAACAGTGATGCAAAGCTCGTAAATGAAATGGTTGGTGAAAGGCACTATTTATTAGGGCTCTCCCCCAACTCTCCCGGTGATGGCAGCAGAAGACCCAGGGGGTGGGGGATGGAGAGAAGAGCGGGTGAGAGCGCGAATCCCACATCAACAACTCCAATGGAACGGTGGCGAAGAGTCCATCCATTGGTTTTTGATGAGTAGTACCATCGAGCTCTGGAATAAACAGCAGATAAGTATGTCCGTACCATCGAGCTCCGGAATAAACAGCAGAGCCTTCCCAAATCGACATCGATAGCTCACCACTGGTGCGAAATTGCCATCACTTCAGCTCCTCCAAACGCCTCCCCACAAGAGGAACCCTATAATCCAGAAGGCAAAAGAGAGGAAAGGCAATTACTAGAAGGCAAAAGAGACCAAAACCAATTAAAATTCGACACCTCCCACCTGTTGTATCCTTGGCCATCACATCAGTAAACCGAAACCTCTGGCGATTAAGAAAAGGCTTCACAAATCGAGAGGTACGCAATTGGGCATCACATCAGGAAAAAAAAAAAAAAAAACCAAACCTCTGGCAATTGAGAAAAACGAAAAAGAAAAAGCAAAACGTAACGGGAAATGAGAGGTGAAGAATATCTCATCCGGTCACTTCCAGGAATACCCCCGAGCCAAATCCATCGAAGGAGAAGGGCCTGCGAACAAAACAACGTCGTTTTGTTCACTAGACCTTTTCCTTTGCTAGAGAGACCTGCTCAGCCGGTCTCCACGCGAAGAAATTGTGAGAGAGAAGACCAGCTCTTCTGCACCCCCACGTGACATTTGACCCGCCTCGATCCATCGAAATTCCATGCCGATTTTACCCCTCGTTGGCCGAACAAAAGGGAGCAACCCAAGTAGCATTATAGGTCTATAGTAGATAAGGTGGAGGGGAGGGTCATGGGTGATTAATGACCCATTGCACCCCCGTCCCTGTGCCTCTGCACAAAGCAACGGAATAGGAAAGTTATAACGTTATTTTTGTTATTAAAATTCAAACAATAAAAATTAGCTTATTGTTATCATTTAATGATCTAATAAACAAGTATTTATTTTTCTTGAAAAGAATTAACAATTATTTTAATAGGTTTCTTTCATTTCCAAAATTTTCACTTTTTATCAATATATGGGGTAAAATATCAAAATAGTCTGCAAGGGTTGGAAGAAAACATCAAAATACCCTTGTGTTGTTCCTTGAAGATATTGTAGTATTTTTTTTAAATTTGTATAAATTGGCAAAATGATTCTCAAATTTAGAACAAAAATGCCCCCAAAAGAAAGGGCAGTTTTGCTAATTCATACAAATTTCTAGAGCGCTTTAGTGTCTTCCAAACCTTATGGGGTATTTTGATATTTTACCCTATATATATTGATTAACTATAACTAAGGGCATATTTGATAACTTCACATAATGCTTAAAATTATTAAATTAAGCTGACATTTAGTGTGTTTGATAACGAAAATTCAAACCTCTTAATCATTTAAGCACTTCTTATTTCCTTTATTGCTTATCTCTTAATGGTCCGAGTAACAATTTTTTAAATAATTCATATTTGATTTTTGAAACTACCCTTTTATTTTATTCAATTTGATTTAACAATAAATATTTATTTTTGAATAAAATTTTTTTTCTTCATTAGCGTACCACGTATTTTAAACTTTTTCCTTTCAACTAAAATTGGATTTAAGTATTAATAATTTATTTAATAAGTTATATTATTTACATATTTTTATAAATCTCATTCGTGACGATATGTTTTATATTACTTATGTAATTTTATTAATTATATACGAGTTTTTTTGTAAAATATTTAATTTAATTTGATAACTTCACTTAATGCTTAAAATTATTAAATTAAGCTGACATTTAGTGTATTTGATAACGAAAATTCAAACATCTTAATCATTTAAGCACTTCTTATTTCCTTTATTGCTTATCTCTTAATAGTTCGAGTAACAATTTTTTAAATAATTCATATTTGATTTTTGAAACTACCCTTTTATTTTATTCAATTTGATTTAACGATAAATATTTATTTTTGAATAAAATTTTTTTTCTTCATTAGCGTACCACGTATTTTAAACTTTTTCCTTTCAACTAAAATTGGATTTAAGTATTAATAATTTATTTAATAAGTTATATTATTTACATATTTTTATAAATCTCATTCGTGACGTTATGTTTTATATTACTTATGTAATTTTATTAATTATATACGAGTTTTTTTTGTGAAATATTTAATTTTTTTGATTACAATAGTGGATATATTTTTCATTTGCAGGAATTTTAATAAATTCTGATAATTTTTATTTTTTGTATATTAATCATTCAATTTAATGTGTTTTATCTTATTTTGTTTTCATTATTCATAATTTATGTTTTATTATAAAATTTGATATTTCACATATATAAATATAAAATATTCAACGTAGGGGTAAAATGATACATTTTTAAGATTTCAGCATTAAAATCAGCATACTTATCAAACAAAATTTAGTGATTAAGCATTCTGATTCAGAGGTTCAAAAAATATATTTCAGCATTAAGATGTTAAGTGCTTAATCAATTTAGCATTATGGTTTCACCATTAAGTATTCATATATAAGCATTAATTTTTATCAAAGAGGCCCTAACACTACTTTGAATGACTTATTATTTCAATTTCCTTTTTCTCTTTATTCTCATACCAATTTTATGTTTTGTCTTCATCATATAGTCAAGAAAATTTTAATTAATTAAATTTTTATTCTATTTTTGTATTAAAAAATTAATAAATAAGTTATATATTTGACCTATTTTTATGAATAAGTTATAATAGTTACAATAGTAAAATGATTTATGAATGGAATATAGATGGTTATACAGAAAAACAGATTTATAATGTGGTACACAGAATGCTAATGTACAGTAGTATCTATAAAAGTAATGGTAATACTGATAGAAACATTGCAAAAATGATAGTTGCAGGTTTTACTGGCCAACTAAAAGGTTGGTGGGATAATTATTTACCTCAAATAGGTAAAGAAGAAATTTATAAAACTGTTAAACAGGAAGGTGACCAAATGGTTGAAAATTCTGTCTATACTTTGATTGTTACAATTCTTGAACATTTTACGGGTAGAATTTCTGATAATAGTGAAAATATCCGTACTTTATTACAAAATCTTAGGTGTAAAACACTTTCTGAATTTAGATGGTATAAAGATGCATTCCTTCATAGAGTCATGGAATTGCCTGAAAGTAATAGCAGTCATTGGAAGTCTAAATTTATAGATGGTCTTCCTAGCTTATTTGCTGAGAGAGTTAGAAAATCTCTTAGAGGGAATAGAATTACTATTCCATATAATGATTATACTTATGGTAGACTGATAGCAACTTGCGTCCAGGAAGGTATATCATTGTGCAATGAAATTAAATTGAGTCAACAAATAAAGCATCAAAGATTAACAGAAAGAAGTCAATTAGGACATTTCTGTAGTCAATTTGGAATGGATATTCCCTTTCCAAATAAAAAACCTCATAGGAAAGAAAAATCTGATAGGATTTTTAAAAAGAAGAGATCTTCTAAGAAGAATTTTCAGAAAAAACTGGAAAAAAGAAAAGAAAGAAAAGAAGCTAGATTAGCTAAAAAGAAAAATCCGGTGGATGTTAAATGCTATAAATGTGGAAAAATAGGTCATTTTGCAAATAAATGTAAAATGAAGAAAAAAGAAAAGATAAAATCTTTAGAATTAGATAAAGAATTAGAAGATAAGATTTCTAAAATATTATTAGAAACAAATTCTGAATCAGAATCCTATGAGTCTTCAGATGAAGAAAATGAAATAAATTTTTCAGAAAATGATTTCTCATCATATGTGTCAGATTCTGATTATGCTTGTAGCATAAAAGGATCTTGTTTGAAAAAATTAGATGATAATTCTGAAAATGAATTTTATAAAATTATGTCTCAATTTCAAGACATAAATGTTTTAACAGATAATACTTTGTTAGAATTTTTAAAACAAATAAAAAATTCTGATTTAAGATAAAAAATAATTGATGATATTCAGAATCTTCCTTCTATTAGTAGGAAAAATGATTTTGAAAATAATAATAATGATTTTCAAATTGAAAATGAGCCTTATTCTATGATTGAAGTTCAAAGACTGATGAAAGAAAGAAATAATAGTTCTACTTCTAATACTTCAATAAATGATTTGAATAATGAAGTTAAAAATCTCCAAAAAGAAATTCAATTTCTTAAATTAAGAAATATCAATTTTGAAGAAAGAATTTCTAATTTAGAAAAAGGGAAAGAAATAATTACTTTTCCAAGTTTTTCAAATTTTTCAGAAGAAAAATCACCAAATGGTGAAGAACAATTTTTATCTTCATTAGATATTATTACTACTCAAAAGTGGTATACTAAAGTCAATTTATTAATTGATAATAATTTTCAAATTGAATTAATTGCATTAATTGATAGTGGTGCAGATATTAGTGTTATACAAGAAGGTTCAATACCTACGAAATATTTTCAAAAAACTACTCATAGCTTGAGACATGATGGAGGAGAGAGATTGGATATTCAATTCAAACTCCCCAAAGCGTATATTTGTAAAAATAAAGTCTGTATTCCAGAAAGTTTTTTATTGGTAAAAAACATTACAAATCCAGTGATACTTGGTACTCCTTTTTTTAAAAAATTATATCCTATTTATCATATTGATTCGAAAGGATTAAAAGGAACATATGATAATAATCAAATAAATTTCCAATTTATAATGGAACCCTTTTCAAAAGTATTAAATACCATTAAAGAAAATATTCTGAGGAAAAAGAATCAAATGAATTTTTTAAAATATAAAATTAATATTTTGACAATTGAAGAAAAGCTTCAAAATCTTAAATTACAGGATAAAATTAGAATGATTATAAATAATTTTTCAATAGAAATTTGTAATGATCATCCAAATGCTTTTTGGGATAGAAAAAAGCATATTGTAAGTCTTCCATATGAAGATGATTTTGATGAAAAGAAAATTCCGACAAAGACTAGGCCTTGTCAAATGAATTCTGAATATTTAGAATTATGTAAAAAAGAAATACAATCTCTTTTACAAAAGGAATTAATACAACCTTCAAATTCTCCATGGTCATGTACTGCATTTTATGTGAATAAACATAGTGAGATTGAAAAATGTATTCCCAGAATGGTAATAAATTATAAACCTCTTAATAAAGTTTTAAAATAGATTAGGCATCCAATCCCTAATAAAAAGGATTTATTGGATAGATTATATGATTCAATAATATTTTCCAAATTTGATTTAAAATCAGGATATTGGCAAATTCAAATTGATAAAAAAGATCAGTATAAAACTGCTTTTACTGTTCCAATAGGACATTATAATGGAAGGTTATGCCTTTTGGTCTGAAGAATGCCCCTTCAGAATTTCAACAAATAATGAATGATATTTTTATTCCTTATAGTGAATTTATTATTGTTTATATTGATGATATCTTAGTATTTTCTAAAGATATTGAAACTCATTTTAAACACTTGAATATTTTCAAAAATTTGATAATTCAAAATGGTTTAGTTATATCTAAGTCCAAAATGAGTTTGTTTCAAACGAAAATTAAATTTTTGGGTCATAATATTGAAAAAGGAAATATTATTCCTATTAACAGAAGTATTGATTTTGCTTCTAAATTTCCAGATGAAATTCTGGATAAAACTCAATTGCAAAGATTTTTAGGAGGTTTAAATTATATTTCTTCTTATTATAAAAATCTTAATGAAGATACTGCAATTCTTTATGATAGGTTGAAAAAGAATCCTAAGCCTTGGTCTGATAAACATACTGAGGCAGTGAGAAGAATTAAGTCAAAAGTGAAATCACTTCCTTGTTTAATGATTGCAAATTCTAATCTGGAGAAAATTATAGAAACAGATGCTTTAGATATAGGTTATGGTGGAATATTAAAACAAAAATTTAAAGATAATAAACAAGAATTTCTTGTTAGATATCATTCAGGCAAATGGTCTGATAGTCAAAAAAATTATGCTACGGTGGCAAAAGAAATCTTAGCCATTGTTAAATGTGTTTTAAAAAAAATTAATATCCTATTTTTATTTTTATTCTATTTTTGTATTAAAAAATTAATAAATAAGTTATATATTTGACCTATTTTTATGAATATCATTCATTAATATCCTTCGGACTTTTTTTACATTTTTTTAGTAATTATGTCTAACATTTTATGGTAGAATTAAAATTTTGTGTATATAGTAGTTCAAATTAATAGAAGGTCAAAATAACATATCTTTAATATTTTAGCATTGCGATAAGTATATTTATCAAATAAAAATAAGTGATTAAGTATTTTAATTTATATTTTGAATTGAATTTTTAGCATTTAAATTTAAATTATTTGATCAATTAGACATTCTTGTTTCTAACATTTGGCATTTTGAAGGATTATTTTTTATCAAACATGTCCGAACTTTCTATCTATTCAAAATTAAAAAGAAAGTGAAAATAAAAATAAAAATAAAAATAAAAATGAAAGTGAAGATAACTCCCCAAACAAAACCAAAATATTTCCAAAGATGCTAAACCATAACTGGTCTGTTTACTTTGTTTAATGAATGAATAATTTTTTGAAAGAATTTTTATTGGGAATTTGTGAAAGAAATAGGAAAAAAATTATAATGATTATGTTATTTTTTGAAATAATGTGAGTCAGATTTTGGAGATAATTTAAAATTTAAAATATTAAGTTTAAGGAAAGTGAGGGTTCTTGGATTAAAAAAAAAATTCTAAAGGGAACATTTTTATTTTTTCTTTGAAAAGAGGAAAAATAATATTTTTTTCTAAACAGAGGAAAACTTATGCCACGTGTTATTTTATTTAAACACAAAATCACCCTTATTATTACCATTTTAATGGACCTTATAGTTTGCCAACATAGAGCGTCCTCCTCGAATCTAAAAAGTAAAAATAGTCCGAGGAGGAGGAGAAACTAGAAAGAAGATAGTTGTAGTAACCCACTTTTTGATTTCGCTGGCCGTTTCGTTGGTCCTAAGTAACCGTTTGTTCTTTCCCACATGTGTGTGTTTGAACTTTATTACACGCAGTCACACAGCGGGGTCTAACTTGAAACCAAATGCCTAGACCTTGAGATAATCAATGGATTCCAGGTTAGCTTCGTGTTTTCTCAACCAAGGATGGTGTTATGGAGAAGGGCTCAACTGCAAATTTGGGAATATGCGGTTCTACCCCTCACCTGCCCATCGTTTCCTCCCGGCTTCTTGCAAAATGCGCCAACGTAATCAAAGGTACCTCGTTTATGTCATCAATGTCGAAGTACAGGTTAATTTCTTGGAGAATTATTGGGTGCTCAGAACCTATTTCGTCTTTTTCAAGATAAAACTGACATGGGTTGCTTTATTGTCTGCTGGATGGTTTTGATATGCTTCAGTTACTTCGGATTTCTTGGAAATGTTTGGAGCTTTATTTATTTTGTTGTTTTGCAACTTGTAAGTTTAAGAGGGCTTATATAGTACTTGAATTCCATAATATAGTGAATATTTGTATATTTGATGAAGTAATGAGTTTTTGAATGGAGTGCTCGATTTGGGGTGTCATTGTGATGGTGTCCTTGTATCGAATTTAATGAAATTTTTACTAACGGATATAAGTGTCACTGTGACTGTTTCCTCAATATACTGTATGTAGTATAAGTGCTTGTTGGCACTTAATATGCATCCAACTATATTAGCGCATAATGCTTTGCTTGAATACCTCTTGTAAGGCTAGGCATTTGAGGTGTGAGCGCTTTAGCCATCAGTAACATCATGCATATTTAAAATGTTAATGCTTCTCAGGTTCTGTGTTCATTGGTGAGGAATATATACTCGTTTGTGTGCATTTAACATTAGAAAATGCTGCATTCAGAAAGCAGCCACTACTTTTCTTTGAAAAATCTGGAAATTGCATTTTCGAGATGAGAAAACAGTCTCTTGATAGTTGAAGAAGCTATAATTTTGGCGGCCTGTTTGTTGTACTTTGTATGAAGGATTGTGACCTGTAGACATCGTAAATTTAGGTGTTTAATTTGAAACAATTCCAGTAATCTTCTTCTTTTTTTATTTTATATTTTAATTAAAGCCACCTCTTATGGGGTGGGTGGGTGCTTGTGGGGGGTTGGTTTATACCTGACCCCTCAAAATTAAATGGCATGAGGTACATTAGAGCCTATCCATCTAATCAGGAAATGCACCTATTAATCTAAACATTGGAGTAGAGGGGGCATGGACTAGATCTTCTCTATGCATGAAACTCCTCTAACTAAGCAATTCGAATATTCCAAAAGCCCAAATCTGTCAAAATTCATTGCACCTCTAACCAGTTGAGGGAGAGTTTGGAAGCTGTTGAAGAAAGCAGAATCTTGTAGGCCACATCCTTGTTTGGCTAAGCCATTGACCAACTGCTTTGCTTCACGAAAGCAGTTATTAAGATTGTAGGGGTTTCCGCAGAGGTTCTTCATTGAGAGGATTTCATCCAAATGAGCCAAGGTGATAGGCATTTGTTTTGGTTGATGATTTGAATGAGGCTCAAGGAATAACTCTGACATGGTTTTGAGAGAATCCCTGATTTTGGTGCAATTGAAGACCATAAACTAGCTCTTCGCCTCAGCTTCCAAACTTGAATCTTCCTGTCACCATCTCTTAGAATTCCCCCATTGCCCAAGGAAACAGAATTGCCTCTAGAGCAACCATTTGTTAAGGTAATGTTCTGGAATTCTGGTTTCTTACATAAGACCAAGTTAATTTTATGGGCTGGACAGAAACCTTTAATCATGGCTTATTGAAGGGGATAGCATTGGCATCACTGATAGTATCAGTACTGTAGAAGACACAGCTTAGTTTCTAGTTCACCTGTGAGGACTAGGCTATGGTCCTATGCTGTGACTCAAGTTCACTTGAAATTGTCTTTTATGATTTACACGAAGGTGGACCTTGAATGTCCAAATCAATGTTCCTGGTTGCTCTAGATTATTAAATGGCAGCTTATAAACCTCACTCCATATGGACATAAGCATCACCCACCACAGTTAAGAAGTTCATTGGAACATTGTAACATGTCTACTCTCTTTGACCCGGATACTGATTTTCTTTTTCTCTATTTTCCACGTTTTTTTTCCGGATTAAATCTCTTGGTTTGAACTTCTCCAAATTCTCACGTCAAATGATGTTAAATGGCGAATAAGGTGGCTATGATGCCACGTGAATGCCTTATGGATTTTGTTTATGACTGAAGATATATCAAAGACGGCCAAGCTAATGAAAGTAAGAACTTTAAGCTCATGTAATTGGTTAGAGGCTAGACGAAACTGCCTCATTCTATTCTTTATGTTCATGTTCTTGAAATGATCTCTTAAACATCTTGTCCGTCATTTCTATGATGACAATTTGTGTAATTCCTTCGACGTGTAACTGCATTTTCCTAGCATGAAAGTTTATACTTTTCTATTGTGGATGTTCATGTTCTTGAAATCATATATTAACTGATTTGTCTATCATTTCTGTGAACGAATCTTGTAGTTTCTTTGACATGTAAGTGCATTTTTGTAATATGCAAGTGTACATTCTCTATTCATTCATAATTTCGTTTATTTCAGCTTTATCTAATATTTTGTACAGTTCTCAAAATAAGAGATACCCTTCCAAGAAAATATATCGTCCTGCAAGAGCTAATTTACCAGCAACTGGTGATGAAGGTTCTGGCCAAGGAAAATTTTCCAACAATAGCATTGGAAACCTAAAAAAAATTACTGCAGATGATAAGATTGTACAACCTGAGAAAAGGGAGAAATCTTCGAATGATAGCATTACAAACTCAAAAGAAGCTGCAGATGAAGTGGATGCATTAATAGAAGCTGAGGGAACAGAAGTATTTTCTGACATTATCATCACAGATTCGAATGATTCTCCCCATAGTATTGATTCTACAGCAGAGATGGAGCAAGCAAATGAAAAGAATAGCTTGACTTTACTTAATAAATATTCGGTATTCTAATTTAACTCCTTTTGACAGCTCTGAGACTTACTTTACATGGTTATGATGCTTATTCTTTGAAAATAGATCTTTATGTTTGCTATCATCAATTACTTCATTCTGACTGGGACATATCTTCTCTACAAAAGAATGAGGCATATTACATATTGTAGTCATGGTTGGAGGCTTGGTATTGTATGAACCTTATGTGTGTCAAATTGTTAAGGATATGATTCGAGAAGTTTTATTGGTAGTATTTATTATTTATGACTGAAAGATCAGATAAGTGCTACAGTTCCCTGGAAATATTAAGAAATTGTAGGTTGGTTCCCGTTCTTTTGAATCTAGAAATGGTCCCTTCTAACAGAATAGATGTAATTTCCTTATTTTATTTGTTTATTTTTCTTTCTAAATGTTTAAAAGTCTCTACATGCAACAGTAACTTGGAAGATTAATGATCTAGTGTTTGAATTGCTGCCTTTTTATGTTAATACTAGTGTCTTACCTCTGAGAAAATCTTTCTAGGCCCAATGGTAGTTGAATACTTAAATCAATTCTCATGTCGAATTTCTTCTTTTGTTAAGCTGTTTGCTCTATTAAAAACAGATGAGACTAGATATCTTTGCGAACATAATCGCGTCATGTTCTGTTGAAAACAGTCAGTTATTGCAGATGCTGAGGATGAGCTTTCAAGTGTACGTCTTGAAGATTTGATTGGGATGATTAGAAATGCCCAAAAAAGTAACCTTTTCGACTGTTTATGTTCTTGTATTTTAATGTCAACGTACAAGTTTCATTGCCTTTCTGCAGATGTTTTAATCTATACTACTTCTTGTATAACAGACATACATGTGCTCAACCATGCGCGTATTCGTGCCCTTGAAGACCTTGAAAATATTGTTGGTGAGAAAGAGGCTTTGCAGGCAGAGATCAACAGTTTGGAGATGAAACTGGCAGAAACTGATGCACGGCTTAGAGTTGCTACCCAACAGAAGGTACATGTGGAACTTCTGGAAGATCAGATGGAAAAACTACGGAGTGAGCTGACTAATAGAGGGATCAATGACGGAAATGTGCTGGAGGAGCACTCTTTAGCATCTTTTTCTCATGTTAGTGGTGTCTATTCCATTAGTGAGGAGTTTGATGCACTGAAAATGGAGAACTTATCTCTCAAAAATGATCTGAATGCTCTAAAAGTAGAACTTAATAGCATTAAAGGAACAGAGGAACGTGTCCACATTCTTGAGAAAGAACGCTTGGTTTTGGAGTCTTCTCTGATTGAGTTGCAGGCTAAACTTGCTGCATCTGAGGATGATGTTGCAAAATTGTCTACTTTAAAGTCTGAGTGCAAAAGTTTAGATGAAAAAGTGGAGGATCTACAAAAATTACTGTATAAAGCAACGAAGCAGGCAGACCAGGCTATTTTTGTACTGCAAGAAAACCAGGAACTCAGAAAGAAGGTTGACAAGCTTGAACAATCTCTTGAAGAGGCTAATGTCTATAAGCTATCATCTGAAAGATTGCAGCATTTTAATGATTTAATGCAACAAAAGCTAAAAATTTTGGAGGAGCGCCTTCAAAAGTCCGATGAAGAGATACATGGTTATGTTCAGTTATATCAAGATTCTGTGAAAGAATTTCAGGACACTCTTGATAATTTGAAAGAAGAAAGCAAAAAGAGGACCGAGGATGAACCTGTCAAGGATATGCCTTGGGATTTCTGGAGTCAGCTATTTCTCATGATTGATGCATGGCTACTTGAAAAGAAGATTTTGATAGAGGATGCCAGGTTGTTGAGAGAAATGGTATGGCAGAGAGATGGACGCATATGCAAAGCATTTTTATCATGTAAAGATAAGAAGGAAGATGAAATCATTTCCACATTTCTCAGTTTATTGTCTTCTCCTCAGAGGTACAAATCTTTTTTGTGGCTGAGACATTCATTAACTCTAGGGCCTGTTCTTTTTTATTCTTTTGAAAACGGTTTTGAAAACATGTTTTTGAAAAATAGTTTTATAATGTAAAAAGTGTATTGAAAATGTAAAATAGTATAGCTGAATAGTAAAAAGTTGTATTTGAAATGATGAAAAATGATTAAAATATATTAAATTTACTGTTGAAACAAAAACCAAAACGAAAAGAACAGTCCCCTAATGTTATCTGCACATTCTATCTTGTATCAGAACAGCAAATGCATATTTAGGTCTCTAATGTCCTGTGTTTTGTCTATGTGCCATGTGTAGTTCAGAGTTGCATGTGATTCACATTGCTGCTGAGATGGCACCTGTTGCAAAGGTATTCCTTAACTTCTCAATAAACATGGTTTTTTTTTTGTTTTTTTAAAATATTTATTTTGATGGTTCCTTTTGTGATTCAAAGATAAATCTGAGTTATTTAATAGATCATTTATCCTTTTATATATTTAACGTTTTCCCCTTTTTCTTATGCCCATGTCTCACTTTTTTTTTTTATACTTCTTTTTTTGAAGTTTTGGAAACATTGTAAGTGTTAATATAGAGCTTGTGGAAAAATATCAGAGTATGAAGAATATGAACATAAAATTGTTGAATTTTGTTTCTTAGCTATAGCAGTGAACTTAAAAGATTTGAAAATTAAACCTGAATTTTAAGTTAGACCTCCTTTTCATTCGCTGAAATGAAATCCAGTTGTTTTTTGCTTTTAAGATCTTGGCTGTGGTATATATCTTAGTATGAGTTTGGTTTGTGAAAGGAATGGCAAAGAGGATTGAAAGTGCCATGAGGAAAACTATTCAGAAGGAAATATGATAAAGAGGACTGTGACAGCACTGGCAGGCCTCAAAGGCCAAGAACAGCTGTTATCTCTGTCGAACTTTTCTAAAATTTCACTTGATTAGTGCATCACATAGTTTAGTGTGACATGGTTCTTCTCGCATGAGCCATTTAGATCATTCTGACACAAAACAAATGAATGCATGCTTTTCATGACCTAGTAATTGAACTCCTGCTTCCTATTCCTACATTTATTTACTTGGGCGTGTAAGTTAAAAAGTGTAGTCAAGTTATTGGGTTAGCGAGGCTACAACAGTCGCCATTCTTAGCTATCTGAAACCTGTTCATTTATTAGTTACCTGAAAACATGGCTATTCATTACCTCTCTTTTTCAGTTGAAACCATGGGAATATAATTGTCTATATGCTGCTAGATGTATTCAATCATTCAAAAGGTAACTTGGGATTCTTTTGATTACTACATTCGATATACCCAGAAATTAGATGCTCTTATATGCATTACTATTAGCTCTAGATAACAGACCCAGTAATTTATGGTGATAGTATCCGGCAAACATTAGTTATAATATTTCTCTTGCTTAATAGATGGAACTTCTTGTCCTATTACGTCAATATGTATGGTACTTATCCTACTGTCTTAAGCTTGTTGCCTGCTTGTTCTTTTGGCATATTCTCATGTTTTTCGTAATCTATGGCCCAGAAATAATCTTCTATTCTTTAAACATTTATCTGCGACGTGCTGCATTTATGTAATATTGGCATATATGGAGAGGTTTACTTGTTTAAGCTATGAAGATATGGTTTGTCCTTAAGAATGGTTATAACCTATGCATGTTGTTTCTTGAATACCATCTTCATTTAATAGCTTGATTTTTACCATATTTACGTGGTATAAAAATTGATTAGGAAATTGGTTCATGCTTGGTCTGCGGTTTGCTAGAAATTTTCTATCTGATATTGCTGCAGCTTACATCGTGTAACAACGTTCATTGATTTTTCCAACTTTACATTAAACACTTATACTTGTCTATGCTTAAGGTTGGTGGTCTGGGCGATGTGGTAACGGGTCTTGGTAAAGCACTACAAAAGAGAGGGCACCTTGTGGAAATCATACTTCCTAAATATGACTGCATGCAGTATGAGCTCATTCGTGATTTACGGGTAAAATGTCAATATTGAAAATAAATCTCTTCAGTAGAAGTAGAGTGTGAGGAATGATGGGAGATAATTTATTTATTTCATCTATGTTCTTATTCCATATTCTCTGCAGGTGCTAGATGTAGTGGTTGAGTCATTCTTTGATGGCCAGCTATTTGAGAACAAGATATGGACTGGAACAGTTGAAGGTTAAGAATTCTCAAATATAGCAGTATAGATATGATTTTTCTAGTCCTTGATTATATAATTGCAGTAGTTAACTTGATTTTGTATCCTCAGGTCTTCCAGTGTACTTTATCGAGCCTCATCATCCAGGAAATTTCTTTTGGAGGGGACAGCTCTATGGGGAACATGATGATTTTAAGAGATTTTCATTCTTTAGTAGGGCTGCTCTTGAGTTAATTCTTCAAGCTGGAAAGAAGCCAGATATAATCCATTGCCATGATTGGCAGACATCTTTTGTTGTATGACAGTTTTCACTACAGTTGTTTAACACCTGATTATCTATTCTCAATAATGCAGTTCAGCTAAACGTTCTTTTTTTTTTGGTGCTGATTGAAGGCTCCTCTTTATTGGGATCTTTATGCACCAAAGGGTCTGAACTCAGCCCGGATATGTTTTACATGCCACAATTTTGAGTACCAAGGGACTGCTCCCGCTTGGGAATTAGGTTCATGTGGCCTTGATGTTCACCATCTGAATAGGCCAGATAGGATGCAAGATAACTCTTCACATGACAAGGTCAATCCTATTAAGGTAGGAATTTATATCTAAAGCTGATTTTGAGATATATTAATTCGTGGAAAAGTGTGGCTATGACTGTTCTATGGCTCTTTCCTTCTCTCTGTTCGACATATATATGCAGAAATGTAAATATTTTCTCTGCTGGAACATGACTGAAAGTTCTTGAGTTTCACCTCAGGGAGCAATTGTTTTTTCCAATATCGTAACAACTGTTTCACCAACCTATGCCCAAGAGGTCCGGACTGCTGAGGTATGGTCACTTTTGCTCCATTCTCCTATCACTTCTTTGTTTTGTCAAAATTTTGTATCCACTACTTTCTTTCTTTCTTTCTTTCTTCTATATATTTTTTTTAATATTCTTTTCTTCTTCTTCAAATTTTTATATTTTCTGAGCTTGTGTTGTACTTTAGTTTCAAGGTTACTTACCGTATAATAATCAGGTGGTTCTTTGTACTGGTTTTCTCTTAGACAAAGTTGAGTAAGAAGGTTCAAATTATGTATTTATGTTTATGTGAAGAAACACTAGACACTGGAAGTGTTGGAATCATGAAAGACAACTGCCAGTAGGCTCGTTTATTAGGAGGAATTATTCTTGAAGAACTTTAAGGGAAAAACTGATCTTTTTATTTCTTACGTTCAACTAGGAGGAGACTAGATTAAATAGAGAACCTATTCTAGTTTCCTACCATAACAGACCCTTCTCAATTATAGTAACTCCTATCAATCAGGGCTACCATAATTAAGATTGATTCTACTTTCCTTACTAATCAAATAAGGTAATTATTGTAATTAGCAACTAATCAGGAATCAATCCTTATCCTTTAACTTTCAACACTCCCCCTCAAGTTGGAGCAAAAATGTCTAACATGCCCAACTTGCTTATATGACGATCAAATGGTAGTCGTAGTAGCCCCTTGGTTAGGACATCTGCCACTTGTTGAGTTGAAGGTACAAACGGGGTGCAAATTATTCCCTTCTCTAGCTTCTCCCTTATGAAATGCTTATCAATTTCAACATGCTTGGTCCTCTCATGTTGAACAGGATTTTGAGCAATGCTAATAGCCGCCGGGTTATCACAATACAACTTCATAGGTAGAAGAACAGGTCTGTTCAGGTCTTGCATCAACATCTTGAGCCATAAAACTTCTTTAATTCCATGGCTCATTGCCCGAAATTCAGCTTCTGCACTACTAGTTGCTACCACTTTTTGCTTCTTACTTTTCCAAGACACCAAATTGCCCCAGAGAAAGGTACAATAGCCTGTGGTAGATCTCCTATCTGAGACAGAACCAGCCCAATCAGCATCTGTAAACACCTCAATGCCCCTCTTCTCAGCTTTACCAAAAAACAGTCCTTTCCCGGGGCTCCCTTTCAGATATCTCAGAATCCTATAAGCAGCTTCTAGGTGTTCTTCATAAGGAGAATGCATGAATCGTGAAACCAAACTCACAGCAAATGCAATGTCAGGTCGAGTGTGGGACAAGTAAATTAATTTTCCCACCAACCTTTGATATCTTCCCTTCTCAGTGGAAACTCCATCCTTGATATCTCCTAGTTTGATGCTCGCATCAACTGGAGTGTCTGAAGGTTTGCAGCCACTCATTCCAGTCTCTTTCAAGTGGTCTAGAATGTATTTTCTTTGAGATACTGTGATACCTTTCTTGGACCTAGCGACCTCCATTCCAAGGAAGTATTTCAATTGTCCCAGATCTTTGATCTCAAATTCTGTAGCCAGATTCTGCTTTAGTCTCCCCATTTCTTCAAAATCATCACCAGTTAAGATTATGTCATCCACGTAAACAATCAGGACTGAAACTCTTCCTTTGGAATGTTTTGTAAACAAGGTATCATCTGAGTGCCCCTGTTTATATCCTTGACCTTTAACAAATTTGGTGAATCTGTCGAACCAAGCTCGGGGGGATTGTTTCAGTCCATAAATGGACCTTTTCAGCCTGCACACCTTCTTTCCAAACTTCTCAACGAACCCAGGCGGTGGTTCCATATATACCTCTTCTTGCAAATCACCATTTAGGAAAGCATTTTTGACATCTAGCTGGAACAATGGCCAATCAAGATTAGCAGCCACAGATAGTAATACCCAAATTGAGTTTACCTTAGCTACTGGTGAGAAAGTTTCAGAATAGTCCACACCATAAGTTTGAGTAAATCCTTTTGCTACAAGGCGAGCTTTGTATCTTTCTAAGGATCCATCCGAGTGGTATTTCACAGTGAATACCCACTTGCATCCAACTGGCTTCTTCCCATGGGGTAGGTTCACTGTCTCCAAAGTATAATTCTTTTCCAAAGCACTCATCTCTTCGAACACAGCTTCCCTCCAATTTTTATCATGTAGGGCCTCCTGAATAGTGTTAGGAATGTACACACTAGACAATTGTGAAATAAATGAGCAATGGTGAGGTGAAATGTTCTCATAAGACACAAAATTAGATAGTGGATGCTGTGTGCATGATCTTACTCCTTTTCTAAGTGCAATAGGAAGCTCCAAGTGATTAGAAGAACCTGAATTTTCTGAAGGAGTAGTTGCAGGACTTTGCGAGTCAATGTCATGAACTTGGAGTTCAGGATCCAACCTTGGCGGAGATGATTGATGATGCTGAGGATTGGTGCTCTTTCTCCTGGAGTAGACCAGACCTTTGAATCTGTTCTGATCAGTTGTTGGTAGTTCTACCTCTAACTGGTGTTGCTGGGATGCATTTTTTGTGGTTCAGGTTCAAAGCTTTCAGGCTGTGTGACAGTGGTTGGTTCAGGGATCAGAATTTTTGGTGGCCAGAAAACCTCATCTTGACTTTGATTCTCCCCCTGAAGATGAGGGGGACTGTGGGAAGATGTACCTTCAAGAAAGGTAACATCCATAGACACATACATTTTCTTAGAAGTAGGGTCATAGCATTTGTATCTCTTTTGATAGGCTGAGTATCCTACAAATATACAACGGTGTGCCTGAGGGTTAAGTTTGGATTTGTGGGGATGGAAGTTGTGGACAAAAGCAACACAGCCAAAGATTTTTAAAGGGAGATCGGTGGTTAACCGAGAGTTGGGGAATAGTGTATTGAGCTGTTGAATGGGAGTACTGAATTTTAAGGTACGAGTAGGCAACCTATTTATTACATATGCTGCAGTTAATACAGCTTCCCCCCACAAAAATTTTGGGACCTTAGTTGTAAGAATTAAGGCCCGAGCTGTTTCAAGAAGATGGCGGTTCTTCCGTTCTGCTACCCCATTTTGTTGAGGTGTATAACTACAAGAACTTTGATGCACAATGCCATTGGTAGCGAAGAACTGCCCTAACACATGATTAAAGAATTCTTTCCCATTGTCACTTCTAAAAATCTTTATGGGAGTTTGAAATTGAGTTAGGATCATGGCATAAAAGTGTTTAAACACTAGTGCAACATCATATTTGTCTTTCAATAAGAACACCCAAGATATTCTAGTATGGTCATCAATAAAAGTGACAAACCAACGTTTCCCGGATAGGGTGGATACTTTAGAGGGTCCCCAAACATCACTGTGAATCATAGAAAATGGTGCAGATGGTTTGCATGGTTGAGATGAAAATGTAGCACGATGATGCTTTGCCAATTCACAAGACTCACATTTCAAGAGTGAAAATTGTTTATTCATAAACAACTTAGGAAACAGTAGCTTTAAGTAGCTGAAACTAGGGTGCCCTAACCTATAATGCCAAAGCATAATTTCATTATTTTCAGAAACTGAAGTTGAAGCAACATATGTTCTCCTATCTAGCATACCCATAGGTCTTGTGTTTAGGGGATATAAGCCACCAGCTTGTTCAGCATCTCCAATCATCTCCCCCGAGGTTAAATCCTGAAAAACACAATGAGAGGAGCAAAAATTAGCCGTGCAATGGTGGTCATGTGTGAATTTGCTGATAGATACCAAATTATAAGAGAGAGAGGGGATATGAAGAACATCTTTCAGAGTCAGGTTGGAAGACATGCGTATAGGCCCTTTGCCGGCAACAGTGGCAAATGAACCATCAGCAATTTTTACTTTGAAATTACCTGCAACAGGTGTGTATGAAGAAAAATATTTTGAAGACCCAGTCATGTGGTCTGTGGCTCCTGAATCTAAAATCCAGTAGTCATTAGATTTGGTACAAGCAATTGTACCAACAAGGACTGTACCTGATTGTGCTAAGGAAGCTGAGGCTGAGTTGTTTCCCATAGATTGGGACTGAAATAACTTTTGAAGATGTTCCATCTGCTCCTTAGTGAAGGGGGAAGACTCATGAATCTGCTGGCCAGAATCTGAGGCACCAATAACAAGTGCCTGCGGATCTCCCCCAAGTTTTGGACCTCCCTGTTTCTTCTTGGAATTCCCTGTTGCTGGTTTTCCATGTAATTTCCAGCAAGTGTCACGAGTATGCCATGCCCTTTTGCAATAATCACACCAAGGCCTTTGCTTGCCTTGTCTTTCTCCTTCAAACATTGGACTTTTAACCACGAGTGCTAAACTTTCTACTTCAGTTTTTGGTTCATGGCTATGCCTCAACATCACCAATTTTCTGCCCTCTTCTCTACGCACCTCTGAAAAAACTTCTCGGACTGAGGGTAGAGGGTTTTTCCCCAGAATTTTGCCTCTAACCTCATCGAGGTTCTGATTCAGTCCAGCTAGGAAAACAAAGACTCTTCCTCTCTCTATCTTTTTCTTGTATCTGGCACTATCATTCTGACATTCCCATGTCTCTTCTTCAAAGAGATCTAGCTCCTGCCACAGAGTTATCATCTCATTGTAGTAACTGGTTACATCACGATCGCCTTGCTGCAATTTCCAAACCTTAGAATTCAGTTCAAACACTGAGAGCGGTTGTCCAAGTCTGAGTAGGTTTCTCTGATTGCCTCCCAGGCGTCACGTGCAGTTGGCAGGAAGATGAAGGCCTTTCCGATCAAGGGATCCATGGAGTTGATCAGCCATGATGTGACCATGGAATTTTCAGATCTCCACTGTTGAAACTTTGGATCCAATGAACTCCGCGGTTGGATCTCCCCATTCAGGTAGCCAAGTTTCCCTTTGCCGTCAATTGCCAGACGGAGTGTTTGACACCATTCTAAGTAATTCTTCCCATTCAGTTTGTGAGGAGTGATCTGTAAGGTATTGTCTGAACCCGTCTGTGAAACAGATCCACTCACAGCCCATGCGGCTGTGGATGTTGTTGTGGGTTGACTTGCGCTACTAGTGGCTCCGGAAGTAGCTGCTGATGAACCCACCATGGCTGCCTTAAAGTTCATGTCTGAACCCTAGCTCTGATACCATGAAGAACTTTAAGGGAAAAACTGATCTTTTTATTTCTTACGTTCAACTAGGAGGAGACTAGATTAAATAGAGAACCTATTCTAGTTTCCTACCATAACAGACCTTTCTCAATTATAGTAACTCCTATCAATCAGGGCTATCATAATTAAGATTGATTCTACTTTCCTTACTAATCAAATAAGGTAATTATTGTAATTAGGAACTAATCAGGAATCAATCCTTATCCTTTAACTTTCAACAATTTTGTTTTGTTCCTTTTTATGGAAGAATGAAGCATAAGACAACCTTATAGTGTTATGGGTAGTGGATTGGTGAAACTCAGAGCGTACCTTTTAGAAAAGGGCAAAAAGTTTAAAAAGGTCACTAAACCTTCATGGTTTCTACCTTTTGGTCATTCAACAATTTTATTAGAATAATTGGTGTAGGAAAAATCTATTTTTAGGAATGATTCATGTAAGGCTGTAAAATAGCTATTGTGTTAATTTAGGAAGGTAGATAATAGGAAATATTTCCTGCCTTTATTCTTTGATTTATTTCCCTGAATAAGGAACCCTGTAAGTGTTTAAATACACGGTTAGTGTATAGGAAGAAAAACATCAAAAGAAAACCTTTCTTTTAAGTTGGTATCAGAGCCAGCCGCAATTCCCAACCCTACTTCCTCCTGTTGTTTTTTGTTTTCATCATCCCTTTCGTCATGTCAGACGTTTCCAGCGAATCCACCCACAGTCCTAGCAGAGTTCCGCAGACCAGTCTCGCCAAAACCACTGAATCCCACTTTGTCCAAATCACTACCATTCGCTTGAATGGTGATAACTTTTTGAGATGGTCCCAGTCGGTTCAGATGTACATTAGAGGCTGGGGGAAAATGGGGTATTTGACGGGTGAGAAGAAGGAGCCAGCAGAGGGGGATCCAGCCCACGAAAAATGGGATGCTGAGAATTCCATGGTAATGGTGTGGCTTGTGAACTCCATGGAGGAAGAAATCAGCTCCAACTATATGTGCTATCCAACGGCGAAGGAACTCTAGGAGAATGTTGTTCAGATGTACTCTGATTTGGAGAATCAATCTCAGATATTTGAGTTGAATCTCAAACTCGGCGAAATACGACAAGGGGAGGACACTGTTACAAAGTATTTCAACTCGTTGAAACGAATCTGGCAAGACCTGGATTTATTCGATACCTACGAGTGGAAATCAGCTGACGATAGGAAACACCATAAGAGAACCATTGAGAAAACCTAAATCTACAAGTTCTTGCTGGACTCAATGTTGAGTTTGATGAGGTAAGGGGGAGAATTATTGGAAGGCAACCCTTACCTCCAATTGGTGAAGTGTTCTCAGAAGTCAGAAGAGAGGAGAGTCGGAGGAGTGTTATATTGGGAAACAAGGTCATTGGAGCTGTGGTTGAAGGTTCGTCTTTGGCAACCATGGGAGGAGGTTATAATAGGAACACCACATATCTGCTTAAGTCTAATGAGAAACCACGGGTTTGGTGTGATTTCTGTAATAAACCTCGCCATACCGGAGAAACCTGTTGGAAAATTCATGGGAAACCTGCAAACTGGAGAGCAAAGCAGAGAGATCAGGCCAGTCCAACTGGTCCCTTCCCACTGCCAATGAAGCCGTGACCAGTCCTTTCACTAAGGAGCAGATGGATCATCTTCATGTACTGCTAAAATTTAACTCGTCCTCATCTGGTATTCCTACTGCCGCTACTGCACACACAGGTAATGAAATATATGCTCTTAATTGCCTTCTCAAATCATCTACTCCGTGGATAATTGATTCCGGAGCATCTGAACATATGATCAATTCCTCTCAATTTTTTTGACTCCTATATACCTTGTCCAGGTAATAAAAACGTCAGAATAGCTGATGGTAATGTCTCACCTATTGCAAGAAAATGTCTCATTAAAATATCTGAGGGGATAGATCTTAAATCTGTCCTCCATGTCCCTAAACTTACCTGTAATCTCTTATCTGTCAGCAAATTAATTGTTGTGTGATTTTCTATGAATCTCATTGTCTCTTCCAGAGTTCGGGGAAGACGATTGGCAGTGCTAGGATGATTAATGGTCTATATTATTTTGAGGATTTGATATCTGATAATGAAATTGCTCAAGGATTTGGTAGCATTAGTTCTATTTCTGTTCATTATCAAATAATGGTTTGGCATTATAGATTGGGCCATCCTAGTTTTTCTTATTTAAAACATTTGTTTCCAGCACCGTTTAAAAGGTTGAATCCTTCATCTTTTCAATGTGAAAGTTGTTTATTGGCCAAGAGTCAATGCCAATCGTATGTGAAAACATCTTATCATCCTTCAAAACCTTTTTACCTGTTTCGTAGTGATGTTTGGGGACCTTCAAGGGTTGCCACCAATTCTGGAAAAAAATGGTTTGTGACTTTTATAGATAACCATACTCGTCTTTGCTTGGTTTATTTAATGAAGGAAAAATATGAAGTTGAACAAAGTTTTACAAAATGATTGAAAATCAGTTTCAAACAAAAATCAGTATTTTAAGAACTGATAATGGAACGGAGTATTTCAATAACAACTTGGGGAATTTTTTACTAGAAAAAGGTATTTTGCATCAGTCTACATGTCCAGATACCCCTCAACAGAATGGGATAGCTGAATGGAAAAATAAACATTTGTTAGAAATAGCTCGTACTATGATGTTTTACATGCATATACCAAAATATTTATGGGGAGATGCCATTCTTACTGCATCTTATCTGATAAATAGTGTAAACTGAACTAGGATTAGAGGAAAGACTTGTATTTCATATACCATTTGTACATGTATATATATACATCAAACAAACTCACCAACTACACTCACCAACCACACTCACCACTCACCAACCACACTCACCAACCACACTCACCACTCACCAACTACACTCACCAACCACACTCACCAACTATACTTATTATTCTATAACACTCCCCCTCAAGCTGGATCATAGATATTAATCATGCCCAGCTTGTTACAAATGTAGGTAACCTGAGCTCCATTGAGAGCTTTTGTGAAGATGTCCCCTAACTGTTCTCCAGTCTTCACGTATGCTGTATCAATCAAGTTTTGCTGGATCTTCTCTCGAACGAAATGGCAGTCAATTTCTATGTGCTTAGTTCGTTCGTGGAAAACAGGATTTGAGGCAATATGAATTGCGGCTTGATTGTCGCACCAAAGTTTTGTTGGTCCTGAGGCTTTGAAGCCCAGTTCACCTAGGAGTTGAGAAATCCACACTACTTCTGCCGAAGCATGCGCCATTGCTCGATACTCAGACTCTGCACTTGATCGAGATACCACATCTTGTTTCTTGCTCTTCCATGAGACTAAATTACCACCAACAAACACACAGTACCCAGTAGTGGATCTTCGATCAATCTTAGAGCTTGCCCAATCAGCATCTGAGAAACATTCAACATGATTCTGCCCATGATTCTGATATAGAATTCCTCGTCCAGGGGCTCCTTTTAGATAACACAAAATCTGTTCCAAAGCTGACCAATGATGGACTGTAGGAGAAGACATGAATTGGCTTACAATGCTGACTGAGAAAGCAATGTCAGGACGAGTTACTGTGAGATAATTCAGTTTGCCCACTAGTCTTCTGTATCTCTCCGGATCTTCAAAGGCTTCTCCATCCTTAGTAAGTTGATGATTAGGAAGCATAGGAGTACTGCATGGCTTAGCTCCTAGCTTCCCAGTATCTGCCAACAAGTCCAAAACATACTTCCGCTGGGATAGAAAGATCCCCTGTTTGCTCCTTGATACCTCAATTCCCAAGAAATATTTTAGAGGCCCCAAATCTTTAGTATTGAATTGACATTGAAGAAATGATTTTAATGACGAAATCCCCTGCACATCATTTCCAGTGATAACAATGTCATCAACATATACGACCAGCAAAATGACTCTTGAATCAGAGTGCCTATAGAAAACAGTAGGATCACTCTTACTCTTCTGCATCCCAAATTCCTCCACTGCATTGCTAAATTTTCCAAACCAAGCACGAGGACTCTGTTTCAGCCCATACAATGACTTCCGAAGACGACACACCTTCCCACACTCCCCCTGAGCAACAAAACCAGGAGGTTGCTCCATATACACCTCCTCTACAAGATCACCATGTAGAAAAGCATTTTTCACATCTAGCTGGTGCAAAGGCCAATTCCTTATGGCAGCCAATGAAATAAATAGGCGAACAGAAGTCAATTTGGCTACCGGAGAGAACGTGTCTAAATAATCAATACCGTAAGTCTGAGCATAGCCTTTAGCAACCAACCGTGCTTTGAGACGAGCTATAGACCCATCAGAGTGAAACTTGACAGTAAACACCCACTTACACCCAACAGCTTTCTTCCCATATGGTAACTCAACCAAGTCCCACGTACCATTTTCAGTTAGGGCATTCATTTCATCAATCATGGCTGCCCGCCACCCAGAGTGGGATAGGGCCTGTTGTACTGACTTGGGTACTTCAACTGAGTCAAGAGAGGCAATAAAGGCACAAGAAGCAGAGGATAACTTGTTATAGGTAACCAAAGAAGAGATAGGATAGGTACATTGGCGTTTACCTTTGCGAAGGGCGATAGGTAGATCAATGTCACAAGGGGGAGGATTCGATGAAGAAGAGGGAGGATCCGATGAAGAAGAGGGAGAATCCGATGAAGAAGAGGATACCAGTTCCGGACTTGAATCAGGAGAACAAGGGCATCTCGAATACACCTGAGTGATGGGGGGTCGAGGTGGAGTGAGTTCTTGAACAGGCTCTGGACTAGAGATATGATAGATTAACATTTCATCATGTTCCTTTGGAGAGGCTAGTTGTGAAGACTCACTAAAGAAAGGAATCCGTTCATGGAATGTGACATCAGTTGAGACCAAGTATCTTTTTAACAGAGGAGAATAACACCTATACCCTTTTTGTAAACGAGAGTATCCCAGAAAAACACACCGTAGGGACTTAGGATCCAGTTTTGAAACTTGTGGACGGACATCACGGACAAAACAAGTACACCCAAAGATACGAGGCTCAAGGGGAAAAACAGGTTTTCTGGGAAACAGAGTCTGATAGGGTGTCCGATGTAGTAAGACAGTAGAGGGCATTCGATTGATCAAAAAACATGCAGTAGAGACTGCATCAACCCAAAAATGTTTAGGGATATGAGCTTGAAACATGAGGGCTCTAGCTGTCTCTAATAGGTGTCTGTTTTTTCTTTCAGCAACTCCATTTTGAGATGGAGTATCAACACAGGAGGATTGGTGAAGAATCCCATTTTGGGTCATATATGTTTGAAAGGGTCCAGAGAAATACTCTTTGGCATTGTCACTGCGCAAGATTTTAACCTGAACATTGAACTGTGTTCTAATTTCAGAACAGAAAGATTGAAAATGAGAGAGTACTTCAGCACGGGATTTCATGAAATAAAGCCAAGTCATACGGGAAAAGTCATCCACGAACGTAACAAAATATCGAAAACCATTTGATAAGACTGAACAAGGTCCCCAAACATCAGAATGAACTAGATCAAAGCTATGACTAGCCCTTTTATTGATTCGCGGGACAGAGGACAACCTATGATGCTTAGCAAATTGACACGACTCACAATCTAGAAAGGACATATGCTGAAACTGCGGGTATAACCTTTTTAGGGAGATTAGGGACGGGTGACCTAACCGACAATGAATTTCAAAAGGAGATAGAGTGCTGGCACAGGCTACAGGTCGAGGTATTTGGGTATCCAAGATGTATAGCCCTCCTGACTCGCGCCCTTTACCAATAATCTGCTTCGTCATAAGATCCTGGAAAAGGCAGTAATCAGGAAAAAATGAGACAAAACAATTGAGAGCTCGTGTGATCTTGCTAATAGATACAAGATTAAACGCAAATTTAGGTAAACAAAGAACAGATTGCAAGGGCAAAGTGGGTGTAACATTAACTGTGCCAGAGCCAAGAACATTAGAGATCGACCCATCTGCTAAGGTGACTGAAGAGCGATGTGTATGAAAGGTGGAAAGAAGGTTTGGATTACCCGTCATGTGGTCTGAGGCACCAGAATCAATAACCCACTGAGAAGATGAGAGGAGACATGTCTTATTGTTACCTGACTCAGTAAGGACAGTGATAGATTGAGGCCTTTTTGATGCCTCCTGAAACTGGATGAATTTGGCATATTCATCTGCAGATACTACATGAGTCACCCCTTGTTTTTGTTGAGCCATAATAATTTTCCAGAAATCAGATAGTATGAGCCAACCAACACACGCAAACAGAGAAGAAGACCAAGACTGCACACTTGGGCAGAGAAACACAAGAAAAATAGGACTGCACACTTGGGCAGAGAAACAAAAGGAAAACAGCACTGCTCACTTGGGCAGAGAAACAAAAGGAAAACAGCACTGCTCACTTGGGCAGCAAACTGAACGAGAACTGAATTAAAAGATTCTGAGTTGCACTGCTCACTTGGACAGTAAACTGACAGAAAAATTCCTAAGCTCTGATACCATGTAAACTGAACTAGGATTAGAGGAAAGACTTGTATTTCATATACCATTTGTACATGTATATATATACATCAAACAAACTCACCAACTACACTCACCAACCACACTCACCACTCACCAACTACACTCACCAACCACACTCACCAACTATACTTATTATTCTATAACAAATAGGATGCCCACAAAGATTCTACAATACACTACTCCGTTGGAATGTTTAAAAAAACAATTTCCTGAATCAAGAATTAATTCTGAATTACCTTTGAAAATATTTGCTTGCACTGCCTTTGTTCACATTCCAAAACGGTCTAGGTCTAAGTTAGATCCAAGAGCTGAAAAGTGTATTTTTTTTGGGCTATCCTCCTAATAAAAAGGGTATAAAAGTTTTAACCCTGTTACTAAACGTGTTTGCACAACTATGAATGTTTCTTTTTAAGAAAATACTCCCTATTTCTCCAAAAATTTAGTTCAAGGGGAGAATTCAGTGGAACCAAATTTTTGGGACATTGTTGAACCTCTACCTAAAACTATTTTAGATGTTTCATTTAAGGAAACTCAGCCCATTGAGTCCGAATCTGCGATTGATCTGTCAGAAAAAGAAATGCTGCGATTGATTAAAAATCGCAACAATCTTGAGCCTGTGGTTTATTCAAGGAGAAAGTCTGTGAGAGTAGTAAAGACCATCAAATCATCCCTGCACATGGTCAACCGGAAGCCTTGCGTGATGGTCCGTCAAATACTCTAGGTAACCCTTCTTCCATTCCTACGTCTGGTTTATCTCCAAATATTACTCAGCCTTTACAACCTGGTTTGACCTCCAATTCTGCACCTAAACCTACTCGAGAATCAGTCCCAAGAACATCTGAATCAGATAACCTTCCCATTGCCCTTAGGAAAGGAACTCGTACCTGTACTAGACATCCTATTGCCAAATACGTCTCACACAATCACCTATCCGAAACCTATAGAGCATTTACTACAAAAATTTCAGAACTTGTTGTGCCCAGAAACATACAGGAAGCATTGGGTGAACCGAGTTGGAAATTGGCAGTGTTTGAGGAAATGAATGCTTTGAAGAAGAATGGGACTTGGGAGATTGTAGATTTACCAAGGGAGAAAAAAATTGTAGGTTGTAAGTGGGTATTCACAATAAAAAGCAAACCTGATGGAAGTGTTGAGAGATACAAAGCTAGACTTGTGGCTAAAGGGTTTACTCAAACCTTTGGAATAGACTACCAAGAAACGTTTGCTCCTGTTGCTAAAATTAACTCTATTTGGGTGTTGTTGTCACTAGCAGTCAATTCTAATTGGCCTTTACACCAATTAGATGTGAAAAATGCCTTTCTAAATGGAGAACTAGAAGAGGAAGTATATATGAGTCCTCCACCGGGCTTCGAAAAATACTTTGGAGTTGGGAAAGTTTGCAAACTGAAAAAGTCCTTGTATGGACTCAAGCAGTCCCCTCGAGCTTGGTTTGAGCGTTTCGGTAAGGTGCTAAAGCATTATGGGTACACTCAAAGTCAAGCCGATCACATTATGTTCTACAAACATTCAAAGGAAGGAAAGATGGCCATTCTGATTGTGTATGTAGATGATATTGTACTAACTGGGGATGATTCTTGTGAATTAGAGAGGCTGAAAGGTAGACTTGGTAAAGAATTCGAAATTGAAGACTTGGGTGTATTAAAATACTTTCTTGGGATGGAATTTGCAAGATCCAAAGCAGGTATTTTTGTAAGTCAGCGTAAGTATGTGCTTGATTTACTCAGTGAGACAGGTATGATGGGTTGCAAACCTGCTGAAACACCTACTGAACCTGGGGGCAAATTACAGCCTACAGAAGTGGAGAATGTGAAGGGCCGAGAATGTTATCAGAGACTAGTTGGGAGATTGATTTATCTATCGCATACACGGCCTACATAGCATTCTCTGTATGCATGGTAAGTCAGTTTATGCATGCACCTGGTCCGAAACATTTTGAAGCTGTCTACAGAATTCTAAGATATCTTAAGGGAACACCTGGGAAAGGCCTCTTGTTTAAGCCACAGGGACACCGGAAAATTGAAGCCTATACAGATGCTGATTGGGCTGGGAGCATAGTAGACCGAAGATCTACCTCAGGCTATTGCACATTTGTAGGTGGTAACTTGGTTACATGGCGAAGCAAGAAGCAGAATGTAGTGGCAAGAAGTAGCGCTGAAGCTGAGTTCAGAGTTGTGGCTCACAGCATGTGTGAGATTTTATGGATAAGAAGATTGCTCGAAGAACTAAAGTCATCACCATTATCCCCTATGAATCTGTACTGCGACAACAAGGCTGCGATTGCACTTGCTCATAATCCAGTACTTCATGACTGCACTAAGCATGTTGAGGTGGATAAGCACTTTATTAAGGAGAAGATAGAAAATGGATTGTTGTGCATGACTTACATCCCTACTAGAGCACAAGTAGCAGATATCTTCACAAAAGGGTTATACAAGAAACAGTTTGATCTTCTAACTAGCAAGCTGGCTATGGAGGATATTTTTAGACCAGCTTGAGGGGGAGTGTAGGAAAAATCTATTTTTGGGAATGATTCATGTAAGGCTGTAAAATAGCTATTGTGTTAATTTAGGAAGGTAGATAATAGGAAATATTCCCTGCCTTTATTCTTTGATTTATTTCCCTGAATAGGGAACCCTATTAGTGTTTAAATACACGGTTAGTGTATAGGAAGAAAAGCATCAAAAGAAAACCTTTCTTTTAAGTATTGGTCTCTGAACTATTTTCGTTTTGGAAAATTAATCATTCAGGCCAACAAGTTGGTCTAAACTAATAGAGAAGAAACTATGTGATGGTCAGACATCAAATTCAGGGATAAACTTGTTCCGCCCACATCTAATGCTCTAGAAAATAAAATCCCTGTATCATTGTGCTTCTGTTATTGCGGGGAGAATAAAAACTGCAGCGATATTAGAGAGATGGGGGCTGTTGGTTGTTGCAATCCTTTCTCTCTGTTCTTGCAATTGCAGATGCCCTGTGATATAGGGTTTTTATTTTCTGGAGCATCTGGTGTGAGCTGGATATGTTTACCCAAAAAACTGGATGTGTGCGTCACATGGATTCTTCTCCTTTAGCTCAGATCAACTTGTTCGACAGAATGATTAATTTTCCAAATATTAAATAGTTCACTGACTGTTTGTCCTAATAAAATCGAGATGAGTGACCAACAGCCAGAAAACATGAAAGTTAGTGACCTTTCGCTCTTCAGAAAATTGCACAATGCGTAGTCCGTTTTTCTCTCTGGTTCTTTACTGTAGCAATTGGAAGGGTATTGGAATCTCTGGTAAAGGTTTCTATTCTTTGTTTCCATTGTTTTTTAAACTAGGGATTTGTGAATTAGTAACTGTTGCAAAAAGTATACTAGAGACTGTACCTTTAATTCTTGAGGGTTAGGGCTAAGATCTCACTCACAAAATTTCATCCATTTTTTCTTCTTGTTAATGATTATTCCAACAAAAAACCCACTATGTGAGGTTGGTTAGATGGATCACGTCTCGCCATTATGTTCTAACACATGCTCTCATTTAGATTACACTATATCGTATCTTTTTTAATAGTTTATTCTCAATTCCTTTTAGGTCTTCGACCTCCCTAATTTGAGCAAATGATTTTTTGTTTTCTACACATCATACTGGGGCCTATATGGATCTTACACGAACATGTTCAAACCACTTTAAGCATTGTAAAGCCTAAGATGGAGAATAGTTTCTTGTATTTCATTCACTAATCGTATACACATATATAGACATTTAGTGATCCTATTCTAGGAAAGAACAATCAATTACAGATTTTCTACAACCTACAATTAGGGAGAGAGATTAATTACTTTCCATAACCTACAATACAATATGTAACAAGCATGTTTGTTACATTTTTGTAGCTACCCTAACTCTTTCTTATGCATTCATTGTTCAATTTTTCTACTCTAGTGTGTACATCCATATCAACATTATCATTTTCGCAACTCAATTTTTTTTTTTTCACGTTTGTAAATATTTAGTCACCTGATACTCTAGTCTGTAAAGCATCACCTAGTATTCATGGTTTCTTTATAAAAAATTTCTTTCAATTTCAGCAGTAAACAAAATATAGAGGACACACTCCTACATTCCAACTTGTTTGAATTGTTCATTCGCTCCCTCATTTTTCTTGAGGGATATATCTTTACTGTTCAGAACTACTCGATGCATTTAGTTCATGTCCACCAATTTTTACACTTACCCTATGGCTACTTCTGTGATTATTGAAGTGGTATTCCATATATTCAATTTCAACTCTATTTATTGTGAAACAGTTCGATGCTAGTGCTTTCATCCAACATGATCAAGAAAGCATGGAGTTTCGTAGTCTTTACACAATTTCTTGTAGATTCCATGTCATGAAATGTGACCAATTTTACGTTAACTGTCAACCTAATGCAACCCTCTTTTTCATTCCCGTTTTGGTTAAGAAACTTTGGGCTTGGGACCAAAATATGCATTTTGTAGCTCTATAATCTTTACCAACCGCTATCATTTTCAAGGGTAGCACAATTTCAACAAGTTTGCTGGGAGAACAAGGATGTTTTTCTTATTTCATATTTATGCTTGGCATCCTGCACCTAAATGTCTTTCAAAATAATAGTTTTTTCCTTGCCACCCTGTTTTCCACACACATTGAAAAGTTCGAGGTAAGGGGCTGATTATTGATGTACTGCTCTTTCTGCTTGCTTTTTGGTGTATCAACCTAGAAATTCAAGAGCAAATTTTTTATTTTAAGCTATAACTATGTTGAATATTCCAATTAATAACTTCAGGAGTTCCAAGAACTGGATGTAATTCAGTTTCTGAATGCATCTGAAGATATTGCGAGATGATAGCTGGTAACCATTGCATGATAAAGTATCTGGCATGTTGCAAAATCTTAATGGTATAGAATCTCAATATGTATTTGAAACAACTGTAGTTTGGGCAAATTGGAGTAAGATTGCTTTATTACATGAGCTTAATCTTTTTCAGGCATAGGAAAAGGTAAAAATTGTTGCTAAGGTGGTCTTGGCGTGTATGGGGCAATAATACATGTGTAACGTTTGAATGACTGTGAAGGGAAAAAATATATGGAGCAAAAATGTTTTGTTGTAATTTGAGTTCAATTATATGCATCATCAATTTGATTCCCTGAACTATAGTGATGTTTGTCTAAAGTTCTTGTTTCATTCTTGGGTGGCATGTGATGATGCAATTTACTTTTACCAGCATAACATGTGCCCAATATTTGAAATTTTCCTTTAGTATTCTGTTTTGGCTAGCATCTGAGTTAGGGATAGAGAGGGGTTAGAACATGGGATTTGAGCCTCTCCATAGGCACTCCAGAAATACATAGGAAAGATGGTTTCGATTTCATCATTTCTCTGCAGAGAATCACAAATATGTTTTTCATTTGGTGCCTGTATAGGTCTTTTGATTCAGAAAAAAAAAAAAAAAAAAAAAATACATAAATGAAAGGAACTTTGATTCAATGCAGCGCTGGATAGCTCAAGTTTCTAGAGAGTTTTTTTTTCTCGTCTTTGTTTTTTTATTTTGGTTGGAGTTGTTTCTTTCAGACGCTTGTGATATAATAGTGAACTTAGTATGAATGCTATACCGTCTATTCCCTAGCGTAAAGTCTATTTTAATGTGAGAATAGTTCATTGAAGTCTTTATTATAATTTCTGATATCATTGTCGATGATATAGTTGAATGTTCTAATCAGGGAGGACGAGGCCTTCATTCTACTCTTAACACTTATGCCAGAAAGTTTGTTGGAATTCTCAATGGAATTGACACTGATGCATGGAATCCAGCGAGTGATACTCTGTTGAAAGTTCAATACAGTGCCTCTGACACTGATGGAAAAGCACAAAATAAAGAAGCTTTGAAAAGAAAGCTAGGTCTTGCTTTTATCAATGGCAGACAGCCCCTGGTAGTATAAGCTTTTCTACTCTTGGTGAATGTTTAATTAATAAATGTATTATTGTGAGTGATGTCATAGATCTTAGCATGTACAGGAGGAGGAAACCCTTTGTCAAGAATGCAATACAAATGACTTAGTTTTCATATCATTTGTTGATGTCATGAAAGATAATTCAGATTGCAGATTAAATTTTCTTCTCAGTAGCATAATTTGAATATGATATGGATAGAGAGATAATGATGCAATATTTTCTTGATATCCTAAACGAATACACCAAATTTTATAGTTTCAGATCTTACTTCTCCACTATTTTGTAATCTGGCATTTTTGATATGCATAAAAGAGAGAATATAGTGGCAGTTCTGTAGAATTAGGCTTTTCCGATCTGAAAAATGATATTAATGTCTTAAGCAAACTGTTCGAAGACATAAATAGGTAATCAAAACTATGAAAAATTGGTTATGTATTGATGTTATAGTTTATTGCTACTCCTATTATAGAAGCTGGTAATTGTATTTTATTTTGTTTTAATTTTTAGAACTTTTTATATGCATCAGAAATGCACTCAAATCTAGGGTTTTCAGCATGAAAAATGATATATATTATAAAATCCATTTGGTCAAATAGATTGTCAATTACTTCCAAGTGATGAGGAGTGCCATCCTTGATGTCTCAATCTTGAGATATTTGGGTAATCTGGGATATTCTGTTTGCACATTTCAGTTGAAATTTGTTTTAACCAAAACTGAGTAATAGGCTTCAGCGATTAGGATGGACTGACATAAGAGTTCTTGTGAGTTTTAGGAATTGTTTGATCAAATAATGTTCCATTGTGTTTTCAAGCAAAAGCATCATCTACAATGCTGCACATTACTTGGATCAAATGAGTTGTTAGGGAGAAATGTCTGTTAGGTGTCTTACTCTTTTGATTTCAAGTTTAGCTGAGTGATTCAGTCTCTGCTGTTATCCACACCCTTTGTCCGGACATTGCACAACACAAGCAACGAAAAGAAAAAAAAAAGGTCTAAGCGTCAAAATGAAATAGAAGACAATAAACACTCTAGAACCTTTCTCCGAGAATCATTTTACTTTAAAAAATCAATATTACTTGGCTATATCTTCTTACTGTAAAGATTCTATGATGTTAATTTCCATCATGAAAGTTTATGTTTAAACAACTTTAATTAGCTAAAAGAAAGTATCGTGACGGGCTGGGTTTCTATTGTTTTCATGCTGTCTTTTGTCATGTTAGATAATATGAGTGGTTTTCCAGAGCTTGAAGAGAAGAAATATTATTTGGTTTGTTTCTCCAAATTTGCATTCTTGAGTAATTAGGACTTAGCATCCTTTGTTGTCAGGTTGGCTGCATAACAAGATTGGTGCCTCAAAAAGGTGTGCATCTTATAAGGCATGCACTTTACCGGACACTTGAACTAGGAGGCCAATTTGTTCTTCTTGGATCAAGTCCTGTGCCACATATTCAGGTAACACTGTACTTGATTCTTTAGTGAAGGGCTATTTTATTTTTCTCAATATATCTGAAAGGAAACTTACATATTATCAAGTATTATTATTTTCATGTTTTGCCCAAATCTATATATATATTAAAAAAAAAAAAAAAGAGATAGAAGCAAATTGGCCGACATGAAAATCATACCTCCTAATATATGTGAGAGTTTCTTTGGAATTAATTTTGTTTTCCTAGATGTAAATTGGGTGCTGTTGCATTCTAGAATTTGTTACAAGATGGAAGTTTGTCCCTTTTGCATTCCTTGCTCCGTACAATTTATTTCTTCTCTAGCCTGTAAATATGAAAGTGTCAAGCAGATTGCAACATTGAAAATACTGTTTCTAGTTATAAACATGTTCTTTTCCTTTCCACTGGGGTTCTTATCTTTCAAACTTTTTCTTGTTTATTCATTTGCTTACCTCTTTCTATAGAGGCAAAGATTAACCTTCTAACTGAGAACTCATTACAGAATTACTCTCAAACTAAAAATTACATTTCATCCCAAGAAAGGGTCCTGTTTCAAAACCTTTTCTTGTCCCAAATAAGGAGTCCTGTTTTTATTGTTTTAGCTTGTAGACATCATGTGTCACTAAAATAAAAAGTAAGGGTATTGGTGAAAATAATAATAAATAGCTTCTGTTAGGTGTTTTACCTTGTACATCATAAAAAGTTGTACCTTGTCAGAGCGGGTCTTTTTTTTTTTTTTTTTTTTGGTAACAGTGGGAGTTTATAAAATAAAAAATCAAGAAAACACCATGCATTAGCCATAGGCTAAATTCTGAATTTACTGTTTCATGATTTCACTCTACTAAGACTTAGATAAAGCCTGAAGTGATCTTAGACTTTGGCTCTGTAACCTTTCTTGCATGCTGAAAGAGTTTGACTAGTGCAATTGATACCCCACCTTTATCACCTGAAAGCATTAGTAGCCTGGATCTTGATTACTGCAGCAACGCCTTAAGTGTTCTGAATTCGAGATTTTGTTGTTTTAACTTCAGTTATTACTTGTACTTGATCCAGAGTTTGGGCTCTTTTGGAATACACTTTGTAGCTTCGAGCTGGATTTCTAGCTCTCAGTGGTTTTAATTTCTACCCTGGCCGAATTCCTAGTGTCATTATTGCATATGATGCATAATCTATCTGATTCAAAGTTGGAGGTGAAAGAGTGAGACATTCTTGGATATGAAATTACAGTCATTCCTCTCAATCACCAAGATTTGTGCATAACATTTTAGCATTTACCATCGCTACCGTTTTCTATCTCTGATGTCTAATTTATCCTTAATTTCAGTGGGGTTATCATTTGTCTTGATAGACTGCAAAAACAATCTTTGGATTTGATTTCTTAATAATTTCTGTGATCACATGATTCAACTAAGTTCTATTGAAAGTACTGTTGCTGATGTACTTTTTCCAGAAAGAATTTGAAGATATTGCCAACCAGTTTCAGAATCATGAACATGGTCGACTATTGTTGAAGTATGATGAGTCTCTTGCTCATTTAATTTATGCTGCATCTGACATGCTTATCATCCCTTCTATCTTTGAGCCCTGCGGCCTTACACAGGTAATGCAGAATTCACCTGATTGTAATCTTACTGGGAAATTGCAATGAAATAAGACCTTTTTGTTCCCTTTAACTAAAATCATTTTAATCCACACAGATGATTGCGATGAGATACGGTTCCATTCCAATTGCCAGGAAAACAGGGGGTTTGAATGACAGGTGGAATAAATTGATGACTCTGCAGCTGCTTATTCTTGGCAGGTTAATATCGTTCAAAAAATTACCTCATGCTTTGAATCTTTTGCAGTGTTTTCGATGTTGACGATGACACTATACCTGAACAGTTCAGAAATGGATTTACATTTTTTTCTGCTGATGAACAGGTAAGTTTGTAAAGATGGATTGAGTGCTTATTATTCTAAATCAGAAGTTGACTCTTTTTTTCTCTTTGGCTTCTTTGATTATCCAGTTGATAAGTCTTTGCAAATAAAATTACTAGAAGTGAAAAAAGCTTAAAAAGGCATCAGCATTAACTACAAAGTGATACTCTCTCTCTGTTCTTTCTATCCAAGATGTTTTAAATTGAATACTAACTTCCCATACTGAGGGTTATCACTCATTATGTGCTTACGATGTTATTTCCCAATTATTTCTTCAACTGAGAAATGTATGAGAATCAATAATATTTTTGGTATCTCATCTTATATTATCCATGACTGTTTATGGTTCTCAAGTGCTAAGAACAAAAATGTGAATGGGAATGGAGAATGCAACTAAAATGCTGAGAACTATACAATTAAATAACCTAACAGCTTTACGCATTGCTAATTCTGTAGTTACAATTTACAAACATATTTCAAGCTCCTACTTGGATATTCAAGAAGATGAGTTGAATTTTTACCCTTTTCATGCTGGAATATAAGGGTCTTTTGCTTTTAGTTTGATCAACATTCTATGCAAATGTTTATTTTCTATAATATTGAGAATGTTCACTAAATTAGCAAGCAATTCAATAAGATAGTTAGGATCTAAACACTTATCAGTATCAACTCTGATCTGATCCTTTGAAAACAAATTGCATCAGCTGACCATTTATCTCTTCTTCCCTTGACCAATTATGTCATTATACAACTCTGCTGGATAGATACTCCATTTTGGAATGAGAGTGCTACTTTCTCAACGCTCTTTTCTTTCCAGGGATATTTTACACTGTTTATAACTTGTGTGATAACGTTCATCGTTCTTTTTTTTTTTTAACTTGCAACCCACAATGTTTGATCCCATGACCTAAAGGTTGAAAGGCCCCTTCCCATTACCACCGCCTCCCAACCCTCCCCCCGTATTTGTCTTTTCCACACCCAGAATATAAGAAAGTGACTAATTTCTTAAGATGCATTGTCTTCATCAGCATTTCTTCTTAGCATGAAATCTTGTAAGATGTGTATTTTGATGAGTGGTCATTATATTGCTGAATTGTGAAACCCACAGGGATTCAACGATGCCCTGGAAAGCGCCGTTTCCTACTATATGAACAACAGCGAGTTTTGGAAACAGCTAGTTGAAAAGGTTATGAAGATTGACTTTAGTTGGGACTCTTCAGCTGCCTTGTATGAGGAACTTTATGAGAAGGCTGTGGCCAGAGCCCGGGCTGCCAATCGCACTTTGGCATAAGAGTTGCATGTACTGGTTTTCTCATCAGAACTGACTTCAAGAACAGCTGCAGATTGGTTGTTAGTTGTTTTACTGGGATATCCCTCACAAGGAATATTGCCCGGTGAAGTGTAAGTGGAAGCATATTGCTTCTTTTATTTTCTACACTAACACTCTTTTGTTAATACACTTATCCTCGATAATGTAGACTAGTAACACTTATTAGTGTTCGAAAGAGGATTATCAATCTTTGATCTGTACTAAACAAGAATCTCAGGTCTATAGTTGAAAAGTATAAACATAATGTAAAGCTATATATATATATATATATATAATAAGATATATAGATACACACAAAATATTCAGAGATTCAAGATCAGGAAATATCTTGTACACTTGTACCCTTCTATAATCTTGGCTTCCTTTATGTTTCTTTTGCGTTATTTCTTTGAATGTTCTTGTAAAAGTTGTACTTTTGGTTCTATGTATTTGATCTTTGTAAAAGTTGTAACACTTATTTTTTTTCTTTGAGGGAGAAATATTT
Source organism: Leptodermis oblonga (assembly GCA_016801395.1). NCBI lineage: Eukaryota > Viridiplantae > Streptophyta > Magnoliopsida > Gentianales > Rubiaceae > Leptodermis > Leptodermis oblonga. The sequence continues at coordinate 25,297,929 of CM028756.1, read as the reverse complement.
TTCCCTTACGTTTGAAAACATTGACAATTTTAATCATTTTCACTTGCTATTAGAGATTTTTCATTTAAGTATTTTATACTCCCTCCGTCCCACTCAAAGAGTCTACTTTGAAATGTGTACAACTTATTATGGGTTGTAAGGTACAACACTTAAAATAAGTAATTTACCACTATATTTTTCATTTATACCCTTACTTTAGAAGTAAGGGTTAATTGTGAACTACATATTGTTATATTAGTAAGGGTATGTAATGTAAATAAATTCAAAGTGGACTCTTTTAATGGGACAAAAAAAATTTTGAAAGTGGTTCACGATTGAAAACGGGTAAAACCGACTGTCAAACAGTTTTACCCGATTATGTAAAACAGTTTTACCCGATTGGAAAAGGGTTGTACCGATTTGGAATCGGGTAAAATCGATTCCACCGCTTCCCGAAAAGTAAAGAAAAAATCTCACCGATTTACAACCGGTTTTAACTGATTTGGAATCAGTTAAAACCGATTCAGGACAGAAAAAAAAAAAAAAGTTTAGGATAATATCGAATTTGTTTGGCTCATTAGGCAATTTTGCCTATAAATCCCCCCTCCCTTAACCATTTCCTTCACCAAAATGCTGCCAAAACTTTGCCCAAACTAAAGAAAAACTAGAGAGAAAGAGAAAGAAGGAAGGAAGAAGGAGGAGGAGAAAGAAGAAGGAAAAGCTTGAAGAACAAAGCTTGAAGTTAGGTTTCGACTACGGAACAGTGGATCCCGCGTTAGGAGGAATACGGAACTTGCCGGTAAGGAATTCAACGGATTCTTTCGGTTGATTTTTAGGAAATAATGCATATTTTGAGATTTTGAAGGTTTCAAAGATTTTATGAATTTTAGGGCTTGAATCTTATAGTTGTTATGGAATTCTTGGTTAGGAAGTATTAGAAATGATTTCTAGATGTTGTTGGGTTGATTTTGCACAAAAGGAAGTGAGAAAAATGGATTCGAAATGGATTTCTAGCAAAAACCCGAAGTAAACTTGGAATCCAAGTTTTCTGGGCATAGATCGGTTTTACCCGATTGTAAATCGGAGAAAACCAATTACCAGCAGTTTTGACCGATTTTGAAAATCGGTAAAAACCGTTTGGGATTGGTTTTTACCGATTTTCAATCGGGAAAAACCGATTGGAGTGTAATATGGTATTTTTCGAAATTTTCATAAAAATTATGTATAATCTATTTTAGTTATTTATAATTAAGGCCTTTTCGGAGATATGAAATTAGGGTTTCTGGAAAAGTTAAGTTTTGTCGAAAAATTAGGAATTTGATGGAAATTAGGTTTATATGAAATTCGGATGTATTTAAAATGAAAGAGAAACTGAACTTTTCAATATTTATAAACTACAGATAATTGGGAAATAGTGAGCGGATATCTCAGGACTGAGATGAGTATTCTCACTAAAGGGGTTAAATGTTTTAATTGAGTAAAAAATGAGTTCGTATCCTTTACTGATATTATTGATATGGTTACTGAAATGCATGTGTTATATGTGAGATATATGATTATGCTCTTTGATTGTACAAAGTAAAATGTTCATAAATGGGTTATAATCTAAAGTTTATCGTATTGCTGAACTTATCGTGAAGTTATGATTAAAGTGTAAATGTGTACTGTTAAAGTGTTAAATGCTATTGTTCCGTGTTTACTGTTACCGTTTATTGTATACTATTCTACTGTTTACTGTTCATTGTCTACTGTTAACTGTGCATGATTGTCGAGTGCCTCAAACCCTGTTCAGTTTATTGAAATCGAGAATGTCAGCGTCGGGCTGGAGTGCCCAACTAGATAACTGGAGAGGTACTGGGTAATATTCCAGGATTTACCACACTGTTTACTGTTGGATTGTCGTCATGGGAAGCGGTCCACATTGTACAGTGAACCAGTTTTACATTGTACAGTGTCCAAGTACATGTAAATTATAATCAGTAATATTTCCGAAAGATCATCGTTTTTGGATTAGGTTTTGAAATATTAGTATTATAGTATTACTTAAAGAATCTAGTGGTATTATGAGAAAATACTACATGTAATAGTTGGAATTAGTGTATGTATCTTTTGAGAACATAATAAAGCTTGAAGTTTGATAACTCATTTTAATATTTAAATGGATTACTTACGTAATGATTACTCTGTATATCCTAAGTGAGTCTTAGTGCGAATCAGGCAGTCATCTCGATCTCACATTGGAGTCGGAGCCAGGGCTGTCACACACCCCCCTCCCCCCCCACTTTCCTTTTTTGTTTTTTTTTTTCTCTATACTTATTTTGAGATTTACACTCATACTTTCAAAATAAAGAGTTTAATGTAAAAATAACACTCATATTTTTTTAGGCTTAATGAATTTAAACCCCTTGCTTTCAATAAGATTGACATTGTCTCGATGAGTCATATCCAACTTGTGACACCCCCAGCCTCGACCTCCCTGTTTTGGCGAGAGCCGCGGCCGAGATGCCTGCATGGTTCGCACCAGGACTCACTCTCAATATACAGAGCACTAAGTAATTATAAAATATTTGAACACTAGATTAGTGTAAGACATCTTTTATTTCACTAATACAAAATGTACAAGTGTATTTATATAACTAGTACAATATCCTCGCATTAATTACCTAGCGAGAAACATGCTCTAATCCTGACGCTTTTCCCTACGATATTGCCCTTAATCCCTGTTACATGCAAAACATCTAAGGGGTGAGCTTCCTTAAGCTCAATGAGGTCATACTATTAAAAACATTACCGAATAAACATTTACCAGCACATAACACATAATTTCTATGCAAATAAGGGGGGACACGTAAGGGATAGAAATAGCATAATGAGGATCTATATGACCCTTCGAAAAGCATAACCGACTATACTTTACCTGAACTTGGACACCGTTCAATGTAAAATTGGCACACTGTACAATTAATATCCACTTCAGGTCATCATGGATGAGGTCAGCCCCCAGGTCGTCCCGATTCCATTTGCCCAAAGGATCCGTGTCCTTAGCTCTATATTGCCTTCTTTCCTCCTTCCATTAACTGCTTCTTAACCTGCATATAACCATGCAATACCTGGGCAAAAGCCGGTCAAATCTGCGGGATAAGACTCCAAAATTAGGCAACTAAAAGGGGCCGATCAACAATGTTAACTAGGACACTGTACAATGTGAAACTGGCACACTGTACAATGTGAACTGTTTCTCGTCAACAACGCCCACAACGGAACTGTAACTGTGGTAACTCTCGAGATATTTGCTGTTTTCTTGTTGTTTTAATCAGTTAGCTAACTACATACATATATATATATATATATATATATAAAAGAGGGAGTTCCGAAACAATCACCGGTTTATGTTCCGTAGCAGGTCAAAAATTTGACACGCGTTATTGCTTTCTTCTTCCACCACAGCATTTTCTCTTACTGCAAATTTCTTCCGGTTAATTGTGCGAGGTCTTTAGAATCAAGTGGCCTTCCCGTTTCCTCTTCCACACTTCACGGCGAATGCTTATGTTCCGTATCTTTACACCATCTTCTGTCCTTCTCCGCAGCTGATTCCGGTCAACTATAGTGCTCCCTTAGAATCAATTGTTCCTTCCGTTTCCTGTTTCTACTTATTGTTTTGTATTGGTAAGTTTCTTCTATTCTGATTTTCTTTCCTCTAATCCATATTTCAGTTATTATATTCCCTCAATACTGCTTCAATCTTTACAATTTTTAACTATTCTCTGTTGATTGATTCAGTATCAATATACACCTTCTTCTTGGCCTAAGTTGCACGGGTACCTTTGATTTCTCTATTTTCGTTCCACCATTTTCCTCTTTCGTTCAGCCTACCCTGTATTTTTGCATGCCAAGTGTTTGATTTTTTGTCTGAAAAATACAAGTGCTTTCTTTAATCTGAATCCTGTTTTCAATCTTACGGACACTCTTTAGTGGTGGACTGTTTTAAATCTTACATGTTGTTTTCAGTTTGATTATTAACATGGTTTTCTTTTAGTTGTTTTAATTAACTGAACTATTGATACTAACCCACTATAATTAGGAAATTCAAGTGCCATATACAGTACCTGTTTCTCTTCTTCTTCCCTTGCTATATAGGAGTGAGAATGAAATGTTTTGAAAAAATGCTCAGTAAATAGAAGACTTCATTCCTAAATTCTTTTTAAGTTAACTTATGGAAATATCATCCATTTAATTTTTAATTGAAAGGATCCACTAAATTTCCAAGAATTGTATGTAAGACTCCATTTAGTTGACATGCTTAGTTTGAAAAATCAGTAAACGCATTTAGTTTTCCGTTTAGCAGTCCATTATTGTGGAACATTTTCTGTAACATTGGTTTGTATAAGCTTAAGTGCATTGTTAGAATTTTATTTTATTTTTGTACTCAGCCCAATGTGTAAATGTTTGGCCATTGGTTTTGTGTTTAGCACATTATGTTAAGTTAGTTCGATGTAATGATAAATTTGCAGGGCAATAGCTGACATTGGTTTATAGAAAACAAGTATCATCTAATCTTCCAATCAAAATTTAAAAATTAAAGCCTTATGGAAAGTTTCATATAAAGCGGATTATCTAACTTCATGTTTAGAAAATCAATTGCATCCTTAACTTACTATTACACTTTACTCTAACTTGGATAACAAAAGAATAAAACATAATTGATCCCTTCTGATTATTTAAGGGAAAAAAAAAAGAATTGAAATATATGACTGAAAGAATTCTTTTGGTGATTCACTTAAAAGATCATTCAGTCTGTTGTTTTTTAGATTAATTGCAAACATGGATAACCAGCTGGAGTACTCATCATATGCTACTAAACTCTTTATCATTTATTGCTATCCAGGGCTGATATATATAGTTTTGGTGTGATATTATGGGAACTTGTCACTGAAAAAATTCATTGGTATAATCTCAAAACTCTATGTAGGTATTTTTGTCTTCTATAAGATGGCTCTTTTATGAAACATACTAAAATAGAGAGAGACTGTGTGTACTGCTTGTTTTATATATACATCCTTAAATGGGTTTCATGTGGAGAAAGTTGCATTCATTCAAACTTATTAAGATTTCACATTCTTTTCAGCTGAACCAATCTTGCATGAGATTAAATCAGACTAATAAATCTTACTATATTTATACTGTTTAACTTAGATTATGGTGGAAATATTTTCTTCCAACAAAGACTAAAAAAGTTTCTTGGAAGAGCTTGTGGGTAAACTAATTTTGGTGATATGCATTATGAGATTTTAAAGACATTAAAATTAGCTACTTAGCTCATCAATGTCACCGCAAAGTTAAACTCTTTAGTTATTCCTAATAAAAGATTGGATATGAACCCAATTTGGCCTTCATCCTAGAATTTCAATTATGAATACAAAGGGCATGAAAAACATTATCTCTTAACAAGGGGTTCAACATGATCAAAGGTTCTTCCATAACATATAATTTTTGTTTTACTAATTCCCTATTCTATTCTATAGGACTGCTTGTGTTTTACTACCTGAAAATTTTTGTGCTCCACTAGCTCTTCCTCAATCAATTGGATATAAGTTTCTCCCAGTAGAGTACCAAAAGATTTAGTGTGTTCGGTACAAAAAAAAAAATTGGGATTGTCTTGGATTTGGAGTAATTTACAGTCGGTCCTACGCGTGCAACCAATACATGTCGTGGACTATTGTATCAGGAAACATATAGCTGACTGTGCAAATTTTGTTATATTTGTTGATTTTGTTGATATTCTTATGTTGGAAAGATAGCATTTCTATGATCATTGACTTTACTAGCCCTGTTTCCTTTTATTTTTCTTTATTCTAGGATGTGAATAATCTTTGTGCAAAATTTGGTTGATGGAAGTCAAAAAAAAAAAATTGTTACGAGTATAACCATCGTATAATAGATGGTTAGATAAGCTTTCTATTGGAATGTTGAGTCAAATAACTGATTGTTTAATGCCATGAAGACTTTTCATATTCATTTAGTTTCTAGATTTTCAAAAAAAATGTGAGAGCTTTAAAGCTCCTTTTTAATGAGGTAAAAATTTCCAATCTTGCATGTTAGGTGCTTCTCTTAGAATTTGTAATCCTATAAGTATGTAAGAGTGAGAACTGAAATAATAAGCTAACACCTTGTAAATTTGAAAAATAAAATGCAAATCATAGTCTATGGGAAAAACTTTTTTCCTTTGTCATAAAGAAAACGAGAGGGGGTGTTTTCAAATGAAGGATTGGCCTCTCTTTCTTCATTTCTTCATCTCTTCTTTTCTGTCTTTTAAGAAAGATGGAGGGAAACAATGTGATGAAGAAAAAAGAGTGGATGTGAGTGTCAGCTAATGGACAGTCCAGATATAATGGAGTTGATTGGAACGACCACATGTTCAGGAACTTCATGAATCATAAGTTCCAAGAGTTGGATAGAGATTGCGAGGGTAAGCTATCGATGTAAGAGTTGTAACCTACTCTGGCTGATATTAGCACTACACTTCAGTTACTCTACTCAGAATTCTTCTCCTGATGGAGTCTGATCACATCCTACTCTGAGGTTCTTCTCTTGTGCAGTTGGTTTGCCTTTCTGCTCACTTTATCTAAATTTTCCTTTTTTTCCCCTATTACTATTTGATTGATATATTGTTCATTCTAAGATTACACATTTATTAAGTTTGTCTAGTTCAAGTATGATAGGAATAGAAGGAATGGGGTGGAAAGCATGGAATCTTTCATAGGAAAGGATCTATGTTCTGGTGAAGTTGGGAAAAGAGTTGTCTCAGTGAGAGGGAAGAGGAAAGGACGTTCGAAAAGTGAGCAGAAAAGCAAACTTAAATGAAAATATCTCTCTTTACATGTAAATAATATGCCTGTCTTCATTTCCCTTGTCTTTTCTCCATTTTATTAGCCGCCTTTGATTAGCTTTATTACTAGTTTTAATAATGTCAGCAAGGACTTATATCCATTTCTCTGATATCCCCATCCCACCACACCTGAAAAGATGTTGAATTCTCGGTGTTGTCATGCCGAAAAACTGATGTTGAAATCTTAATCTTTTACAGACTTCAGAAATTTGAAGTAGAGGTACCTTTGGTTTGTAACTTGGAGGAAAATTTTATTTGTTCAGGCTGCAGTTGTTGCTTCAGGTTGTCCTTTGTTTCATGTTTTTTACAAATTTGATGTAGGTTTGAAGAGAAAATTGGTAGAAAGTAGATGTCTTAATGCTTTCTTTTTGTTCCTTTAATGGTCTGTCACGGATGGGCTGTCACGTCCCTCGTGGTGAAGACAGATTTGCAGCTTTTGGTGGACGCTCTCTCCAAAGGGGAGTGGTCCTGGCGAGCGTAGCCGGCACTAAAGCAAATCGTTCGGGTGCGTACTTCTCTTCCAGTGGCTTCCTTCACACGTGTACCGAGAGACGAATGTTGTGGCAGATGCTCTGGCCTGCATGCCGAGTGCGACACAAGAGTCTCGGATGTTCAGTCACACCTCGTTGCCAGCACAACTGTGGAGTTTGGTCGCTCTGGATGCGTGTAGTTTTTCATATCTTAGGTTGTAGCTTCTCTTGCTATATTTACTTCTCCCTTTCATCATCTGCATTTGCATTTCTTGTAAAACCAAGATTCATTATGTCCTCTCTTGGTCTCCTTTTACACATGGTATTTAGGCCGTAACATTAATAAAATGTCTACATGTACTCCAGCCACTTAATCGGCTGTTTACGCAAAAAAAAATTTCCTATTCTTATTGTTGAGTGGGAATCAATTTTATCTGGGTGTGAAAAGAGTTCTCCAGCGGCCCCTTCTCTTTTTATTTTAATTAATTAATTAGTTAAGGTTGATGAGATCAGCCCACAAATTTTGACTTTATTTTATTTATTTACTTATTTATTTTTAAACTTGCTCCCAATGTTTTGCTCAAAACTTATCTCTTCCTCACTTCTTCTTTTGTTTTATTCTGTTTTTGTTTTGTTTTATTTTATTTCTTTATTTCATTTTTTTTTCTAACGCCACTCATGAGACATAGTATAATTTATTAATAATTCTATCTATTTAAATTTCTAACGTTTCGTTGTACTGAATTTTATATGACAAAAGTCATGTTATTTCTTCTACTATACGTTTACACTAGTTTTCTACATTTATAAATTTTAGAATCTCTAAATACTTCTAATCTTCCTAAAACTTAATTTTAATAAAATATCTTAACTCTATTTCATTATCGGAAAATTTGAAATTCTATTTAATAATAATTTCGGTTAAGAAATTATTATAATTTACGCTAAAACTCCTAAGAAAGTAATATGGTTTTACGGCTACCTAAGATTTAAATATAGGGTTAGAAAAACAGGTCTTACACAACTAGTTCTAGAAATAGAAAAACAGGTCTTACACAACTAGTTCATATTTTGTGAACCCCCTTACTTTCAAAATATTTCAACTAGTTATAGACAATGTGAAACACCTTACTTTCAACAGTTATCCCAACACATCCAAGAAACGAAATTTGGATAAGTCAAAAATTTACACTTGTTGAATTTGGCATACATGTAGAACTCGTGCTATCACAATTTATGCAACACTTTCTTAAGGTGTTTTTCATGGTCTTGGCGGTCTCGGAGTAAACAAGAATGTCATCGGTGAAGATGTTAGACCTACGATTTGGATTGTGGTAATAATGACTATCATTACAATATAAATAATCCCTAACATTTTTATGTTATCACTTTGATCCGTTTGGTGCTTTAAAATTGCAGCTTTGCAAGATTGACATTCGTTGAAAAATTGGTTCTTTGGATTGTCCCACCATATTAAATTGATTTCTGTGGTACTATTCTTCCTACCACAATCCACTGGCTCACTATAGCACCGATTTTCTTCTAGAGAATGGTCATATAAATCACTGTTTACTAGCCATCTTTTCACCATTTTCCATCCATCTGAAGACGCTTTTTCCCATTTTACCTTCGTAGGAGAGATGGAGGCAAAAAAACATTATAAAAATTACTGCTACAACGGTAAATTGTTATGATAAAAGCAATAAAAAATACTAATGTAATTTAAAAAAACCTAATCATTTTGGGATTCATTATAATTATAACAATTAAAATAATAGAAGAAAAAAAATTAAAGTGTGAGAGGATGAGAGTGTTTAGAGACACTATCTAACATACAAAGCTTCAAAGCTTATAAGAGATTTTGTTCTAAACTTTAGAGGTACTGTTTTATAATAGAATGTAAAGACCAAACTTCATATTATTGAGCAAAAAGGTATGTAGGATCCTAACCTTTTATTGAGATAACGTGTTACCTAAACATATAGAACTATAACTTCAAAGCTTCACACTCATAAATTTGTGAGATTTTGTAACTTGCATAAACAATAAAATGTAAGCAAGCACAGTGGCAAGTTCACACGTACTCATTGATAAATTCAGGTACATTCAAGTTGGTGTTAATTATTTTAAAATTTAAAAGTGACGTATGTTTTAGTTTTTGGGTTGATTACGTTCAACACCATCTAGATTTGCGAAAATTATTCCAAAATAATATATTTAAAATTTTCAATACTAATACATCTCACTCTAACTTGGTCAATATAACTTCTTCATAATGTATCATATTATCAGTCAATCTCTTTCTTTTTCTTTCTTTTTTTTTTTTTTGCTTTTTTCTCTCTGGGGTGAAATTTTTTTTAATTTAAAATTTGAATTGGATATCCATTTTATTAATGCAGGAAAATAAGGAGAAAAAAACAAATTCATTCAATTAGAGACTAATACATCATCTGTGAGAACTCCAACTAATAAGAATACATCTTCTAATCCTAAGTATATCAATTTTCTTATAATAACAAAAGTCAAATCAACAATATCGTAAGAGTTTATAGGATAGCATAATAAACCTAAATTTGGTGATGTTATTAAATGTGGACCTTAATCTAAAATTTTTATGTGAAAAAATGACTATTCTAAAATTTTTATGTGCAAATTTTATACCCAATCAGCCAAATAATTAGTCCAGATAGATTAGTTAATAGGACACAGGAAAGAAAAATATTTAAATTTATACCCAGAAGCCTTTCCCATACCTCTATATGGGAGACAGTACTTCCCATATACATTATTAACATCTAAATCTATATAAAATGTAATAATGAAAGCAGTGGAAAATGCTAATGAAATTAAAAACAGACTAGTCATTTTTTAATTCATAATTAAATATAGAACAATTATAACAACCGAAGAAAAAAAGAAGAAAAGTAGAGTGTGAGAGGAAAAGAGCCTTTGAGAGAGAGATGTGAGAACAGTAGTGTGTGAGAGGAAGTGAGCCTTGGAGAGATATATGAGAAAAGTAGAGTGTGAGAGGAAGAGGGCCTTGGAGAGATATATGAGAAGATGAGTGTGATAAACTTCCGAGCATTTGAGTGGAATTTAAAGTCCGAACTTCAGATTATTGAGCAAAAACGTGTGTAGGATCCTAACCTTTAATCAAGATAACATATTTTACCTAAAACATATAGAATTATAACTTCAAAGGTTCACACTCATAAATTTGTAATATTTGTGCGTTGCATAAACAATAAAACTTAAGCAAGATCAGTGTTCAAGTTCACACATACTCATTGAAAGAAAAGAAAAAACAAATTCATTAATTTAACTAGAGACGAGAGTAAAATAACGTTACTTTCACTACTACAAAAATGACTTTTAATGGCGGTTTTTTAGGGCCTTTAACGGCGGTTTTCGGCATTTTTGAACCGCCATCTATCTGGCAGCCGTAGAAAGTTTACGAACTTTCTACGGCGGTTCGCTTAGGAACCGCCGTAGAAAGTTGGCTTTCTATGGCTTCAAAACCGCCGTAGAATGTCTACTTTCTATAGCGGTTATCTTCAAAACCGCCGCAGAAAGTACCAAATTTGTAAAAAAAAAAAATTAATATTTCATTTTTTTCTCTACATTCGAAAAATATATATCAAAAACAGCAAGAACAGCCTTAGAAAGGTTTTGATATATATATATATATATTTCAACTTTATTCAAAATATATATATCAAAAACTTCCATGCTAATAAACCGAACAACAGCCAAACTTCACAAAATTTTTGCGTGCATCCATCAAATTCTAATTAATTTAATCATTCACAGCAAGAACAATACAATAATCATCGATATAACACTAATCAAATCCAAATTTAATCATTCATCATCTCACCAAATCCGAATTTAACACTAATAATAAATCCTAGGCCTATCACAATAATCAAGTAACAATAAAATTTGTAAAGTTTAAATAAAGTTGAAACTATTCGATTTTAGTTTTTTTATGATTTGAAGCCCACAACAAGGACCGATTGTGGTGAAATTATGATGGGAGATTAACTCCAAGTGGTGGGTGATGGCCGATTAAGAAACCATCTCCGGAGTTGGGTGACGGCGGATCTTGTTATCAATGCCGCCGGAAGAACGGCTTCGGGGGAAGACAAGAGAAAAAAACCGACGGAGAGAGGATGGGAGTCGGCAACGAGAGAACTCTTCGGTTTGTTGGAGATGGAAACAGGGGGAAGCCGCGGCTAGCTGGAGATGGAAACAAAGGGAAACCCTTAAAATTCAAAACCGACGTGAAATGGACTTTCTACGGCGGTTTTAATTAAAACCGCCATAGAAAGTAACTTTCTATGGCGGTTATGAAGAAACCGCCGTAGAAAGTTAGTTTTAATTACAACCGCCGTAGAAAGTCCATTTCTACGGCGGTTTTAATAAATCCGCCGTAGAAAGCCCGTAATTGTGAATTCCCGCCCATTCCTCTATTCCTATTAATTTTTAGTTTTTCTTCTTTTGTAAATTAACCCCCAAATTTTTTTAAATTTAATAATAAATATGTACTTTACTATTTATCAATTTTTATAGTAAAATTCATCATATTTATTAATTATACGGCAGTTAGAAATACAACCGTCTGGAAAGGGACTTTCTACGCTGTAGAAAGGGGACTTTCTACGGCGGTTATAAATAAAACCGCCATAGAAAGTCACCTTTTTACGGCTGTTTTCTAAAACCGCCGTAGAAAGGTGTAGAAAGGGGACTTTCTACGGTGGTTAGAAATAAAACCGCTGTAGAAAGTCCCCTTTCTACGGCGGCGGTTATCAAAAACCGCCGTAGAAAGGTTCTACGGCGGTTAGAAATAAAACCGCCGTACAAAGGGGACTTTCTACGGCGGTTTTATATAGAACCGCCATAGAAAGTCCGTACTTTGTTTTTAATGGCGGTTTTGGTCTTTCCGCCGTTAAAGCACCGCCGTAGAAAGTCCATTTTGTAGTAGTGTTTGCTCCTTATTTAGTGAAGTGGGCAAAATAACGTTACTTTGCTCCTTGTTCAATGAAGTGGGCAAAGTAACGTTAATTTGCTCATTGTTTAGTGAAGTGGGCAAAGTAACGTTACTTTGCTCCTTGTTTAGTGATATAGGCAAAGTAACGTTACCTTGCCCCTTGTTTATATATTGGGTGAATTCATTTTTTAGTCTCGATACTTTGACAACATTCAGCTTTTGGTTACCATATTTTGAAAATTTTATATGTAGTTGCCATACTTTTATTTTTGCATTTTTTTAGTCACTCCATTAAATGACACCGTTAAATGCCTAACGGTGCAATTTTTTTATTTATAATTGTACTTTTGTTAAAACAGTTCCAAGCATATTAAACTCTTTTAATTTTTTGGCTTAATTACTTTTTTCTAACCCCTTATATTATAAAATTTTCACACTTTGACCCTTTATTTTTTTTAAATTAAACACTTACACACCTTCTTCTCCAACTATCTTCTCTCTCATTAATCAAATATTGTAGGAATCATCTTTCTCCTCGCTCTCTACCTTCACCGCCGCCATGCCTTGTCCTTTAATAAAAACTTCTCCAGCTCCTACTTAATAAATCAAAGTCTACCCCTAATAACCCAAGCCACCAACTCCGAGACCCAAACCAAATTTTGCAGATCCACCACCGTCCCACATTTCTGGACAAATCTAAGTTCAGAGAGATGTTGCGCCACTCCGCAAATCCCCTTCTGGGAATGTTCTCCTCCCTCGTAGGCTCGTAGCGTCGTCGTCGACTGCTTCGTTGCTACAGATTCGCAGGCTCTACCACTTTGAAGCCTACACCATCCCTCCCCTACCCACACCCGTCACCTCGTAGCTCCACCACCTCCCCTCACTATACCACCGCCACTGCCACCTCCATCTCCTCCACCACACCACTTGTAATCTCACGTCCTCTCCTCGCTTCCAACGCCTCTTTCACCGCTGATCACAAGTTTTGCTATTTAATGATAGGTATATTAGAATTTGAAAAGAAATTTAAGAAGAACACAAATGGCACTACCCCAAAAAGCCCCAATGGAGGCGGGTTTCGTGACCCAGCACCCGCCTCCAATACTCCCTCAGTATGAAATTTAATTTCTCTGTCTTTAATTTATGGCTTGAGTAGGAATCGAACTAGCGCCAGCAGAATCACTTGACTCTTGTACATTAAATTTATCACTAGGCTACATATACTCATATATTTAAAGTTAAAATCAAAAGTATATATTTATATATTTCTTTCTAAAACTTGTGGTTTTTATTACCGACTAATGCCTTGCTCAAACCTCGACAAATTTTCAAAATTATTTTCAACTTTCAACAGTTCAAAACAAAGGAGAATTTTCGAAACACTCTTGGAGGCGAGTGCAAAAAATGCACCGGCCTCCAATAGACATGATAAACATGCACCAACCTCCAAAGATTTTGGTGTAGCACTCTCCTCCAATAGACATAATATTGGAGGCGGGTGCTACATGCACTCGCCTCCAATAATCTGTTCCGAAAATTTTTATCTGTTTTGGAGGCGGGTTTCCAAATGCACCTATTCTCCCAATATCTCTGAAATCAAATATGAATTATTTAAAAAAAGTTACGTGGAGCATTAAGTAATAAGCAATAAACTAACTTTTACTGCTTAAATTTAAGCAGTGCTTAATCAATTAAAATGTTTGGATTTTCGTTATCAAACAAAGTGAAGCATTAAGCACAGTTATCAAACAGGCCCTTAACCTCAAAGTTCATTTTGTAATTTTTTAAGGGAAAATTTTTGTAAAGGGAAATGGAGCTTTAAAAATTATTAAGAAGGGTGTAATTTTTGCATAATTTCTAATAAGGGAAGTATTTTATTTTTTAATAAATGCAAATTTTAAGTGTATATGGACATAAACACCCTCCAATTCTCCCAAGTTCTTCTTCCTCACCAATTCTCCTTTTTCAGGCCAAACATATGTCTTCTTCAGTTCTTCTAAAACTTCTCAAGTTCTTAACAACAATTATAGTGTTCTTCAAAATTTGCTTATTCAGCCAAACTTGGTTTGAACAATTTGATTTTCTCATCCGCTGCTGGGACGGAAATATTCTGACTGTCGTATAAAAATAAAAATAAAGATGCCGCCAGTAACCAAGTTCGATGGTCATATTCAGAGATCAAACCCTTCACGCTTTCGTTCTGCTTATTGCATCTGGATTTTCAACATCTTTTAGTTCCTTATACTCATATAATCGGTCAAAATTAGATAGGTTTGTCTCAGATCGGCTTCAATTGTTTTCTAGTTTTCTGCTGCTGTTGTGATGCTTTTTTGCAATCTCATGCCCCTCTGCGTTCGAATAATCAACATCTGCTCCACATTAATTGCTCGAGAGGCAGAATCATAACTTCCTAAAAGAAGAAAAAATATTAAATTTGGGACTCCAATTGTGCTTGAACTCTGGGGTTTTAATTGGGTGTGATAGAATCAATTCAATTTTAGCAAAATATGAAATCTTCCGAACCCAATCAGTGATATGAAATCTTCCGAACCCAATCAGTGTTGGGTGATTCTGCCAAACATATATGCCTTCAAAACAGGGCATGAAATTAAAATATAGTAGAGGAATCCAATTAATTTGAGAATTTGGTGTTTATTTTATTGATAAACGTGGATTGAATGGAGAGGCCAACTTGAATGAACAATATTCAATTTTCCCTTAAGAAATTGGGAGTAGTATTATAATGTATATTGTTTTAAAAAAAAATTATTATGATATAATGTAGTATAAAGAATTGATATATGAAATTAATATATAAATAAACATATAATATAATAAAGATAATAAGATAATATAACAAAACAAAAAGTAGAAGAAGTGGCTAATCAGCTTACCTTAAAGGTAATTGTTGAACTTAGGTCATGTTCAAATCTCATCTTAAGCAAAAATAATATAATTTTGAAACTTTTTCATTGGGGGCACAAAAAAAAAAAAAAAAAAAAAACCGGCCCAGAACCCGACTCAGAACCCAACCCAGCCCGGTCGGGTCTATATCCTATCCGACCCGGAACCGACCCGTCGGTTTCGGGTCGGGTCGGGCCGGGTATCACATTTGCTCACCCCTAATTGGGAGAATTTGAGCGATCGAATTTAGCAGAAGAACACGTTCTTCTTGTGATAATTTGTGAGAAGAAGACGCCGGTCTGAAAAAGGAGAATTTGAGGGTAATTATGTCCCTACATATATATTTAGATTTTGTACTTTTTTGAAAAATAATTACTTCCCTTATTAAAAATTATGTAAAAATTACACCCTTAACAATTTTTAAAGTTCCACTTCCCTTAACAAAAATTTTCCCTTTTTTTATTTTATTTTTATACTATGGGTTTATTTTGTTCTTATGTCAAACCTCGGGGTTGTTTTTGTGTTTCGCCATATTCTTTAAAGTCAAAGTAGAATAAGAACAACAATGTTTGTACTCAACATAGGATTTGAAGTAAAGCAAGGTTGTATAAACAAAGAGAGATACCAATATTCTGTTTGGAATACGCAGCAGCAAAGGAATCCCATGGAATGAGCACCAATATATACCTAGAAAGAGGTGTTGGAAGGAAACCCACACTACTAAACCAAAACTACCCCTTTTATTTTATCCAATTGATTTAACTATAAATATTTATTTTTGAATAAATTATTATGTTATTTTTTTCTTCATTATAACATACCACGCATTTTAAACTTTTTCATCATAATATTGTCAAATAAAATTTGTTTTATTTTTTATTATTGTATTTCGGTATTAAAAAATTATATAATAAATTATATCATTTACTTGTTTTTATAAATCTCATTTGTACGATGTGTTTAATATTACTTATATAATTTTATTAATTATATATGAGTGTTATTGTAAAATTTTTAATTTCTTTTAGAATGTAATAGTGGTCTCATTTTTCATTTTAAGGAATTTTAATAAATTGTAATAAATTATTATTTTTTGTATTTTAATCATTCAATTTAATGTTTTTTATCTTATTTTGTTTCCTTATGTTTTTCTTTCATCATAAGTTATGTTTCATTAGAAAATTTGATATTTCACTTATATAAATATATAAAATTCAATGTAAGGGTAAAATGGTACATTTTTAAGATTTCAGCATTAAAATCAGCATATTCATCAAACAAGATCAAGTGATTAAACATTCTGATTCTGAAGTTTGAAAATATATTTCAGCAGTAAGATGTTAAGTGTTTAATCAATTCACCGGCCAATGCATAAAATAATGAACATCTACAGAACTTTCTCAATCCCCACTTTTCTTCTTCAGTTCTTTACATGATCAAACTTGAGTCGTCAATCCCCAAATCTAAGTCCCAATTTATCCCCTTTTATGAATTGGTTAATGATGATGGCGCCATTGGCCCCTAAGAGATTAGTTTTGACGCATTCATTCTAATGTAGATAATAGCTATTAATAGTAACACAAAATGACAAAATAGTAAATGCATGGGTATACGAAGTTGGCCTAAAACTAAGCTAGCTGGCTAATTTTCCGAATAACCCCATGTCAAGATTCTGATCCAAATCATCAAATTTAATCTCGAAAAGTCGTCATATCCAAATCCTGCAACGAGCAACAATGCTAAGAGGAAACCGTTTATTTCTTGTTAAAAATGTCACCACTGTTGTTTCTGTTGAAAGCCTCCAATTAGGTCCCAAAAACTCTGGAAGAAAAACCCAAGCATGATTCGTTGTCCGCTGTGGTTGATGGACTTAGCTGACTTCCATTTTTCAGTTCAAACAATATATAGCAGCTGGAATTTGGTTATGCTAGTATGGATTTGGAGGAACAAGAGAAGGCAAGAGTTTTTTGTGCTGGAGAAAAAGAAAACCTGAGGTTTAATGAGAGTAAACAAAAAAACCTTGTAATTTAATGGATATTTTGGTCATTGATACGTCTATTCAAATGAGAGGGTTTGTCTTCAATCTCCAGGGTTCATTTTGTATATATTTATTTAAACTATGGGGTTTATTTTTTTTTTCTAATGCCAAACATTGGGTTTGTTTTTGTATTTCGCCCTAAAGAATAAGGAATTGAGCTGTGTTTTCTGCATATAAAAAAAAAAAAAAAAAGAGGAAAAAAATAGGAGAGAGGGAAAGAATAGTCCGAACAAAAATGGAAAGAGAAGGGAGGGAGGGAGAGAGGAAAGAGAGTGACAAGGATACAAGTAAAAGTAAAAAAAAATTAGAGGGCTTAAAGTGTGAAAATCTTATAACATATGGGATTAGAAGTAAATTAAACAAAAAAATTAAAAGACTAAGAAATTTGGGGTTTTGACGAAAATACCCTTCAAAAAATGGTCCGTTAATAACCTAATGGCCAAATTTAACGAAGTGACCAAAACAAAATACAAAAATTAAAATAGATGACTACTTATAAGGTTTTCAAAGTACGTTGACCAAAAGTTGAACAATTACAAAGTATGATTACCAAAAAAATGAATTCTCCCTTATATATTTAGATGTTTTCCAGTTATGAGTAAGGCCAACCCTAAGGGTTTGTTCCCAGTTCGATTTATTATTGCTGACCTTCATTTCAAGTACAAATTGAGTAATTTATTCTTTTTAATATTACAAGAAAATATCATGCGAGTTCGAATAATAAAAAAATACTACTGTCTCCGTTCTATTAGAAGAGGTTTCGAAAGTGTACAACTTATCATTGATTTCAATGTACAACATCTAAAATAGTTAATTTGCCATCAATTTTTCTTTTCTTTCTTTGGGGTCAAACTTTTTTTAAATATTTAAAAGTTAGATTGGATACCTATTTCATTATCAATGAAGGAAAATAAGAAAAGAAAAAAAAATCCATTAATTCAATTGGAGATTAGAGCAAAGTAACGTTACTTTATCTCTTATATAATAGTGCAAAGTAACAATACTTAGCTCATTGTTAGTGAAGTGAGCAAAGTAACGTTACTTTTCTCCTTGTTTAGTGAAGTGGGCAAAGTAACGTTACTTTGCTCCTTGTTTAGCGATATGGGCAAAGGAATGTTTCCTTGGCCCTTGTTTATATATTTAGATGTTTTTCAATTATGAAATAGTTTCTAAGTAAGGCCAGCCCTAAGGATATGTTAACAGTTCGATTTATTGTTGTAGCCCTTTGCAGTTTAAGTACGAATTGAGTAATTTAATCTCTTTAATATTACAATAAAATATATTGCGAGTTTGAATAATCAAAAATATTATTCCCTCCGTTCTATTAGAAGATATTTTGAAAGAGTACAACTTATCGGGAATTTTAATTTTTACAACATCTAAAGTAGTTAATTTGCCACCATTCTTTCTTTTCTTTCTTTGGGGTCAAATTGTTTTTGAAATTTAAAAATTACCGGTGTCATTATTAATGAAGGAAAATAATGAAAGGGGAAAAAAATCCATTAATTAAATTATAGATGAGAGCAAAGTAACGTTAATTTACCTCTTATTTAGAGATAAGTGCAAAGTAATGTTACTTTGCCCATTGTTTAGTGAAGTGGCAAAGTAACGTTACTTTTATCCTTTTTTTAGTCATGTGGGCAAAGTAACAATACTTTGCTCCTTGTTTAATATGGGCAAAGTAACGTCACCTTAAATATATATATATATATATATATATATAGATGTTTTCAATTATGAAATACTTTCAAATTAAGGCCAGCCCTAAAGTTTCAATTTATTATTGCCGCCCTTTGTAATTCAAGTATGAATTGAGTAATTTATTCTTCCTAATATTACAAGAAAATATCATGCGACTTCGAATAATAAAAAATATTACTCCCTTCATTCTATTAAAAGAGGTTTAGACAATGTACAAATTATCATGAATTTCAATGTACAAAATAGTTAATTTTCCATCATTATTACTTTTTGTTAGACCTATGGTCTCAATTCCTGTGTGTTTTGATGATTTAAATGACAAACAAACAATTGAACTAATGAAAAAGAAGTTTCAAAAAAAAAAAACTTACCGGCAACTGTCCGATCAAGCATCCAAGTCGTACAGAAACTCGGATGAGCAAGAAGCCCAGAAAATGAAGGCAATCTTCAAAGCTCAAGAACAGGGTGTCCAAGCGGTCATCCGACTTGCACATAATATCGGACGAGCAAGAACAAGCCCAGAAAATGAAGACAATTTTCAAAGCCCAAGAACAGGGTGTCCTATCATCCACCCGAGTCGGACAGAAAATCGCACAGCCCTCGGTCAACTCCTTAAGGACCTGTTCTTTAAGTTTGGTTTTGGTCTCAGTTTTGGATTCAACAGTAAAATTAATATATTGTAATCGGTTTATATCATTTCTAATACAGCTTTTTACTATTCAGCTATACCTTTTTACATTATAAAATTATTTTTTCCAAACCAAAACTCAACCCAATCAAAAAGAACAGGCCCTAAATACAAGTCAGAAAAGAGCCGTACAGAAAATCGACCGTTGGAGAAATTTGAATCCGAAATTAATATGTCATGTACGAGTAACTGCCTGAGTCGAACAGAAACTCGTATGGACTACAGACAAGCCAACGTTAAAGAGGTCAGCAAAGTCAGTAGCCGTTGGAAAAGCAATATTCGAATTAATGAGTCACATCCGATTTATGGTCAGACTAGGACGCATACTCGGACAGGCTCCAGAAAGCTAAAATTAAAATAGTCTTTTGAAAAGTAGCTTTGGCTCTTCTATAAATACATCAAGCCTTTCATTTGAAGATCAAGAATGCCAAATTGAGTTCAGCTATCATCTACAACATTCCAATCCATTTCAAGAGAAAAATCATAGCTTTGCATTCTTCTAAAAGAGACTTGTCATAGTCCATTTGTACTTTCAATTTTCATCTTTTAGCGCTCAATTGTTTAGTGCAAAACTTTCTTTGTAAAACTTGTTTAAGTCCTAACCTATTGAATGGTTGAGGCAACTTGTATAAGTCCTAATCTGTTGTGAAGAGATAGGCAAGGTGAAAGGGGGAGATTGAAGGGGAAGTCTTGAGTAAGTCCTACATCCTTGTTAAGGATAAGGCTAAAGACTCATCTCTAAGATAGGTGGAGTGTTGTCAGATCCAGTTCGACTAAATTGGCTGAACCCATTAGATCTCTAACTAGTCACATAAATAGTCCAATTTTACTTATAAATTGAATTTGGTCAAAACTTGATTATGTTTTATTAAAATTGTGTCGGTTTTGGTCAAAATTTAAGCTATTGACTACAAAAAGATGAAAAATCCAAATTTGAGGACCGAAAAGAAATAGTTTTAAGTTTAGGGATGAAAGTGCGATATGAGGCAAGTCTAGAGTATGAAGAGAAGCAACTTCAAGTTTGAAATGAAAGTACAACATAAAATAAAGCTTAAAACCAACAAAGTTATTATCTACAAATTTTAAAGGGTGAATTCATTCTTTGGTCACCATACTTTGCAAACGTTCAACTTTTGGTCACTATATTTTGAAAATCCTATACTTAGTCACCAAACTTTGATATTTACAATTTTTTAGTCACTTTGTTAAACTTTCCTGTGAAGTCACTAACGATCATTTTTTTAAGGGCATTTTCATCCAAAAGCAACAAAACTTGGATCAAGAATGAAAATTGTCGCTAAAACTAATATTAGTATATTTCATATTTAGTGACAGTTATAAATGTTGCTAAAAAAAATCCAAAAGATTGCGCTGGCCTAATACATGCCTGACCACCAATGCCCCAGCCCAAATGGTCATTAGAAGGTATGAAATTTCAACCAAACTTTCTTTTTTAATTTAGGGCCTGTTCTTTAACTTAGGTTTCAAACAAAGTTTGAAACTTAGTTTTGGAAAAATAATTTATAATGTAAAAGTGTATTGAAAATATAAAAAGGTGTGAATGAATAGTAAAAAGTTGTATTGAAAATGATAAAAACTGATTATAAAATTATCTTTTTAAAACTAAGTTTCAAACCCAAAGAGAAGATTAGGCCCTAAGTAATTACCAAACACAAACCAAATCCAAACCAAAAAATCTATTCCATTCCCTGGCTGCCTCCCAAAATCAGTAAAACAAATTTCATAGTTAAATGCTTCACAAATCAGTCAAAATCCCTAACTTCAAAAATCAGCTAAATCTACCGCTGAAAGCCATGACCCAACCTTAATGTCTCAAATGGTGTAAACAAAGACCACAGACAAAGTAGCCGAAAGCCAAGCGATGAGAAGAATCAAAGACTCAAAATCATTCGCATAAACAACCAAGTAAATCTGAGTCATAACATCCCCGCTCAGCCCAGTGAAGCCTTTCAAAAGGCCAATCATACTTCCCCTACTTTCGAGGAAGTTCTTGACGGACGTTACAAGGGCGCCGGTGTTGGAAAAATTCTGGAAATTTGCTCCAAAGCAGATGTAAAAGCACATTTGCCAAACTTTTGGGTTTGGAATTTTGCATGTGACGGCAACCCAGTTGTGGCGCCCGGCTTCTTCCTCGGTTTCTTTTTATTTTGGCCTAAACAGCTCAAAAAAGCCTCATCATCATCGGCGACAAGGAACTAACCAAATGAAAAAGAAACCCCAATTTTATTTATTTATTTTTTTTTTTGTGTTTTGCTTTGGCGACCATCATCTCTTTACTAATCAAAAGTGCATAAATCTTCGCATCCGCCACTAAAATCTCCGTTAAAGGCCATGTAACGGGAATTGAGTTTCTTTTCTGTTTTTAAAAAATTCTTTTCTGTTTGTTCAGATCAAAAAGATCCCAAATCAACAAATCGATCAAATGGTGGGAAGAAGACCCAAGAACTGAAGAATTGATTTGTCGACTCCAGTACTGGAAACATTTTGAGGATTTGGGTTCTGCTATGCAGATCTGTGAAACTTTGTTTATTTAAAAAGAAAAAATTCTTTGAAGTGGCTAAAAAAAACTTTGTATCTTTGCCACCTTACAGTCTTGCAGAAGGTGACCAATCTTCTGGCCATAACACTGATCTGGGACCTTCTCGTAATGTACCAGGCAATGGTGCAGTACCCCAAGCAATGAGCCAACACCAACCGCTGCAAAGGTTCCTTCATTATCACTTAAACCTTGACTCGGAGAAACTTCCCAATGCAAGATCCATCGACGTTCGTATCCACTTTTATGACCTGACCGATCAGGCTACCCATTGTCCGCGCTAAATTTGGCATCATCAATCCCACCAGAACATCCTCAATATGAACCCAGAATGGACACGAGCTAAAATTAAGTTGAGATCCCACCTTCAACAGGCTGTAATCTTCCAACAACATTAACCACCAATCAAACACCAAGCGGTATTCTCCAAAACAAAAAACTTCATGTGATGGCTCTCAAAGTGAAAGCATAAGGTGCTATCCGCCAGTTGCTTGTAGTAGAAACCATACCGAGGTGTCCAAACCCTATAAAACCTTGCCGTCACTTGATCCAAGGGTAAGATCCGGGGGTCATAATTTTTCCCAGCACCGCATAATGAGGTCATCCTTGGCTTCATTGAACCAAAGAAAGCTATCCCTCGCTCAGCTTAGCACCCCGCTAAAGGAGTTCTTATGAAGTTTAAGAGTTCGGTGCTTATCTCTGAGATAGTTGAAGAAACTAGGGCTCCTAATCATTCCAGTTGAAGCTTGAGGCGTTTCTTCAAGTTCTTAAAAGCTTTATTGAACTTCTTGAAATATTTCTTAATAAATCTTGAAGCTTTAAACTTCCCAATTTATTAAGTTGGTTAGTTAAATACGAATCATGAAGAAAAGTGAAGAATCTTGATTTCCACATTTTCGAAGGGTTCAAAAAGCTTCTCATTGATTTCGGAACGTTCTGAACTGTTTGGTGAACCTACGACGTCTACAAAATCATGCTACGCATTTCCGGGCCAAATCTATCAGCATCCATACTTCACAATTTCGGCAAGCTCACATAAGGCCTATAACCATATTCTTGTTATTGTCAGGGTTAGGTTTTGAGGTTCTTGGATTGTAATTAGGATTTGTGCATATTTTATAATTCTTTCCCTAGTTTGTTTAGGATTAGTTAAGGTTGTTATAACTAAACTAACTCATTACTTAATTCCAAAAAGGTTTCACTTCTTCAATCCTTTCTGCAATAGGTTTGTAATTTCCCTTTTCCCTTATTTTCAAGGGATTTTCTTCCCTTCTCTTTCTTTGTGATAGCCGAAAATCACCAACGAAGTCTCCATGTTCTTTTAGGAAACTTGCTTCTTGTAAGGAATACCAACTCTAGTTGGATTTTGGTTTCCTATTTCTTCTTGTATTTTACTACTAAAAGATTCACAACCCTTCTCTTATATAAAGGGGTTTATTCGAAAATAATAAGCACAGAATTCAAATTTGTTATATCTTATGTAAGGTTTAATCCTTATCTTAAGAGTTCTTTCTTTGCACTTATGTATTTTGCATGTAATTGTTAAAATAATCATAAGCAAAATTTAGGTAAATTTAGGTTACTTGCTCCGCCGAAATTTGCTTGGTTTCACTTCGATTCTTCTCGCTAGGAAATAGTAAGACAAGCTACTTTAGCTATAACCTAGCGAGAAGAATCGAAGTGAAACCAGACAAACCCAGGATTTAAAACTAGAATTAAAACGAGTAATAATACCTCTTGATTAATAGGAAGTAGGATACATATAAAGGAGACAAACAAGAAAGGTTTCTGAGTTTACAAAATGGAGAGTAAAGAGATAAAAGGATGCTCTAAATTTTTTTATGATTAGGGTCTTCTTCGTCTTCTCTTTTTATAGAGACTTGGAATGAATTGGATTTGATTTTCTTCTTGAGTCCGTTGCTTTTGAATTCCGCATTTGAAATCTGCGGCTTTGATTAGTCCAGCTGTTTTGATGTATTTTGATGTCGTCACTGCTTACGTCCTTTAAGTGCTTGATTGCATCATTGCTTGTGTTTTCCTGCGAAATAAAATATTAGTAAAATTACCCTTTGATTATTTTTGCGGGTCTTTTCCATACTTTTTTTTTTATATAATTTTTTATATAATTCAAATGGGTCTTGGGCCAATGGGCCACTAAATGGGTCTTCAGAGGAATCTGAAAGACTCGTACTAGTTTTTTCTTCTTATTTCATTTTTTGGTACATCTTATAGATTCTTATAAAATCTTCATCAGATTCAGGAGTAGGATTTTTCTTGACTTTGTCTTGAGCTAATTTAACCAATTTCTTTGAAAGTGGAACTTGGTTTTTTCAGGAGTTCATTGAATAGGATCTGGAGAAGGTGTAGATACCACTTGATGAATTGCCTTTTTAAATTGCTTTCTTTATCTTGAAACTCCATGCGAAAATCCATGGTACGCGAATTTTGGCATGAAAGAGTGGTGGAATTTTAAAACCATCTTTTGAGTTACTGAGTAAGTCTGAAAACCTGTTTCCACAATAGGAGGATAAATTTGTGGATTAGGCCAAAATAATCCCACCAGTCGTAAAACCAGCCAGGAAAATCAACTTCACAATTAGAGTGACAACTAATCAACCAAAGAATGATCGAATGACAGAAAATATAATGCCCAAGACCAGGCATGAATATAGTCGACATAATTGAATCCATCTGGAGTGTAGTTTGCTATATAAGAAGTTCTTGAGTGGATTGACGAGAAATCTCGAAGAGTCCTGACCTTTTTGCTTAGCATTTTTGAGTAGGCAATTCTGTCTGAATTAGCCTTGTCCATAACATGAGTAATTTCTACAGACTGTGTATCTATAAGGATGAGTTCATAATAATTTTGAGTTTTGGAGATATCATCTGCCAACCATTGGCAGTTTGGAAGGAAAATTCTTTGAGTGAAGTTTCGGAGTAGTACTGGAATCTCCGAAAGGGTGGAAAAATGAGTTTGAAGTAAATATTCAATTTTTGCTTTTGTGAAATAAGGAGTAGATTGCGAATCTTTTCTAAGTGGAGTATTTTGTAGTTTTTCTCAAGGAGTTTCAGCAGCATTAACATAAGTGAGAGGAGAAAATCTGGAATTTGAGTATAAGGAGTAAGAGCTATTGGAATTGAATCTTTCTTCATTTCATAGTCTTTTGATGATTTTGGAGTAGGAGTAGAAGAACTGGAAATGGAGGATTCCCCCGATCTTTATTCATTTTGTCTTCCTGTAAGAAATTCACGAGTGAGAAAATCAAGAAGAGAATTTGAAGTTCCTTTAATGAATTCAATATCAAAATCGAAAACTGATAAAATGGCTTGCCATCTTGCAAAAATTTATTTTGAAACTAGATTTTTAACATCTTTTTAAAGCATTTCTTTTGCTGATTTACAATCAACACGAAGTAAAAAAATTTTATTGTACAAATCATCTTGAAATTTTGAAATACATAATACAATTAATAAAATCTCTTTTTTAACTGTTGAATAATTTTTCTGAGGTCCTAACCAAACTCCAGAATGATGCCTAACCAACTGTTCATGAATATCATGCAATCTTTGTTTGAGTATACCACCATAACTGATTTCTGATGCATCTGTTTCAACTATCGTGAATGCATGAGGATGAGGAATGCCTAGACATGGTAATGATTTGACATTTTCTTTAATTTCTCTAATAATCTTAGTATGAGATTCATACCATGCTGGAGGATTCTTTTGTAGTCTTTGAAATAATGGTGCACAAATAATTCTTAATCTATGAAAGAAATCAGATATATAATTCAAACATCCAAGGAATCGTTGTAACTAAGTTTTATCTCGAATTTCATTGGGAAATTTTTTAGAAAATTCTAAAGATCTTTGAATGGGTTTAATTAGTCCTAAATTGATATTATGCCCAAGAAATCTCACTTTTGTTTGAAATAATTTCATCTTAGTAGCAGAAAGGACAAGACCATTTTTCTTAATAACATGAAAAATTATATTTAAATGTTTAAAATGCTGATTTATTGAGTTAGAAAATACTAGAATATCATCAATATAGATAATAGTAAATGATGAGTAATCAGTAAATATATCATTCATAATTTGCTGAATTTGCCAATATCCACATTTCAAATCAAAATTTGAAATAATTTTTGCATTGAATAAACGATTAGGTAAATCTCTTTTATTAGGAATTGAATATCTAATCCATTGTAAAACTTTATTGAGTGGTTTGTAGTTAATTACTAATCTTGGAACACCCCGTTCCTTGTCATTTTGATTATTAACATAAAAAGCTGGACAACTACAAGGAGACTGAGATTTTATAACTAAATTTTTGTCTAAAGAGTTTGAATTTCTTTTTTACAAAATTTCAGTAATTCACTATTCATTTGAATTGGCCGTGCTTTAGTTGGGATTTCTTTTTCATTAAAATCTTTTTCATATGGTAAAAATACAACATGTTTTTTCCTATTCCAAAAATTATTAAGATGATTAGAACAAATATTATTTTAAAAATTTTCTTTTATAAATCTAATTTTCTCTTGAGTGTGATTTTCTTGAAGTTGTTCTTCGATTCTTGAAAAACTTAATTCTTCTTTTAAAAATATCATTATTTTTATTTCTCATTTGTAAAATATATATCTGTTTATAAATTGAATTTGACTGAAATAAATTTAATTCAGCCTATTTTGGAGGCTGAAGAATAGAAAACAAAATTTTTGAATAAATACCTTCACGGGTCCTTTTTTAAAAGGAGTTATTTGGTACAAAAATGGATTTCCCAATACAACATCATACGAAACATCTTCTAAGATTAGAAAAGAGTGTTTAATGCAGTAGTTATTATTACAAATAAATCCATTAGAAAGTTTTTTCTTAATAGTCTTGGGAGTACCATTTGCTGCAAGTAATTTTTCATTAGTACGAGATAAGTAAATATTTGGAATGATCCCTGATCGAATGCAAGATTGATCGGTTCCATTGTCAATCAAGGCAATACAAGTAGTAGAAAAGTCTCCAATTCCAATAGTAACTAATGAGTACCATTTTTCAATATTCACTTTATTCATAACATTTAGGATTGTTCATCTTCTAGGATAGATTCTAAATTTTTAAATTCCTCTGAAGTAGAAGGTTCATAATTAGTTTGTAAATTCACAGTTAATCTAGCTTCATGTTCTAAGTCTTTTAGTTTTAAACTATTATGTTCAATTTTAATATCACTAATTTCTTTTTTAAGCTTTTTAATTTCTTCATGAATATCCTGTGTTTTTCCAATTTTTTGATACTTATTGGTTTTATCATACTTATCTATGAATTTTGACAAACTAAATGGTTCTGTTAATTAAGGAGTAGGATTTTCATATGATAAAACTAATGTTTTTAATTTTTATAAATAATATGCTTTTACATCATTATTTTCTATTTTTTTTATAATATAAAATAAAAATTCTTTATTATTTTTATTAGTAGAAGATATCATGTTAATTGTTTTTTCTTTACATTCACAAAAATCAGATTGTTCTTTTTCAGAAAAGGATGAATTAGAAGAAAAATGAATGTTTTCATCTTGTGAACTGTTAATGAGTAAAGACATTTAGTTTATTTATTAAATTCTTTTTCTTCTGAAAAAATTGTATTAATTTTCTTTTTTGTTTTACAATTAGGACTTATATGACCTATCTTTCCACATTTAAAACATTTTAAATTCTTTTTATTTGAAAATTTCTTTTTCTTTTTTGAGTAAAACTGTTCTTTATTTCCAAAATATTTATTTTGTATTTTTGAGAATAGTTAGAACATCTACCCGTATTTTTATATTTCTTAAATTTCCTATATTCAGAAGAGGGAGCTTTAATACGTGATAGGCCAAATGCTTGACATAAGGAACCCATCTCCTTTTGCTCCGATCCATACTTGTCTGGATTTTAAGATCTTGACAGAGGAGTAAACCCTTATTTTTAATAAAAACAAACAATTGTCCAAACGTTAAAGTAGTAAAATCAATTTTTTCCATTCCCATTTCCTTTTGTAGACTTGTCATAACTCTTGCTGAAAACAAATTAGGTAAACCAGTAATAAATTTTTCTTTCCAAAATGAAGCATTACAATCTAGACGTCTCATTACTTGAATTAAGA
The DNA here is from genome assembly GCA_016801395.1 of Leptodermis oblonga. Lineage (NCBI taxonomy): Eukaryota > Viridiplantae > Streptophyta > Magnoliopsida > Gentianales > Rubiaceae > Leptodermis > Leptodermis oblonga. The sequence goes on along the minus strand of CM028756.1, from coordinate 25,269,578 downwards.
ACATATCTTTGTACCACTTAAAATCTGTCAAAGTAGGGCATCATAAATTAGTGAGGAAAACCTTTGAACACATTAATACATATATATATATATACATATATATATATATACATACATATATATATATATACAGAGTAATATTTATCATGATGGCCCTAATATAAGCTATATGGGATGTTTCTTAATCTTGTATTTTATTATAGTTTCATTTTTTAATAAAAATATTATCTAAAAAAATTAAATAAACTACACCCGACACACAAATAAATGAACATATAGAGCTTCAAGGCTTTGTTGAGTTTGCGGATTTCATTAGTATAGCAGGGCCGGTGGATTTATAAACTACGGGGCCGAAGTTTACTTAGTCGAGCTATCAAAACACAGCTGATCGGCGGGTGAGGGTTCAAAAGAAGCTGGGTAGAGGACGGTTAACCAGAAATGGGTTCAAAAATTTCCAGGGGTCTCTATCAAAGTGCTTAGTAGGGCGACATCAGATCATGCGCCTCTGCTCCTCATGACACCTACATCCTTACCCTCGATTAAAAAGTCTTTCCGCTATCAGTGCATGTGGGAAAAGCAGCCCAATTTTCTAAATATTATCGAGGATAGTTGGGCTACCTATTCAGTGTAATGGAATGCTCCGATTTTTCCCTCAAATTACGGGATTTGAAGAAGGAACTGCAAGAATGGAATAAGGTTATTTTCGGTAATGTCTTCTCTAATTTCGAAGCAGCAGAAATAGAGGTGTAGCGAATGCAGAACATTTATGATGCAGGCAGGATGGACACATAATTAATTGCACTACGCCGCGGGAAGATGACGTTAGTTCAGAGCTTGCTCGAGGAAGAAACCTACTGGCGGCAGAAGTCCCAAATTCGATGGCTTAAGGAGAGGAAGCAGAACACGAAGTTCTTCCATAGTTCCCTACAGAATCGATTGATGAGGGCGAGTATATTATAGATTAAAACTCCAGTTGGGGCTGTTATGCAGGATCAAGACTCTATAGGGCAGAAGGGAGCCCGGTTCTTTGAACAATTGTTTCCAGGAGAATAGGTGAATGCCGGGGCCAGGGAGGAGCTTCTCGACCATGTATCCAATTGGTAGAAAACCCATAATCATTCATGAGGGGGTGAGCATGGAGGAGCTTAAGGTACTCGTTTAGGAGCTGGACCCAGATAATGCACGGGGAAGCGACAGATTCCCAGGCAGTTTCTACAAGTTCGCTTGGAGTATTTTGTATGAGGACCTAAAATTGATGGTGGAGGAATTCATTGCAGCGGTACCGGTACTGAGGTCTATCTCCAGTACTTGGATAGCACTTCTCCCTAAAAATGACTCCCCCGAAACGTTCGCAAATTACCGCCCTATTAGTTTATGTAACTCTCTGAACAAAGTCTTCATGAAGGTTCCCTGAGCTCGTTTGAAGTAGATTATATCTACTCTAATTTCGCCAGAGCAGTATGCTTTCCTGCCAGGGAGGGAAATCATAGATAATGTCCTCCTCGCTCAAGAGATTGTTAATTGCTTGGACAGTAAGTGCAAGGCAGGAAATGTTTTGTATAAGCCAGACATGATGAAGGCCTTTGATCAGCGTATCTTGGGGCTTTTTACATGCCTTGCTGTGAAAAATGGGATTCTTAGAACACTTCGTGCAATTGGGCCTCAGTAACCTCAGGGTCACTTAGTTCTCTGTCCTCATCAATGGGCAACGATGGGTTTCTTTTAGGCCTCCAAAGGGTTTAAGCAAGGGGACCCCCTCTCGCCTTAGCTTTTTATCTTGGTAGGGGAAGCTTTTACTCGAGGATTAAATGCGTGGGTGGAACGAGGCCGGATTCGACCCTATGCAACACTGGGAGCGTGCCGTGGATTAGTCATCTATGTTTTGCAGATGATCTGCTGGTTTTCTTAAGTGCAGATCAGGATTCTATAAAAGGGCTTCATGGAGTTTCTGCAAGTGTATGAGGGTGCGACGAGTCATAAGTTCAGCTTGCAAAAGTCCACGTTCTTCTTGCCATGCAAAATGATGAACCGCGAGCCTCTGGTTAAGGCACTGACAGGAATGTGATTAGGGGCTCTCCCTTTTATTTATCTCGGTTGTCCAGTATTTAGGGGGTAGGTGTGTTTGGAGCTTATTTCAACCAATTATAGATAAGTTGAAGCAAAAGCTAGTAGGATGGAAGAAGCGGTTCCTTTTTCAGGGGGGTCGTCTAATGCTCATCAAGCATGTCCTGTCAGCTATACCTATTCACTATTGGGCAGCTCTGTCACTGCCTAAGGCTGTTATGGTCAAAATTGAGTCAATTTTTGGTAAATTCTTCTAGGGTACGAATGAAAAAGGACCGAAGAAGCACTGGAGGGCCTGACATCGAATCTCAAAGCCTATCGAGGAAAATGGGTTGGCGATCAAGAGTGTGGAGTCTATGCTGCAAGCCTTCTCTTGTAAATTATAGTGGAAGCTACATCATTAAAAAGTATTAGGGGCACAGTTCGTGTTGGCCCTGACGCCATCGGCACACACATCCAGGGTTTGGTCTCGGACGGAGGAAGTTGGGCACCTAATAGCGGACAACTCAGGGATCTGTATAGGGGATGTGCGATCTTTATTCAGGTATACAAATTGGGCATGGTTAGGGTTTCTAGTGAATTTGGTAGAGGATGAGGATATTTAAGAACCCCTTCTGACAGTACGGGGTTTTGCTTTAAGGAAGAATGAGTTGTTGTCTGGGTTAGCACTTGTGTTCTCACCCGAAGTTCTGCAGGTGGTCAGTGAATTTCACTTTAGTTTTCTCCCAACTTCGGATATCCTAATGTGGAAACCAGACTCGAGGGGGAATTTTTTGGTCATTTCAACTTATAATATAGTTCGGGTGTAGGGCCAGAGGGCCACACGACGGATTTCTTGCTTAATCCTCTACAGTCAAGATGTCTGTTTTCATGTGGCTGTTGTTTACCACTGGACGATGCCTTGTGTGGTATCAGGTTCTCTCTTGCTTTTAAATGCCCTTCATGTGATATGGAAGGGGGTGGGGGGGGGGGGGGGGAGCACTTTTTCTACGGCTGCAAGCGAGCCCAAGCAGTGTGGGGGTATTGGTTTGGTGCACTCCCGATACACCCGACGGGGATTTTCATGTTAGTTGATTTATTGAAATGGTTCAAGCGCGGAGCACTGAGGATCTGCGTATTCTGCCAAGGGAAGTCACTGATATGGTTCAAGTGGTAGTTTATTGGAAACTTTGGACATCATATTGTAGAATGGTCTTTGGCAGGGAGACAGAGGGAGTGGATCGGGTTCAATTCAGGATTCAAAGACTTGTTTGGGAGCTATGCACCGTTCGGCACCCTCAGTTCACTCCGGAAGCGCAATTCTTTGGTGACATAATAATGCATAGGTAGGCGTATCGAAAAAAGAAAGAATTGAAGGCGGTGTCGTGGGAATGCCCGCGGCGTGCGTAGTACAAATTAAATGTTGACGGATTATCCCTGGGCAATCCAGGACCTTTGGGCGCAGGCGCAATACTGCGTACCATAACTGGGGAAGTGGTATTTGTGGCAAGTGTTTTTCTGGGCAATGTGACGGCCTTCTAGGCTGAAGCGCTAGCCCTCTTATACGGTCTTATGGCAAGCCAATGGCTGGGTATTTGGTACATGGAGATAGAGACAGGCTCGCAGGTGCTGAAGGAGGCGATAAGGGGAAGGATGGAGCCGTGACGGTCTGCGGCTACACTATTCATGATAGGGGAGCTAATCGGAGGATATTCACTACAACACATCTACAGGGAAGGAAATGTAGTGGCAGATGCTATCGCCACAGGAGCAAGTATTTCAGGTTCGACAACCCTTTATCTCATAGGAACTCTTCCCCGGAGGCTAAAGGGATTGGTGCTTCTAGATACTAGGAGCTTATTTGTGTATAGACGCTTTGTTAAGACATAGTTAGGTTACATGCCCCCCTCCCCCCCCCCCCCCCCCCCCCCCTTTTGTAGCACTACCCTATTTGAAGTAATGGAATAGGCTATGGCCGCCAATTTCTGCTGTTTACTTAAAAGAAAAAAAAAAGTGAACATATAGTGATAAGATTTAATTTGTTAAAAATGAATAAAAATAAATTTATCTCAAAAATTTAAAATAACTAAATTCTATATACAAATAAGTGAACCTTTAGTCACAAGATTTATTTTGTTAAAAATGAATATTAATGAAAAAGTATTTGTCTAAGAAAATGAAAATAAATATACTCGACACACAAATAAGTCAACCCTTAGTTACAATATTTAATTTGTTAAAAATGAATATCAATGAAAATAATTTATATCAGAGATTTAAATTAACTATACCCTATATACAAATAAGTAAACCTTTAGTCGCAAGATTTATTTTGTTAAAAATGAATATTAGTGGTAACATTAAACTGTCTCAAACCATTATTTTATATTGAAAAAAGATTTAGGTAGATCTGTAACTAAATATTTCGTTGTAATAAAAATTTAATAATTCTAGTAAATATATAAAGTGATTCCACATGATAAGTGTACAATAATTAGGATATATCAATTTAGTAAAAAATATGTCGCAGCTTGTGAGTGCATGTATGATGAGTCCAGATATAGCTTATATCATGATAATCTTGAGAAATATTAAATTCATATCTACCATATATATATATATTAGAAGCTAACATAGGTTTCATCTTAACTTGCCACTTGGATGCCACATAAGCCTTGAATTTAATGTAACTTGCTACTTGGTTGCCACATCAACATAGTATTTTATATTTACTTTATATTATGTGTTACATTGATGCCATGTTGGCAAACTCTTTAATACCTAAACAATTTCAATAATTTCATGTCTCTTCATCTTCTTCATTAAAGGAGAATAATAATAGTAATAATTTAATGAGATTAAAAACAAAATTTTATCTTTCCTATATATTAGAAAGTAAGAAAGAACTATACTTTACTTTGTTCAAATTGCAAACTTTCTAAGTTCGTTGGAAAGACAAATTTTTATTTTATATATATATATATATATATATTTTAAGATATATTGTGAAAGAAATTATGATGAGGGCATCCCTAGTCTATCGACAAGTCCACAAACAAGTGAATCCAGAGAAGCTGAGGAGGTCCAAGTTCTACACAGAGGCCCTACAATGCTTCAGGATCCAAGTCCATATCAAAGGGATCCACTTGTAGATATCATTGGACCAATGACGCGGAGCAGAGCAAGAAGAGTTCGAGAGGATCTCAACAATCTTGTGCAAGCTTGCACACAGGATGCTCAACTGATAGCAGAAGCCAACGGCTTGGAGAATAAAGCCAGAAAGGTTCAAATCGCCACTCTCCTTACAGTTCTTGAAGAAGAGGCACAGATCACCATTCCGAAATGAAGAGAAGGTTGTTTCTTGAAGTTCTTGAAGATGCCGGAAGGTTCTTTGACTTTAAAGAGACGTTTCTTGAAAATATTGAATTTCATATTTTGCAGAATCTTGAAGAATCTTGAAAATCTTGATTCCGAAATGATTATGGGAGATTCCAGAAGGTTCCGGAAGTTCCCTACATCAATTCCACCATGCACCACTCAGATGGACCGAACCATCTATGGAGCCCCTTCCACTTGCAGAATTCGGCCAGCCCACCAACCAAGTCTATGCGCAAGCCTTTGTCCAATTAAGGTTTGGATTAGGTTAGGGTTTGGGAATAGATAAGGATTTGTGCATGTTTCCTATTCCTACCCTTAGTTTGTTACAAGTTGGTTTAGTTAGTTACAAGTTTGTTACAACTAGACTAGTTTGTTAGTTTCCAAAAAGGATCACTTCTTGATCTCCTTTTTGGAATAGGATTTACAATTATTTTCCTATTTCTTTTTCAAGAAAATTCGGCTGCCACTTACCCTAAGGGTAACCAAATTTCCTTTTCTTTTATTCCATTACCTACTTCTTTTAGGTTTTGGTATTGTAAAGGAAATCAATCTCTTGATTGGTTTCCAATTCTATTTCCTTTTCCTAGTTCTTTTAGGTTAAAGAATTTGGCTGCCTACTCCCCTATAAATAGGCATTCGAAGTCTCCATAATAATACAAATCTTTAAACTATTAGTTTGAGTACTCTCCTTTTATTCCCTTATGTATTTTGCATACTTGTGATTTATATATTGCATGAAACTCAGCTTAATTAGGTTAATTTCTCTACCTAATTAAATTCGCATGTTTCAACTCTTTTGCTTACTCGGTTCAAATTCTTGGTTAAATTAGCTTAGGTTAGTTTAATTTTGTTATCTGGATTTCGGGTAAGTAAAAGAGCCTATACGATCCACGCCGCTTAATCAGACTTTCCTTAGCAACTTTTTGCATAGTGTACTTAGGTCTACATCAATTGGTATCAGAGCTAAGGCTGATTTCGTGGCTGAAAGAGGTTGAAGTAACCCAACCAAATCATCATCAAGTGTTTTCTTTTCCTACTTCTTGCTGTTCTTAAAAAAAAAAAAGTGTGGGAAAATTACGCATCTTTGGGGGGAAATTTTTTTTCTTCCACTTATTGAATTTCGATCCACTGGTGCTGTTTTTAGACAATTTAAAATTGAAATTCTTACAAATTAAATATGAAATTCTTTGCTGCAAACCAAAATTAAATTCTGGACTTTGAAAATTGTTTAAGGGTTCCGGTTTTTGGTTGCTAGGGTTTCTAATTTTGGTTGACATTTTAATCGTCTTTTGCTTTGCGACACTAGGGTTTGAGAGACACTTTAGTGCTGCTATTTTTGTGACTACTTGCTGGTTTTTTGCGACTGTTTACCACTCTTCTTGTGCGATTATTGTTTAAAGTAGGTGAGTTTTGCGAATGATGTTAATCAGCTCACCTTATGTGCACCTTGTGATTTGCATGCACTAGTTCTGGGTACTTTCTTTTGAATTCTTGAAAATAGATCGAATTCTTGATTTTGTGTCCTTGTGCTGCTGAATTTATCTCTGGGAATCGGTTAGTGATTCAAAATTGAACTTTGCTGAGGGGTTTTTTTTCTTAAAATCACATAAATTGTGTCTTTTGTGGCCACTATTGAGTAAGAATTGTTTTCTCCACATTTTAAGGTGTACTTGCAAAGTTGATAGGGTTCAATTTTTGACACTACTCTCCACAACACTACACTTTACTACCAAAGATGACTCTGTTCTTCATTGGAAATCTTCTTCTTTTTCAGTGTACTTCCAAAGTTGATAGTGTTCGATTATCGACACTACTCCCCACAGCACTACACTGGAATTCTGAGAAATTTTTCCACCACTGGGGGGTTTAAATTTCACAATTGGTATCTATATATTGGGGGAATTGATAATTTGCTGGGATTGGTTTCTTTTATTACCTATTTGTTAAGTGATCTCTTCTTTGGGTAGTTTAGTACTTTCCTGAAGTTGTTCAACTCTGCTAATTTTCTCAATTATGTTCAATTTTGACTTAATCTGCTTTCAACTGCTAGTTGTATATTTTCAAGCTACCTGGACGTTTATTCTGGAATTATAGTTTGGAATTTGTCATCGTGCACACGCCTTAATTGCTGAAATTTGAGGGCTTCACCCCGAAATTTCCTTGTTGTGTACCTCTTATCTGAACTATATTACAAAATATCGTTGCGAAAAGATTTTCAACTTCACAATAGAACTAAGTATCTATTTTTCAAAAATTTTGTTTTTTCCTTAAGTATGATTGCTTTGTGTGAATTGCTGTTTGCCTTATACCTTTGTCAATACTTGGAGGTTTGAGTGGTAAAAGGCTTGAGTGAACATACTACAAGGGTGCCACCCTAGAGTGAAACACTGGTTTGTGTGTAGCTGTTAGGTGGGATACACTTGGGGACAAGAGGGTAAGGTTACTACTTATTTTTCCTTATTCTTAGCAGACAAATTGTTGCTTTTTTTAACCAATGTCAGGTGGTGCTTCTATTCCCATTGGGAATGAGCAATTACTGGCGGCAATTACGCAACTCTCAGCGTAATTTGTTAACCTCGCAGAGGAGGTTGCTGAAATGAAAGCCGAACGGGAGCATAGGCGTGAGGAGTCAGAGGAGGACATCCATACCAACGACAACACTGCCTTTGCCAAGGCTTTTGAGGATCTAAGTCAATGCAAAACTACCGTGCGGCCCTTCCCAAGAGGTACGAATCCAAAGGATTGCTTAGACTGTGAGGCAAAGATGGAGTGTATCTTCGAGCTTCATTCAATCCTGGAACACAAGAAGGTTCCTCTCGCGGTGGTCAATTTCACGGACTACGCCCTGGTCTGGTGGAATCAAGAGATGGAACAACGCAGGGCATTCTATGTAATTTTAAGATTTTTTTTAAATTTTTTACATTAATCTTGTATTTTAATATAATTTTATAGTATTTTTTTAATTTTTTAATCTCAATAAATTAAAATAAATATATCCTAAACTAAAATGGGTGAACCCTTAGTCCAAAAATTTATTATAATGCTAACTAATATCATTAGTTAAAAGATTAACCTAAAAAATAATATTTACGTTGAGTTATTAAGATGTGTAATAGGAAAGTGTAACAGGGGATTCTAAGCCCTTTTGAGGTCTCCCTTTCTTAGAGAAATGGGCACCTCAAACTGCTCTCTGAGTTGCTGAAAGAACCCCGAAATTTTTGTTCCTGACTGGTCATGACAATGGAATATCTCAACAGCTTTTCATATTCTTTTTTCATTGCTGCTTATATTGCTTTGTATTTGATTTACATTTTGAAACAAACTAAATCAGCTATTAAATAATTTTTTGCTCAAAATAATTTAAGATTTTGAGTATATAGAACATATTTGAGGCCTATAAAATTTTTCGAACACACTTGGTTCTCAATAAATTTTTCTTTCACAAATACTTTTCAATCTGAACTAAAAATTATGAAAAAAATTGTAAGAATCAAATCGTATATTTATAACAATTATAAATTATTATTAGCATAATCGTTAAATTTGAGGGCACCACGCGTAGTGTGGCGAGATTAAGCTAGTAATATTATAATTTCTTAATAATTGAAAAACATTAGAAGAACTAAGGGGTTCTACGGTTTCCTAATTTTATAGTTAATGAAAAAGTAGCATTAAACAAAAAATGCAAGTTCTTCCACTGGTAACTCTTACTAATTTTGTCTCTTGGTATACTTTAAAATTGCTCTCATTGCTAATAACTTTTTTTTTATTCATAGTGTCTAATCAATTGTCCATGCAACTCTCATTAAAAATATTTTATTTCTTTGCTTGTAATTAAAACCAGTTCATTAGACATTATAGACGAAAATGAAGGGTCATTGTCAAATCTTTAAATAACAGTTAAAAAATTGAGTCATTTGCATATCATATATGTGTTTGCGAGAAGTAAGAACATTGCAAGTGATTTTTTTCTTTGTTATTCATTCCAAAATTGCATTTCTATCTATTGTAGAGCTTATTATTGTTATTATTATTATTATTATTATTATTATTATTATTATTATTATTATCATCATCCCTCAATTTCCTTTGTCTTAAGAATGAAAATCCAACAATAATTTGAATAATTACTTGGTTTTCTTTTTATTTATTATCCTTTCATTTAATCTTGATAAGGAGATGGAAATTCAACAAAAGATTAAAATATTTTTGTAGTTTTCTTTTATTTCTTCTTTATTTATTTTATCGATCATGATACTATTAAGAAAATAAGTTGTAATTAGAAATTATTAGAGGGCTATAACTTGAAATAATACAATATTTAGTGTATAATATTGAGAAAAATATATAAGGGTAAACACCTCATGATCCCTGTGGTTTTCGAAAGTTATAGATAACCCCCTATGTTGAAAAAAGTTTCAAAGAACCCCTTTGTACTTTTCCAAAATCTATAACGTTAAAGTTTCCGTCATATTTAACAATCAGGGTTAATTTTGTCATTTTACTCTTTTTTTTAAAAAAACTTTTCTAAAAACTTCACAATTAACCCGAAACCTTCCCTCTCTTCATCATTTACGCAGCCTCCATCATTTTTCTCTCTTCCTCTTCTATAACCCCCCTTAGCAGCGATGCCCAACACTCTGTCGGCGGTTTACCGAACGACTCGGCCGTCGGAGACCCAAGATGTGGGCTCCCGCCGCACCTAAGAGAGCGCGGTGACGATCTTTGTGGGTAGATCGGTTCCTCGGACTCCAATCTCCACCGCGCGGGATCAGTGGCGATCTCCAGTCGAGCAGCGGATTCATCATCGAGTTGGTGGTGGTCCTTGACTTTTGCTGAATAGTAAAAAAGATAAGAAGAAATGAAACGAAAGGAAAATTGATGGTTGGCTGATGGTTGGGATGAAAGTATTGGCCGCAAGTGGGGTCTAAAAGATGTTTTGGTAGGTTAAAGAAGATAGATATTTGGGTTATGGAGGGTGGCTCTATGGTAGTAATTGACTGGTTATCAATACGGTGATAGACCTGATGGTACAAAAGGGAGCTAGTGGAAGTGGTGGAGGTTGTTACAGCGACAGTGTTGATGGTGGTCAGGGCCGTTCCTACACATTTAGGGGGCCTTGTTTTTTTCTTTTTCTTTTTTTTATTGAGGTCCTAGTTGATCATGCACCTAAATTATTCCATCAAGCTAAACATGGTTTATATTTATAGTATTGTACCCTTTTATATTATCATAAATATAAATATATATAGATTCATCAATATCGCATTTTATTTTTATGTTTTAAAATATGCATCAAGTTCAAACTCATGATTTCAGGGTTACTAGATTCTCCTATTAACTGCCACTCCAACACTCTCCATCAATAGCGCTTTTAAAATTAAGAAAATTCATCCAAAAAGAAAATATAAAAATTCACTTTAAAAGTGTCATTTATTTTTGGTATATTTAGATACAAAATCATCCATCAAGTTGTCCATGTCAACTTCTTCCAAAAGTTCATTTATAATTCCAATTAAAACCAATCTGTTTAGCCTCGCAACATATAGCAGAACCCAAAACATTGTAAGTCGCAATCAAAATATAAAATATTCAAACACAAATTTTTTAAAACAAAATAATATAATATATCATCTTTAATTATGACATGGCACGGTGAGATCCTGAAGGTGAGGCCTTAATTTTAAGAGCTCATTTTATAAATGTACCAAAAATTAATTATATTGAATGTTGTTTAGTGGGGAAAAAAAAGAAAAGAAAAAAGAATACAAAACAAAAACAAAAAAAACTCATGTCTGGTAAAATAGGGCCCTTAGAAGTAGGAGGGCACATGTGCACAGGTTGCACATGCCAGGGCCGTCACTGATGGTGGTGGCTGCGGTGCTGTGGATGCAATGGTGGCGGGCGATGACAGAGGTGGTGGTGGATTATTAAGCAATAAGAATAAGAAAATTTTAGAAAAAAAAAAAAAAAAGAAATTTTGAAATGATCAAATAAGACGGAAAAGGAAAAGAGGGGAAAAAAAAGGGTACATTTTACTAGAAATAAAATTGGAATATTAAAAAAAAAAGGGGGGGTGGGGGCTTAAAATCAGGGAGTAATAAATAAAAAATTACTAAAGATAAAAATTAACGAAAAAAAAGAAAATGTAATAAAAATGGAGTTTGAATAAAGAAAGTATAAATAGCCATTTGTTCAAATGTATAGAAGGGTAAATATGTCATTTCAAAATAAAATACTAATAAAAAGGTTGACTTTCACGTTTGACTGTTAAACATGACATAAATTCTAAACGTTGCAGATTTCGAAAAAGCACTAAGGGGTCATTAGAAATTTTTTTTAACATAGGGGGAGGGTTATCCATAATTTTCAATAACCATGCGGGGGAGGGGGGAGGGGGGGGGGGGGGGGGTTGAGGTGTTTGCCCAAAATATAATTAATTTTTATTTTAGTCCATTACTTTATTCACATGAATTCATATAGATTTATTAGGGGAAACACCTCGAAACCCCCCTGTGGTTTTCGAAAGCTACAAATCACCCCCCTGTACAAAAAAAAAGCTATTCATCACCCCCCTATGCTTTTCGAAATTGGAACATCACCTCCCTGTACAAAAAAAAAAAAGCTACTCATCACCCCCCGTGCTTTTTCCGAACTCTGTAAAGTGACAGAAATGACCAATTTACCCTCACATTAACCCTCAAAGTACCTAAATTACCAAAAAAAAGTTTTTTTCATCAACCCTCAGTACCCAAATCCTGAACATATGATATCGTTCACTTCGTCAACTTGAAAACGAAAGATGAAGAAGTGAATGGTTTTTATAAAAAACTTTTTTTTTGGTAATTTGGGTATTTTATGTGTTAATGTGAGGGTAAATTGGTCATTTCTATTACTTTACAGAGTTCAGAAAAAGCACAAGGGAGTTATGAGTAGCTTTTTTTTGTACAGGAGGGTGATGTTCCACTTTCGAAAAGCACGGGGGGTGATGAATAGTTTTTTCTGTACAGGGGGGTGATGTGTAGCTTTCGAAAACCACAGGGGGGTTTTAAGGTGTTTGGCCGATTTATTATTTTGGAATATTGACAAAAATTATGATAAGAGAAAATGTATATATATTTATATTATCTCCAAAAAGATTTTTTTAAAATCAATTTTAAATGTAGTTAAATATTGATTAGAATGTTTTTTTCTAATCAAAATTAATTCTGTTCACATGAATTTACATATCAACCCTTATAGGACTTCTTTTTCTCTTCATATTATGGAAATAAAAAATATTGTAATATTTACATTTAACATCAAATATCATTCAACAATTTTTTGTTTGAATAACTTTAGCATTATCATTGGGCAAGGCCGCACATTGGGAGGCCAAGCACTTCTAGTGTATGTGTGTGTGTGAAAATATATGTTTTCCAATTTCTTATTAGATATGTGTTTTTTACATTTGCGATGATGTAAAAGAGTCCAAATTTATAAAATCGAATAGGGTCCTTTTATCTTCTTTTTTCTTTTTGGTGGTAGGAGCGGCCTTGTTTGGAGAGATTGAGAACCTCTCATTAAAAAACAAAGAAAACCCTCAAAGAAAAATACTTACTCCATCAGCCCAAAGTTGAAGATGGGGAAAGGAAGATGTTGGAGAAAAGGAGAAGATGATAGAGAGGGAGAGAAGGAGAGGAGGAGGAGGTTAGGTTTCTTTGAAAAGGGGTAATACTTGTTCTGGGTTACTTCACAAGTTAAACTGAAAACTTGAATACATAAATTGGTACGTGATGTCTCAGCATCTAAATTCAATACGTGCATGCAATAACCGAGATATTGCTGAAACTAATTAAATTTTATACGCGACTCATCGGACCATCAGATACGTTAAGTACAAATTTTTGTGTTTTTTTTTTATTATTGTGAAACATGTATAATGATATTAATAAATATATTGACAAAACTGTTGAAAAATATTAATTAAATTAAATTTAATTAATTAGGTAATTATATTTGTAGTAGGATTTGGTAATTTCCTGTTTAATTATTTTCTATTTATTTTAGGATGTGAATTTCTGAGTAGGATTTGGTAAGTAAATCCTAATTGGTGTTAGTTAATTGCATGCTCTACATAAAGGAGTCATGAGGCATAGATTTAGTACAGAGAAAATATAGAGATGAGATGTGAGAGGTTCTGAGGTCATGTGAAAAAATCACGCCTCAATATTGTGAGAAATCTTGAGGGCTTTGTGTACCCCCACTCCGTTTTCTAAAGCTTGGTTGTTATTATGTTTGGTATAAAGAGATTTATTTCCGGTGCAGGATATATTTTATGTTGTTTATATCCTACGAGTGTATCAGAGATTAAAAATGGCGAATGTCCATTTGTTGATCACGGTTTGTTCGGCGTGATAAAAGAACATTGGAGACTTTGGTCCAAATGATGAGTTGTGTGACGCCTTTTGAAGGTTTGAGTATGCCCTCTTTTGTTTTTCCTTATGGCATTAATAGGAGCTTGGTGGTATTTTATTTCTGAAAAAAAATAAATAAAACAGAAGTGTGTGGGTGTGGGTGAAAAATAAGTGCTTTGATACATTAATGGAACTTCCACTGCCACAAGAAAATCTTGTTGGTGTTTCGATCCAATTTTAGGCTATGACTATGAGCCTTTGTTCCTTTCGGAAAAATCTTCACTTACCCTGCAGTGACCCTCTCCTAAGTGGATGTACATGTCATGTGACACATCATCAAAAATCCAATTAGGAAAATCACTAACTAATCCAAATAATTAATGAGCAATAAATTTTCTCTTTCCTACTTCCTAATGCTATTTTTTTCAAGAGTTCCAACCTCTCTCTTCTTCTTTTCTTCTTTTCTTTATTTCTTTTTCCATTGTACTCATGCCACGGTAAGTTCTCCTCTTTCTTTATTATAGATTTTTTTTTTTAATTCTCTCTTTTCGGTCTTTTTCCATTTTTGTAAAAGTGAATATTGATTTACAATTTTTCTGTTTTTCACTCTTTTTTTTTTTTTCCTTTCCACGATGTTATTCTTCATCTCTCTTTATTTTATTTAAAAATATTCATTTACTTCTTATATATATATATATATGTATATATATTCTCTCATTCATTTTTTTTCTTTCATATTTATTCTTCTCTCTTTTTATATTTAATACATATCCATTTAATTTTATTAAAAATATTTAAGGGGTAAATTATTAAAATTGAAATTTTACAAGAAAATTTGTAATTTTAAAATACTTTTTTTTTACAATTAACTCTTTACATAATAATATATCGTGAAAAATTTCGTTTGACACAAGATTTTGTGGTAGTGCGGTCCTTCTTTTTTTTTTTTTTTTTTGTGGTACAAACATGTCATAATTTTTATTTAATAAAAAATATCGACTTTAACCTCAAAAATATCATATATACTCAGTGGCGGAGCCACATGCATAGATTTCCAAAAACTCACTTTTTTGGATAATAAATGTCATATTTCATTACTCAAGAGAGAATCGGTGACACAACCTGATCTGATAATAATCAGATACAAACAGTTAAAAATAAACTAAATCAAACATATACAGATCAAAACAAGTAGTAATTCATACAGATCTAACCAGTAGAACAAAAAAACCGCCATTGCGTTGGACAAATCACGTGCCGAAGTATGAATCCGATCTCGAATCTGCCACTAATCTTCTGATGAAAGCCCCTAACTGACTGAATCTTCACCTGATACTAATAAAATACCATTTATTTATGGGGGAGAAACTCCCGTTTATTCGGGGAGACAAGATCTCTACTATGAGAGAACAAAAAACTCCCATCATGGAAGAATACAAAAATAAACTAAATAGAAAATAATAGAAAAGAAATCTATTTCCCCC
Organism: Leptodermis oblonga; assembly: GCA_016801395.1. Taxonomy (NCBI): domain Eukaryota; kingdom Viridiplantae; phylum Streptophyta; class Magnoliopsida; order Gentianales; family Rubiaceae; genus Leptodermis; species Leptodermis oblonga. The sequence continues at coordinate 25,254,277 of CM028756.1, read as the reverse complement.
ATCTCCCATGGGAGGGAGATGAGGGAAGGAGATTAGAGAAGATGGAGGCTAGGGTTTGAGAGGAGGAGAGAAAAGAGAGAGGCGCGAGAAAGCCTTCCAAAAACTCACTTAATATAGTATACAATGTGTAAATTTAGGAATATTTGAGTAACTATCCCACCAAAAATTATAGTGATTAAGGGCAAAGTTAAAATTAACAAAATTAAAATACAATGCTTTTTAATTTGTATGCTTAAATTTCATAATCCTTCTTAATATCATAGAAAAGTAGTACTTATTTTAGGGGGGGGGGGGGGGGGGGGGGGGGGGAACAAATGTTAGACACTGGTAACTATTTTAAGGAGAAAAAAGAACAAACAAATATTGCGTATAAAATTTGTGCTTGTATATGACAAAAATGCAAGTTGTTAAAAAATATATTTGTCCTAAATATTTTATCTTTCTTGAGTTCAGGGCCTGGCTTCGCCACTGTATATACTGTATGCACAAAGTATTGTGTATCGCATGTAAAAGTATTGCTTGTTCCTTAAATAAAAAGGAATTTTTTTTTGTCTATAACCTCTGATGTATTGCGTTGCATATAACTTATGATGTATGAAATTTAGTTGTTGATCTATTGCTTACTTCTAAAAAGTAAAAAGAAGAAGTACGGCATGTAGTGAAAAAAATAGTAAAACAAAAGTGTCGATTATAAGGATTGGATTACCGGTTGTTCACAAAGTATCAAATGCAAAAAAGTTATTGTATGTAGTGGACAAATGACATGTTTTAAAAAGTATTTCTATTTCTAAAAAAAATAAAAATATGTGTTGTAAATCGTGTATGCTTATAGTGAGCGTACACCTGTCTAGAAGGAGACTCCTTTATAACATATCAAAAGTATTTACACATAATTGAATAATGTTTCAATACATATTCGTATGTTTTTTTTTAATTACATTTTTGTATGTTTTTATGTTTGTACACACACACACAAGTAATTTACTACAAATACTAAATTTTACATTTTATATACAAAAGATTTCTTTTTTTAATTGTAGGCAATAAATTTCGAAGTCACAATATCAATGTTGCAAATTAACCCTTTTATCACTCCACTGAATTCTCTTTCAATTAGATAAAACTATATTAATGATACGAAACCATAAAATCATGATGTATATATATACACACACGTATATGCATACCTACATGTATAGGTTTTTTCCAAAAAAGAAACATATATAGGTAAATATGAGACTAGGAGTGAATTATATATTTCATAAGAATATAAAGTTATGAAAATTGTTTAATTTAGAATATGACCTGAACTATAAAATCACAAAACCAAAATAAAATAAAGAAAAGAGTTTTTTTTTTTTTTAACATTTGCATACATTATTTTTTCGGTTATGTCAGTATTAACTCCACAATTTGCATTGGGGTAGAATATGAAGAGATTAGAAAGCAAAAGTATGAATTATTATTGATATAGATGTACGGAAAATAGAGATGAAGAGATTGTTTAGATTAGTTAGCAATTATGAATAGAGAGAGAAGATAGGAAGATGGGAATATGAATGAAAAAAGAGGATATTTACATTTAATGAATTGATGCAATATATGGCTTATTAGGCACCTGGCATGGAAGCCACATAGGAGAGGGTCACTGATCCTGAGGGTAAGTGTAGCACTCCCCGTTCCTTTCCTGTGTCTTTGTGCTATCGAGGTTTCCTTGATCAAAATTTGCATGCTTGATTCAATAATCAAAGTTTTTGTGTTGTCCTTGTTTGGCGTGCAATCATATTTGCATAATTTGATTTCCACGGCTATTTCATTCTAGAGTTCATAGCATCCGTTTTGTAGGCTTATTTGTCCATAGTCCCTTAAATTGTGGAAATAATTATTCTTTGGGTTTGACGTGAATTTTGTTATTTTGTGAAAAAAAAGAGTTTAAGGTGTTAATTATAGATTATTGCTGTTATTTGTACTGTTCTAAAATTAGTTGAGAGATTAAATTATACTTATGAGAGAATTCGGATGGAGACGAATCTCAGAGCAAATTATTTAATGAAATATATCAACGAGAATTTGCCGGATAAAGCTAATAATAATACAGTAAGTCGAGATAGTATGGCGTTGTGTCAAATTCATCAGGCTATCAATTCGTCTGTGTTTTCAAAATTTTCACAGTCGAAACTGTCAAGCAAGCAGGGGATTTTTGGAGAAAATTTATGAAGGTATAACCATGGTGCAAAAAAAATAAAGTTTTGAAGTTGAAAGAGACATTTTGGTCGTGCAAGATGAGAAATTATGAGACAGTTGAACATTATTTGTTAAGATTGTTGGAGATGAAAAAAGAAGAAGAAGAAATTAAACAGGTATATGTTTGATGAAGATCTTTTTGTGGATCGTGTTCTCAATACATTGTCCATAAAATTTGATTATATTGAGGCTTTGATAATTGAGTTAAAATATGTTTCATTACTTACTATAGGGGAATTTCAAAATATTTTGATCCATTAGGGAAAGAAGCAATTCAAGATAGTGTTTAGAGAAGAAGTTGTCAAATCCATGTTGTTACGAATTTGGTGCAAAATTTCCTCAACGGTGAATTCGACAGAAAAGCTAAAGACATGGAAGAAAATGATTGTGTTTATTCTCAAGATATTATTTCAGAAATTGTGGATGAAAGGGAAGATATGTTAAGCCAACAATGAAAAAGGAGGAGAAAATATATGTTTGGCAGTGCAAGAAGAAGAAATTCATAATGATGAATATGTGGAGAAAGTTAAGAGTGACTGTTTCGTTGTTGAAGAGACTATAATTGGAGGATAACACATGTGAAGAAATAATTGATCTTGAAATAGAAGGTGGATCCGTGACTGATGAAGAGTTTATTGAGTTTGGAAACATCAAGGATGAAGACATTGAAAGTGTTTATTTGGTCAAAGAAGAAAAATTGTTTGTATCACAGAACTAGAGCGAGAAATTGAAGTTGATGATCACGTTGAGAAAAGTGATCGTGTGGCTATTGAAAAAGTTGCTGAGTTGGAGCAAGAAAATCTAAGATTACTCAAGTCGACTCATATTTAGTACAGAGTCTGATCAATTTGAGGAAAACAAAGATAAAATCTAACAATGGGGCCTTAGATTTGCCAGGACATTGTTGACGGTATTGACGAGGTTAGCAATGTCTGTGGGAAGCTTTGTTTTGAAGATGAATGAGTTGATATGAATGAATTCTTTGACCATGATGAGAAATTTGATGCTTTACTCAAAGTTCAAGTTTGTGTTCACATTAAATTTGAAGGTGATGCCTCGAATTTGTGAGAATATTTTCAGCATTTGCAAGGTTGATTACGAGGTTGAAGAGACAACTTGCTTGGATGAGGAATTGGTAGACATGAATAAGTTCTTTGATAAAGATAAATTTTCACAAAAGATTCATGGAAAATACAAAGTTGTCTCAACGGGGAATATGAAGGTAGAGGCGAAGAACAAGTATAAGCTAGTGTTGCATGTGGCCTACATAGCAAGAGAAATTTCAACGGAGACTCAAGCACATGATGGCATTGGAGTGTTTTTTTATCAAGTTTGGTTTAAGGAGGATATGTTGAAAAATATTAATTAATTAAATCAAACTTAATTAATTAAGTAAATATATTTGTAGTAGCATTTAGTAATTACTTGTTTAGTGGTTACCTATTTATTTTAGGAAGTAGTTTTTTGAGTATGATTTGGTAAGTGAATCCTAATTGATTTTATGTAATCGCATGGTTTATATAAAGGAGTCATGGGACATAGATTTTAGTACAGAGAGAATTACAGATCAGATATAAGAGGTTGTGAAAGCATGGATAGAAAATCTTGCCTCAGTGTTGTGAAAAGTCTTGTGGGCTTTGGGTACCTCCACTCCGTTTTGTAAGACTCTGATTGTTTTATCACCCAAAATTGGAAAGTTACCTTTTTTCCAAATGCAGACTTGTTTGACAGCCTTTTTTCCAACGGTCAATATTTTGGAACAGTGAAAACTGAAAAAAAATATTCCTTCCTTCACCAACTGTTGATATGTTCTTCAGCATTTATTTGAGAAGGTAATTGTGTGCATTTACTCACACCCAACTGAGTACTTTCCCCGAATCTCAATTACCCGCATTGAAAACTCTATCGTTCTTGGAAGGGCAGGGTAGCAGTGAAGGCAGAAGTCAATTGCAAGGTGCGAATTGTTACTCTTTCTTCGGTTTGTCTCGCTTTCTAATTCTTCTTCCCAAATTCCTTTGATGCGTTGTAAGTTTAATCTAGGCCTTGGGCTCTTCCTAATGTTGATGCATGTTGCAACAAACAGTTCAATGTGCTGAAGTTTCTTCCATTCTCTCCCGTAAGGCCACCCCCAGGGATGATCCTTACACTTTTAACACTTATAAGGCTCCAGTGCAAAACAAAAGAGGCTCACTTTTATATTTATACTTTTCAGTTTTCACATAAAAATTAATTTGGGTCTAAAACAAAAAATTTTAAAATTAAATCTACTAATACATGTTAGTATATTTAAATAATTTTGGACCCTTTAAATTTTGGGTCCTGGACGGTTGCACGGGCTGCACTGCCCTTAGGGCTGACCCTGGCCACCCCTACCCCCTTGGTTTCTTGGAATTTTGGGGTTTTCTACACCCTACCTACAGTCTACCACCTTCGTCCCGTTCAACAATATTCAACACTGGAGGTAATTATCTACCAAAATTTATTCGTAAGATATTCATTTGCATGTAATTTGGGTTTCATACTTTGATTTGCAGTGTCCCAATTTTGTATTGTTTTTAATGTTGGTGATGGAAACCGAGTCCTGGATTGAACTTCATACTTGTGAAATTTGCTAGTGTTATTTTGTTGCACAAACTTCGTGTTCTATCCCCTTTTCAGTTGAGCCGTATCAAAAATAGCTATTTCTATAGCATTTATTTGCTAAATTATTACATGTCGGTCACCAGTTTTTTGGTTCTTTTTAAGAGTACTTGTTATTTGGTTGTTTCTAATATCTTTAATCATCCTCAATTTTGGAAAATGGGAGAGAAAGTGCTCTAAAACGTTTACTTAATTTATTTTTCAAACCTTATATGTTCTTTTTGTTAAAGCTCTTAAAGGAACATATTCCACATTTGTGATGTAGAAACCCCTCTCTGTAAGTTTTTTTTTTTTAGGCTGCTATGTAGTAGGATATTAACTACAGTTTTTTGAAAAATACTCTCAGTGGGAGGTGTTTTACAGGACTACTCTTGATAACGTTATTTACTTTTAATGGGTAAATGTGAAGAGGACTTCTCTGGCAGGAAAGCCACGTTAACAACAGGGTTATGTTGTACAACCACGACAAGTATGTCTCGTATATTTCTGTAAAAAACACCTTTTTGCTTGAATTTTGGCTTTCTACACTATGATTACCTGCTTCATGCTATAGGCATTTATCATAAAGGGGAACCCCCTTTGTCCCCAATTAGCATCACTCATTCTGTAACCGACTCGTATGTTGTACAACTTTTGCACAAAAAATGTTGTACAACTTTTGCACAAAAAATTACGAAGAGACAGAGAAGTCATAAAATGAAATATTATATACAATATTTGTAATTATATTATAGGACTACCAAATCTTTCACTACTATTTCTCAGGACATGGCTGTTGATGGTGAGAGGATGGATCCTCATGTTCTTGCGCATTTCATTTATCTCATGATGGAAGAGAAAGACAAATAAGGGTTGAACTCAAACTCATTCACAAGGCATCAATTTGAAGAAATGGCTAATGAGTCATTTCTGCGTGAGTCATTTCTGCGAAGGAAGTACCACTACGTTCGAACTATTTGGCGCTTGTATAAAGACCCCCGTGAGCACCACACCGGTGTTGGTTTGGACCCAGAGACTGGGGCTATCATTGCATCTGATGAGCAGTGGGCATCTTGGATATTCTTGCATAACATGCCAATCCTGTATCAGATTCAGTTTAATATGCAGATTATTTTAAATCTAATAGCTGTAAATGGTTAAGTATCATAATAGTAAGCATTCATTGAGCTGGTGCCTCCATTAACTGCATTGTGTTTATAACAGTTTTCTTGCACTTTCTAGTTTCGTGTATATTTTGTTTCTTGCTTACTTAGCAATTAACTGATTTGTTGAAAACCACTACCTTAAAAGATCAAAATTCATCTTCTCATATTGTTTTTTCACATATTAATATTCAATTTTAATAATTCTTCACTGACTCCAAACAATTGAAGGGTATGAGTAAATTTAGTTGCAATTGGTTGATTATGTTTGATGTATTTTGGACGTTTTTAAAACTACAGTGTTTATGGTTCTGAAACTAAATTGAAAATAGTCATTCTCTACAGTTTTCTATGCTTTAAAAGTAGTCATTCATTGCCTTTTCTTGGCTGCATGTTATCTTGAAGTGGTTAAAATTGTACACTTTTTTTTGGCTTTCAAGTTTCTTGTCAAACAAAGTTGAGGACTTGTTTCATCAATTGATTAAATTAAATGGGCCATGTAGTTTCAACAATAGAATGCCAATGTTATAGTTAAAATGTCTACTATAATTACACTTTAATCAGTATTGGGGGCTAATTTGACTACAACCTACTTAATAAGTATTTCAATTAATGGATATTTTGGTCACCATTGTAATAGCGGTTAACGAATCAATTCTTAATAGATTCTTACAAAGGATTTTAAGAATTCATAGAATATAAATAATCATGTTCTCATGTGCTGCTAATTATGTTTATGTTTAAGCAATTATATGTGTTTGAACTTTGCAGAGAAATCCAGAGTATAAGAAGTTCAGAAATAACGGATGTCCACACTATGGTGAGTTCACTAAAATTTTTATGCCAACTACTGCAACTGGTTATCTCAACATTGAACAAGGACATGCCCCAAATAACTCTGATGAAGAGAGAGCCATATAGAATCAACTCTTCCCACAGGATGCTCCCCAGATATACTGGCAACCAGCAGACAATCCTGTGGGTCAGGGCCAAGGGAGTTTTGAAGTTGGAAGCTGTTCTAGAAAAATAGGTAAAAGGGTTGCAACCAGTGAAGGCAAGAATTTGGGTCGTTCCTCTAAGAAGAGCCGGGATGACTCGATTGGTTTTGCCTTGGAGTGCTAGGCAAAGAAACAACTCATGCTGCAAGACAATGCTGATCCAACTGTAACTGTAGCAGAGTGCATGTCTATTCTGAATGACATGTGTATCCCTGATGACTCCACTTTCATCAAGGCAACCAAATTCTTCCATGATCCCATCAACCGTATCATTTTCAAGATGTTTGAACCCTCCCGTCGTTTGGCTCTCATCCAGTAGTTTTAAATTTGACGATGCAAAATGTCGTGATGCACCGCTACGTACTATCATTCCTTTTCTTTTTTCATTGCTGTGAGTGTAGTTTTTACTTATCTGTTTACGTAAACAAACGTTGCAAGTGCAATTTTGTTCATCCCTGAACTTGTGGTCGGCTTTGTAACATCATAGGTCTATATCCCATATTCCTGTACTTTCTATTTTAATCTTGGACTTTGTGCTCTTGTTTCAGAATCCATATTATCATCTTCGAGTTATGTTGTTTCTATATTTGAGTAAATTTGAGCGTGAAGTATTTACACTTGCTATTATCTAGTCTAGGCTTATACATACCAGAAATGTTCTGAACTGGGGCTTTTGGGAACTTGTTAATATCGTTTTCCACATTTTCGTTCCTAGTGTCTGCTGCTATTCAGTACTGGATTCACGCTTGTTTGTTTTGTTTTTCTTTTTTAATAGCTAGTTTATTGAGAAAAGTATTGATTAAAATCAAATTTTAAGGGTGCAGTTGCTGCCAAGCTTGATGAAGGTACTATATGTGTGCCTAGATTATTCTACCCAGACTGTTTCAATTTCATAATTTCCACATCTATCACTATCTGTATGGTTGAAATGATGCATTTTTTCATGAACCAATGTTATGAATGGTTAATGATGAAGCCGAGTTTTTCGGTGAGGGTCTTCGGGTCGGATCCGCTCCGATCCGTCAACTTCAATACCTGTAGAATAATTAAACTAAGTTTCCTATTAGTTTCTATTTCCTATTCGGTTTATGTTTCCTATTCGTTTGTTTCCTGTTTGGTTTCGTATTTGTTTTAGGAAACCTAATTGTTTTAGGAAATAGTTGCAATCTGAATCAGTGTAGGATTCATGGATAGTTTAGCCTATAAATATATGTCTTGGGTTGCCATTGTAATCACAGAGAAAATTACAAAGATTAAAATAAAAGCCTTTCGGCTGTTTGGTACGAAAGAAATAAAGCTTCTTTTCAGTTTTGGATTAAATTCCGCCGCTGTTGCTCCAAAATTAAATTGGTTAGAATTGTATTGGTTTGCGTGCATTGCTTTGAATTGATTCTACGATTGAATTTGTTTTGTCTAGTGCACATCCTCCGTTGTGATTCAATTGAAGTTTATTCAATTGGATTTGTTATTCGGTTTCGCTTTCGCTTTCATCGTCAATCGCACAGCCTATTTTGTTTAATTTTGTGGGTTAATTTATTTTGGGTCCTACAATACTTGTACAAATCGGGGACTTCTCGCGATTAAGGTCCGATGCCAAAGTTTGTATCTTAAACATAGGAGAAATATAGTAATATATATAGAGAGAAAGTGGTACCAACACAAGTACAGAAATGATCAAAGGAGTACACCCGCCTCCAAAGGGGCCGGAAAAGTCTTTGGAGGCGGGTGCAACATACACCCGCATCCAATAATTAACTATTGGATGCGGGTTCCAACCTTCCACGGGGGCATGCTCATGCACAGGCAACTTGCTTGATTTATGCACAGGTACCATCTCCACTTGCATGCACGGGTACTATCTCCACTTGCATGCACGAGCTCTCCTTCACTTGCATGCACGGGGTTTGCATGCACGAGCCTCGCTCCACCTTCAACCTTAAACAGAACAACGAACAAGCTCTCCAAAAGTCGTGGTTCTTTTGAAGCATCGTTGTCCCACCGTCTTCATTTTTAAATAACTTGTTTTGATTAAGCGCACCCCTCCCCGGTTTGTCTCAATTGAGTTATAAATTTTAGTGTCGTTGAAACGCGTGCTGAACTCCAAGTGATGAGATGAGGGTTTCACCGTTCCCCCCCCCCCCCTGTCTCACTGCTGTTTCATCAAAATGTGTAGCCTTAGGATTTCCACACCGTTGCTGCATCGTCGAGTCTCCCCCTTTTAACTCCAAATTGAAGAGAGTAGAGGCCTCTCCAATTTTAACAAACATCCTCGGGATTTTCACCTAGTTGCGGATAGTCGAGCCTCCACCTTTTAACTTCAAATTAAAGAGAACACAGCCCCAGCCTCGGCATTTCCATGCCGTTGCGGTGTCACTGAGTCTCCTCTTTTTTTTCTTCAAATCAAAGAGAGTAGAGAATTTTAACAAACATCCTCGGGATTTTCAGGCCGTTGTGGCATCGCCGAGCCTCCACTTTTTGACTCCAAAATAATAAAGAGAGAACAACCCATTTCGGGATTTCCATTCCGTTGCGGCATCCACGGGACTCCGCCTTTTTACTTCAAATCGAATTATGCACGGGCTCATCCTTGGATTCTCTATTTTTCACCAGCACCCTTGAATAGGGCTTGCCCGAAAGACCTGTTCCCTGTGCCAAGGATAGATGGGTTAGTCGACTTTATCGCAGGATTTCATTTTCTATGTTTCCTTGACACTTACAAGGGATACCATCAGATTTTCCTCCACGAGGAAGACGAGGAAAAAACCTTTTTCATAACAGAGAAGGGTACCTACTGCTACACGACCATGTCGTTTGGTCTGAAGAACGCAGGGGCCACTTGCCAGCATTTGGTCAACAAGATTTTCAAGCGTCAGCTGGGTAGGAACATGGAAGCGTATATTGACGACATGCTCGTAAAAAGCAAAAATGAGGAAGCCCTGCTGAGCGACCTCCGGGAAGTGTTAGAAATTTTAGTGGCTACAAGGATGAGGTTGAACCCCGCCAAGTGTGTCTTTGGGGCATCCTTCGAAAAGTTTTAAGGTTACATGGTCTCGGAAGACAGAGTATCGGCTAACCCGGAGAAGGTTCAAGCTGTGATGGAGATGAAACTGCCTAAAACGGCCAAGGAAGTACAAAGGCTAACGGGGAGGTTAGTAGTGTTAAATCGTTTCTAGGCAAGATCAGCAGAGAGGGCGCTGCCCTTCTTCAGGGTATTGAAAAAGGCAAACAAATTCTGTTGGGGGGAGGATTGCAAGAGGGCGTTCTAGGAGTTGAAAGAGTATCTAGCAGAGCTCCCCCGGCTGTGTATGCCACTCCCCGAAGAAGAACTATGTGTGTATATGGCTGCAACGAGCTCAGCGGTAAGCGCGGTGCTGTTTAAGGAAGAGGGAAGAGTGCAACGACTGGTGTATTTTCTAAGCAAGGTCTTACAGCCAGCAGAAAGGAATTATGCCCCCATCGAGAGCTCGCGTTGGCACTAGTTTAAGCGGTCAAGAGATTAAATCCATACTTTGAATCGCACCCTGTTATAGTATACATGGATACCGCCCTTAGACTCGTCATGACCAAACCCGGAAGTTCAGGCATGCTCATCAAGTGGGCGATTGAGTTGGGGGAGTTTGAGATAAGTTTCAAGCTTAGAGCGGCGGTCAAGGGGCAAGTCTTGGCAGATTTTATCGTGGAAGATGTGACAAAAGAGGAGGCCCGGGGGGAAGCGGGACCCGGCGATGGTCAGGAAAATACGGTCAAGGAAAAGATAACCCCGAAAGTGTGGATGCTGTTTTATTGGATGGGGCGTCGGGAAAGTCAGGAGCGGGGGTCGGGTTAATCCTCACTTACCCCAGTGGGGAAAATTATATGTACGCCCTGCGTTTCTATTTCCCGGCAACCAACAATGAGGCAGAGTACGAGGCAATGGTGGCGGGTTTGGAGCTAGCACAACGAATGGGAGTCAAGGCCTTAAAGGTGTGTTCAGATTCTCAGTTGGTGGTCAAGCAAGTGCTAGAAGAGTACGAGGCCAAAGATCTGGAGTGAAGAGTTACGCCGAGTTGGTCCAATGTCTGTTGGAATCCTTCCCGTAATGGGAAATAGAGCGTGTACCGAGGAACAAAAATTTGAACACCGACGCTTTGTCGAAATTGGCATTGTCGGTGTTCTCCCACCTAAGCAAGCCGGTTATGGTAGAAAGAGTGGGACAACAAAGCAATGCGAGGCAGGAAGTCATGAAGGTTGTGGCTGAAGAAGATTGGAGAACCCCGATCAAGGCGTTCCTCTCCGAGGGAACACTCCCGGAACCTCAAAGAGAGGCCCAGCGCTTGAGAATCAAAGCACAACAATACCAAATATTAGGCGCGGATCTGTACCGATGATCGTGGTTAGTCTCACTATTGCTTTGCGTAGGGCCGAAAAAGTTGGAAGCTCTTCTAAAAGAAATCCATCAAGGTATCTGCGGGGGTCACTTTGGGGCTAGAAGCCTGGCGCAAAAGGCCATGACCACAGGTTTTACTGGCCTACCATGTTCAATGACGGAAAGGACCTGGTCAGGAGCTGCCGGCAGTGCCAGATGCATGCCCCAGTTGTCCACTCCCCGGCCACAGAGATGACTGGCATAATAGCCGCTTGGCCTTTCGCAGAGTGGGGCATTGACATTCTAGGGCCCCTCCCCAAAGCAAAAGAGGGGGGGGGGGGAGGGAGGGGTCCAATTCCTGGTAGTGGCAATTGACTACTTCTTGAAGTGGATAGAGGTGGAGGCAATGGCCAGAATCCCGAGTTCCAAGGTAGCACGGTTCCTCATGAACAATATCGTGTGTCGTTTTGGTATCCCAAGAACGGTAATCTCAGATAATGGTATGAAATTATTGGCAGAGTTCGCGAACACATGCGCCCATCTAAGCATCCAACAATGGTTTACATATGTAGCCCACCCCCAGGCCAACGGGCAAGTGGAATTGACAAACAGGACCATTCTCCACGGTCTGAAGCGGAGATTGGAAGAGGCATATGGAGCTGGGAGATGAAGGTGGTTGGATGACCTCTCATCCGTGTTATGGGCATATCGAACAACGCCGCGGACAACCACGAGAGAAACTCCTTTCGGTTTAGTTTATGGAGCAGAAGCGGTAATTCCCCTAGAAATCACCAGGTCGTCGGCCCGAGTGTTGTTGTTCGACCAACTGGAGAACATAGCCTGGGTAAGGACAGAGTTAGATTTGGCTAAGGAAAGGAGGGAGCAGTCTTACCGCAAGCAAGCAAAATATAAGCAAAGCATCAAGAAGTACTACGACTAGAAGGTCAAGGCCCGGGCATACCAAGCAGGGGACTTGGTCCTCCGAAAGAACGTGATTAGTAAGGCGTAACCCGGGGGGAAACTCTCTCCAAATTGGGAGGGACCATACTATGTCATAGAGGTAAGAGACACGGGGAATTTCCGTTTGGTAACTATGACGGGGGCAGAAGTGGTGGGCACCTGGAATGCCGATAACATCAGGAAGTTTTACCCATAACCCGGCCAAAGAAGGAATGCGAAGTAAGGAGAATGGCTTATGCGACTGAAGGTTCCAGTAGTTAAGAAGGGTATGACAACTCGTGTTTTTGATTATAGGCTTCCCCGGGTAAGGCAAAATAGTTTTAGTTAGAAGTGGTTAGCCAGTGTTCCCTTTTTGTAAAAGCTGACCCAGGGGTGAAATTGTCTTGTGCAAAAACGCATGTATTATGTCTACAGTTATGAGTAGAAATTAATGTTATGGAAAACGTGCATTTGCTAGAATAGCAGTAGAAGCCAGTTTTGGCGAGAAATTATGCAAAGAAAATATCCCGAAAAGACAAGGACAGACGCGAACATAATCATGAATGATGGAGCACGGGGGTAACGCGAGTACAAAAAATTACAAAATGAATATATATATATATATATATATATATATAAACACACAAACAAACAAAACAACAAACAGCAACAGCAGAAGAACCCCGAAGGGAGGACATATTTTTTACCTATTAGCCGGAGTGTTATTATCTTCCTCTGAAGCACACTGATCCTCATAGGATCCTTCCGAGTCAGTAAGATGTACGGAGGGCTCCAAAGTCGGGGTTGTATTGGCAACAGAAGGATTGCTGGAAAAAGTTGCTGGCGGGGTGGGTACGCTTAAGCCAAAATCCCGAGCCATCTGGTGAGCCTTGGCAAGGGCTAAGGCTCAGTTCCCATATGAAAGGAAGTACCGATCGCAGTTGGGATGGCGCTCGGAGGCGGGAAGATTTAGGCCTCCCGTCTGTGAGTAAGCCTGGGTGAATCCGGCCATTTAGGCAAAAACAACAGCGTCGGTGAAGAACTTCAGCATCTCAGGCGATCCCACGAAGTCGTGGACGGCGGTCCAACCTTTGCTTAAGGCAAGGTCGCCCTCCCGGGTCATTCCAACCAAGCTGCTCTCGGCCTTTGCCTGCGCTTCTTTGGCTATAATACGGGCATGGTCAGCTTTAGCCCGAAGATCCTCAACGGTGGCATTCTCAACCTTCGCAGCCTTACGCTTAGTCCTAGAGGAGTCGCAGGACTTGACACCCTTTTTCAACTCCTTCTTCAAGGACTTGACAGTAGCGGTAGAGGCTTGGAGCGCATCCTTAGCTTTTGTTTTCTCTACTAAGGCATCCCGCTCCTTTTCTAGGGCCTTCTATTCCTACTTCACAGCATCTTCCCGGTCTGCCATGGCTTGTCGCCGCCCCTCTACCTCGCTCAGGATACGCGTGGTAGAGCCGCGGACAGCGCTTGAATGCGGCAATCACCCTGTGCCCGGGCCTTCTCTCCAAGGGCTAGGTTCAGTGAGCACCGTGTTATGGTTCGTCAAAGTCTCAACCCGACTTTGTAGACTCGCCTCCCCACTCTCCAAACTTTGAGTATAGGATTCGATAGCCAACGGCCGTTGGGAAAGACCTGTAGCATACTCGCCAACCTAATAAAGCAGGTACGGCAGTAAGCGTCATGAAGCATAAAAACCAAAACATAGGAAGTGGATTGAAGCAAACAAAGTCAATAAGCATGGAGAAGGGAAGAGGATGACTTACAGTCTTTTGGTGGTCAGCAAGGTCGGCCTCTACGTCCTCCAACTGTTCAGATAAGGTTGCAGTGAAGTTCTGGATCGACTGGAGACTAGCCCGAACATCACCAAGCTCCACGCTACACGCATTCTGAGTCTTCAACTCCTCGGGGATTGCCCGGGTAAGCTCCTTCAGGGGGAGAGTGTCGAAGGCTAGAGAAGGATAGTTAGCCAATGGGCGAAGATCGAGTAGGGGCCAGGCCCGCAGCGGCAGGCGATAACTCTTGGGATATAGGACCATGAGAGTCTCCCCCGAAGAGGGGTCAACTTGACCCCGACGATGCCTACTGGCAAGAAAGAGGGGGAGGTAGGGCATTAAGGCTGGGTTCCAAGTGCGGCTTGACGACCCTTCGCCGGTATGCCGAAGAGGGAGAGAGGTCCAGAGCTTCCCTACTCAGGGAGTTGCTAGAACTAGTTGTAGCACCATCGGCCCCGCCATCGATGGGGTTTGCAGTTGGGTCCTCTACAGAAAGCACATTCTCCACCCTCATGGTAAGCTCATAAAGCTCGAGGGTGGTGATTAGGGACCCACGGGGACTGGATGTAGGCTCTCCCTCACGGTCGCTGGGTCCCTCCAGAATCGTAGAGGCAGAAGGCGGGGGAAAGACCACTAGTCATGTACAACCTTCTGACATTTCTCGCGACGAAGGGAGACGTTAGGTGGATAAGAGTGAGAGCTGTCTTCAGGACACACCCCATCCTGGGCGGGGAGTATTTGGAGGAAATCGCTCCCCGGAGAAGCAAGTTCATAAGTAGCAGGGTCGGCCGTTTCAGTTTTTCAGGGGATGGCCTCCCGAAAGCAGTCTTTAGGCGTCCCGCGCTTGGTGGCAAGGGGTGTGAAAACTTCCGGATCTGGAGGTGAGGCGACCTTAGTCGGGGCACCCCTCTTTCGGGAAGGGCAGGGGCCAAAAGGAGCCTTGGGCTGTTTTTGTTTTCCTTCTGGGGCCGGGCGCGGAGAAGACTCGGGGAAAGTCGGGGGAACTTCAAGCATGGGAGGAGTGGCAAGGGAAACGGTGCTGATGTCAATGCCCCGGGCAAGGATTGCCAAGGCGGCTTCGTTAGCAGTATCCCAGAATGTGCCTCCAAAGGATAGCGGAATATATTACTATATGTAAAAAATAAATAAATAAAAGAAAAACAACAACAACAACAACAACAAAGTTTGGGATTGAATGAAGAATGCGGGAACAACACAGACATTGCCGGACTAGTTTTGCCGCCTTGCTCCACCCGACCCACTTCAGTTTCTCCTTCCCGCCTCCAGCAAATAGCGGCACCACAAGTTTGTCTTAGGGTCACAGGTAGGCATGGGGAGCCATGCGGCAGACTCGTTCCAGAAGATCGGTAACAGGGAGTCTTTTGAGGACACGAAGAAGAACTTGACCTTCCAATCGTCAACTTTGCCCGGTAAGCGGGATACAACCTGACCGCGCCCACCAGGCGGTCAGTGATGGCCGACAGTATACCAGTCCCCAGCTAGGGCACTGAGAGAAAAATGTTCCAGAAAGAGAGCGACGGTCGGGAGCACAAATAAGTCCCGACACATATCGCAGAACCCGAGAATGTTGCGAATTGAGTTGGGAGTGGGTTGGGCCACTGCAATCGACCAGTACTCCAAAAGCTCGACCAGGAAGACAGGTGCAGGCAGCCTTAACCCACTACTAAGGTGTTTGGTATACCCGACGACCAGCCCATCGCCGGGGGCATAGGCGCGGTCGTCACTCATAGGAACTACAAGCCGGATTTTGAGTGGAATGTGGAATTTTTCCCTCAACCCCTGCAGATCTGACTCCTTCAGGTGGGAAGCGATGTCGGCCGCGGTCTGGGAAGAGGCCCCCGTCTTTTTCTGGGGTTTGGGGGGACGGGAAGGGCATGCAGCCTCGAAGGGGTCGGCAGGAGCACCTTTTGACAGATGGGCCGGCAGCAGGCTCCGGTCAAAACTGGGTTCGGAAGAGGAAGAGTGGGTCAAGGGTGCAGAAGAAGAAGAAGAAGAAACGGAGGCGTCTGCAGACTTACCGGAGTCCATGGCAAAACAGTAACGACAAGAACTAATAGTGAGCGGGATGAAGTTGACCGAAAAACCTGCGCGTGTGGTGAAAAATTTAGCGGAAAGGAAACCGACAAACAAAGGAGCAAGATGTGAAATTTACCTTCCTTTATATAAGAAAAAGGGGGCACGGATCTGAGGAAGATGCGACAGAATGGTGACAGGATAAGAACGGATACGGCGGCGGTAGGAAAGTAATGGTGGTAGCATCAATCGGTAGGGAAGGCAAAGTGACAACAGAAAAGACGGGGCTACTCATTTAAAATGAAGAAGAAAAGGGGGAAAAACGAGGAGGCGGTTCGCTATGATGAAAGGTGGTGCATGATAAGACCAGGAAGTCGTAACCCCAGCCTCGAGGCAGAGGCCCATCTAGCCCAGGGCTTGGGGGGTGGGTAAGGTTCGGGCCTCTCGGCTCAAACCACATTGGCAATAAGCTAGCTGCTCCAAAAACCCAAAATTCAGGCCTAGCCCAAGAGGAAGGACCCAACGGGCTAAGACCATGGGGTGCTCAGCTCGATTCACACAGTGACGGTGGAGGAGATGTTCGCCTAAAGCCGCTCCATGACGCGACGTGAGTACGGCCCCAGACGGCGTAGATCCGGAGGGAAAAAGAGAAAGCCCGGGGGTGTTTACCCAATAGGTAAGGAGAAGGACCGGACCTTCTCCTTCTCTATAAATAGCAGACTCTTCTCCATGGAAGGAGGTAACAGTTTTCTGGCTCTAAAGTAATAGTATACTTTTTATTCCATCAGGATGATCTAACTTAAGCTTCGGAGTGCTAACGGGGATTTATCCCCTCCAAGCTCGTCCTCTGTTTCAGGTGTGCCTTAGTACCTCGGCGGGCCCCGTCCGGCCAGTAGAGCCTCGTCACTTTGAAAATGTTCAAATTTTTTATTAATTTTTAAGTATAACAACTAAAATAATTAAATTAACAAAAAGAAAAATTCACATATGTCATTATTGTTTTATAGATAGATTAATTGTGTACATATTATTATGGTAGTAAATATAGAAAAGTTTTAAAAAGAAAATAAGTTTCTTTATTGGAATAAAGTTTTTTCAAGAACAATACGAAAATGAGGAAGTATTACATTTTGATTAATTTGTGGTTTAAATTAATTTTTAAAATACTACAAGTAAATTAAAAATGTAAAAATATGCAATTCAGGTAGGGAGTACCGTCGACGGCAACTCTGAGAACGGATTTGCGGCGAGATGTGGACGAAAAGCTAAACAAGGTGGTGGCTGTTGGTGGTCCTTTTCCAATGCGAGATAAAAAGCGGCGGACGGGACCCTGCATCACAAGAAATTAGAAAAGAGCAGTTCTAAGAAAAATTAAAACAAAAATCGAGAAAAAAAATGATAGCAGAGCAGTTTGGTAATAAAAGTAAAATAATGGAAAGGTAAAACAAAAGAATTCAGATGATTGACAAAATATCATTTATTTTTATTTTTTTGAAAGGTTTACGACGAGCAAATAAATTTTCAAATGATAGTGTCAATTTCGATAATATAACCAAATATTTGTAACCAACGCTTCAATTCACAATACCTCTTATAAAAGAGTCATATTTGTAATGATAAACTACTCAACTAATTAATCTCAACTCATTTATCTCAACTCATGTGACATGTATTTATTAGTTACATTTTTATAAAATAATTATTAATATCACATAAGTGCCCAACGAATGCATGCCACATGAGTTAAGATAAATTAGTTGAGTAGTCTATCATTACTCTTGTAACATTATATTACTTAAACAATACTTGTAATTAGACCCAAACACAGGTGTTAAATAGAGTACTGCATTTACTAAAAGCAGTACCAATATAATAATAAAAAAATAAAATGACCATAAAGACCTTAAGCAACAAGTAGTAGTTTTACTTCTTCTTTTTTTCTTTCTTTTCATCTCCCACTTTTCGGAGATAAGCAGCAGAAAAGCTTCAACAACAATTTTTACCTTTTTTTTCCCCCAATTTTTCCCTTACCATCACACTAATAATAATAATTAATTATTCATTCTCTAAATAAAAAAATATTACTAAATGTTTAAATTTAAAAAATAATAAATAAAATGTGTTGTTATTGTGATTTATTGAAAATGAGTAAATTACGATATGTGAGTATTTTTACATACGAGTTGTATTTTAATTTATAAATGTGTAAATTTAAAAAATACTTATTTAAAATGTATTTATAATTAAAAATTTTTTTAAAAAAAAACATGCCCCAGGCCACCGCGGCCTGGGGTTATGGGCTGCCCAGGCCGCGGTGGCCTGGGCCAGTCCATACACCAGGCCGCGGTGGCCTGGGGTGTTCTTTTTTTGTTTTTTTAATGTTTTTTCAGTTTTTTAAAATTATAAATGCATTTTAAATTAATATAGTTAAAAATTTAGATATATGAATATTTTTATTTGGAACAATAATAATTAATTATTATTCGTATTAAAAACATTTTCTTATTAGATAAAAATATTTTACATAAGCTTGGGGTGTTTTCTTTCTTCCCTTTATTATGTTTTTTTTTTCCAGTTTTTTAAATTATAAATTTATTTTAAACCCTAAATAAAAAATATTCATAAATGTCTAAATTTAATATAAAAAATTACTATTATTCGTATTAAATACAATTAGTATGTAAAAATACTCATTTGTCATAAAATACATATTTTCTACTACATAAACCCTAATCTCTAATTAAAAATCCATAAATCCTAAATAAAAAATATTCATAAATGTCTTAATTAAAAAAAATGCTAATCTAAAATGTATTTATAATTTTAAAAAAAGAACGGGGAACTTCAAGCCGGTGCGGCCTAGGTTTCTTCCAACCCAGGCTACAGTAGGAGGAGAAAAGAAAGAGAAAGAAACCAAAAAAAAAAAAAAAAAAAAAAAGAACAAAGGACTATTTGGTCATTTTTATTTTTTAATATTAAAATGATACTGCATTTAGTAAAATGCGGTATTGCATTTAACAATGCCCGACTAAAAGAGTATAAGGCCTTGTGTGGTATGATTTCCAAAACATAGTTTTGAGATTTATTTTGATTTTATAATATTAAAATTGTATTGAGAATGTAAAAAGGTGTATTGAAAAATGTAAAAAGGTGTATTAAAAATGATAAAAAATTATTATAAAATTAAAACTTTTCTCAAAATCATGTTTTGAGAATCAAAACAAACATGGCCTAATTTACATGGTGGTTTGAGAGGTGACATCAGATGCCGTTAATTTCGAGCTCGATTCCTCGTGAGAATCAGTAAAAGGCCCGTTTGAAGTTGAGGTGCTGAACTGTTCCCAATTAATTACAGAATATTATTCCAACTTTTTTCTCCAACGGGCCGGAAATAGCAAATTTGGAAAAGGAATCAAGTCTTTATTTATTCCAGACGCACTCACGACCCCCACGACAGCGCCATCTTTTGACGTTTTGACCCCACGAAAACGCGGAACCTTCGAACAGTTGTTCCTTTCCTCTCCCCCATTTCCCAAACTACCCCTCCCCCGCGCCTCCTTATAATCCATCTCTTGATTCTCTCCAACTCCAACCTACTTCGGAATTCACACCAGAGAGAAATTTTGGTTTGAGAGAGAGAAAATTGAGATGAAATTTAAGAAGCCCACCTTCCCCTTGTTCTTCCGGAGATTGAACAAGAAGAGCGGTGGAAGTATCCCTAGTGACGGCGCCGGAATCGGTGTCGGGGCTAGCGACGGCCCTGATCGTTTGGGGAGGTGGAGTTTTAAGAGCTCTTCACCTGGGATCCGGTGGAGACGAAAGTTTACCGTGTACACTTGGTTCGTCGATGGCTTCCTCTTCAAGATTGTGTACGTGTTGGAGGCTGTGGTTTTGGTCTTTAGTCTCGCTTTTTTCTACCTCTGTTGCGGTTGTCATCTCTGATTAATCTTCCATGATCGGAAGACTTTTTCTTTTCTATTCTTTTGGAATTACTGCAAAGTCTTCGCTGTAGAGAAAATTTGCTAGAGGAAAATCCCTCAATTGTTTTTTTTATCTTTTGCTTTTTTCTCCCACTTTTGTATATTTATTTATTTTTTCTTTTACAGATGAGGTTTGGCATATTGACTAGGTTCAATTTTACCTTGCTTCTTTCTAATGATCCAAGTAATTCTTTCCTTTACAATTTGTCCATCTCTTTTGTTTTCGGGTCTGTAAGTTCTTCAGAATTGTTGTGAAAAAGAAGCAAAACTCCCTTGCGTTTGAGATCCAAAAAAGAAAATTTTGCCATTGAAGTGTAATGTAAACAATTTTTTATATTTCACAAACTCGTAAAAAAGAGCGAGCAGTAATTATTTACGCACACAGTTGAGGTGAATTATCCACACGGTGGTATTGTTGGAAGTTTTCAGCAGAACTGTACCCAAATGTATTAATTTGTTAAGTATGGTCAATGTCAATGGCGGGGAAATTAGGAGTTTCGTGCCTTGTTCAATTCGATAAGGATTAGACCACGCATAATTGTCAAGAAGATTTCAGGCTCTGTTCTTTTTCGATTTTTTCCCCAAAATAATCATTTTGACAGCATATAAATACCAAAAGAAGCCAAAAAAAAAAAAGTGAAATTCCCAAACTATAGAAAATGACTGAAAACGAATATCCCAATTTCATTTTCTTCAACAAAAAAATTTATATTTATTTATAAAAAAAAATTTCTTTTGAAGAAAACGAATCTCCTTAAAATTATTTTTAAATGTTTTAAAATAAAATTAGTTATATATATGTAAACTAATGTAAAAAATAATTAAATAATTATTTTGTAATTCAAAACGAGTTCATCAACATCGTTTTTAAGTTTTTATACATTTTGAAATATAAATATTATTTAATGTAAAAAAAATTATGGTCATTCGAAATGGACCCCCGTAATTTATTTTTTCAGTTTTTATAAAAAAAAGACTTGTAATTATATAATTGAAAATCTAATTTGAAATTGAATAAATATTTTAAGTAATTTTTATTTTGGTTTTTTTTTTTGTTAAATATTCTTGAAAGAAACGAATTCAGCTTAATAAAATTAAGTTTATTTTTAAAAAATAGAAAAAAAAATTTAGTAGAAAACGAATTCAGTGAAATAAATTAATTTTTAAAATAAGTAAAATAATTTTAGTTAAAGAATTCGTTTTATAAATAAAATTATTTTTAAAATAAGTAATATAATTTTAGTTAAATAATAGAAAAAAAGAAAATGAATTTAGTGAATTCGTTTAATAAATAAAATTAATTCCAAAATAAGTAAAATAATTTTAGTTAAATAATACAAAAAGAGAAAACAAATTCAATGAATTCGGTTTCTCTTGAAAACGAATCCAACGAATTCGGTTTCTACTGAAAACGAATTTCTTGAATTCGTTTTCTCTCGTTTAATGAATAAAGTTTTTTTAAAAATAATTAAAATAATTTTAGTTGAAAAATTAGTTTTAAACAAATTTAATAAATAATTAAATATTTATTTTGTAACTAAAAAATTTAGTTTAAGAGGAAGTAAGTTACAACATTTTTTAAATACAAAATCTCCGTAGAAAAGAATTTGGGAAATTCATTTCTGTTTGAAAATTTAGTCACGCATTTATGTTTGAAAAATAATTAATTCCGTTAGAAACGAAATTAAAAAATTCGTTTCTCCCAAAGAAGAATTACATTACACCGATATTGATGTTTCCCTTTTATATTGTTCTTAGTTTAAATTAGCATGCATTGGGAATATAGATAAGTTGTCGGTAATTTATACCTTTTTGTGAAAATAATTAATTTAAAATGAATGATATAAAACAAGAAATTATGTTTTAATAATAAGATTACCTGTGTGAATGTAGAAAATTGGAATAATTACAATGAAAATTGGAATAATTACAATAATTACGAAACCCCCAAATTTGGTTTCTAAGGGAACTAAAATTTTAATTTTTTCTACATAAATGAAAACGAAGTTGCGGTATTCGTTTTTGGCTGAAAACGAATCCTGCAAATTCGTTTTCTCCAAAAGTTAATTTAAAATTTTTTTTTTTAACATTTTGAAGAAAACAAAGCAAACGAATTTGGCAGATTCGTTTTCTATAGATTGAGAATGAAAAAAAATTTGGTGTATTTTGGTAATTTTTTGTCCCCATATAAATATTGGGGGAAAAAATCCGTTCTTTTTCATTCTCATTTCAAGAAAATCAGCACTTTTTTTTTTCTAAAAGCTAACCCAAACAACTTCAATTTTTACTCAATTTAAAATTTAATATTTAAATTTCCCTCAAAATCTTCAGTCACATGAATTTAAAAAATAACACAATCATTATACTTTTTCATCTCTCTCCTACGCAATTTCCCAAAAGAAAATTCCCTCAAAATAAATCTTTCCCTAAAACAAAAAATTTCCATGTTGAATCACCAAGAGAACAAAGCCTCAGATTCAGAAGTAACAAAAGCTAAAAGGGAGAAGAGAACAGAGAAATAGGTGGGGACAAGAGAGGGAGAAACTGAAAAAGGAAGTTCGGAACTCCATAAATGCTTCTGTTCATTTACAACATTTTTATCACAATAAAGACTCACCAGTAACCATTGTAAGAGGCGCTTGGCATAAATTCGTCAATGGAAATGGCAGTGGGAATGATTGAGGGGCCAATGGCAATGGAAATGATTGAGGAGTGAATTGTGTTTGGTTGAAATTGTGTAATGAGTATCATTGTGATTGATAATGCTTGGTTTAGCTCATCATTGGCAATGACAATCAGTTAAAATTCAAGTTTTACCTTTTCAACTATATTAAGAAAATAACCAAAGTGAAGTAATAAAGAAAAAAAATTAACGGAAAAAGGTTGAGAGAGAAAGTAAAATAATTGATGTAGAGAGAGATAGAAATTAAACAATAAATTTAGAGAGAGAAAGTAAAATAATAGATGTAGAGAGAGACAGAGAAAATATAGAGAGAAAATTAAAGGATAAAATTAGAGAGAAAAAATAAAAAATAGATATGTAGAGAGATAAAGTAAAAGGAGATATATATATATATATGGAGAGACAGTGAGACAAAATTTAGAGAGAGAAAGTGAAGTAGTAAATTTAGAGAGAGAAAGCGAAGTAATAAAGTTAGAGAGAGAAAGTGAAGTAATAAAATTAGAGAGACATAAAACATTTAGAGAGAGAAAGTGAGGTAATAAAATTAGAGAGAAAGTGAAATAATAAAGTTAGATAGAGAAAAACATTTAGAGAGATAGAAAGTGCAGTAATAAGAGAGAGAAAAAAATATATAGAGAGAAAGTAAAGTAATAAAGTTATAGAGAGAAAAAAATTTAGAGAGAGAAAGTAAAGTAATAAAGTTAGAGAGAGAATGTAAAATAATAAAGTTATAGAGAGACAAATACTTAAAGAAAGAAAGTGAAGTAATAAAGTTAAAATGAGACAAAAATTTAGAAAGAGAAATTGAAGTAATAAAGTTAGAGAGAAAAAAAATTTAGTAATAAAGTTGGAGAGAGAAAAACATTTAGAAAGAGAAAGTGAAGTAATAAAGTTAGAGAAAAAAACATTTAGAGAGAGAAAGTGAAGTAATAAAGTTAGTAGAAGTAAGGGTATTTTTGGTAGAAAAAAATAGAGCTCACTAACTCCTCAATGGGGTTAGGTGAATACATGGGGGTGTATGTATTGAAATTAAGGGAGTGATTGAGGAATTTTGATTCCCATTACATCCAACCAAGCATCATCAATCGCATTAATTACCAAATAACTTCCATTGCAGCCTTCTACTACATCCAATCAAGTGCCCTCTAAGTGTTTAGGAGGACTAGGAAACAAACGTGAACAGTGTTTTAGGGTTGATGGGGTCAAAAGTTTTAGGACTTGACAAAATCAACCATTTTAATTGTTACAACTCCAATTCTTGTAGGGCAGTTGGGGGACATTCTTCTCTAGTGTACATGCTTTCGGGACTAACTCCCGGATTTAACTCCGACGATCAAGTCAGTCATTGCTTAAAAATGAAATAATATCGGATTCCTTTCTTGAAAATCATTTGACCTTGCAAATATACGATCAGTTCTATTTATAGAGATCCTGGGAGTGGCAGCCGAGTTGGTTGAGCCAGTGACCGAGTTGGATCTTAGATGGAATTGGTCCCCTCCTTGTGGTCTTCAATTGTTTACAAGATGCCACGTGTCCCTAACTGCATTGCTCCACTTTCTTGTTTCATAATTACCTATGTACCAATAGATAATGCCACGTGGACTAATAATAATCTTTGTGCATAAAACTTTCTACACCTGCAAGGTTTAAGTGTTAGCATTGAGTTGAGTCAATTTTAACTAGGCGCTGGTTGGATGATGATCTCAACCCAGCGTTGGGTTACCTACCCAACACTAGTTCCCCAAGTGGGTGAAATCGGATATAATTCGAGTTCATCCACTTAATGATAGGCGTGATATTCGTCTAAAATCTTGAGGGATCTGTTAAAATTTGACCTTTTTCGACTAGTAGTGAGTAAAGCGCCAAAAAACAAGAGAGAGAAATTTAAAATATGCTCCTTAACCGTTCACTTATCTACGCAACTTTACTTTTGGGTTTTTTTTTGTAGTTATTACCTCTTTGGTTTATTAATTAGCTCCAACTTCCAATATAAGTAATCATTTCTTTTGTCTCTTCACTTTTCTTTTTTACTTTATCAATTTTCTAACACTTCATCTTCTTCCTCCACTTCTTGCTCTGCGAAAATTTTTCTTCTTCTTTCCATTTTCTTCGTTTCCAGATTTGCTCACTTTGCCTATTCGATCTCCACTGCTCTATTCATCATGTCTGGTTCTGAAGATTCCTCTTACCGTGGCGATTCTAATCAGGATTACGATAGAGGCTTTTCAGAGGCGGAAGAAGATTCTCCTCCGCATGTTGAAGAAGAAGATGTTTCCGAAGTCGTGAGGGAGACGACGAAAGCTCCTGCCAGTACCTCAAAGAAAAATCTCTCCCTTGTTCCTAATCTGGCCAAGTTTCTATTTCCGAAAGGTTATAAGAAGAAAATTTCTGTTGAAAATAGTTCAACTATGGTTGTGCCTAAACAACCTAAAGTCATCAATGATAGTTCCAATTTTGCCAGTTTCCTTATGAAGAGGATTTTGCCAAATTTCGTGTTGATTTTGAGATACTTTCATCGATCGAGATGAAAGTCCCTCCCCTTTCCTGGCAGGTTCATGATGGCCGACTTGGGGTTTGGATTGCTGTCTATGAGGATCAGTTAAATGCCGGATTGCGCTTTCCGACACCTGATGTGTTGTCGGATTGGTTACACGAGTGAAATTTTGGGATTGCTCAGCTTACACCTAACAGAGTTCATAACCTAGTGGCCCTCTTTGAACTTTGCTCCTTATCTGGGGATGAACCTTCTAAAAATCTCATCGATTGCGCTTTTTAGTGTATGAGAAGTAGCCACGGGGATTGGTTTCAAATTCAAAAACGACTGAATTCTCCTGAAATTTACCAACTGAATGTTCCAATAATCCTGACTAACATGATCTGGCGTTCCCTAAACTGGGTTGACCTCTGCCAGGCTCCTCCCTTGAAGAATAGCTGTAATCTAGGGCTTCATGTTTGTACCTTCTACTTTTTCGGCCGCGATGTGGCGACGTAGAAGTCCTCTCTCTATTGTGTCGGTGTGGTGGTCTGGGAGACAAAGAATTTCTGCATTGAGTATGAGCGGGTGCACCTCGAACCGATACTAATGTCTGGGGAACTCGCTCTGGGGGCTGTCGGTGAAACCCCGTAAAATTTTACTATTATAAAATTTAAGTTGAAAATATAATTAAGGTATTTATAAATACTTTAGGATTACTTATAAAAATTCTTTCAAAAGAATTTTTGTTTAAAATTATTTCTTTAAGGAATTTTATAAATGTTCTCGGATCTTTTATTTCAAAGAATTTCTTTATTTCTCTAGTTTCAAATCTTTAATTATGTGAGGTAGTTGATAATTTTGATTCTAAAATACATGTTATGATATTTGGTTAAGAATATTATGATTTAGGATTTATGGAATTTTCGAAAATAGGAATTAGAAGATAAGAAAATTAGAAAATAAATGAAAAATAATAGAAAATAGGAAAACGATTTTAACAGTTTGGAAAAGGGGAAAACCGATTGAACAATCAATTTTACCCAATTCCAATCGGGTAAAACCGATTGGCATCGGATAAGAATTCATGGAATCAGTTTTAGCCAATTTCTAATCGGGTAAAACCGATTCCCTATGGATATAATTTGGTTAAATCTGTTTTAACACTTTAATCAATCGGTAAAACCGATTGATAAATTAATAAAAAATTACTAACTGCCTTAATAATTAGTTTTAACCGATTTCTGAGTGGAGAAAACCAATTGTAATCGGTTTTACTGATTCGTCAATCCGAAAAAATTGATTCGCGGCCAGAAGATAAAATTTAATACTTGTCACTCAAGTCACGGGCATAGAGATAATATAACCTCTTGCCTTTTGTCCTACATGACCCTAACCTCTATAAATACTCCCTCTTTTCCTTCCTAAACCTTCATTTTTGCCATTTCATGCCAAAACTTTGCCAAAATCTCTCCAACTTAGAAACTAGGAAGAAAAGCTTGGAAGAAGGAGAAGGAGCAAGCTTTTGAAGTGAGAATTCCATTCCAATCCAAGGAAACGCAATTAGGAGGCATAGGGAATCGAAAGAGGTAAAAATCTTATGTAGGAAATGCAATTTTAATGCAAAAGTGTTTATTTTTAGAGTTTATAATGTTTTCTTAGGATTCAATTTATTCTTAGAATTTTGAACGTTAGAAAAATATTTTGAAATGTTAAACATGTTCTAGGAGTGTTGTAGAAATGGTTTTTGGCAAAAAGAATCAAAGAAAAATGAATCTAGATGCACTTTTCTTGAAAAACCCAAAGCTAGGATGAATAACAAAAAAATCTGTGCACAAATCGGTTTTACCTATCCAGGATCGGTAAAAACCAATCCAAACCAAGAATAAATTGGTTTTTCCCGTTTGTAAAGCAGGTAAAACCGATTGAAATTTAGTTTTTTGCCATTTTAAAGATTTAAAGTTTATCAGGGACTGTTTTGCAAATATTGAACCGGTTTTAACCGATTGAAAATCGGGAAAAACTGATCCAACATTTTTTGGAAATTTTGGATCGGTTTTGACCGATGTACCCTCGGGTAAAACCGATCCGAAATAGAGAAAAATGATTTTTCGTCAATTTTGTTCTCTTTTAGTTATTTCGTTATAAATCCTTATATAAATATTTGATAAAATTATTTTAACAAGTATTTTACGGATTTTATACCTATATTCTCTTAAGTATTAATTTTCTTGATATATATCTATTTTTGAACTATTTACGAAATAAAATAGAAATACTGTTTAAAGATCCTTTAATTTCAGTTTTCGACAAATTACTTATATTTTCTTTAAAATTATAACTATTACGTTTTCATAGTTATTTTTCGGTTAGATAATTTTTAGAATACTTAATTTCTAGAAATGCAAGTTTTAAATAAGAAAATAGGTAAATTACCGTTATGTCCTTGTTAGCTAATATTCTGGAATAAGTTAGAAATTAGTATTCTATTAGTTATAAATAGTACTGAATTGCCGGAACCTGAAATATGTGCAGATCGGCTAGATAGCTAGTACATGAGCTAGATCTTCAGACCGAGGTGAGTTTATCACTGAAAATGGATACCGTTTTAATACAATTAATAATTGAACTGCATTAAATCTTGTTTGAGGCATATTTTGAAATATTTGCAAAAAATGTTTGAAATGCTTTTTGTTTTAAAACTGCCAGTTGTATTTACTTACCGGCTGAAACGCATATGTATTTGTTATGTTGTAGTTGTACTTTCTTTGGACACTGAAGCTATTATCGGAGCATAAGTTGTGTCGGATCCATTATGTTGATACGATCTGATCCCACGAGCCAGCGTAGGGCTTGGTCGTCTGGATCATTTGCGTTTTCAATTTCGAAATCAGTCTCGACCACGGGGGCCCATATATGCATGTATTCGTTTGGGAAAGGCTGTCGATATGTTTATGCTTATGATTATGCCGAGGTGAGCTGGCCTTCGTTCATCATATATGTGCACGTTGACGAACGCCCCTCATCCTCTTTATGTGCGCAGAGATAAGTTGGTCATCGTTGAGCGTACATGTACACGCTAGCGATCACCCTTATTCTCGAGATGAATTGGCTGGTTCATTTACTGTTCATATTGAACTTTAAACGACTGGCCCTTCATTCTCCTTATGTCTTTAAATCCCGCATGAGTCATAAATGTTATATGTTAGGATATGTTTGATTTGTATGCATGGGTAATATTTGTAACTCGATAAATATTTGCGAAAACGGTGGATTCTCACTAGGCAAGGGCTCATTCCATTTTCCTATTTTTTTAAAAAAAAATTTTATTACAGATCTTTGTTACGAAGATGATTATGCTCACTAGGATCACTGGAGTTTGGAAATTTTGGATACGACTAGAAGACGGGATTATCTAGATGGGCTCATACTCTGATAACTCATGTAATATAGGGCTATGCAAGTTTTACTTCATTATAATAAATGAAAAAAAAATTATTATCATGTTCTGCCAGTTCTGAGTCCTGGTGCGAACCAGACAGGCAATCAGTGAAGCCAACCCCTTTTATGCATGGTGGTGGATTTGAGGTGTCATACTTTCTGTCTAAAATCTCAATGAAATTCGCGTAGTTTGCCTGAATTCCCATCCCCCAATGCTCATTTCTTCGTAATAGTGGTGTGGAGGAAGAGGAAACTACAATGGCAGAGTTGGGGCTTGGTCTGCTTCCACCGGCTCTTTTCCTTTCCTAGCACGCTTTACCTCCTTAAGCCTTTGTTGTTGCTCCACATGAATCTGACTATACATAGGGTAATTCGCTACGATGTCGTTGAGGATCCTTTGCCTTTCTACATCATCCGCTGCTGCCAGTGTTTACGCATCCTTTCCATAGAACCGAATTATAATGATCAACTATTTACTTGTAAATTGATAGTCGACCCATAAACGGCGCCACTTGTTACAACTCCAATTCTTCGATAGGACAGCTGGCGGACCTTCTTCTCCGGTGTACCTGCTTTTGGGACTAACTCTCGGATTTAACTTTGACGATCAAGTCAGTCCTTACTTAAATATAAAATAATATGGGATTCTTTTCTCAAAAATCATCTGACCTTGCCAGTATACTATTAGTACTATTTCAGAGATCCTGGGAGTGGCGGCCGAGTTGTTTGAGGCGGAGGCCGAGTTGGTTGAGGCGGTGACCAAATTGGATCCCAGATGGAATTGGTCCCCTCCTTGTGGTCCTGAATTGTTTACAAGTTGTCACGTGCCCCTAGCTGAATTGCTCCACTTTCCTATTTCATCATTACCTATGTACCAATAAATAACTGTCACATGGACCAATAATAATCTTTGTGCATAAAACTTTCTACACCTGCAAGGTTTAAGTGTTAGCATTGAGTTGAGTTCATTTCAACTAGGCGCTAGGTTGGATAATGATCTCAACCTGACGTTGGGTTACTTACCCAACAGTAATACTATTGTAAATGTTTTAGAGATTTTATGGTTCGATTAGATGCGTTATTATGTCGTCATAAATATTTTTAAATTTCTAAAAAAAGTAATAGTTCATACATTACCTACTATTTTTTTACTGAAATTACATGTCTTTTTAAATTTAAAATTTAAAATTAGTTTAAACACTCCGTGTTCCATTAGATATGAAAGTGTTTCGATATATATGAAAAAATAACAAAAAATATTTTAAATACTAGTTCGGTATTTTTTTTTAAAAAAAAGAGGGAAAAAAAAACATGCATTAAGTGGTTAAAAATACACCTTTCATTTCAAAACATAAATGAGGAGAAAGAAAAATAAGAAGAAGAAGAAACAAAACGAAAATGTGAAGCAAAAGTGCATAAGATTACGCTTTTGCCTTTGTTCAATGGAAACAAGAAAATGAAAGAAACTGGGAAGGGTTGATCTTTTTTGGGTTACATACGTCCCAGTTTCCTATCGAACTTAACTCATATCAGAGCTTAAATACAACGCCACGGCCAGTTCGTAGGCCGCTTCATCTGTATTTCTGTATTAACATATAAAACGGCTATAAATGTGGCTTGGATATGTCGATTTGGGGGCATTTTTGTCGAATTTTTTTTTCGCAGCCAAACAGTAGAGTTTGATGTGGACTCTTGTCCCCACCCAGCAGGTAAATCACATGAATGCCTCTGGTCGAAATGATGTTGTTTGGTGATTTGTTTGCGTACGTGGGTGGTTGTTTGATCCGTCTTCTAAAGGCTTACTATCTCAATTTGGCTCAGCTTACATGGATTCTTACCCAAAATTGAACGGGAAAGGGTACCAGCCGTCCTTTGTTGAAAATGTTTGCTCTATGGGTAATGGTGGCGACGGTTCTAGAGCTACCACAGATGGGAGAAGAAAAAATGTCTGCTGTAACAACGCCAATTACAACAAGAAAAAAATGGCCTGAAGTGATCGGGATTCAACAGCAATCGCGCGATTCTGCACGTTAGATGCTATGGAGCTTAGGAGAAGTAAAAATATAATAAAAAATGATGTTAATTGAACAGCGATCGCGCAATCTCTGTGCCTTGCTGCCTCATCTGCTATATATACTGGTGCCTCATCTGCTATATATACCGATGTGCTGTTTTTTTCTCTTCTTTTTTTTTTTTTTTTTACACTTTATGCTCTTGCTCTGGCTTGGTATGCCATTTAATTTCATTCAATTTGTTTTTTGTGTGCTTCATTACAACCGTATTGAATGTCTTTTGTTGTTGATGACGTTCTTCCTTGTATTTTTTGAGAAAAGGTAAATGATTTTATTACTCGAAAATACCTCGGGCAAAAGACTGGTGAGAGTCGAATTACACTCGTGGAGTGTAACAGAACAATAATACAATGAAAATGGGGCATCCCCCATATTACAAATTGTGATCTAAGTTGCCACTACCTAGATTACGTGATAGGCATCCAGCTTGTAACCTAACTTGCCACTAGCCAGATTAAGCGCCGTTTCAGAAATTTAGTTGGCCCAGCAATCACAGCAAGGCCGGTGCCTCCTGGATGATAGCAAAGATGTGCCATGTTGTGCCATCACCTATCAAAATGAGAGGAAAACCATTGAACCACATGCTTTTACAGAAAAAATGGGACATACCCCATATCAATAATGTAATCTAGACTGCCACTATAGATTACACAAACCCACTCATGTTTGTAAGCAATTTTTGCCACTAAAAGGCTTGCAAACAGTTGTGAAGAAATGTTACCATGAATCTAATCAGCTGGCCAATAATCAAAGAGAAAATGGAAAGTGTACCATGCTTATGCAGTCGTTGGCCCGCCCATAGCACAATGCTTTGGCAGGCTACAAGTCGAGGAAAAAACGCCCGAATTTGCTGAACAGAAGGCGCATGCTATCCGAAGAAAACCCCAGTGGTCTGAACCACCCTTCCCCTTATAAGCCAAGGGGCAGCTGTGACTGGGATTGGATGCCTTTACTGACACCGGTGGGTCGGGCTAGGAAGCTATTTGACCGTAGGCCCAAACGTAGTGGTTAGTACCACCTTTCCCCTTATAAGCCAAGGGGCAGCTGTGACCGGAATTGGGATGCCTTTACCGACACCGGTGGATCGGGCTAGGAAGCCATTTAACCGTAGGCCCGTATGTAGTGGTCAGTACCACCTTTCCCCTTATTGGCCAAGGGGCAGCCAAAGACGGAATTGAGTAGCCTTTACCGATCACCGGAATAATCGGGCTAGGTCACTGCTTAACCGCCAGTGACTGCGTTATTGGATCTACTGAGCCGACAAGTGTTGGTTTTGATGATGGATACCAATGAGTCAACAGAGGTATGCATCGAATAAAAAATAAGGACATTCCTACAAATCCACAAGTGATACACCGTTAGGGCAAAAGCAATAATTAAAGCTCTATACCTTTTGGTGTCTCTTTTCAGGTCCCTAATCCATTTGAGTGTGCTCCGGATTGTGGACATAGATCTGGGGATACTAAGCCACTACCGAATCCTATACCAAACAGAATTAGTGTGCACGCAGGCAAAAAACAAATGATCCACATTCTCAATCTCCAAATTACAAAAGGACAAGTATGATCAATATCAAGAAAGGTCAAGGTAGACCTTGTGGACAATCGGTTCCTGAAACATAACCAAAGAATCATTGAGCACTTAGGTGGGATGAAATGCTTCCAGATATGCCCTGCCCAATATGGAGTGTTACCCTTTGGCCGTAAGAGATCATAAATCATCTTTGTCAATGGTTTCCCCGAGGCATGCCATTGAGAAAAGAGGTTAATGCAAGCATGTTTGCCCCCCATTTTGCCAACAATTAAATCTCTAATGCATGCCAAATTTTTGAACATGGGGGAATCCCTAACATGTGGTGTCCAGTCCCAAATAGAGGTTCCTTTAAGATAAAAGTGATTAACCACTTAATCCAAAGGCTGTCCCCTTTGAGGTGAATGTCCCAAAGATGCCCAAAGACCAAGGCTTTGTTCCAAGTAGCCAAATGGCGCAAACCCAACCCACCCTCTTCATATGGAAAACACATTGAAAGCTATGCAAACAATGATATACCCTCCCAAAAGAATTTACAGCAGAGCCCGTTTATCCTATCCAAGACCGTGGAGGGTAGGGGCAAATTTTGTAGCCAGAAGCACTCAACTCCTTATATGACAGATTTGATCAATTCTAGCCTACCAGCGTATGATAGAGTCATTGCTCGCTAGACATTGAAATGATTCAGAATCTTGTCAATAAGAAAATCATAGTGCACAATGTTAAGCTTCTTGGCAGCGAGGGGGAGACCCAAGTATCTAACAGGCAAATTGGCTAGAGGAAAATTTACAATATCCATGCATTTGTCAAGTTCGTAGCCAAACATACCTGCCGTGAAGAACTCAGATTTTTCCGGATTGATGGACAGACCCGAGACCCCTTTGAATACATCAAGGCAATGCTTGAGAATGCTTAGAGACCCCTCGTCACCCCGATAAAAGAGTAAAAAATCATCCGTAAAAGATAAGTGACTGATTCTTTGCATCTGGCATTTGGGATGGAAGTTAAAACCTTCTCTTGTGTCCTTCTTCAGTAACCTCGACAGTTAGTCCATAGCAATTGTGAACAGATATGGAGAAATTGGATCACCCTGTCGAATGCCTCTTCTGCCCTTAAAGAACCCACACAAGTTTTCATTGACTGATACTGAGAAAGAGGGAGTCGTAACGCATTCAGAAATCCAGCCTACAAAGCGTTTAGGAAAGCCAAGAGCCGAGAGGAGCCTTAGAAGAAAAGGCCATTCAACAGTGTCGAATGCTTTCCGTATATCTACTTTCATCATGCATCTCGGCGATATGCGTTTTCTGGCGTAGCCCCTCATAATTTCCTCGGCCAAGAAAACATTGTCCGACATGTTTCTATCTCCAATAAAGGCCGACTGCGCACTGTCAATTAGCTTCGGCAAGACCAACTTGAGACGGTTCAAATCACCTTTGTGATGATTTTGTACACAATGTTGCAACATGATATGGGTCTGAAATCACAAGGTCTCGGAGCATTGGACTTCTTTGGTATCAAGGCAATAAGAGTGTGGTTAATCTGCTTCAAAAGTCTGCCATTCTGAAAGAATTCCAGCACAGTATCCTGAACCTCTCCACCCACAATTTCGCAATTTTTCTTATAGAAACCAGCCGGGATGCCATCGGGACCGGGGGCTTTATCATCACAGATTGAGAAGAGAGCAGTCTTAATTTCCTCCAACTGAATAGGTGCACACATAGACGCAATATCCTCTATCCTAAAGATGAGCCCTCTGCAATAATAGAATTGTCAATCTCATCAACTGGCAGGGAGTGCCCCAATAAGGATTCAAAATATTTCACAAACTCCAGGCCAAGTTCAGAAGGAGAAGTTGTGTATGTGCCATCCTCTTTTTCAATGGACATAATGAGGTTCTTTGCATTTCTCTTTTTCACCAAGCCATGAAAATATTTATTGTTCCTGTCTGACAACTTGAAATGAGTTGCCTTTGCTTTCTGGGCAAAAAATAACCTTTCGGCTTCCATAAGAAAAGCTGCCTTTTTTCGCAAATCAGCCACCCTCTGGATTTGCTCATCATTCCCCTGAGTCCGAACAAGAGATTCCTGGGCATTGTCTAGGTTAGCCACAACTTGTTTGGCCCTTTCAGAAATATGGCTGAAGTGTTGCCTATCGAGTGCCCTCATTGGTTGTTTCACCGCCTGTAACAGTTTGCAAAGAACAAACTTTTTGGTGCCAACGAAATAATTCTGCCACGACGCCTCTAAGACATTCTTGAAATCAACGTGTTGTTACCACATTTAATAAAACTTGAAAGGCTTATTGCCCCGAGTGTCTTGCTGAAGGATGGAAACCACTGACGGAGAGTGGTCCGAGAGGGGCCCTGATTTCATGAAATCAGCGAGACAATGCAATCCCTGGTCTAACCAAGTTTGGTTTACAAGGACCCGATCCAACTTTTCAAAAACATCCCTACTCGACCAAGTGTAGAAATTCCCAATAGAGTTTGCATCCTCGAGGCCCAAAGAGTGACAGACTTCTTGGAGATCTTGTATTTGGTATTCCGCCACCCTTTTTCTCACCTGCAAACAATTAAAGTCCCCTAGAAGGATCCAAGGGAGAGTCAAGTTGCTTCCCAAAGAGACAAGTTTGTTCCACAACCCTGTACAGGCCAAAAATGAACGTACAAAAGAAATTTGACTTCATGGAGTTGCAAAAACCTTGGCAATATATAACCTGCTCAGATATATCGATGATGGTACAATTCACCATTCTCGGGTCCCAAAAAACTGCAATATAACCCCCATATATAGCATTGAAATTGTTGGTGAAACTCCACCCAGGCAGGTTATTCTCAACAAAATGTCGAAGCCTATATTCCTTAAGCTTAGTCTCCAAAGTAGCAAAAAGAGAGACTTTCTTCTTTTTGATAAGATCCGACAGCTCATTTTTCTTAAGGGCTTGGTTAAGCCCCCTTATATTCCAAAAGCCGATCGTCATATGGAGGAAGATGAGGCAGACGAGGCCACCTCACATCCGTGTTGACTTTTTTGCTTCATTTCCCTGCTCCTGCTACAGCTACGGCTTTTTTTCTTAGTCTTTCTTTGATCCTTGCTTACATCCTCGGAAGAATCCGAGTGTCTATCTACCTAAAAATTCTCAGGCAACTCCCGTTGAGCCACAGATTCAAGTGTTTGCTTGACTAGCCTGTTAACCGCCTCTTTCAGACCATTACCTCCTCAATTAATCTTTTGGCTGGACGAGGTAGAAGATGCATGGGACGAAGCCAACAGGGTGCAGAGGTGGCTTTGTTGCCGTCAAAAATTTCTTACTTCCCCCAACTCCTGGTCCCAACTTTACCAAAGAGTTCATAGGTTTAGCTTTGCCAATTTTTTGCTGTTCAACTCTCTTTGTGGCCTTTTGTGGAAGTTTGGGAATTATGTCATCCATTACCACCGTTGCTTGCTCCAATTCCATTTCCGTCATCAGAAGTCAGAAGATCCTTATCTTGTGGCAAGGCTGAAATTATATGATTCAGATCCTCCACATCACAAGCACGTGGCTGGTCCTCGTGATTTTCAATCTTGCCTTTTCCTTTCTCTTCTTTAACACTGCTTGGTTCGGGCATGACCAATTTTTGCTGCTGGGGAGAATCCATTACCTCAGTTGCACACTACTCTGAGGCCAGCATAACAGGTTGTCGGGGCTTTGGTGTCCATTTACAATTTTCAATCAGTTGTGGCTTCACCACCTACTGCTTTTTAGGCTGCATTGCCTTGGGATTGCAGTGCTCCACATAATGCCCAAATCTACGACACTTGACACAGAATTTTGGCAACTCCTCATATCGAATTTCCTGATCAAAGGACTCTCCCTCCCCATCTGGCATGTTCACATGAATAGAGTTAGGGGGTTTGGTAGCCACATCCAACTCGACCATGATCCTTGCAAATGCTGTCCTTTCGCCCTCGAGGGTCAGTTTATCCGCACATATTGGCTTACCAATTAATGAGCCAATCTTGCCAAGTGTTCTCGAGGTCCAGTACTCAATAGGCAAATCTGGCATCTGAACCCAAATTGGGAGCTTCGAGAATGTGTGGGCTTCAAAACGGAAACCCTTTGGCACAAATTGCAAGTGTAGCCTTCTCCCATAGATGGTGTAAGGCCCACCTGTGAACACCTTTTGTTTATCCTCTTCCGAGTTGAACTTAAACATAGTCCAACCATTATGGCATGGCTTAAACTTGCATTCCACCTTGCATAACTGGCGCAACTCATGGACGGCTTTCATTCCTGGGAATCTGCCCGAAAAACAGCCCAGAAGGGAGGTACTCCATACTTTGGTCACATCTTTGATATCCTCTTTCTCCAATTTGACTGAGTTCTGGGAACTCGGTGGAAAGAATTCCAGTTTGAGGTCCTCAGTGAACTTTCTATTATCCTTGAATAGATTGACCCATGGTTTATCACCATTTGCCAAACTTTTATCCGGAGGATCAGGGGGGCGAGGATCCACAGTTTCAGCCATACTGTGACAGTTCAACAAAAAGTGACCAGAAAAGGATCCAACCAAAATCCAAACACAAACCAGAGGTTAACTTCCGCAAAACCAAAATCTCCGAAATCAGAACCAAACCACAAAAACAGACAGCCAACTTCCAAAACCAAAATCCCCAGAAAATAACCAAAGCAGAGATCACCCTGAAGAAAATTGGCCCAAACAAATAGGAATCAGCAAAAACCGATCAACCCAAATATTCAAAGGCCAGAAATCCCAGCGTCAGCTCCAAAATAGAAATTCAAAGGGGCCTCGGTTTGTACAATTTGCCCCGTTTCTGCAATCCGGCTCAGCCACGGATTCGCAACAATTTATAACCAACAATGCCAAACACAAAAACAGAGAGCCAACTTCCAAAACCAAAATCCCCAAAAATAACCAAAGCAGAGATCACCCAGAAGAAAACCAGCCCAAACAAATAGGAATCAGCAGAAACCGATTAACCCAAATATTCTAAGGCCAGATATCCCAGCTTCAGCTCCCAAATAGAAATTCAAAAGGGTCTCGGTTTGTACAATTTTCCCTGTTTCTGCAATCCGGCTCAGCCACGAATTCGCAACAATTTATATCCAACAATGCCAAATTAACTAAAACTGGGCATTAACACTGGCAGCCCACACAGATTAAACACAAAAACAGAGACACAACAAACAAAGGCTTTAACTCGTTGCCCAAATTAGTGCAAAAGAGTAGACAAACCTATTTAGAAGTGGCCTATAATTGCATGAAACCCGAGAAATCTTGAGCCTCCCGCAGTAAGCGATTCTTAAGCAAGACAGAAGTTCAATATTTCTACAACTGAAAAACGCGAAAAATCCCAAGTTCCCTGAGTGCGTATCAGGTTGCAGGTGCGCCCTGAATACTTGTCCGGGAACTTTGGATTTTCCAGCTGAAAGCCCACTACTGGAAAGATGCCATCGACGGCAACGGCGGCCTGGAATAAACTCGTTGATGCCAAATTTGAAATGCCCAGACCAGAAATGGCTAACCCTAAGCCTCCCGGTGGGCGGGAAACGGATTAACCGAGAAACCCTAGGAAATTTCAAATCAGCGACAGCGGCGCAACTAGGGATTCTCCTAGTCGCCGGCGCCAAGGCCGAAACTCACTGGGCCTTCCCCCAGCACCTTATGCTAGACGTGATCATTCCGGTCTATGGGTTTTTGGGCGGCAATCAGAAATTTGAAATTTTGAAAATTTGAAAATTACCGATGCACGCAGGCGCTGCAAAGCTCGCCCAGAAACCGAAAATCAGCACAACAAGGCATCGGAATCGTCGAGGAGTGACGAAAGATCAATGGGCTGGCCGTGAAATCAACGAAGAACTGGTAGAAATCAACGAACAGCAGAGCCGCGAGGTGAGGCGCTAGAGGTTTTCGGGAGAGAAAACTTCTAGTGAGAGAAAGTTTCA
Source organism: Leptodermis oblonga (assembly GCA_016801395.1). Classification (NCBI taxonomy): domain Eukaryota; kingdom Viridiplantae; phylum Streptophyta; class Magnoliopsida; order Gentianales; family Rubiaceae; genus Leptodermis; species Leptodermis oblonga. The sequence continues at coordinate 25,216,032 of CM028756.1, read as the reverse complement.
AAACCCCACTCTGAGAGCTTTCTTCCTTGTATTGCTACTACAAGATATAGACTCATATGTTGTAATGAATGATCTTGCTGTTTTTTTTTTTTGTGTGTCTGTGTTTCGATACTTTTAGCTCTTCTGTTTGCATTCAATGAATATCTTTTCTCAGCTTTTATTGTGTTTTGGTATTTTTTCCTTCTTAAATGCTGGTTTGTTTTTAACTGTTCTTGGCTGCTATTATTTCCTGTGCTTTAGGCTGAAAACCTATTGCTGTATTTTTTGTATATTGAATTATTTATCATTTATATATGCTCTGAAATTTTGGGCTCCTTTTTCCCCCCCACTTTGTTGGTTATAATTATTTTTTAGGTTCTGGATTGTTACGTGCGCATATTTTCTTGTGTGTATTTGTTCTTAGGGGGTGGTGCATTATTTATCCTTCTCTGATTGAGCTGTTGTTGTGAATGACTGTAATGTGGGTTTTTTTAGTGCACTGTTGACACACCAAAATGTCTGTTTTGCAGCCTGCAACTGTTCTTGCTTCGTCAGCCTGTTGTGATATTCTTTCCTGGGCTCTTCAACCCTTTTATTTACTGCTAAGCTGCAGCTGGAATTCTTAGCAATGTAGACTAATGTTTTTCAATTTTTTTTTTTTTTTATGGCTTTCCACTGTGTGTACTTGAATCCAGCAGCTGATGCAGAGAGGCGAATGCAGCGGCTGATGCACTAGCTTATCTTGCAAGCGCCAACCAAGACTCGACTTCTTTTACACACACTAATTGTCCACATAACATTAGGGGTATTGTAGCTTTAGATACGAGTAGTAATCCCAATGTAAGGTTATAATTGATTGCACCTCTTCTGTATTATTTCTGTTTGTAACTCCTTTAAACAATTTGTATTTTTGGAATAGTTAGTAGTAATATTGTATTTCTTTTTAGTACTGTATATGCCATTTTGTGGTCCGGGATAAGGCTCATTACGTTCTCCTCGGTCCATTTTTTCCAATTGGTTTTTAATAAAGGGTCCCTATATATGCTCACTAGCCACTTAATAGGTTGTTTAACCAAGGGAATAAAATTTTTCTGATATTTTATAGTGTGTTAAAACAATATGTATAATAATATATTACAATGTGACTAATTGTACTTCATATAAAATATTTATCATCTGTTGTAACACTTTTATTTGTCTATAACCACACCTCTAAATGTGTCTCTAATAATGACTTTATAACCATTCGCACCTCAAAATGACTTTATAAAATTAAGAGGTTTTCAAATTCCTTTTGGATTTTTCTTCTCTCTCGCTTTGTTTTCTAACGGTTTGGTTTTCCTGATCGGGTTGATCGTCTGCAATCGCCGGCGCTGCAATGGAGGGTGGCCGGAAGCCTCAGGCTTCCCTCAGCTTTGCTGCGGCAGTGGTGTTCAAACACCGGTTGCCACCGCAGTCTCCTCCGATCACTAAACCATTGAAAATGGTCACCGAGCTCAAGGGGAAATTCGCTCTTATTTTCAGCGAAGAAGATTTGGTTGATTTAGAGGTTCCTTTGAAGCAGGCACTCATCGGTAAGTTTTCGAAGGGTCGAACGAGTATCGACAATTTAAGAACAGATTTACTCACAGCGGGTTTTGAAGGAGGCTACCATATCGGCCTTATTGATCGGAATCAAGTTCTTTGGGGAGGATTCGGACTATCACAGGTGCTTCATGCATGGGGTATGGAGCTCCGGGAGTTATACATTTGCCATGTTTACCATTTCAGCTCTATAATGAGTGGTCGCTCCTTTCAATTGGTAACATGTTTGGCCATTCGTTGAAAGCGGATTAGCTTCTTCCACTCTCTCGCGACCAAGAAAAGCCCGGGTATGTATAGAAGTTGATTTGTTGGGTGAATTGCCGGAATCGGTCTATTTGGAATTAAGAGGGGAGGAATTCCTCCAACAAATCGAGTATGAGAGCTTGCCTTTTTACTGTGCAACTTGTTTCAAGATGGGACATTCGGATTTCTGTGCCGGTTGAATAAATCTGCTCCGGGAAATTTAGACAAAGAGAAAACTAAACTTCTGGATCAAGATACGAATCGTATAACCTTTAGGGACAAGGTAGTTGGTAGGAAAGGGGTGTGGGAAAGGCTGGAATGTTGCTTCGAACCCGTCAAGACTACAGTAGTCGCAACCGAATGGAGAACATTTGGGAAAAGATTTGGTTAAGCCCACGGCGGTGGAGCGTTCAGGGGATTGTGGTCGTGCACGACACTCCAGGTTTTCAACCGCTGATAGTGCAAGAACCGGTGGTGGTGGACAAGGTTGCGGACGAAGAGGACGGTGGAAAGATTGAGGACGGTGGAACTACTGTTGTTGCTAATTTGGAAAGTGGAGATGATGCAGCGTTAGTCGCTACTGCTTGTATTGTTTCCGCTGGTCAACGTTCGGAATTTGTGGCGGACGATCAGGGACGAGATTTGCGCCTCACGCCTCTCCATATTGATTTCCTGCACCATCCAGCTCTCCTTGCTGATTTCCCGTACCCATGCATGCATGATGAGGCCCATGCAGCTGTCCAAGATGATTCCCCGAAGTCTTTGCATGCAAGCAAAGCATGCACTTCTAGCATGCAAATTTTGAAGTCCATGATGCACTTCCAGCATGCAACTTCCAAATATGCCTCAGTACATGGCCCTTGAAGCAAATTCCACCATGCAAATTCTTAAAGTAAAGCAAGCATGCACACCTCCTATTTTCCAGCAGCCCGAAGATGCTGGGGCTATTGGACAGATCGTCGTCGTTCCGGAAATTCCCAATGTAACCGAGCCTATGGCGGGGGCTGAATCTGCACTTCTTGTTGTAGACTTCCCGGAATAGGGGAGTGACGGACTCACAGGTTAAAGAGCTTGTAGAGGAGGCTCGGCCTACTGGTCTTTTGGACACCAAAATAAGGCAAGCCATGACAGAGGGTTGGGATAATTTACAGAGCATCCCACCGTCAGACCCTACACCAGAGATGGGTCCTTTTCAAAAAGTGCAGCGACGGATTCGCAATGAGGGTAGCTTGTCGAATCCTAATCTGCTGGCCACGCCTACCCGTTTGAAGTGTCTTTCAGTAATTATTTTCAGGCACTCTCTCCAGGAAACCGGGGCGAGTAGAGCATTTTGGATGGAGTAGGGGAGAGGGATTTCACACAGCCCAACAAGCATTCACGGGCTAAATATCATGAGGCGTCTCCAATTGTCGTTAACCGGCAATCCACGATGTTAGATTCTTAATTACTGTTGTTTCCATATGGCTTGGCTCATATGGAATGTGAAGGGCATTAGATCACGTGCCTCTTTTAATCGCATGAAGTCTCTTATTAAATTACCTCAAGTCTCTTTGTTAGTTATTCTCGAACCCATGATTTCTCAAAAAAATTTGGAAGAGGTCAGGGTGGGGTTTGGGTACCATTTGGCTCTTTCATCAATGAATGCGAAATCTGAGTTTTCTGTCGTGCTGATTATAAGCTAAATGTTATAAATAAATAAACCATTCGCACCTACACCACTCAGTGTCGTGATAGGTTATGTGATAATATGTTGTCCATCTTCTTTGAGATGCTTTTGTGTGCATTTGGTTTATGCATGCGCCACTTACGCGTTGCGTGCAAACACCGTATGCACTTCCTTACCTTCTTTTATTATTATTTTTTTTTAGTAAACAAAACATGCAGTATGCATTTTTATTTATTTATTCTTTTGCAATATTACGTTTTTTCTTCTTCTTCTTTTTCTCTTTTTGAGCAAACAAGTATGCAATTTTTAATCTTTGTCAAAAAAAAGAAGTATGTATTTTTTAAATCAAGAAAATAGTATATACTTGAAGAGATTATTATAGATACTCTCTGTGACACCCCAATCGGACCATTCGCATACAAGAGGAAGTCCACCACGAATGTCTGTCTAGTTTGCACCTGGGCTTAGATGCAGAACAAAGCATAAGAAATTTAAATTTTAAAATTATTATTACCAAACGAAATCCTTAAATGTACCATCCTTAAGTAAAACTCATTACAGAAAGGAAGCTATCCACTATCAAGCTATTACATAATTTCTCAGCTCAGGTTAGGTAATATGTAGTCTCATCCTCATACCCGGAATCAGAAAAAAAATTTTAAAATTTAAAGGAATATGCCCATGCTCAGTGAGGCCGCACCGTTTTAACAAATACTTACCGAGTTTCATATTTATCCATGCATGCATGTTCAGATATTCCTACCATATAGCAGTTATGACACAGATGTAACACATATATAAAAGAATGCAGAGTGAGTACGAGAGGAAGTAGTCAAATTTCTAAATAAACACTGAACAACTTTTCAATCAACTCCAGATTCAGAATTCTGGTCAGATAAGATCAAATAATACTGTCAACTATGTCCGTACATACTAGATTCAGAAATGATATCTCAAGACTACTGACTAACGATAATGATCCAACGACCAAGCCCATGCCGGTTCATGAATCATTCCCCACTAGATTGTGGATCCATGACTCATATCAGATTCATAATCAAAATACATATAGATAATCTAGTGTATAAAGTAGGCACATCCGGTTATTCACATATATAACATGATTCAGTGTACAAAGTAAACTCAAATGATAAATTTCATATCATAACACATATCGTATCTGAACTCATATCGCATGTCCTATGTATGATACAGATCGACATTTAATTATTTATAGATTAAAACGGTTCTTCTTTTTCTGTGAGGTAACTCACCTTGTTTCGCAGATGCTAGCTCAAAAGTATCTGAACAATCTGCATTACATAAGTCTCACGATTTAGATTTATCCTAGAGTATAAATCAATCTTTAGATTTTAGGGTTCTAAATATTTTTGTCTTTCGATCCATGTGTTTCTAGTTGTTTAATGTTTTTTATGTAATTTTAGTTAAAGTGTGTAAAGTTGTAAAAGAGGTTGTAAGAAAAGTTAGGATTTTAGTTTGAATTTTCAAAAATTTATATTTCAGGGGTACGGTCGGTTTTATCTGATAAAATATCAGCAATAGCAGATGCAATTTTTATTTTAGCTTCAAAGAGTTTTTTTTTTCCTACAAAATCATTGGCAATAGCCAATTTTCTTGAGTTTCACATAAGAAAATTGGTTATTGCTTGAAAAAGTTTGGTAATAGCCGATGTTATTTAGTTTCCACATAATAAGGGACCTTGTCGTGTCGTACCAAATACAGTAAAAATTACTGTTTTTATACATGCAAATTACTAAATATAAATAGTATAGGAAAGCACAGGATCGATCCACAGAGATGGAGAAATCACTTCTAATTCCAGATTAATGCAATAAAACACACAATTTTGACGAGTCATCACCTTTGGTGAGTTTCAAGAGACCTTAGAGTTGATTCAATTTATAGCTACTAAGATAATAACAAATCACGAAACAAACAATTGATAAAAACATTCCAGTAGTATGCAATTAATTCTTCTCACATGCATGCAATCATAAACACCTTCGTGGTCTAATTTCCTATACCGGTCAGTTCTAGGTACTGTGGGGTCCCTCAGATGTACCCAATCCCTTATGTAATTCGGTGATCCCCCGTGGGTTCCCTCGCGAAGATTACTGCCCAAAAGAGCTTTTAAGAATTAAGGAACCTAACACTGTTTATTCTTTATTAGTCGTAACCGTTAAAGGTAAACACTAATCTATCCGGAACTACCTAGCCGGCAGCCTTGTTGCTTGATAACAATTACCAATTCAGTACTAAGGTGATCAAACTTAATACATACTCAGCAATTAAATGGTTCACAAGATAGAATAGAATATAGCCAATTAAACGCAATGTTAATTTGGTTTCATACATGCATGGATTCGAATATCTTACATAATACTGGAATTAAGAACTTAGCTACTCATGCTTTCAATAGTAAAACACATAATCATAAAATACGACATAGCAAGAATAAAAGATAGATAGAAGAAAATACTGAATTAATGCTGAAATTGCTACTGGAGACACCTCCCGTTTGGCCAAATGGTCGCCTACCGGTAGGGATCTCAAAACAGAACAGAAACTTAGCACTAAAATAATGTATCGTGACTAGTAAAACTCTATAAAAAACGGAACGAAAAGCTGAATTAATTTCTCTACGAAATTATCCCCTATGTATAGATAGTTATCTCTCAGAATAAGGAAAACAAATCAAATCTCATCACTTAAGGAAATAAATCAATCCTTATCACTTATCACTTAAGGAAGTAAATCAATCCTTGAAAAGGCAGCAAATCAATCTAGAAAAGGGAGTAGTTGATCCTTATCGCTTCTTGAGATTCCCTCTTATCTCCAACTGCTCTCTTTTACGGCAGTAATTTCCGTTTTCTTCTAGAACTCTAGCTGCTCCTATCCGAATGGGCTTCGGATTTCTTCCCTTCTTGGGATATAATCCGTGTGAACTGTTGACAGAACATCTCTTTGCTCCAAAATCCCTGCTTTTGCGTTTCTCCTCTTTAGTTGGGCTGTTCCCAATTCTATTATAAAACACTAAGAATTTGGGCAGAAACCTGTGAGAACTGCCTTTAAAGATGCTAAAATAATACTCCAAAAGGTAGGGGTGTTCAAAAAATGTCCAATCCAAATTAGCCAGCCAATCCAATCCATGTATGGTAAATGGATTGGCTTATTTGGTTTTCGGATTGGGTGAATGGCCCAAACCGAATTCTTAAACGGTTAAATGGTTTGGAATTGGATTTGAATCTCAATCCAAATAAGGAATCGAATAAGCCAAATAAGAATTAATATAATATAATATTTATTTAATTTATATAATAGTTATTTAATTAAGTTTTTAATTAAGTATTTGAGAAGGATGGTGAAGATTGAAGAAGAATGCTGATTGTTGAGGGCTGAATCTGAAGAAGAATGTCAATGCTCTTTCTATTATTTTGTTGTTTATTAATGACTGTTACTTAAGTTTTAAACTTATTTTGGAGAAAACATAAATCTTTTGGGTTTGACTATTTTATTATTGTAAGATTCTGATTATGGGATGAATATGCTTTTGAAGTATTTTTATAAGATTTTTTCTTCTTATTTGGCTTATTTAGGCCCCAAACCGAATAAGCCATGGCTTAAATGGTTTGGATTGGTTTGGTTTTTACTTAAACGGTTTGGTGTTTGGGTGCTGATTTTTTTTTGAAAAACCCAAATTAGCCAATCCAAATAAGCCAAATAAATCCAAATAAACACCCCTACCAAAAGGGGTCTGATCACCATATCAAAGAACGGTTATAACTTATCAAAGATCGGCAATAACCGATTTTCTTGAGTCAAGAAAATCGATTATTTCCGCCTTCCAATCAGTTATAACCAACGCTGCCCAAATCCAATTTTTCTCAAAACTTTAGCTTCGGGTTTTGGATTAAACAACCTCAAAACATGTCCTTTGGTTCCTTTTGAAATTACTGTAAAGTCTTGGCTGTAGAGAAAATTTTCTGGAGGAAAATCCCACAATTTTTATTTTTATTTTTTGCATTTTTCTCCCACTTCTGTATATATATTTTTTTCCCTTTAACATTTGAGGTTTGGCATATTGACTAGCTTCAATTTTACCTTGCTTCTTTCAATAATCCAAGTAATTCTTTCCTTTACAATTTGTCCCTCTCTTTTATTTTTGGGTTTCTAAGTTGTTTACTTTCTTTTTTTCTTCAGAATTGTTGTGAAAAAGAAGCAAAACTCCCCTGCGTTTGAGGTGGAAAAAAGTATTTTGCCATTCAGGTGTTACATTTCACAACTTGGAAAAAGAGTGAGGAATAATTATTTAGCCTAGATGCACGCACACAGTTGACGTAAATTATCCACACGGTGGTATTGTTGGAAGTTTTCAGCACAACTGTAGGCAATGTATTAATTTACTCATCTGTCCCATTAGAATGGTGCATTTTGAGAAATGGAAAAATAGCATTTTCAGTCCCTTTTGTTTGGACCCATGGCAAATTTAGTCCCTTTCGTTTCATCGTGGCAGAAATGATCCATTTTATTTGCATGGTGTGGCATTTTTAATCCATTTTACTGGTGATGGCCAGTCTTCATGATTCAACTTAGTAGTCGACAGTTTTTATGATTTTTTTGAAATAAAAAAAATAAAACTGGGGCTTTCTAGAGAGATTTTCTTAATCTCCAATGGCCAAAACAATAATTATTTCACTTCTCCTAAATTGAAGGTCATAAAGAAAAGAGAGAAACCTAAATTTCATAACAAAATCACCTGTAAAATGGATTGAAAATGCCACACCGTGCAAACAACTGTTTGAGCCATTGGAGATTAAGAAAATCGCTAGAAAGCCCCAATTTATTTTTTCATTTCAAAAAAATCCTAAAAATCGTTGACTACTAAGTTGACTCATGAAGACTGGACATCATCTGTAAAATGGATTGAAAATGCCACACCATGCAAACAAAAGGGACCATTTCTGCAATGATGAAATGAAAGGGACTAAAATTGCCACGGGTCCAAACAAAAGGGATTGAAAATGCCATTTTTCCGTTGAGAAATATTTGGTGTTCCAATAGAAGAGTTCACTTTCAATTTTTTTTCCTCCTCATACCCTTACTAATGTAATTATGTCTGATGCACAATCAACCCATACATAAAAAGTAAGGACATGAATGGAATAAATTGTGTAAAATTAGCTATTTAAAATATTGTACATTGACATCCATAACAAGTTGTACATTAATGAAAGTGGACTTGTCTAATGGAACGGAGGGAGTATTATGTATGTTCGATGGTGAGGAGATTAGCCCTGTTTGGTATGCCTTTCAAAAGGTGATTTTGAAATTAGTTTTGAAATGTGTTTTAAAAAATGTTTTGAGATATTGTTTGGTATGCCTTTCAAGATGTGTTTTTGAAATGTGTTTTAAGATATGTTTTAACATATTGTATGGCATTACAAACTTTTCATTTCTTCGTCTTGAAATCATTTTTTTTAATCAAATTATTACTGATACTCGTGAATCATACCACATAACTAGTGTTCATGAGTTTTTTTTTTAAAAAAATTTTAAAATACATTAATTATACTTTTAAATTACTAACATTATTGGTAATGATATAAATTTGAGATTTTTTTCTCCTATGTTTATTATTTATTTCTAAACCTGAATTAATTAATACCAATACTCATGAATAGTACGACATAATTACTATTCACGAGTGTAGATTTTTTTAAAATATTTATTTTTTTAAACACATCAAAGATACTTTTAAATTACTAACATCATTGGTGATTATACGAATTTGAGTTTTTTCTTTCTAGGTTAATTATTTATTTCTAAGCCTGAATTGATTATACATATACTTGTGAATAGTAAGACATAATTACTGTTCACAAGTGTAGTTTTTTTTTTTTTTTTAAACACATCAAAGATATATATATATATATATATATTAGGGGAAAACAATGTGTATTAAATCAAAATAGTTTTAAATTACTAAGATCATTGGTGATTATACGAATTTGAGATTTTTTTTTTCTTTCTAGGTTAATTTATTTCTAAACCTGAATTGATTAATACTGATACTTGTGAATAATACCACATAATTACGGTTAAGAAGTGTCCATTTTTATTTTATTTTTTTTGAAACACATCAGAGATACTTTTAAATTACTAACATCATTGGGCTCGGGGTTCGGGTTCGGGGTTTGGGGTTAGGGCCCCGGGTCGGGTTTCGGGCCTGGCTCGAGGTTTGGGCCTCGAGTCGGGTTTCAGACTCGAGTCGGGGTTCGGGCCTAGGTCGTGGTTAGGGTCTCAGGTCTGGGTTCGGGCCTCGAGTCAGGGTTCGGGTCCCAGGTCATGGTCGGGGTCGGGGTATGGGTCCAAATCCCAAGTCAAGAACAGTGTCGGAGTTTGGGTCTCGGGGTTAGGGGTCGCGTCTGGGTCGAGGTTGGGGGTGTAGTCACGGTCGAGGGTCGGGGCAGGAGCAAGGCGCAAGTTTTATATAAGTATAAAAAAATTAAAAATTGTGTTTGGACAAAAAGAAAATGTATACCATTAAATATAAAAGTATACAATATATAATATTTCAAATTTTAAAATGGATTAAAAGAATTAAATGAAATAACAAAATTTTGAAAAATTATGAATAAATAATTTTAAATATTATAGAAGGTTTATTATGTCTACCCATTATGGGTATTCATTGGGTACCCTTCATAATACTCATTAAATAACCATTACATTTGTACAATGGTTATTATGGTACCCATTTGAATTAAGATCATTAATTGAATGGGTAATGGGTACCCATTACCCATTAACTTAATACCCACACAACCCACCCGTTTAACAACCCTAGTTAGAATGTATACACGTATTCTTAATGAATTTTAAATTTGGAAAAAATAACATGAGTTTAAAAATTCACCTAACAATATTCAAATGTGGTTATTTTTTCACACCAAAAAAAAGGTTAATGTAATATAACATTTTTTAATTTTTTTTGCCCCACCTGACCTTGGGGGACTAGTTCCGCCACTGACCTTGGCCTAACATGGGCACATTTTTCAATTTTTTGTGTTTACATTACATCAACAGGGAAGGAGTGAAACATGAGGGGATTAAACATTCCCCTCTCTATCTAGAGTTTTTTGCTAATGCATCATTATATTTCATAGTCCGAGAGTTGTGGAAGGTGAAATTAATGCATCATTATATTTCATAGTCCGAGAGTTGTGGGAAGGTGAAAAAACAAAGTGAGGAGTCTCGTGCAGAGTCTTGTCAGCTTGCGCTCTAAATAGACATAACTGATAGAAATAGGAATCAAACCGCCGACCTCTAAGAGGCCCGCTATGCGTCACAACCGTTGGGGCACTAGCTCATTCCATATCTAGAGTTGGACAATGCCTCTAATGAAAAATACTTTCCTCAAATATGTAAGAGAAGTCACATATCTAAGAACAAGCTTTTGTCGTTAGTTATATTCAAATATGACATATCATATTTTAAAGTTATTTTTCGAATCATTTTATATCTTTCTCTACTCCCTTTTAATATTAATTAATAATTCTCTTTTTTCTACCCGTCTTACTAGGCCATTTAGAGGTCTCATATGTACATGTCCAAACCATCTTAAACGTGTTCATCTTTTTTTCCATCTGTTAGAACTACTCTTACTTTATTTCAAAGATTTGCATTACTTATTTTATCTAGCCATGTCCACACACCCATCTCAATATTTTCATTTATGTTGCCCTCATTTTTTGTCACCCAACAATTTGAACTATAAGTCATTACCGGTCTTATTGCCGTTCTATGGAATTTTCCTTTTAGTTATTGCAATACTTTACGTTCTCAAAATATAACTGACGCATTTCTCCATTTATTCCACCCTGCTATAACTCTATGTATTACATCTTTATTTTACCTCACTTCTTCATTTAGAAGTCACATTTGTAATATAAAAAATAACACCATAAAGAATAATACTCTAAAACTATATGACGTGACACAAAATGCCATTGGATACCGGTACCTTGTGCTTTTGAAGTAATAGCTCGGACGGATGGCGATATGGCCTGGATTGGTGATGTTATAGCTCGGCCTTCACGCTTTAAAAGTGGATCTAGAAAGAAATGCAAGAAACAAGTGAGGCTATCCCCCCTGTTCCACTCCGATGCTCAAGTTAGCAAAGTATAAGAAATAAGTGTATTGACCAAGTGCGTAAGATGATAAAGATTTGCATACCTTCTTTAGTCTGAAATGCAAGTATATATAGCCTCCCCTTGCAGTTTTGTCCGTTGCACATTTTAAGGCCTTAGCCTTTAATGCCTTCCTAATTTGCCTCCTTCTCAATGATGGCTCCAGCCTTTAATACCTTCCTAGTCTCTTGCCCTCTTAAATATCTCCCTAATCTCTTGCCATCATAAATACCTTCCTAGTCTCTTGCTCTCATAAATACCTTCCTAGTCCCTTGCCCTCTTTATCTACCGGATTTAATTCTCCTCCTTAATTGTCTTGCATAACTCCTGCCCATAATAATAGCCCATATTCCCGCCCCCTAGTTATTCCCTTGTAACTTAGCTATATCTCTTTGTTCCGGCCTAAAGCCTTTTAGCCCGACTACCCACTTCCCTGCTACGTTTTAGCCCAGCCAAGTAACTCTTTACAGACCTAACTTTTTTACCTTATTTCTCTTCCCTTTGGACCTTTACATTTTTATTCCTTTTGGGCTTACCGTCAGTCTATTGGGCCAGGCCCAATACCTTACTCACTTTTAGGCACACCAACAAGCCCCCCAATATTGTGTTTTTTTAATCTGATTAAAACATAATACTTAACCATTTTTGCTCCCCTTGAAATTATCCCGGTATTCAAATTTTCAAAAAAAATTTAACCCCGCAAAAAAGTTCTCTGACCCTGTTCTATACTTCTATGTCCTCTAGCCCCCCGAGAATGAATAATGTTCACTTTATTTATTCTATCCACCTGCCCGTTTTTACTCATAAGCCCCTGATAATAAATAATCACCCATCGTTATTATTTATACTACTGGCCTAAATTTAGGCCCATACACCGGGCTATAAAAGTTGTATCCCCTGTTTCCAACTCAAAAAGACGGGTTAACCAAGCAATAAGCTTTCAAAAAGTACTAAAAGTGAACAAAGAATAGAATTGTACCTGACTTCGCTGGGTGAAGAAGTCATGCCCCTTAAATGCCCTCCATAAAGCCCGTCCTTCGCCTTTACTCCTTTACTGGCCCAACTATAAATGCTTCATGATACTAGCCCTGTCTTTAATTCTCTTTGTAACCTCTTCCCATAGTTATTACCCTGATTTCTCTCTCATACTTTACTTTCCTCTTAACTCTTCCCATGGTTCCAGCCCTTCATTAACTAATCTGACCCTTGTTTTTCTCTCTTTGAACCATATGATTGAACTTGGTATCTAATCCAGGTCATTCACTTGACCCCTTTAGTGACAGACTCTATCTTCCTGTAAGACACGCCAATTGGCTTGTCCCGGCCAACTTCTTTGCCCAGCTAATGTCTTGTCCCGGCTAACTTCTTAGCCCCGCCAATGTCTGTCTCAGCCAACCTCTTGGCCCAGTCAATGTCTTGTCTCTGCCAACTTTTTGCCCCCCCCCCCTCCCCCCAATGTCTGTCCCAGCCAACTGTTTGGCCCCGCTAATATCTGTCCCAGCCAACTGTTTGGCCCCGCTAATATCTGTCCCAGGCACCTTCTTGGCCCTGCCCATGTCACATTGCCTTGCCTGTTTAACATTACAATGAAGAGAAGCTCCCCCCCCCCCCCCCCCACCCCTACCCCAAAAAAAAATACATGGTAGGAAATTTTAAAAGCACATACATAATTGAAGTTATGGCCTGAAAGCAATTTAAGCTGGGCCTGCCGAGATAAACATTGTAAGGTGATGCCTCGTTGATCACCACAAAATCTATGGTTTCTATCCATTTTAGCTGGCCAGCTATTAAGGTGACTGGTATGCTCAACTGCCCTGTGGGTATAACATGGTGGTTGCCAAATCCGATCAAGGTGTACGCAACGGGTCTACCCAAGCCTTATGCAATTGACAACCCTCTAATGCTTTGACAGTAATAATGTTACTAGAACTACCAGAATCAACTAATGTCCTTTTAACTTGGAAATGGAAATTAGAAATATAGTAATCTATGACAAGGGGATTATCACTAGTATATGGCAAAAGGTGATCTTTCTCCCCGAATGAAATAATAGAGGTAGTAGGGTCTACCTTGCGCTTACCCAAAATACCATCCATGTGCTGGTAGGCATGCTTCCGTTGGCGGTGTGAGTCTCCTAAAGTGAGTCCACCAGCAATAGTGTTCACTATCCCGGCAATGATGGAATCCGAACCAGACCATACCTAGACCCGCGCGTGTCGGGTTGAGAACATTGACTAGTAAAATGACCGGGCTCTCCACATCGGTAACATCCTGCCGGCTTATCCAAATTGATTTGGCTTGGGGGTTTAGGAAGGGGTCCCACTTGGAAATATTGTGGCAATTTCCCCATTTGAATCAACTTAGCAATCTCCTCAACCAAATCCCTGCAATTGTTAATATTATGGCCAATATACTTGTGATAATTACAATACCTATTAGGATTCAACCGATCTGTAGGATCCGTGATAGGCCGAGCCGGGGGGAAGCAACCACTGTCCTTGAATAGCAGTATAAATATTCGTTCTAGATGTCGAGAAAACATTCTGTAACCTACAAAGAGTTAACACGATTCTAAGATCTTGTCCCAGCATTAGTAGTACCTACAAAATTTTGACTCCTTTCCTCCCCTTGATGTGGGATGGGAGAAACAGCCTTTCTTTTGCCATACCCATCCCCAATCCCGATTTCTCGCTCATTTTTTATGGTCTCTACCGCCTAATTTACAGCAAAATTCATGGCAGTGGTCATCATATCTAGATATGTCAATAGACGCTAATAGCTAGCTCGGTAGCTAAAGGTCCCGATCTTAACCCATTTATAAAGGAACCCATCATAGTCCTATCATCTTTTTCATGACATTGCCAAGATTCTATATTAAAATGATCAATGAAAGCTTGTAACCCCTCTTTTACCCATTGAGTGATATTTATACGATGTGAAATAGATTTAGATAAAATTTTATTCCCCATAAAACTAGCCAAAAATAAATCACCAAATTGATTCGTTGAATGAATTGAATTTCGAGGTAAAGATCAGTACAAGTTTATTGCATGGCCCTTCAACTTGAGATGAAACATCATGCACCAATTGGCATCAGACAAATTTGCAGTATTCATAACACTCATGTAATGCATCCAATGGGCCGTGGGGTCAGTTGTGCCATCGTACTTGTCTAGCTTACCTATACCTTTATAGCCCAGTGGAAATGGTGCGATCTAGATCTCCCAGGCAAATGGATATGATACACGAGAAGTATTCCCCATTCATCCTTGATGCACATAACTGGACCCGGGGAATGCAAACCCCTGTATTGTAGATTCCCTGGAACATTCAATTGTGATCCCCTATAACCCAGATGACCTATGCCCCCTGTATGATACGCCGGGTTTATCAAAGGTGGATAGCCTACCGGTGGCTGCATGACTCTACCTGTTCCAACCCCATAGTGCTGAAACTGGTCTACGCCACTTATCCCCCCCCCCTCCGGGAAAAGGAATATGATGAGTAGGTGCTTGTGGATAATACCCAAGATATGTCTCCATTAACCCCTGTTGGCCTGGTAAAGTTGTTGGGTCTGGCCATGTGAAATGGTAGTATAAACTGGTAGAGCCTCAGATAGATTGGGAATTTGACTAGCTAGAGATTGATCAATACCCATGGAAATCCTCTAAGTTCTCCCGAAGTTCCTAATGACTTGGTAAATGGCACTCCCCACCATGGATAAACCGAAAACAGTATTCCCGCCGAAGATGCTCAGTGAATGGTATAGTTGTACCCAATTTTGGCTCAGATTGATACATGCTTGTAACTAGATCCAATTGGGCCCCTGTAACCTACAGAAAAGATGTTAATGACACATTTAAAGAATTTACTGCCTGTGAGGTGGTAATGATCTCGGGGTCGGATGGCTCGGCAGCAGATGTGGGAAGGCCAAAATGAGGCATGGATCTAGTGGTGAACCCAGAAGGGGTCATGTGTGCAAGAAACGGGAATAGTCGATAAAACTTGGCACGTTCCTCCTGCTCCTGCTGAGGGGTCAGAATGACAGAAGAAGAAACTACAGAAACCACAGTGGTAGGAATGACAGTAATAGTTTGAGCCACAGTAGTGGTTGGAACAACGGTGGCGGTAGGAGTGGTGGCAACAGAATTAACGACAATAGCACCTTTGGGTACCGTGACTGAAAGATTAGAAGTACCAGATCCTGGAGCACCTTGCATCATGGTTTCAACAAATTTCTTTGATTGTGAAGAAAATTTGATGAAGAGATCGATCAAATAGTCCCCACAGATGGAGCCAATTGATGTGACACAAAATTTCCTTGGATCCCGGTACCTTGTGCTTTTGAAGTAATAGCTCGGATGGATGGCGATATGGCTCTGATTGGTGATGTTATAGCTCGGTGAGACGCTTGAAGAGTGGATCTGGAAAGAAATGCAAGAAACAAGTGGGGCTATCCCCCCTGTTCCACTCCAACGCTCAAGTTAGCAAAGTATAAGAGATAAGTGTATTGACCAAGTGCGTAAGATGATAAAGATTTGCGTACCTTCTTTAGTCTGAAATGCAAGGATATATAGCTTCCCCTTGTTGTTTTGTCCGTTGCACATTTTAAGGCCTTAGCCTTTAATGCCCTTCTAATTTGCCTCCTTCTCAATGGTGGCTCCAGCCTTTAATACATTCCTAGTCTCTTGCCCTTAGAATTACCTCCATAATCTCTTGCCATCATAAATACCTTCCCAGTCTCTTGCCCTTATATATATCTTCCTAGTCCCTTGCCCTCTTTATGTACCGGATTTACTTCTCTTCCTTAATTGTCTTGCATAACTCCTGCTTAGGAATGGCCACGGTTCCGGAACAGCCGGTTACAGTTCCAAAATCGCCGGTAACGGTTCATAAATCAGTGGAATCGGAACCGAAACCTTGGAGGGACGGTTCCGTGCCGATTCCAGAACCGCCGGTTCCAGTTCCAATTCCGGTTCTGTCACAGTTCCAGTTTTAGTCTGTCATGGTTCCCATTCTGATTCCAATCTTTTTCGTTTATTTAACAATTTTTTTCGTTTATTTAACAATTTTAATTTATTTTGACTCAATTAATAACGCAATTATTTATAAATAATTAAAATTACAAAATAAAATAAATCTGTGTCATCGGTACATACATTTTAAACAATTAAATGATTTATGTAATAAAATATACAAAAATAAATTGTGAAAAAATATATATAAAGATGAATAATACCTCAATATATTATTTTTTTAAAAATCAAAAGAGTGATGCTTTGTTATAAATCGTGAGAAATCAGAGTTTGAACTTTGAAGCATTGAAACTTTTACAAAATAAATACTTCTTGAATATTCAATATAATTCATCTTCATCATTTGCGGAAGTTGCGGCTGGAACTAATATAATTTAATAATTAATTAATTTTAATTTAATTTAATGCTTATTATATTATTAATAATATATATAAAAAGTATACTATTAGTTTATATATTATTATAATATATATTTAAAAATAGTTTATATATATATATATGTTAAACTATAATATAATTATAATTATAAGAAAGAAGTTCAAAAAAAGTAAATAGTTGAACTGGTTAATCAACTTTGCTTAAAGCCTTTCAATTCTAGCAAAGGGTTGCGTGTTCGAATCTGTGCAAAAGGAATAAAAAAATTATTATTTTTATGGTTCTCACATTAGAACCGGAGGGTTCTACCGGCGGTTCCGACCCGTCGATTCCCAGTTATTAGACAAGAGAAACCGAAACCTTAACCGCCAGAGAAGGGTCTGGTTCCGGTTCCGGTTCCAAAACCGGCGGTCCGGTTTCGGGTCTGTTCCTGTTCGAACCGGAACCGTGGCCATCTCTACTCCTGCCCATAATAATAGCCCATATTCCCGCCTCCTAGTTATTCCCTTGTAACTTAGCTATATCTCTTTGTTCCGGCCTAAAGCCTTTTAGCCTGACTACCCACTTCCCTACTATGTTTTAACCCAGCTAAGTCACTCTTTACAAACCTAACTTTTTTTACCTTATTTCTCTTCCCTTTGGACCTTTACACTTTTATTCCTTTTGGGCTTACCGTCAGTTTATTGGGACAGACACAATACCTTACTCACTTTTAAACACACCACTATAAAACTTATATTTCATTATTTTTTCCCCCATATGATTAATTAAAAAAGGTATTACATTCATGTAAAAATTAAATAAATAAATAAAATAAAGAATTATTTATGCAATAGAATCTAACTTGATTTAGACAATCATTAATTGCAAAGCATATCTGTGCCAAAAAAAGCACTGAATCAAATTCTCTGAATAGTAGTTAAAACAAATTGAAACAGTGTTCGAATCCTACAGTCTCCGCATTATACTCCGCTCACACCCTATCCATATTACACAAATAACTTCTAAACAACAAAGAAAAAGCAAAAAAATACAAAAGGCTAAAATTTTCCACTTAACTGTACAAAAAATAACCTCAGATACTTCATCATAACAGAGATATGCTATGCAAGATGCTTCTGCAACCGAGATTTGCCTTTTAATGGCAAGTTAAAAGCTCCATCTCTATCGGCAGGCTACTTTACTCAGGATTTCCTTCGAAACAACTGACATCGTAGATTACTGACCACTTGATCCATTACGCCCACGTTTGCAGCAAGGTAAGCTTCAGCTTCCTGCCTGGAGTTCACAATTTCACCTTCTATAAAGTAGTTGTCACCTTCTTGCAATATGGTTCCATGTTCACAAGCCAGTTCCAGAACCTCGGATGCACAGCAGATACCTCGTCCAAAATGTATCGTCAAATCAGCATTTTTCATTGCAGGTGCTAGTTTATTTTTAATCACTTTTGCAGAGACTGCAAGACCGGTAGCCTGAAGAGGGTAAAAAAAACTCAGCATTAAAATGTTCACCAGGCTTTTGGACCAGCCAAGAGTGGGATATCCACTTGAGTAAATAAAAGCCTTCATTTTTTACATGTGCCAAAGTGAATGGCGAATTTCAAACAGTGAATGGCGAATTTCAAACAGGGGGTATCTTCAGCTGATATAAAAGTAGACAAATCAAAGAGAATATTTAGACCAAAAAAATTCCTATCCATATTAGAGCGATATCACATCTTAAGTGCAGGAATAAATATGACTGTACAGAATCACCTCTTATGCCCAGAAATATGTAATTCAAATAGCATGATTACTTCTTATGGCAGCCAAAACATAGCAACCTTTTCTTCAGGAGAATTAGACTTGAAATTCGATATTTAATACAAAAGTAGAATTTCCCAATAAGAATAGCCAGAATAACTACCGAAAACATTGAAAACAATCAGGCAAACTACAACATGGAAAAGGCGATGATGCCAATATGAATAACATAGGCTCCATGGCGTAAAAATATAGATAGTAAAATTGCAAGACAATTCTTAAACTATCCACATTTTCATGATTCAAAAATTACCTTATCCTGCTGAGTCTTGAGCAAATTTTTCCTGATAAGTTTCAGACGGATTGCAGCATAAAAAGGCAAAGCATTCCCACCACAGGTAACCTCATCTGATGGTTGATAGCGAGGGCCTGATTTTAAATTCGCTCTTACCTAGTGTGACAAGAATCTGGAAATGTTAAGGCCAGCAGTCAGTTGACTGATCAACACCTAATGCATAATGCATGTTCAAATGGGTCTGACCTGGTTGACGAAAATGACAAGAGTATGAGAATCAGCTAAAGAATAATGAATCTTTCGAAGTGCTTGTGTTATTATTTTCGATTGTATGTCCCTGGTGTTGCCAATGTCTACACAGTCAATTTCAAGTTGCGGAACAAGAGCGGCCACCTGCATAAGTAATTCAGCTTAAGTCAGGCAAGCACGGACATGGAAAGAAGACTGAAAAGTCAAGAAAGGTAGGACGTAAACTTGAACTGTCAGCTTAGAATCTATAACTCCAGAAACAAATTACAGAAAGAAAACCTAACTTCAGATTAAGAACATAAGGAACATTGTCTACACGCAGAACCACACATCCTATGGAACAAAAATATTGGTATCTCTATACTTCTTATTAACAAGAACGGTGCTCTAAACAAACCTACCAAAGATAATAATACAAAGACTAGCTCAAAAAATAAGATGTCATTAATACAAAAATGTTGGTTGAAAGCTTGTATGGGTTTATAATGGTTGAGTTGTTTTCAAGAAACTCAGACACAAAACAGAATGTCAAATGTTTCGCTTAAAGAATCTTTCACATTATTATACTCTATTTTTCAGTTTTCCATCACTTTACATTGAAGGGGTTGAACTTTGGGGTTTCTTATGTCCAATTTCTTGGCATGATAGAGGAACATACACTGTCAACCACAATAACATCTACCGACCCACTTTTTGTCAGTGTATCAACCATACTCAGCAAATTTTCGGCACAATCTGGTTGTGAAATAAGGAGATTTTGTGTATCCACACCCATTGATTCAGCAAGGGAGGGATTCATTGCGTTTTCCACGTCAAGGTATGCACAATAACCTGTTAGAAAGACAATTCACTATCACAAATGAAGAAATGGTAAACCACAGCAGGGTATCAAATCACATAAACTCCATACTAATCCTTTCCTTTTTTTCTGTTATGTGATGAACTATAGCACACAAAGATGACAAACATATGTCAGTCAAAGGCAGAAGTAGCACAGGATGTAACCTTTTCTTTATTTGCACTTTGCATCTAGGAATACTATGTAGGTAACTAAACACTGCCTACGTCCACTTTGTGACTTTTACTCAGAAAATGGAAAGAAGCCAAAAAACCCAAACTTTTCTGTGTCAGATTTCACCAAATAAAAAATGATATTTCAGAAAATGTTAAGAGACATTATTGAGCAGACCAACTACCCAGAACCAGAGGCAAAGACACTGCAAACAGAAGAGTAAGCATATAGTAACTGTATAGATGGTTATACCCCTCCTGCTTATTCCTGGACCCCAGTGTATGTCCTACTTCAACTCTGATCAAATGGGGTGACAGAACACTTATTATTCATGATAATACATCACCAAGACAGCCCAGCCACAACTCAAGAACAAAAATAAATTCATAAATTGGCACCAACTAACTAACTTATGCCTGAAAGGGACTTCATTGTCTATCTTAGCCAGCATAAAAGCCAACATCAAGAATATATCAGGTAACTAAAAGTCGAAGGAAAAGTTTAAGCAGCAAAAACATGTATAAACATTTCTATAACATTAATAATGTATATATAACAAGCATAGTCACCTCCTAGCTTTTGAGCCTCCTTAATTACATGAAGTGCAAGAGTTGTCTTGCCAGATGCTTCTTGGCCAAAAATTTCAACAATCCTTCCCTGCGCAGAGTTAAAATTTCAAAATTAGTTCTTTTCCTTTTTTCACATTTAGTTAGAACAATAGTTCCACCGTACACGATGATGAGATATGATCAATATAGTCGACAGCACATAGTATGACAAAGGCTTAGTTGTTGTTGTTGTTGTTGTAGTTGAAACAACAGTGCCAACAGGAAACCAGATAAATTTGGCCAAATCACAGTTTAGAAAAATATGCATATAATCCACACCTCAGAAAATGATAGATTCAGGACTTATCTCTGATATTTTGTCAAACAAATTGAAGAACTACAAAGTTCTCCACTCACGCAGTGGCAGAAGATTGTGGGGACCAGGCAAGAAAAAAAAAATTTAGTAAGTATTTATATTTTAGTCCAAAAAAAAATTTATGTAAGTATTTGGCCCCTACAAAAAAAATTTACTAGTTTAATTAGGAGGTTTCTTCAATTGGCCCCTCCAGTTTAGTGAGTCAAGTTCCGCCACTGCACTCACAAGTACTTTGTCAGTAAATTGATAGTTGCAGCCGAGAGGCACGACATATGACTTCTACCTCCTTTGGCATCACAATAACTTAAATATCTTCACATAATTAAGAAGCTTACACCTCAAGCCTGAGCATTAGTCCAATTACTCTAGCACCGAAGACTCTCTAGACAATATAACTCAACTTCATTAGTCTGTAACTCTCTAGAGTTACAGACCAATGGTTGCTAAACACCACTTCTCTCAAAATACCACATAATAGAGGAAAAAGAACCCTCCTTTACTCCAGTAGACACTAATCTAGTGACAACAATTTCTGTTCCTAGAGTTTCGTCTGTTATCAAAACCATCCTCCGTATGTGCTACATAGAAGATCAGGATCACAGCAAATCCTGTCATTTTATCAGAAACTAACCTTCGGAAATCCTCCAATCCCAAGTGCTAGATCGAGCCTCAATGAGCCCGAGGGTATGACAGGTGCTCGTCTAGAACCAAAGAAGCGCTGCAAAGACAACATTGACTCCTTCCCAAAATCACCAGCAAGCTGTGAAATGGCAACTCGCAAAGCAGCATCTTTCTCTACCACCTTGGCATCATTAGGAATGTCATCAAACTCAAATTCTGTGGCTTCAACTGAAAGAAGAAAGTAACTTCAGGCATCAGACTATACAAGTTGAAGCAAACTTATTAGATTATCCATAAGCCATAAGCACAACACAATGCTTCTTCTTCAAATCATTAAAAAGTCAAAAGGCAAACATAGATTTACAGAAAGTTAAAACACTACAGGATGAAATTTATTTGGCAGCAAAAAGCTTCTTCTCTGTTGATTTTTTTTATATTATTTATCTATTCATTTTTGCAGATTTTCACAGGATCAAAAGAATTAGGCCTACAGGACGAACCTTTATTATAGAACATCAGTCATCATATGATGAAGGAGCAAATACAAGAGTTCCCGGCAGCCGCAAAAACAACAACAATAACAACTTCAAGAAAAATTACAACAAAGCCAGACACTAACAACAAAAAGTATCCCCACAACTTGAAAATTAGCAAAGAAATGATAAATGTTTTCTACAACAAAAAAATAAGTAAATTTTGATTGTCACCTGCAGAAGAGAATCCCCGACTATGTATTCTCCTACCGGGAAACCCATTCTGTAAGCACGAAAACTCCAGAGTCAGAAACTTAAAACCGAGCTTGTGAAGAATCTGTTAAAGAAAAAAATAGGGTTCTGTAAATAGCCGAAAGAGAGAACCTGGATGGAGGGTAGGCGAAAAGGAGAGAAACAGTTGAACCTCAGAATCTTTTGAAAGTTCTGAGGCGTCAATTGCACCATTATTTTGCTTTCTTCGACAATCTCAAAGGCTAAGTTTTGGATAGATCAGTAAAGGGGAGTGTGCGTATGGGTGCAGACTGCAGAGTGAAGTAGAGCGGCGGAAGTTTTTGAGCTTTTCCGTCCCCGCCAATGGCGATTGGCTGCCGGCGCCAACTGCACCAAATCACCAATTTTACATACCGTTTCTGACGGTTTGAGTGGTAATGTTTGCAGTTTTGGTCTTTACATTTTAATTTGGATCAAATTTAGGGGCATACTATTTTTTTTAGAGGAAAATACCGCCGAGTTTGGCGGTATTTTGACTCAAAATACCACCGGGGATGGATGGTATTTTGGGTCAAAATGCTGTCAAACTGGGCGGTAGGGCGGTATTTTGACTCAAAATACTGTCGGGGATAGGCGGTATTTTGGCCTATTTTACATCAAAATATCGCCCGGTAAATACCGCCCAGACGGTATTTGGATCCAAAGTGGGCGGTATTTTTCCAAAATACCGCCGGGATTGGGCGGTATTTTCTTCTAAAATACCGCCCAAAGTGGGGGGTATTTTCAACAATGTTACTGCAAATAGGGGGCGAGATTTTGGAAAAATAGATTTTTTTTTAACTAAATGGCAAAATAGACTATTCACAGTAAAATGTTACTACAAATTTGGTTACTACAAATAGTATGCCCCTATAATTAATGAGAATTGACTACAAAAATAAGCCAAAACTCCATTTTCACAATCTCAAATGCACATACAGACTTCTCACGCTCGTTGGCATCTAAAGTTACAATCACTCTTTCAGCACAAAGTAAATAACCAACTAAAACTACAATATCCCCTTGTTCCCTTTGCACACCTAATTCAGTTTCCTTTTCTTGTAGGCAACAAATGAGTGCTCTTTTCAGTATCTAGCTAACAAGAACAAACAACTTGTTTACCACCTTAATGGCAAGATATTCTGGATAGCTCTATCTGGTAGTGTACAACAAGAACAAACAGAATCTCACTCTAACTGAACATTATTGTTATATTTGGTCAAACTGATTTTCACAGGTTGCAAGTAGTTTTGATGAAAAACCCAGCTAAATAACTTCCTGGAGCTTATTCTCTAAACAGAATAACCAAGTGGCTTAATTGAA
This sequence comes from Leptodermis oblonga, assembly GCA_016801395.1. Classification (NCBI taxonomy): domain Eukaryota; kingdom Viridiplantae; phylum Streptophyta; class Magnoliopsida; order Gentianales; family Rubiaceae; genus Leptodermis; species Leptodermis oblonga. Next base: position 25,192,029 of record CM028756.1, on the reverse strand, counting down.
GCCACGAAGTTCTATCCTAATAAAACTAATAAATGCAGATGATGTATTTCAGCATGCAATTGATTTGCATAGATAGATTGTATTTATGTATTTCAAATATTTTTTTCACTGCAGCAATTATATGCATGCGGTTTCTACCCAACATCCTAACTGTGCAATAAGCACAAAGTACTACATACAGTAGAAGAAAATTCAACAAGACTTGAGTTTAGAGGTACTGGGAGTCAAAAGTACTACTACCACTCAGATTTAACAAACAAACAAACTAAACACACTGTAGGACCGCAATTATATTTTCATTGCAGCATTTCAGCCTTACAAAAACTACAAACAGCTCATTAAAAAATGCATAAAACTGCAATATTGTGAAGAAAGTAAACAAGGTAAGCAGAATTCCACTCCCCCGGATCAGATCACATCCTTTACGTTTCAGATCAAAACGTGTCAATGGCTGTGTAAATCATTGCCGAACTACAACCTCAAAACAATTAACACCTACGAATTAATCCCATGTTCTCATCTGGAATTACATACAGAAATTGACATACAATAACAGCCCAGAAGATAAGAGTGCACCTTAGATCAATACATTATCAAGACCAAGGAGGACATGTACTGAACACCTTCAAATTTGGATGAATCAGAGAAATATGTTGCAATGGTAAGCTACAACATGAAAAGAAAGGCACCATTGAGGTAGTCCTTGGGTTTTACAGCTTGTAAAAGTTGAGTAAAGAAAGGATCAAACTAAAACCACGAAAAAGAAAAACAGTAGATTCCAAATTAAATTAGAATTATTGTTGAGTAAACTCATCAGTATTTAAAAAAGGAAAAGTGAAATGGAAGAAGGGCACCAAATTCCTATATACAACTCAAAACAGAGCAGAAAAGAGTGAGGATGAATGAAAGATAGTACAGATCGTAAATTGTTACTTGGTGTACTCTCTTTCTGAATTTTCTTTCTAGTTCTTCATTTCATCGTTCAATTTTATAATACAAGAATTTTTCAAAACCAATAACAATTGGGACTGAGAAAGAATGGTGATAAGCACATTGGCAATGAGTTTGACCCTGAAATGAAATCTCCCAATGAATTCAAAACTTAAAATAAGAATTAAAACGTCTTTACCTTCAATTGATATTTGAAGAAACTTCTGATTCACCGATATATTTAATTATATCAACTCCCAATGCATCGTCTTCCTCTTCATGAGTGACAAATCTAACTTCTTCATTCACATTATCTGATGCAACTAGAACTATCAAAAAAAATATATCTATATTAAACAATTAGAATTAAATTGACTACCAATTAAAGATTACTTGAAATTGAAATATAGGACAGAACCTTACCAACATTATCACTCAACCAATCTCGACAACATACGGTTGCCTCCACATTTTCAGGAAGAAGGGAAGTGCGATATTTTCCTATTATTCTCCCACCATGGCTAAAAGCAGATTCACTTGCTACAGTAGTAATTGGAACACTTAAAACATCTCTAGCCATGAGTGAAAGATTAGGATATCTAACCGTATTTTCTTTCCAATGATTAAGAACATCTAAGTTTGGATGTAACTTGCGGTCTACTAAGCGCTCCTTCAGATATAACTCCAACTCAGATTTACTTTCAATATTCGCATATTTAGACTTATATGAATCAAAACCCTGCATATTCAATTAAAATCATAGCATATTAATGTATGAAATCATAAAAGAATACAAAACACAAAGGAATTATTACTTACATCAATGAGATCTGTAGAAAGATGAACATCCCTGCTTGTATAAGTCTCTGAAGCTTGACTAGAACTGGCACTATTGATTACAGAGTATTCATCAAAGAGTTTAGTCAATTTGTTTTTCACATCTTCAACCCTTTTTTCCTTTGTTTCAGGGTCCAGTGCATTGAAGCAATAATCAACAAATTGGAGTTTATAGCGAGGGTCCAAAATTATAGCGAATGAAAGAACCATACTATAACACTCCCAATACTTCAGAAACTTCATTCTCATCTCGAATGCCATCATACTAATCGAATCATCTTCATCAAGTGCTGCTTTCTCCAAAAAGTAATTGAATCTTCCAAACATTTGGAAAATACAAATTTGAAGTAGGGTATTTCCTTTTTGAAAAAAAAACAGTCATGTCATAGAAAGGTTTTAAAAAACTCGCAATCTTTTCCACTTGACTCCATTCATAATCCGAAGGACAAAATTCATAGTCATCATCCAACATGTCTAATCGGGAGAATGCATCCTTATATAAAAGTGCCCTTTCAAGCATAAGATAAGTAGAGTTCCATCTCGTTGAGATATCTTGTCTCAATTTCTTGTTAGGCACCATAGAAAGCTGTTTCACATAAGTAGCAAATTTCTTCAACCTAACTTCATAACCCTTCAAATATTTCACACTTTCTCTGATATTTTTAATAGCATTTTCAATGATTGCCAAACCAGATTTCATACTTAAATTTTATATGTGTGCCCCACAACGCACATGAAGGAACTCATTGCCACATATGGAAGACCCTTCAAAAGTAAAGTGAGATCCTAACAAAGTTATACCTTTATCATTGTATTTGGCATTGTCAAGAGTAACAGTGAAATTTTCTTCTCAATTCCCCATTTTTTCAAAAACTCAAACATTTTCTCAGCCAATACTTGACCAGAGTGAGGTGGAGGCACATGACGAAAAATAAGCAACTTATTTTGCAATTTCCAATCATCATCAACATAATGGGCAGTAATTGACATGTACCCATCACTGGTAGCTGAACTCCACATGTCAAAAGGCAAACAAATCTTTCCTGAAACTAAGTCAAGTAGGTACCTAACATTTTTTTTTTCTCTTTCTTATGAAGTTTGAGTATATCCGCCTTCGATGTATTTCTCAAGATGAATTTCACAGTTGGATTTAAAAAGGCATGCAAGTCTCTGTTACCCTCATGCTCTACAAATGAAAATGGATAATCGTGTCTCACTATTGCCATTGCCACTTTCTCACGATACACCTTCTTGATTTACAAAAGCTAGTTTCCCAGAATCAACTTCCAAATCTTGATCAGGATGCTTTTTTGACAAATGATGTTTTAAATTTGAAGTTCCAGCGGAAGAATCAGCAAAGTACTGTTGACCACATAATTTACACCTTGCCCTTTTTCTCTTATTCTTAGCTGATTCAACAAGCTCAAAATTAGCCCAAACCGCCGAAATCTTCCTATGCTTCCCATCAGCAGTTGATTCTTCACTGCCCTCTAAATTTATCGGAGCCGACATGACTCTACAATGAAAATCTATTGGTTAAAGATCATCTATCCCAATGCAATCGAATGGGTTGGAGGCTTGAGCACAATCAAATTCTCAGCAATCAAGGCAGAAGATAAAGCAGCCAGTTCATGTCTTGCTAATATCATAAGAATCAAGAAATGCAATCTTGATGTATTCATATATTTTTTGGACCTCAATCAAGAATCAAAGCTGCACAACTATGTACACACCCCAAATAACTACATTACACTTGCCTACATAGCTATTGAGTGTTTGAAATCATCAATATTCATTCTCAATTACAAACTGATTCATACTAAAACTTCATAACATGCAAATATAAAAACAAGAAAACAATAAATCACCTTGATATCAATATAATTTTAGAACAACTTACAAGAAAGAAAGAAAGAAAGAAGCAATAGATTGAAAATTGGCACCACCACAACAATATGAGCATCACATTTCACAACCAAGGATTCATAAGTTGAGAATCCGGGAAACGTACATTTCAACATGGAATAGAAGATTACAATCTTTCCTTTTAACCCTAATAACTCATGACAGAAAATTTGATGAATAACAAAACTCAATTTCTTCTCAAAAGTATACAATCAAGAACCAGAGCTATCTTGTATACTTCCCAAGTATTCAGTTCAGCCAAAAATTTGCAATGAACTCTTTTCCAACCCCAAAAAAAAAAGTTTGCATTTGGTACTCCTTGAGTCTTGATGAAATCTCAAGGATCAAATGCTGCCAGCCAATGTGGTGCAGCAGCCTCTTTCAGACCAAATTAGAAAAAAGAAACCAAAAATGCTCTTAATATCCTTCTTCCATTTATTATCTCTAGAAAGCAGGAATGATAGAATGAGTAACACTGATAATAATGGTAGAAACAAGGGGTCCCAATTACATATATTGAGCCAACCATTGTTTGCACATATCAAGAACAGACACTAATAATGTTCAATGCATAAATTGAGATTTCTGGTCCTATTAAATATCCAAAAAATTTCATTAAAACTTAAAAATTTTCTTCCAGATTAACACAAATGAAATAATTTATTAAAGATAACAAACACAACACTGAGAGAAGGCCTTTGTATAGGAAACGGCAAAAATAGAAGGGAAAGGAAAATCTTCGCATCATAGCATGGCCGAACAGAAAAATTCTTCAAGGAAATCCATACCGATAGAAAGATGCTTACAGATTAGATCAATTCTTCCTTTTCCAGTAAATGGGTCTTCGCAAATTCCACTATCAAATGTCCAGCAAAAAGGGCATTTTTTGAGAAACTAAGTGGTGCAAATGATTCGTCGGCAACGGTGGCGCACGTTTTCCGGCAGCACTAGGTAGATGTTGGAGGGCTTGGATCGGTGGCAAAGTCCCGTGAGAAAGATGACGTGGAGCAAATGTAATGGCTTTGACCCTCAGAGGTTGTTCCTTCACAAAATAGATTAGACCTGAGGGTTGTGCTTCAGCAAAAAGTTCATGACCCGCGGGTCAGATTTTTTTATTTATTAAGTAACCCATGGGTTAACCCTAACCCAACCCGAACATTACAGGTTAATGTTTGACCCGTGACCCATTTGACCCGTGACCTGTTCAACCCAGCCCAAACGGGTTAAAATGCGGGTTGGGTTAGGCGGGTCAACGGGTTACGGGTTGGGCTGCCAAGCCTAATTTCTGTAACTCACCACCATTGCTAACTTTTGGCCAATTATCCATTCCCACTACTATAAAATAGAGCTTTAACGGCGGAAAATAGAAAACTGCCGTTATAAAAGAAATACAAACTTTCGACGGTTGTTTTCAAATAAATCGCCGTAGAAAGGGACCTTCTACGGCGGTTTTCAATTAACCGCCGTAGAAAGGGACTTTCTACGGAGGTTATAAGCAAACCACCGTAGAAAGTCCCTACTTTATACGGCGGTTTGATCCAACCGCCGTAGAAAGCCCTACTTTATACGGCAGTTTGTCCCAACCGCCGTAGAAAGATCCTTTCTACAGCGGATTTTAAATTAACCACCGTAGAAGGTCCCTTTCTACGGCGGTTTATATGAAAACCGCTGTTGTATTGACGTATTTAACCCTAAATAGCAACGTGTAGCTCCATATCGCGGCCGAAATTCTTTTTCTCCAAATTTCTACTACGATTTTACACGTTTGATGTAAAGAATTGTCATTTGAAGCTAAAATTTACCACTTTAAGATTAGCAACTTCTAAAATTTCTTAGTAATTGATTATTCTTGTACTTTAGATATGTGTATATTGAATTTATTTTTATTTATGGTAGAGTGAAAATTAAAGTTACAATCCATATATATGGTGATCGAACCTTAGTATTATGGAACCCTATGTAGTTATACTATGTAGTTTGTTGGTGATGTGATATGATTTATAGTGTTTGGTTTTTATTGGATGCATGATGTTCATATAATTAGCACTACTTAGTTTTTGGATTATTTTTTTATGCATTGCATGTGTTTGATAAAATGCGTAAATGAAAAACTTTTGGGTTCTTCTTCATTTGATTATGTCTATTGTGCATGTGTTGGTTATGAATTATTTTTTTCATTGAGGTTTTATAGTAGTTTTGATTATATGAGTAGCATTAGTATGACATGTGCTAAGACAAGCATGCAACTTGATACTTTCAACATTATTTGGAGAATTATTATTTGGTTTTTTAATTATTTCAAGGTGTTAGTTACGCATGGATCGAAATATCTTGTTGTATGGTGATCGGACCTCCGATTTGTATGCGAAAGAAGTTGAGAATTTCATTGAATTGGCTTATAAGAATACAAAGTACGTCCATTGTCCGTGTAAAGCGTGTAAAAATGGTGTGCGGTTTGATAACTCAGATACAATAAGATTCCATTTATATCGGAATGGATTTGATCCTTCTTATAAATTGTGGTTTTGGCATGGTGAAAGTATTGACAGTTTTTCTGAGCAAAGAAAATCTCATGCAAAAGGAGATGATGGGATTACTAGAGATCGATTAGATGACATGATTGAGGATGTGGCCGAGGATTTTGCTGATAAACCTGAAGTTCTTGCTTCCATTTTGGGTGACAATGAGAAGCTTCTATAAAACGGTTGCACTAGATATACACGCTTGTCTAGTGTTTTGAAGTTGTTTAATTTGAAAGCGGCAAATGGATTTTCAGATACTAGTTTTACAGCCTTATTGAGGGTATTGAAAGATATGCTTCCAGAATATAATGAACTTCCAGATCAAATTTATGAGGCGAAAAAAATATTGTGTCCAATGGGTATGGAGTATAAGAAGATCCACGCTTGCCCAAACGATTGCGTCCTTTACAGGAATGAGTATAAGGATTTATTGTTTTGTCCTAAGTGTAAAACTTCACGATACAAAAACAAGCAGCTATGTGATGAGGTTGAAGACAGTACTGATGCGCAAAAGAAGGGATCGCCAGCTAAGGTTCTGTGGTATCTTCCTATAATACCGAGATTTAAACGGTTGTTTGCTAATACAAAAGATACAAAACATATGACATGGCATTTAGATCGGTGTATTCTTAGTGATGATGACAAGGTGATAATGCATACATCAGACTCGGATCAGTGGAAAAAAATTGATTCAATGTATCCTTCATTTGGGGAGAAGTTAGAAATATGAGGCTTGGTTTGTGTACTGATGGAATGAACGTTTGGCAGTCTGAGTAGCACTTATATCTCATGGCCGGTGATGTTGGTTATTTACAATTTGCCGTCTTACTTGTGTATGAAGTGCAAGTATATACTTATGTCTCTAATGATTTCAGGCCCATGACAACCAGGAAATGACATCGATGTGTATCTTGCTCCTCTTATTGAAGATTTGAAAAAGTTATGGGATGAAGGTGCACTTGTGTTTGATGCATACCGTGAAGAAATGTTCACATTACGTGCCATGTTGTTCTGTACCATTAATGATTTTCCAGCATATGGAAACTTGTCTGGGTACTCTGTTAAAGGGCATAAAGCATGCCCTATATGTGAGCAGAGAATAGATTTTGTCAGCTTGCACATGAGAGGAAGACAGTATACCTTGGGCATCGTAGATTTCTTCCCGAGACTCATTCGTATCGCAGTATGAAAAGAGCATTCAATGGATTTCAAGAGTTTAGAAAAGCTCCAGAACCCTTGAGCGGGCCAGAGATGAAAGCTCATGTGACGGACATTAATGTGGAGTTTGGAAAACCTTCGGAGTCAAGCAATAATGATACATATAAATATAACCGCCGTACAAAGTCCCCTACTTTCTACGGCGGTTTTATTTCTAACCGCCGTATAATTAATAAATATAATAAATTTTACTATAAAAATTGATAAATAGTAAATTACATAATTATTATTAAATTTAAAAAATTTGGGGGTTAATTTACAAAAAAAAAAAAACTAGAAATTAATAGGAATAGAGGAACGGGAGGGAATTCACAATACGAGCTTTCTACAGCGAATGTAATTAAAACCGCTGTAGAAAGTTACTTTCTATGGCGGTTTCTTAATAAGCGCTATAGAAAGTTACTTTCTATGGCGGTTTCTTCATAACCGCCATAGAAATCAAGTTTCTATGGCGGTTTTAATTACAACCGCCGCAGAAAGTCCATTTCTACGGCGGTTTTTATTAAAACAGCCATAGAAACTTGATTTTGTTTGAATTTTAAGGATTTCCCTTTGTTTCCATCCCCAACCAATTGTGGCTTCCCCCTATTTCCATCTCCAGCAAACCGAAGCCATTCTCTTGTTGCCGGCGCCCATCCACTCGCCGGCGATTTTTTTCTCGTCTTCCCCCGAAGCCGTTCTTCCGGCGTAGCAAGATCCGCCGTCGCCCAACTCTGGAGATGGTTTCTTAATTGGCCATCACCCGCCACTTGGAGTTAATCCCCCATCACAATTTCACCACAATCGGTCCTTGTTGTGGGTTTCAAATCATAAAAAAGGTTATATCGAATAGTTTCAACTTTATTTAAGTTTTACAAATTTTATTGTTACTTGATTATTGCGATTGGCCTAGGGTTTATTATTAGTGTTAAATTCAGGTTTGGTGAGATGATGAATGATTAAATTCGGGTTTGATTAGTGTTAAATAGGTTGTTTATTGTATGTTCTATTTTATAATTTTCCTACTGATTTTGGTTTGATTTATTCTCAAAATTGATTAGGTTGAGATTGGATTTTTGTATATATATATTGGCTATTTACTTCAGGATTATGTTGTTATTGTATTGTTCTTACTGTTAATGATTAAATTAATTATAATTTGATGGATGCACGGAAAAATTTTGTGAAGTTTAGTGGTCGTTTAGCATGGTTTATGAATAAAGTTGAAATATATAAATATATATATCAAAAACTTTCTACGGCTGTTTTTGCGATTTTTGATATATATATTTTGAATGCAGAGATAAAAAAATGAAGTATTAAATTTTTTTTTTTACAAATTTGGTACTTTCTACTACGGTTTTGAAAGCCTAACTTTCTACGGCGGTTCCTAAGCGAACCGCCGTAGAAAGTCCGTAAACTTTCTACGGTTGCCGGATAGATGGCGGTTCAAAATGAACGAAAACTGCCGTTAAAATCCCTTAAAAACTGCCATTAAAGCCCCTTTTTGTAGTAGTGTAAGAATCATTTTTAGGTATATTATATTGTTTGTTTTTTTTGTGTGTGTGTGTGTGTGTGTGTATTTATAGATGTATATTTGATTTTAATGAAACTATGTGGACATAATTTTATAACAACATTTGTTTTTATCTTTCTTACTGTCTGATTGAAACAGGTCACAATTTGGATGAAGCCGCGCAATCATGGGATAAAATTTTCAGAGAACTGCATATATCAAAATGTTTAGAAATGAATTTGTTATATCTGGAAATTGTGTGAAGCTTTTGTGTTGATGTTAGGATGACAGGGTGTTTTGGTTAAATTTACAGGGGAGACTCTGTCGGAATTGATTTTAAATGAATTTCGTATTCTTTGAAGTAGGTGGAATCTTAATGAAGTATTTAATTATGTTCATATCCTTGACAGGGACTATGTTACATTTATAGGGGAGACTCTGTCGAATTTTTTGGAAAATTGATTTCCTTGTTTTTTATTTTTGATTAAATGTTCAATGTTTTTTTTACAAGGAGTAGTTTTGGTAAAATTTACAGGGGAAGCTCTACAATGATTTTTGTTTTGATTTTACATTTAACTCTTGATAAATTACTTTTCTGTGCATCGGAAAAAAGATATTCATTTAGCGAGGTTAGTTATTGACTGCTAAATGAATTAATTATTCGTTTATCAATTAATAAATCTTTATTATTTTAGAGAGATTCTTCAATATAATTTCTATTGAGGCGCGCTTCATACCGGCGGCAACCTATTTCTATTTTTCGCCTCTTAACTAGCATGCATGTGTACGAGATATACAGAAGCGATAGAAAATTATTAAGACTATACATGGATAAGACATTGAGTACTTGTACCAATTGTAAAGAGTATTAATTCTTTCAAGCTATTTTTGATTTATCTTAACATAATTGCAATTAGTGATTGCCTTTAATTATTAAACTAGAGATAATTAATTAATAACACATAAACTGAATAGTACAAAACCTACCATAAATTCAATGAAAATTCTTTTTTTTAAATTGGGACTGTAATATTGAATATGCAATTTAATAATGATCAATCGTTGCAAGTAAATAAAATACATTATATTGAGCAACATAATAAATGTACGTAATGTATTTCACTATAAATATTTGATTAATATTAACATCCTTAATTGCAAATATATAGCTAGCGAAATCCAGCAAGTATTGCTTTACTTTTTTATTGGGCCCTTAAGAATTCATTTTTCTTATACTACTTACTTAATGCATTTATCGATTTGATTATTTTATCCTGTTCGCCCCAGTCGAAAACGCAGAAAATTTAGGAAAGATAATGAAGCTTACATGTAATTTTACGAAGTTTATTAATTTTGAGCTTTTACCTATAATTATTGTGTAATAGTACATGAAATTTTTCGGTGGAATGTTGCACGGGAAAATTTGAAATTTAATTATTAAATGTTTCATAAAAGGCGAGCTTCTGTACATAATTAATAAATATAATGTAAATTGGGTATGTAATATTATATTTACAAAATTGTGGGGTTAATTTATGAAAATTAAAAAAAATAGAAATTAATAGGAAAGTATGCGCGAGCGGGAATTGGCTCCAATTTTTTCCACTTTTCTACAGCGGGTCAAAAAAAACCCCGCAGAACCAACCATTCTACGGCGGTTCAAGAAAAAACCGCGTAGAAAATACTTTCTACGGCGGTTTAGAACCGCCGTAGAAAGTATTTTCTACGCGGTTTTTTCTTGAACCACCGTAGAATAAACCGCCGTCTAAATTCAAATTTGTTGGTCTAATCTCTCTAATTTTCCCACATTTCCCCTGCTTCTCCCTTGCATTCCCCTGTAATATTGAATATGCAATTTAATAATGATCAACCGTTGCAAGTAAATAAAATACATTATATTGAGCAACATACTAAATGTAATGTATTTCACTATACATATTCGATTAATATTATCGTCCTTAATTGCAAATATATATATATAGCTAATGAAATCTAGTAAGTATTGCTTTATTTTTTATTGGGCCCTTAAGAATTCATTTTTCTTATACTACGTACTTAATGCATTTATCGATTTGATTATTTTATCCCGTTCGCCCAAGTCGAAAACGCAGAAAATTTAGGAAAAATAATGAAGCTTATTACTTTATCGAAGCTTACATGTACTTTTAAGAAATTTATTAATTTTGAGCTTTTACCTATAATTATTGTGTAATAGTACATGAAATTTTTCGGTGGAATGGTTCACGAGAAAATTTGAAATTTAATTATTAAATGGTTCATAAAATGCGAGCTTCTGTACATAATTAATAAATATAATGTAAATTGGGTACCGGTATGTAATATTATATTTACAAAATTGTGGGGTTAATTTATGAAAATGAAAAAAAATAGAAATTAATAGGAAAATATGCAATTTAATAATGATCAATCGTTGCAAGTAAATAAAATACATTCTATGGATCAACATACTAAATGTAATGTATTTCACTATACATATGCGATTAATATTATCGTCCTTAATTTCAAATATATATATATATAGCTAATGAAATCCAGTAAGTATTGCTTAATTTTTTTATTGGGCCCTTAAGAATTCATTTTTCTTATACTACTTACTTAATGCAATTATCGATTTGATTATTTTATCCTGTTCGCCCAAGTCAAAAACGTAGAAAATTTAGGGAAGATAATGAAGCTTGCATGTACTTTTACGAAGTTTATTAATTTTGAGCTTTTACCTATAATTATTATGTAATAGTACATGAAATTTTTCGGTGGAATGGTGCACGGGAAAATTTGAAATTTAATTATTAAATGTTTCATAAAAGGCGAGCTTCTGTACATAATTAATAAATATAATGTAAATTGGGTATTTAATATTTTATTTACAAAATTGTGGGGTTAATTTATGAAAATGAAAAAAAATAGAAATTAATAGGAAAATATACGCGCGCGGGAATTGGCTCCAATTTTTTCCACTTTTCTACGGCGAGTCAAAAAAAACCCCCGTAGAACCAACCATTCTACGGCGGTTCAAGAAAAAACCGCGTAGAAAATACTTTCTACGGCGGTTCTAATTGAATCCGCTGTAGAAAGTGGCGGTTTCAATTAGAACCGCCGTAGAATAAACCGCCGTCTAAATTCAAATTTGTTGGTCTAATCTCTTTAATTTCCCCACATTTTTCCTGCTTCTCCCCTGCATTCCCCTGTAATATTGAATATGCAATTTAATAATGATCAACCGTTGCAAGTAAATAAAATACATTATGTTGAGCAACATACTAAATGTAATGTATGTCACTATACATATTCGATTAATATTATCGTCCTTAATTGCAAATATATATATAGATAATGAAATCCAGTAAGTATTGCTTTATTTTTTATTAGGCCCTTAAGAATTCATTTTTCTTATACTACGTACTTAATGCATTTATCGATTTGATTATTTTATCCCATTCGCCCAAGTTGAAAATGCAGAAAATTTAGGAAAAATAATGAAGCTTATTACTTTATCGAATCTTACATATACTTGTAAGAAATTTATTAATTTTGAGCTTTTACCTATAATTATTGTGTAATAGTACATGAAATTTTTCGGTGGAATGGTTCACGGGAAAATTTGAAATTTAATTATTAAATGGTTCATAAAAGGCGAGCTTCTGTACATAATTAATAAATATAATGTAAATTGGGTAACGGTATGTAATATTATATTTACAAAATTGTGGGGTTAATTTATGAAAATGAAAAAAAATAATAGAAATTAATAGGAAAATATGCAATTTAATAATGATCAATCGTTGCAAGTAAATAAAATACATTATATGGTTCAACATACTAAATGTAATGTATTTCACTATACATATGCGATTAATATTATCGTCCTTAATTTCAAATATATATATATAGCTAATGAAATCCAGTAAGTATTGCTTTATTTTTTTTTTTTTGGCCCTTAAGAATTCATTTTTCTTATACTACTTACTTAATGCATTTATTGATTTAATTATTTTATCCCGTTCGCCCAAGTCGAAAATGCAGCAAATTTAGGGAAGATAATGAAACTTATTACTTTATCGAAGCTTACATGTACTTTTAAGATATTTATTAATTTTGAGCTTTTACCTGTAATTATTGTGTAATAGTACATGAAATTTTTCGATAGAATGGTTCACGGGAAAATTTGAAATTTAATTATTAAATGATTCATAAAAGGCGAGCTTCTATACATAATTAATAAATATAATGTAAATTGGGTACCGGTATGTAATATTATATTTACAAAATTGGGGGTTTAATTTATGAAAATGAAAAAAAAAGAAATTAATAGGAAAATATGCGCGCGCGGGAATTGGCTTCAATTTTTTCCACTCTTCTACGCCGGTTCAAGAAAACCCGCCGTAGAACCAACCATTCTATGGTGGTTCAACCAAAAACCGCCATAGAAAATACTTTCTACGACTGTTCAAAGTGAAACCGCCGTAGAAAGTCACCTTTCTACGGCGGTTTTTGGTTGAACCGCCATAGAACCAACCCGCCGGTCTAAGTTCAAATAATTTGAACGAATCCCTCTAATTTCCCCTGCTTCTACCCTGCATTCCCCTGTTTCCCTCTCCCCTCTCCCGACTCGGCTTCGGTTTCGTGGCGCCCGGGAGCCGTCGCAGCCGCCACCCGTCGAAAGTCCGCCCTTCCCATGCTTCCCGGTGGCTGTTTGGCGTTGCTGATTTGTCCTAGCTCTCCAAGGTCCGAGCTTTGGGTGTCGCGGACCCTCGCCACCATTTCTTCCATTTTCCCCAACAATATTTTTGGCCTTGGTTGTAGGATTGCCATCCTACATAAGGTTTAGCTGACTTCTATACTTACATTAAAGCTTTTGAAATGTTACCTTCCTTTTTTTAATTACTTCCGATTGGACTAGGGTTTTTGTTCACAATGTTGATTTCGGGTTTGATGCTAGTGATGAATGACTGGATTGCTTTGGGTTTGCTCGATTGTTAGTTGAATTGGTTTGGTTGTTGAATTTCGTGTTTTGTTTTGAGTAAGTTGAGAACCTAGGTTTTTGATTGGGATTTCAATTAAGTACCATTTCAATTCGGTTTTCCTTCACTAAGATGAGAACCTTGGTGTTTGATTTCGGTTTTGCTTGATTAATTTGAGAACATTGGTGTTTGATTTCGGTTCTTAGTCAATTTAGTGTTCCTCCTTTAGTGATACCTTGTTTTAATATCTTGAATGCCCCTTATCTATTGAAAGTAAAGTTATCTTTGCATCAATGTAAAGCATCTTTATTGCAAAAGCACAAAGTACCTTTTGAGTGTAGCTTCTCTTGTTTTAGGGAATGAGAGTATTCTTTATGAGTGAACTCCTCCTTAAAGCTTTTACCTTTCTCACTATATTTTGGTTTTATTCTTTAGTAGAAATGATTGTTCTCATTAGTTGTTGGTTGTGAAATGTGAAGTGCTTTATCAATGTTACCCTTTATAAGTCCACTTTTTTGGGGCTCCTTTGGTTTAAGTTGGATAATGGCACTTGTGTATTACAAATAACACTTTCTCCTCTTCACTTTTCCTTATCTTTGTTTGAAATGAGTGAAATATGCTTTGTGAGTCGTTCTCCGTGATGAGGGGGATTTTTTTTATAAATGTAGAGTGTGAAATATCACTTCTCCTTACATCTTTTACCTTATGCGATTTAGTGTTTCTCCTTTAGTGCTAAGGAGGATAATGCTTTGTGGTTGAGGTGAAGTTGTGTTACTCCCTTGGTTTAATGTATTGAATGCCCCTAATCTATTGAAAGTAAAGCTATCTTTGCATCAATGTAAAGCATCTTTATTGCAAAAGCACAAAGTACCTTTTGCGTGTAGCTTCTCTTGTTTTAGGAAAGGAGAGTATTTTTTATGAGTGAACTCCTCCTTAAAGCTTTTACCTTTCTCACTATATTTTGGTTTTATTCTTTAATAGAAATGATTGTTCTCATTAGTTGTTGGTTGTGAAATGTGAAGTGCTTTATCAATGTTACCCTTTATAAGTCCACTTTTTTAGGGCTCCTTTGGTTTAAGTTGGATAATGGCACTTGTGTATTGCAAATAACACTTTCTCCTCTTTGCTTTCCCTTATATTTGTTTGAAATGAGTGAAATATGCTTTGTGAGTCGTTCTCCGTGATGAGGGGAATTTTTTTATAAATGTAGCGTGTTAAATATCACTTCTCCTTAAATCTTTTACCTTATGCGATTTAGTGTTTCTCCTTTAGTGCTAAGGAGGATAATGCTTTGTGGTTGAGTTGAAGTTGTGTTCCTCCCTTGGTTTAATGTCATGAATGCCTCTAATCTATTGAAAGTAAAGCTATCTTTGCATCAATGTAAACGCAAAAGTACTTCTCTTGTTTTAGGGAAGGAGAGTATTTTTTAGGAGTGAAGTACTCCTCCTTAAAGCTTTTACCTTTCTCACTATATTTTGGTTTTATCATTTAGTAGAAACGAGTGAAATGCTAATTGTCATTAGTTGACGTTGCGAAATGTACATTGCCTTTTAAATTTAAACATTACAAGTATTCTTTTTTTTGTCTCCTTTGGTTTAAAGTGTTCAATGGTGCTTGGGTTTTGAAAATTAAAGCTTTTCTTTAAATGCAAAGATGTTATCTTGTTTTCTCTTTGTCTTTACATAAAGTTTAAGGTAAGCTAATGGCCCGAAAAAGAAAACGCAATGAGGAGCATAGTGATGAGGGAAAGCGCAATGGAGATGGGTCTTCTACTAGAGCTAAAAGAGGTAGAGGGCCTACAAATTGCAACGATCTTTTGGAAATGCGAATGAAGGGAAAAACTCTTGAGATTTCATTAAATTCCAAAAATGAGCCTAAAATTTATCATACGAAGTGGATTACATTCGTAGCATTCACGGCCCGGAGCAAAGTGGACATTATGGAATATGCATCATGGCCCAAAGTCCTGACGAGATCAAGAAGAGAGTGTGGATGGAAATACAGGTATTCTACAAAATTATAATGCATTGTTTGTTTAACCATTCATACAAATGAACCAAATTTATCTAAATTTTTACTTCTATTGTTTACTGTAGGCATTATTTGTTTTTAAATCAACTGAAGAACTCGAAACCAAGTGGATTTCTTATGCCAGTAAACGTTGGAAAGATTGGAAATCCTTTTTAAGTAGATATGTAAATGGCGACTTAAAGGGTGAGGACCCATGCCTTGAATATAAATATCTCCCTAGGGAGACATGGCTTAAGTTTAAGGCTAGCCGTGAAACAAAAGAATGGAAGGTGGGTTTTTGAAATTCATTTCCTTCTTCTTTTTGGATATTTGAAATTGCTCAGCTTATGGATAATCGCTTTTCATTGTATTTTTCTCTAGGCAATTCGTGGAAAAGCGCAAAAGAATGCCATTTTAAATTCTTTTTACCATAATTTATCTCGCGGTGGTTTCTGGGTTCAAGCTCTGAGATTTGGCACTATTGAGGACAGTGGCTCTTGCTGTATCATAGTCAGTCCCCATCTTAGTACATATAAACTCAACCATCATCTTAAGATGTGTTTGACATTCATCGAGCTGAGCAGTGGTTTTCTGAAGCTTTCTTTTAGTTAAATCTAGTTCATCTTTAATGACGGGCTTGTTTTCGGGAAAACCTCTGTGATACGTGCCCTGGTAGAATGGCCGTGAACACGACGGGGGTGATCGGTCTTTCCCGTTGCCTTGACAAGAATGTCATTCCTACCCTCTGCAACTTTCTCCCCTTGGGACTCGCGCAAACATAGATTTTCCTAAACGTTTTGCCAAAAATATGAAATGTAAATAGATCAATTATAGTTTTAATTATATGCGTAGCTTAAAGAACTGAAACATAAGAAAATGTATGGTGTAAACTTACAATTTCACTTCCAACACGACCAGCCTCTGGGGTGAAGTATTCGCCTTTTTTGTTTGTGTGAGCCTGTTTCCAAAGTAGATGCCGGCCTTGCCCTGCATAAGGTTCTTCCCCTTTTTCTTCGAACGTACCATCCTCTAAAGCCTTCTTCCCAGATGCAATCAAAGCATGGGTCCTCACCCTTCAAGTCGCCATTTAAATTCTCTAGAGCTTTACATGATTTGGTTGAAAGGAATGACCGGAAGGGGATAGGGTTTCTCTCAGCTGATCATGTCACGGCATTAGAAAACACATATGAAGATAGGGTACAATACATTGCATGAAACTTGAAGGATCGGAATAAAGAAATTTATCTAGTACCGTATCTTTAGAAATAAACACTGTAAGCGTTTCTCTAATTTTTAAGAAACACTGATTTAAAGATCTGAGGTCATTGAATTTTTGGTTTGCAGTGGACATTGGATGCTTATAGCCATTAGACCGATTGAAAAGGTTGTGTACTAGTTTGATTCATTACAAAACCCACAAAAAGAGGAGGCAGTAATACTTATAGACGAGTGGGTTATATATATTAACTAATGTTAGAATGCATATATAATTTCTAATGCCAATCATATATACCTATGTTGCTAATTATTTTCATTCCGCTTTCATTTTTTATAGGGTGATGTTTAATTATCAAGCTTTCTTAAAGATTGCCGAGAAATGTGCATATGCAACCTGAATGGATAATAGTTAAGTTAAAATTGGTTCTTATTGAATTTTTTATTCAATGTTGTGTTGTATACAATTGTATGATCTTCTAACTCGTATAGTAATATTCATTAGCATAAAAAGCAAACGTCTAACTGGGAGTGTGGCTACTATGTCATGCACTACATGTACCAAATCGCAATGAAATCCAACACATTGGCACTCGAAAAGATATTTGATTTCTCATGACTTATTTGATTGTATTTCATTTTGCTACTCAATTATGTTTGAATTTATACTCTGTTGCAGTACTTCAAGCTCGACCGCACTCCATTAAGCAATGTGGATATATATGCTATGAGAAAAATATGCGCTAGTTATATTGTGGAGCATTAGCCGTAGTTGATGGATAGTAATGAAACTTGTTGATATTATAGTTGTACAAATATTTTTGGCTATGCCCCTGTAATATAATAGTGATTTCAACTTGTATCTTGGTAATATTTTGTATTAATTTTAAACTTTTAGCAACAGGTTTTGCTTTAAACCAGAGACTATCGCGGTTTGGGTTTGAATGCCAGACTTTCTCCGGCGGTTTAGTTATAAACCGCCATAGAAAGTGGTAACTTTCTATGGTGGTAGGGAAGAAACCGCCGTAGAAAGTGGTGACTTTCTACGGCGGTTGGGAAGAACCGCCGTAGAAAGTTGGGCTTTCTACGGCGGTTTGGCCCAACCGCGGTACAAAGCCACCACTTTCTACGGCGGTTTCTTCCCAACCGCCTTAGAAAGTGGTGACTTTCTACGGCGGTTCTGAACCGCCGTAGAAAGTACCACTTTTTACGGTGGTTCCGAATCGCCATAGAAAGTCCGTAAACTTTCTTCGGCTGCCAGATAGATGGTGGTTCAAAAAGGCCGAAAACCGCCATTAAAAACCCTTAAAAACCGCCATTGAAAGTCCTTTTTGTAGTAGTGTCCTCTCCATTTTTAGAGGTATGAGGATTATTCCCCCTACAAGTTTATTTTTAAATACAATATTTGTCCTTTAAAATTGTAAGTAGTAATAATTATCAATATAATACATTTAATCACAAAGCTTATGATATATTAGAAGTTTAATACAAAAAAATGTTAAAATAAATTACATACTTAATGATTTCATTTTAGTAAATCAAACACCATCAATGTTAATGATAATCATTCTCCATCACAAATCAAAAAAACACAATTGTAATGATTCATTCTACTATCATTTTTCACTATTATCATTCATATTCTAATTTGCATTCTCCTCTATGAACCAAGCGCACCCTAAATAAAATTGGTTATTGGGTTCACGGCTATTGTAGGAGGTTGTGCTGATGAAATGTTTGTAAAAAACCTCAATGGAAAATAAGGGTTTATAATCTCTTTGATGCTCTTAATCCATATGACTAAATATAAAATAATCCTAAGGATTGTTAAAAGAACAAAATAAATAACCAATTTTTAAAAAGTACAAATCAAAATCTTGACTGAATAAAATAATCAAAATCTTGACTGAATAAAATAATTTTGACTGTAAATTTTGCAATTTTCTAGACAAAAATACCCTTTGCGTCATTGGTACTTCAGATTATGTCCACAACAATTCCATATTCCTTTCACTGTACACCTACACTACAAACCCAATTCCTTTTCTTTCTTTTTTTAATCACAAACCCAATTCCTCCCTTCCTTCAATCACAAAGAAGAGCAATCCTACACTTTTTTTTTTTTTTTGCTTTTTTCTTTCGTTTCTTTTCTGAGATTCTCTCTCATCGGGAATATGAATGCATCAGGTATCGTCCCAGTTCCACCCTCATAGACACTGACCATAGTCGTATCTTTTTTTTTTTTTTCCTTTTCCTACCTTACGCATTCCATTTATGGATTCCACTATGCACACCAACAACAAATAGTTGTGTTGCTTCCACGAATATAAAATATAAATTTTGGGAAGGAAGGAAGAAGAAAGAAGAAAAGTCTGGGCGTTGGACGAATGAGTGAAATGCAATGTGGAGGAGAGCAACTTTAAATTTGTTCAGACAAGGGGTCACAGTGGGGCTGAAGGGTAACGATAACAGTTTAAGGTCGCGTTTGGATGGGTGTTTCTGTTCTGGGCTTAGATTGATTTCCTCTTCTTGCTGCTCTTCGGCGGTGGTGGGTGGAGTCGGAGGTGGAAGAAGGGGACAACGGTGATAATGAGAAGGGGACAACTGTGTGGAAGCAATTTTTAAACAATGTTTTGAGAGTAAAATTGTGAGCCCCACAGTTAAAATATGTTTTGTATGAATTTTGAGTTTTGATATCTACTCTCAAAACATGTTGTTGGTAGAAAAATATAGACACCACACTCAAAATGCGTTTGGAATATGTTTTACAAATACATTTTGAGTGTGAGGTTCACCTTTTTTCTCCGAAAAACATGTTTTGAAAGTAACTTCCACACAGGAAGGCTGATGGGAGAGAATCTCTGAAAGAAAAGAAAGGGCCAAAAAAAAAAAAAAGTGTAGGACTTCTCTTCTCTGTGATTGAAGGATGAACTGGGTTTGTAGCGTAAGGCAGTGGAAGCAATATTGGAATAGTATTGTTTGGAGCAATGATGCAATGGGTATTTTTGTCTATAGAATTGCAAAATTTTCAGTCAAAATTATTTTACTTAGTCAAAGATTTAATTTATACATTTTAAAACTTGGAGATTTATTTTCTTCTACTAACAAACCCCAAGGTTGTTTTTGTATTTAGCCCCAATCCATATGCTGCTTGCTAAATTTGAATAATTGAATCGGATTGAGAGAGAAGAAATGTGTTTTATAATTCTTGCTTGTTCTCTTTTAAGAAATAGGAATTACCTTATTTTTGTATTTTCCTTTTTATTTCTCAAAGGGAATTTCATCCACCTCCTTTTTGGAAGGTAACTGAAATTTTACTTCCCCCTTAACCTAGTTGCTTTAGGTTTTGGGTTTTGTAAAGTTTCCAATTCTCATTGGTTTCCACTTTTATTTCCTATTCCTTTTCTACTTCACATAGGTGCACAACCCCCTATTTAAAGGGCTCCCTGCATATCAATACAACCAGAGAATTCAGTCATGATATAATTTGGTGTAAGTTTAATTCCCATCTTTTATTTTTGAATTCTACTCATTGAACTATAGTCAATCTTGCATGATTTCAACCTATTAGTTTCTAGAATTGCATGTTAATTAGGTTTACAGTCTTGCCTAATTAAATTAGCTTTTCGCTTCAATTCGTTGCTTGGTTTATAGTTTAAAAACAACTTGATTCAATGACTAATGTAATGCCTTATGGCCTTACTAATGTAATGCCTTATGGGCATTCTAATGACAAAAGAAGGGCAACTCAAAAGGCCAGTTAGAGGTATGAGCTAGTGCCCCAACTGTTAGTGTGCAGGGCAGGCTACCCAGATGTCGGGGTTTAATTTCTACTTCTGTCAATTATGCCTATTTATAGTGCAAAGCAGACAGGACTCTGTAGGAGGCTCCCCACTTTATTCTTCCCCTCCCTACAACCCCTGCATTCGATGTAATAGATTAGGACTCAATCAGTGGTGGGACACCAAGCACTCGTTTAATAAAAATTAATGCTTATATCTGAATGCTTAATTCATTAAGCACTTAACATCTTAATACTAAAATACCTCTGAATCAGAATGCTTAATCACTCGATCTTGTTTGATAAATATGCTCATCTTAAAAGTGTACCATTTTACCCTTACGTTGAATTTTTTATACTTATATATGTAAAATATCAAATTTTATAATAAAACATAAATTATGATCAATGAAAAATATAAGGAAACAAAATATGATAAAACACATTAATTAAATGATTAAACTGAAAAAAATTATTACAATATATTAAAACCCCTAAAAATGAAAAGTGAATCTATTATTGTATTTAAAAGAAATTTAAATTTTACAATAAAACTCATATATAATTAATTAAATTATGTAAGTGATATAAAACATGTCGTATGAATGAGATTTATAAAAATGGGTAAATGATATAATTAATTAAACAAAATTTTTAATACCAAAATATAATAATAAAAATAAATTAAATTTTATTTGACAATATTATGATGAAAAAGTTTAAATTACGTGGTATGCTAATGAAGAAAAAAATAAAATAATAATTATAGTTAAATCAATATGAATAAAATAAAATGAATAGTTTGGAAAATCAAATATAAGTTATTTAAAGAAGTGTTACGTGGGGCATTAAGAGATAAGTAATAAGCTAACTTTTTTCGCTTAAACTTCTGTAAAGTAAATAAGCAGTGTTCAAACGATTAAAATGTTTAAAATTTTCGTTTTCAAACACGCTAAAAGTTATTATCTTAATCAAATAATTTTAAGCATTAAGTAGCGTCATCAAACAGACCCTAACCCCCAAGCTAATGTGTTACGGGCCAAGCCTCCTACACTTTCCCCGCAACCCTACTAATGCCAACATGGTTCCTAAACTGTCGTGTTGCGGCCCGTGTCGCCCAATTCCGAAGCCAAGAACCAACAAGATGCTGCAGCAGGAGAATTTGCACCAGGCGTCGCACTAGATATCGCAGCAGCCTAGCGCGCCCAGCGGCATCCACGACCAACAACATACCGACTTCGGCACTCCTTTGTAAATATTAGCTAATGTTATTTCCAATTCTATGTTTTAGTGTTTTATTATGGTTAGGAAGGTTGGGGATAGTAGTTTTCAGGCAGACAGGTGATCTTTCGCAAGATCACCCATTTTGGTACACCGTGATCCCCTACCAGTCACTTCTGATTTTTCCCCTTTCTAGTTATTGGTGGACTAGTGTAATGTAAGAAAAGCAGGGTTGTCCACCCCTTTCGAACTCTTGACTATCTATTGTAATCATATTCTACTTATGAAAACAAGCTTTGGCTTACATATTACCTTCCCTTATTTTCATTTGCTTTGAACTTGCTTTTACGAGACCCATTCAACAACCTCGTTCTTCCCATCCCTCTAAAGGCACTGCGGTGCTGAGTGCGACTAGTGGGTAAGACTTGGCACAAAACTTGTGACCATCGCACTATCTTGCATGGCAATTTGGTGAAAGCTTTGCTAGCGCATGGCTTGCCACATAACGTGTCTCTTTTAGTGATTCAAAAGAGCGTCCCGTGACATAACGGCAAGCTTGGTGGGGTGAAGCCCACACCGGTCCTACACCTAATTCCACTCCCACCTACAAGGTTCCTAAAGATTAATATGGAGATGGATAGAATATGGGCCTTCGACTAGCATTAGGCGGCTTGAACAACAAGCTTAACCTTAAAAGTTGTGGCTTTTGCGGCCCTAAGAAGAAAATTGAGATCCTCAACCTGAGTGCCATCAAACAAAGATGGAAGTACTTACTCTAGAATCCTTCTAGTAAGCAATAATAGAGATTTCAGCCTCAACATTGAAAGATTGTTTCCAACTAATGATCATAAAACTAAATAAAATATCTACTATATTAACTATTATTCAAGTAAGAAAATTCAATTATATATATCAAATTTTGATTCACCTCAAGCCACACTTATGTAACTTGGGTTCCAAAATTAGAGGGGTCAACAATAAATTTCTTTTGTAGAGGCCAAATCTATAGATAATTTTGTTTACAAAAATATAAATACTTATTACTTTCTCCATTCCATTAGAATAGTCAAGTTTGGAAGATTTACGACTTTTTATAGGTTGCAAAATACACACTACAAGAAAAAATGCCTTTGGTGATCGAACTCGTGTTGACCGAAAAAAAATTTTGGTCACTAAAAGTACCATTTGGTGACCGAATTTGGTTTAGTCATTATAAAATACTGTTGAGAGACTATTTAGTGACCAACTGAAATAGTCTGTCACCAAATGGGTCACCAAATCCATGGCGGGAGAAATACCCACCAAATTTTGGCTATTTGGTGACCAATTTTAGGTTTTGTTCTCTTGGTGACCCAACTTGGGAATTTTTTGGCTTTAGGGCAAGAATTTTTTTAGAGAGAATTTTGTTTTGGAAAGTTGTGTAGGAGAGAGATGAAAAAGTGTAATGATTGTATTATTTTTTAAATTTATGTAAGTGAAGATTTTGAGAGAATTTTAAATTAAGTAGAAATTAAGGTTGTTTCTTTGGGTCAGATTTAGAAGAAAATGTGATGATTTTCTTGAAATGTGAATGAAAAAGAACAGAACCTTAGTGACTGCAAAAATTTAGTTACAAAGTTGCCGGCCGTTAGTGTTTTGGTGTCCAACAAAATGGTCACAAAGTTGGTGACCAAATGTGTTGGTCGCGAAACTATTTGGGGATACATTTGGTGACCAAAAAATACGATGGTCACGTGAATAATTTTCAATTTACTTTTCCTACGCATCTGTTTTACATTTAGTGACTGTGATTGGTGACCACATTTTGTATTCGTCACTAAAGTGTTCGGGATGTCTCACTAAAATTACACTTGATGGTAACATTAAAGAGTTACTATTAGTGAATCCACTTAAACGGTATGAATTGGTGACCAGATATGGTGACCAATTTGTTAGACGGTCACTAAATTGTAATATGCCAAACAGAAATTACACGTAGCATGTGACCAATGTAAATATTGGTCACCTTAATGTGATATTCTGGTAGGTCCCAGAAAAGTGTTCATCATTTGGTGACAGCATTGGTGGCCGAAAATACAATGGTCACCTTAATCTTTCGCTTTTTCGGAGTCCTACATATACATGCCTGTTTTGTGACAAAAATTTTATACAGTCACCAATCCGTTAGGGGATCCCATTAAAATTATAAATGTAACTGGTTATTGCTCACCCCTACAAAATATAATCACCACTTTGGATGTTGCTATGCCATCACCATCTTTGACTAGTACGTTAGTTTGGCTCTTAAATCTTGTCTATCCTGCTGTCATTTTTTCTAATTTCTGGTTTGAAATGTTAATTGTTGTATTCAGGGAACCAACTTGAGCAATACTTACTGGGAAATTTGTAGCCTTTGACACCGGAGGTAGCATAAGAGGTTGAAAACTTGCTAGCAGTAGAGACAATGTTTGTCCATGGAGTCCTTGGAACAGGTATTGCTTGAGATAACCCGACCTGACCCGGACCGGGGTCGGGTAGGATTTTTGGGTCGGGCCCTTTTTTTTTATTTTATTTTTTGGTCCCTCCAAATTGCACTTCTTAAATTTATGAACATAACACAAATATTCACATTTTATTTGATTTATTAAATATGTTTTATTTTTATAACAAAATCACATTGAACAACAATTTTTATTACTCGTATTATATATATTTGTAATATTAATTATTACAAACCACTCTCGTGATCCATAAATTTTGTAATGAATTTTCACATTAACATTAGTGAGTCGACTTCATTTATCATGTATTCAACTTGTACTATTCTTGTAACCAAGATAAACTACAGGTACGTTTGTCCTTGTAACCAAAATTAGTACTACAACCTACAAGGTTAAATTGACATGTAAATCAAAATTTTACATTTCTCAATCAACTTCATTTGCAATCTGTCTTGAACTTGTACTTCTCTCCAACCCTGTAATGCAAATTTTCAAAAATCAAGAAATATAGATTCACAACGGAAAGAATCAAGAATTTAAAGAACTACGGAAAGAATCAAGAATCCTACCTCCTAAGCTAAATGCTTATTCTGAAGCTACAGTAGTCATTGGGTAGCCAACAAGTCTCGAGCCATTAAAGCAATAGCAGGAAATTAAGAGCAATTCAATCTCCACTAATTTAGAATGTCAAAATCACTATCCTTCTTACCACAACTTATCTCATTCAGATAAATACCTAATTCACTTTTGTTGACAACTGTATCATCATCATCAAAAAAAGCATCCACCAATGAGGTAGCATCTACCTAATCAACCCTCATCTCTACCACCTCTTCATCTCTTATCACTGTTTCCTCACGCAACACTGTTGGACTATAAGCTTTAAACACTTTCTTTTTCAACTTAACAACATCACTCTCAAAAGTCTTATCAATAATCACATCAACATCCCTCAACTTGAATCTAGGATCTAAAACCAAAGCTATGAAAAGAAAAATGTTCAATTGAATAATGTTGGACCAATTCTTATCATACTTTTCTTTCATCTTAATAGCAATAGCTTTGATACCATCATTATCACTATCTTTCATTTTCGTAATGAAAGCATTCATTCTAGCAATATGCCGCAAAGATTCATTCTCAGTAACATAGAAAGATCCAGATAATGCAACAGTTGTATAATAAAAAATCTTTAAGAAAGGCAATAAACTAGAAACAAATATCTAATCGTCATCAATAGGCATCTTGGATGGAGTCTGTGGGTCTATAACTGGATTCATATCAAGCACAAAGATGGAGTCTATATTCTTCATTAATTCAAAAGCCTGTTGAAATTAAAAGCTGCTAATAACATTAGATATGTTGATTTCCACTGAGTTTCAATATCTAAACAAATCAGACTCTTGCTTTCTGTCTTTGCTAAACCAACAAATGTTTTAAACCTTTCAAATCTAGATGGTGAGGACCTCACATATCTGGCAGCAGCCCTAATCTAACTATGTGCGCATTGTAATCTTTCAAATACTCTTTCATAATTAAGTTCACAATGTGCGCAACACATCTCATATGTAGATAGTTACCATCCAAAACAGCTCCATTTTGACTAATAAGTATTTTAACAAAAGTTGTCATCCCAGTATCATTAGAGCTAGCATTATCCATGGTAACAGTAAGAACCTTATGAATGCCCCAATTAATCAAGTATTGCTCTAGTGTTAATCCAGTGACACTACCTTTGTGATTAACTATTGGAGAAAATTAATAATATTTTTAGGCAGCCTCCAATCATCAGAAATAAAATGAGCCATCACACACAAATAATTCAAATTTTGAATTGACGTTCAAGTGTCAATAGTAAGGCAAACAGACGAAGATAAACATTCAAAAACTTGCTTCAATTTACTTTTTTCTTCCACAAACACCTTGTAACAATCTCTAACTACTGTGGAGCATGAGGGAATCTTAAACTTAGGTTGAAGCTCATAAGCAAATTCAATTAACCCTTCTTTCTCAACAAATCTAAAAGACAATTCGTCTTTCTAAATCATCTTAGCAAGTATCATTCTACATCTATCTTGATCAAAACTAAAATTATGGGTTGGTGGCATTTTGGTCACCTCTTTTAGAACTATTCTCTTTCATCTTTTCTCTTTTCTCAATATTATGAGGATGTTTCTTGCACCTCTGAAGGTGTATTTGCAATGCAGTAGTACCATTCTTAGTAGGACAATTTATGAATCTATCACAGTAAATACGAGCAGCTCGTCTATCCTTTTTAGTGTACTCATCTATAACCTTGAAATGATCCCACACCCATGATGTCCCTGCAATAGTATTTACCTCAGCTCTTGCACGCTTGCCCCTTTGTATATTAGCCATGGGTTGTGGATTGTTTGAGGAAGGAGGATCCATTGTAAAAGCATGTGGCTCCTCTTCACTTTTATCATACAATGCGGTGTAATTATCTCTAATGTCTGACATCTGAAAAAATTTTAAAAATTGATAAGTGTTGAACTAGTAGATCATGTCTTTGATTAACCATCTACATTCTTAAAGCTAAACAAGTTATTGTAATTAAACATATATACTAGGCTATTTTCTTATTACCTTTGTATATAGCAGCACCAGCAGGAGAACTAGTAGAATAGAATGATGATAAATGATCCAACAAGACAACAATACCAGCTCTATTCAGGAATATGAATGACCCAGCGATGATAGTCAAATTCAAACTTTAACTCACAAGATTAATATAAACAATGGTTTTCACTGAATAGAAAGATAAAAAGGATTATCAATTTAAGGACAAATGAAGTAATAATAGTTACTATCAAAATGTATAAAAAATAGAAGACCTAAAGAGTTAATAGAAAAATCAAACTTTAAGATAGAACTACAATATGAAGAGGAACGGCACAAAGAATCAAACCCCAAATAAAGCTAAGGAGTCAACAACTGCCTCGATGGCTTTCCTTGTACTACACAATCAACAAATAATATGTAAGATTCAATAACTGAAAAAGAAATATAGCCTAAAAGAAACAAAAATCACGGGAATCAGTATGAAATTCAAGCTACTTTCTAAAAGTTAAAGGCAAAATATTAGGCAAATAACGGAAGCCAAACTCTCCAAGAGTGAGGAACCCATTGCATGAATCCAAAGGCCTAGCAATGAAACAAAAATAAAAACTAGGATCAGAGACAATCTCATAGTATTGTGTACAAAAGTTAAGATGCGCCAGAATCTGGAAAATGGCAGGAAGAAAAAAAAACATGAAGAAATTAACAATTTTTACTGCATCTCCAAACAGTAGAACCACAATCAACAGTATCCGTTGTAGAGTTTGTGTGAGAATCCAGAATTTCGGACTAGGGTTCTTAACCGGGAAAAGGGTAAAATAGACATTTACTTGTTTTTAATCGTATAATGTGATTGGTGAAAATTACGTATTAATTGAATGCTTAATTGATTGATTGAAGTGCACGATTGATAATCGATTGATTGAAATGCTCGATTGAATAATTGTTTGATTGCCTGATTAATCGACTGATAGATTACATAAATTGATTGATTGAGAGTTAAAGTGGGTATAAAAGATATCCTAAAATAGAATAAAGAAAGTAGGAAAAAACGAAAAGGAAAAGAATATGGAAGTAGCAACGTGCGAGTTGTCACACGAGTCAGACGACAACTCGGACATCACAAAACAGGAAACCAAATCTTTAATTTTGGAATTGGAAATTGGGATCAATCCGATAGAAGGAAACTACCGGATTTATGTCTAGCTTAATTACAGATGATTCTGCATTACCCTAAACCTAGTGGTTGCCTATAAATACAAATTTAAATAATGAATTGAAAATTTGAACATCAAAACAAATGCTAGGGAAAAATAAAAAATAAAGGAGCAGTGAGAGGAGAGAAGCTGCCGCCGTGAACCACCGCCTCCTCTTCTTCACCTTCATTGAAGTCTTGTGAGTTCGTGGTAATCTTAGGACCTCACGGTGAGTCTTAATTCGTGATTTAGATTGAGATTAGAATGAAGAAAACATGAATCTTTATGAAATTTGAAGAACAAGTAATTCACTTTTGTATGTAATAAATCCGTTGGAAGTATGTTCTTAGAATGTTATTATCGTTATTGAATTTCAAACATGTTTAGAATTGATGGTTATAACATTTAAACGATCTGTAGTGATTAAGTTGAAAAGTCAAAATAAAAAAATATGCATATTTAGAAACAGTGTTCCGAGCCTAGTTCGAAGTGAGAATTAACTGTGTTAAACTAAGCCGTTATGATAAGTAAAAATTTCTAGGTATTGCCTGTATGCTAGACTTTAAATCTATGCCTTTAGTTTGGTTAAAAACGATCTGGAACAATGTTAAAATATAGCCTGAAAGTAGTGTCTGGAGCCAGAAGTCTCTGGAAAACATACCCAGTTATGCCAGTTGTCTTTCGAGTCGGACAGTAACTCGCACAGCCATCTGAAAACGATTTTTTTGAACTTTTAAAACCTGAAACTCGAAGAACACGAAGAACATGAAAACTCAGGTGCGAGTTTCCATGCGAGTTTGATAGGAACTCGGACACCCTCCAGAACCAAATTTTTGCCTTATTTCTAAAATTGCTCTTTAACCCTAAAGTTTACATTAATCCAGAATTGACCCAAAAAGTATTTACTAATACTAGACTTATGGAACTTGACCATTGACCTTCCAACCTAGTTGACCAAAAAGTCAAACGGAGAGTAATGCGTAAAGTCAAACCTTAAATTCAAAACATAGTTGACTTATATTAGAACGCCCGTACTGCAGGAGTTGACCGTTGACCACTCACGCCTTGAGAAAGGTGAGTGATTTACTCGATATTTTCGTAAAATTTTAATCAAACTATATATAGTTTATGTGTAACTATAACCTTGATTGCTCGACTAAACTAAGAGGTTGCCCACACCTTACTTGCATGTAAATGGAATTGAATTGCTACATATGAGATGTATGCCATGATTGATTGCTTGACTTGCTATACATGAGATGTCTACTTGAATTGCGTACTTGTTTTATATGAGTACAAGCATGTATGCCTATTGATTGATTATTGATTTCATGAATTGTTATTGATTGAGAGTATACTTTAGAGAAGCATGACGTACTTCTAGGTGTAAATAGATAATGCCTAATACCTATGCCATGATTTGGTGATTGATTGCATAATGAATTATCTAGGATTTATGAAAGCATGCTAGAGATGTCATGTTTGCATAATAAAGAGATAAGGTATGACACCTTTAAACAAGATAAAAGACTGTGCCTATCTAGTCTTAATTGATCGATTATAATCGTTTGTACGTGTTGTCGTACGTGGTGAGGCCGCGTTGCAGTTAGTCAACGCATCCCTAATAGGGGAAACTAAGGGTTGCATGTATACAACCAAGGATCCGAAACCCTTGCCTCCAGGCACTCGGACTACTGCTAATACTGTTGCCGCTTGGGTATCTAGATGTTTGCAAACTACCGCCTATTGCTAGATCGTATTCTTGATTATCGTCTTAGCTTTAGATAAGAAAACTATGTAGAAATCAGATTGATTGAAACCTAAGGGCTAAACACCAGATTGATTGAAATCTAAGGGCTAAACGCCAGATTGATTGAAACTACCTAAAATCGTTATTGTCTGGAGTGTCTAGAATTGATTATCTCTTTAGCTTTAGATGAGAAAGCTATATAGAAATCAAATTGATTGAATACCTGAGGGTGAATTGATAGATTAATTGTTGCATATGGTTAAGAGCATTCCATGTTGCCATGTGTATCTCTACTATATGATTATAAAGATGATTGATTGATTGATTGTTACTACATTGACGTATGATTTGTAAATGCTATGAATACTATGAATATTGATGCATAAACTATGATGACATGCCTATATGATCGTTTGGATATTGGGACCTTTTGTCTAAGTACTACAGTGGGAATTTTATATGGAAACCGAGGTCTCTCAATGAATTTAGTGAAGCTCACCCCTTTCATAAATCTAATTTTGCAGGTGCTTAATTAAGTATGGTTTATTGTTCGCTAGATGTGAAGCCGACGTTCGTTGTAGCAGTGCTGAGCGTTTATTTTGTAATAAGCCTAGACAATGATATATTGTTTTTGTTAAGGGATAATTTAGTCGTTGACCGTCCGGAATAATGTTTTAGCTTCCGCATTGGACAAGTTTGCTTGAGCACTATTATTGAATGCTTTTCAAATAAAGTTAATATTATATTTTTACTAATATCTGTATCGAGTTGTTGCGCCCTGAATGACACTACCCCCTGAATCGGCCCAGACTCCTTCGCATGCAATGGCTCCTCGGGAGATGGGGTCGGGACGGGGGAGTCACAGTTCGACCAGATAAGCTCAAGTAATTGATAAAAGGGTTGGAAATGGTTGAAAAGAGTGAAAACTCACAATCATCAAATAAAACTATTACATGAGCAAATTTCAATGTAAGGAGCTAGAGCTCTTTCCAAATTTGAATAAAATACATATAAGATAAGAAAAACAATAAAATGAAAGGAGTTGGATTCATCTAAAAAGACATTACAGCTAGATACTACAACAACTAAGCCTTTGTCCCATTACGATTAAATACTAATTGCTAAAAAAATATAAGACATAAATGAATAAGAGGCAGCCACCTGACTCATTACTTGCGAAGTAGCACATCTGACTCTCAACTTCAGTCCAAATTTATGCAACATATATTCAAGGTAATTAGCACACATGGTATCGATTTCTTACATCTTATAGTGAGAAAGACATCACATGACAATTAGTAGCAATCTGCAGTAATTAAATTGCAGCTAAGAATGAAAACCTTTTCTTTAGCACTTAAATGATTTTGCTTAACCATCACCCAAGGACACTCATCACCAAAATACATATCCAAAGAAGCCTTCCTAAACTCCCTCTTAATTGAGAATCTAATGAACAAAATTATAGGTGACACAGCCTAAAAATCAAATCAAATTGAAGAAAATACAAAATACTTTGGATATAAAGGATTTAGTTTGCCAGATGAAAAATAAACCGGTACAGGAGATCACAAAATACAAAATCAATAGAAGAAACAACAAGAACCTTTACCAAACAGCAAGAAAGAAATGGTTTCTCCAAGAAATCCCACGAGTTAAATATCATTCACAAAGAGGCCGGGAGACTAAAATTTTGACATCAAAGAAAGAAGAAATAGGTTCATGGCTGCATAAAGAGGAGAACAAGGGGAAAGATGGATCCGAGTCAAACACATAAACTCTTTTCCACCTTGGAAAGAAAAAGAAACAAAAGGATAAATCAGGCTTTGTAAAACTAAAAGGTCAATAACAAGAATCTTGTTAACTCATTAAAGAAACAAAATTCAGCACTCAACGGTTCAAAAGACAAACAATAAAATCATAACCAAAAAACAGGTCTGAGTATGGGAAAATTCAGAAATAATGTTACTCTTCTCGGAATAAAGTATGGGAAAATTCAGATATAAACTAGTACAAAAGACTACCAAATATACGATCAATTATATCCAAGACTAAGCTGTATAAGCTACGCAAAAATCTTATGTAGCAATCTGAGTACTAGCACATAAACATGGCATTCTACTGCTAATTCATTTCCATGGCCTCAATTCATCTTCACTGATACAGTGCAGCATTTTCACTGATACATTACAACCTAATGTGCGGAGGCCCTGTGTGGAAGCATTTTTGAAATCATGTTTTGAGAGTAAAATTATGGGCTCCACAGCTAAAATGTGTTTTGTATGAATTTTGGTACTTACTCTCAAAACATGTTTTTGGTAGAAAAAATATAGACCCCCCACATTCAAAATGTGTTTGGAATGTGTTTTACAATCACATTTTGAGTGTGGATCCACCTTTTTCTCCCAAAAACATGTTTTGAGCTTCCACACAGGGCCTTCTCCCAAATTCTCATTTAGACAGAGAGCAAAGATTTGAATCCAACGCACAATAAACATCTAAGAAATTCCCAATAAAACTAAAAACATAAGATTTGAAAGAAAAAAAAATTAACAACAACAATAATAGTAATGGGTTCTCAGAGATTACTAAAGTATAGAGCTAAGATAATGCTGAAGCTGCTCAAGCCATTTCGTTTTACTTCTCCTTCTTACAACTAACGTGAAGGTGAAAGAGATGTAATGGCTATGGCTTTGACCAATTTTGTCGGTGGCGTTAGAGACGTCGGAGAGAAGATTGATGGCTGCACTTTTGCCGACGGTGACGAGGACTGTCGGCGGTTGATAAGGGTGGCCCCGGTGAGAGTCTGGGACAGTGGGACGAGCAAATCGACGAACGAAAGAGATGTAATTTGAAAAAGAAAAGGAAGGCTAGGTTATGACCCGCAGGTCGGGACGGGTAATTGTGTTTTGAACTCCTCCCCGCCCCGTCCCGAAATTTCAGTGTGGAACCGAACCAACCTGAAAAATAGGGTAAAATTCTTGTTCGGGTCCGGTTCGGACCCGCGGGTATTTTCTCACCCCAAATATTTTGTCTTCCTTGACCAATCAACATTTGTATGACTTCATTCATGTTCAGTGCATCGACAGCGTAGGTTGAATCTGCAGTTGTGCAAGTCGTTCATTTTAGAAGCGCAAACCGATGGAGTTGCAGAGCAGAGGAGTAAATTGCACTGGAATGATAAGGCTTTTCATCTTCAAGGAAAAGAAACTTTGAAGCTTTACCTTCACAATTTCCAAGCAGAAGAGTCAATGAAATGTAGCATCATATTAGATAACATACAAATTGCAAAGGCTTTGACATCAATCTACTGCTAAAGGTCATAACATTCATGCAACTCATAATATGGACAGAATAGCTACAACAATGCAAAAGTAAGATTCAGCTCATCCACAAAAGAAACTTTGAAGCTTTACCTTCACAATTTCCAAGCAGAAGAGTCAATGAAATGGAGCATCATATTAGATAACATACAAATTGCAAAGGCTTTGATATCAATCTACTGCTAAAGTTCATAACATTCATGCAACTCATAATATGGACAGAACAGCTACAACAATGCAGAAGTAAGATTCAGCTCATCCATAAGGTCCAATAGGCAAGAGAGGAAATATTATTTAAAGTTTCAATATCATAAAGGAAATTTGAGAATACAAAAATGCTGATAGAATTACATAACGCCCTTTCCAAAAACAAGGACTTACTTGTACGCAGGGTGGGGTAACCCAACAGGACAGAATGCTGATAGTCATCACGAAGACTCTTAAAGATTGTCAACTTCTAGTTCTAGCAGACTGCATAGTGAATATGATAACACTGGTAAATTCGCATACTCATATGCAACATTCACCAAAAATTCTGCAGCTAAAATTGGATCCCTATCTAGGCATGCATGAAAAGTAGTTTTCTGATATTATATTGGCAAGAGAAGAAAATACAGGTGGACAAAATAGTAAGATCCATGTCCAACAGTTACTCCAAATAATCCATTATCCAGTTGAGAGATTAGGGGTTCTACGTATAAACTTTAGTTTCAATTCAGGACAAGTTCTAGTTGCCCATCATAAGACACACACATTTCAACCCTGATTCAGAACTTGTTAAAAGCATACAGAAAATATAGAACTAGTATATATTAAATGAAAGCAAACATAAGGGCCATTACAGAGAGATCAAGTATGAAAGCAAAATTGTATGCAAAAGTTTACAGTAATCAGCATTCGGCATTACAGTAATGCTTAGTTCCTGGAATGCACTCAAACAAAGTTCCACTGTATCACCTAAGGTTAGGATTGTCAAAGAGAGCAGTGTTTTTAATCAAACTTTTGTATCGAATAAGCATCTAAAACTTAAACATCAAAAATGTTACATGCAGTAAACAACATAAATTTTCTGAAACTTCAAACGACAAGGTTACTACAAAGTCGTTGTCTATTAGCGAAATACAACAACAACAACTAAGCATTTATCCCACCATGTGGGCTCAGCTATATGGATCGTATTTCACTATTGTGTACTGTCGTCGATCAAAATACATTGTTTCATTTATATATAAATATAACTTGTCATTTTTTATTGTTGTTTTCCAAATTTTCTTGGGCCTTTCCGTTCCCCCTTTTAATATCAATTAATGCCTCTGGTTCTAACTGTTGTACCAGGGGATCTTAAGGTCTCTTACGCAGGCCTCGCTGTTTTTTTGCTACCTTAAAATGTTAAGAATAGGACATAAGCAAAGCCCTTTCTGGAACTCTCCACCAAAAGACAGCATAATAAGCAAGCAACAAGATGCTCATACAGTAGCAAACGCGATAAAAGTCTCAAATATTTTGGTTGTTCTCCATAAATTAGCAACAACAAAAGAAAAAAACAGGAAACTTTTTTTGGGTTCAACTCCACCTAGCCCACTAAACACATCTCCTCGCACGAACCAAAAAGAGATGAACAAGAAAACAAAATCAAGGAGGGAGATATGAATCGATGATATGAGGACGCAGCCATGAATATAGGAGCCGATGTTTTCTTTTTTTTTTTTAGGCTATGAGATTTTTGAAAACTATCAATACCCCGTGAGATTTCATGAAACTGCCAAAACCTTCTGGACGTTCAATTTTGGCAAAAACGTGTATTCAACCTAATGGTTTGACACGCACTAAGGTATCATGAAACTACCGACACCCTCTTGGACATTCTAATTTTGGCAAAAACTTGTATTCAACGTGTCAGATGGTTCGACACACACCACTTTCACTATAAGAAATATTAAATATCTAATATTTTAAGAGCGAAATTATCACATGCCTAACTTGTCATACTGTCTGACAGGAGACTGTTTTGTTTAATTACAAAAAGACTTGAGTTTCGAGTTTTATTTTTTTTGACTCATAAAGAGACAAATGTAATTTTATGAAGCTAGAGAGGGATAATTGTTATATTATTACTCGGTCCAGGTGAGTTTCAGTAGTTTCATAAAACCCCAGGGATATTAATTAGTACCATAAACCTTGAGGGAGGTAAATGCAATTTACCTTTTTTTTTATTATTAAGTTTTTGGGTGATGGGGGTTCCTTGGGAAACAAATTTAATTACTGAAAATAAGAGAGTTTTTTTTCATAAATAATGGTTTTTTATTCCTAAATTTAAAAAATATGGACAATTTTTTTGGGAATTTACCAGGTTAGTGAAAGTGAAGTTGGGAATTTCGCTTTCTTTGAAAATAGGTCATAGCGTAAATTTGTAAAAAAAGCAAAGTCGGAAACTCGATTTCTTTGAAAATAGGATAGGGCGAAAATTTCCAAAGAAAGCTTTGGAAAATAGATGATGAGAATATAATTATGCTTTCATGTTTGCACTGAGTAACCATGTCTTAAGTTGAAACTTCAT
The DNA here is from genome assembly GCA_016801395.1 of Leptodermis oblonga. Classification (NCBI taxonomy): domain Eukaryota; kingdom Viridiplantae; phylum Streptophyta; class Magnoliopsida; order Gentianales; family Rubiaceae; genus Leptodermis; species Leptodermis oblonga. Next base: position 25,156,030 of record CM028756.1, on the reverse strand, counting down.
TGAGCTTTTATATCTTGGTGATGTATTTTTGGTAGCCATTCAATGATATTCAATTCAAATTAATTATCTCCATAGAATATGAACTTCTTAAGTTTATGGAACTTATTGATATCTGTGCCAAAATAGGTTCAAAGAAAGCGAAGAAGTTTCCGCCCCATCCTACTGTTTTTGCAAAGTAGCACCAAGATCTATTTTCAAATAAAGCAAAATTCCCAACTTCACTTTTATTAAATTGAAAATTTGCCAAAATTGTCTATATTTTTGGAATTTAGGAATGAAAAACCATTACTTAGGGAAAAAAACTCAAAATAAGACGAGTCAATAGCAACTAAGGGCGCCCACTAGTCCACAACCCAATACCACCCACGCACGCACAGTAGGCTCAGTAGCCCTACAGAGACGGCGCCACACTCAAGCACAAAGCCAAAAAAGAACGCACAAAAGAGAGAGGCATTTGTTCTCTTCATCCATCATCTTCACCGGAATACTCTGTCTTCGTTCTTCATTTTCGTTTCCTCCAATCTAATGTCTTCATCAACCATGGAAAACTTAATCCTGCAGCTACACGACATCTCCGCCGTTAAATTCGGCAACTTCAAGCTAAAATCGGGCATCTCCTCGCCCATCTACATAGACCTGCGTCTTATTGTATCCTACCCTAAGCTCCTCACTCAGATTTCCCAAACTCTCATTTCCATCCTCCCTTCCTCCGCCAAGTACGACGTCGTCTGCGGCGTCCCCTACACGGCTCTTCCCATAGCCACCTGCGTCTCCGTCGCCAACAATGTCCCTATGCTCATGCGCCGGAAGGAGGTTAAAGATTATGGAACGGCCAAAGCCATTGAAGGCTCCTTTCAGCCTGGTCAAATTTGCCTCATCATTGAAGACCTCGTCACCTCCGGCGCCTCCGTGCTTGAGACCTCCGCCCCTCTCCGCCACGCGGGTCTTAAAGTCACCGATGCTGTTGTCATGATTGATAGGTACTGTTCGGTTTACCAAATGTGATAGGATACTTTAACTTTGTGTGCATGACTGGGTTTCAATCTTCTTTGCTTGCCGGTTACTGGTGTAACTGTAAATTATGTTTATATTTGTCGTATTGATAAATCTAACTTTTTGTTTTGTTTGATGGGGGAAGGGAACAAGGAGGGAGGGAGAACTTGGCAGAAAATGGTGTCACATTGCATGCAATGGTTAAATTAACTGAGATGGTGAGGATCCTGAAGGAGAAGGGAAGGGTTTCAGAAGAGACAGAGAAAATGGTAACGCAGTTCTTGGAGGAGAATCGAAAGGTGGCAGTGCCAGCAGCTCCAGTTGAAAAGGTCAAGTTCAGGGTGCCATACAGTGAGAGGGCAAAATTGGCGAAAAATCCTACTGGGAAGAAGTTGTTTGAGATAATGATTCAAAAGGAGACCAACTTATCCTTGGCTGCTGATGTTGCCACTGCTGCTGAATTGCTTGATATTGCAGACAAGGTGAGGTTTCAAAAACATAGGAAATTGGTAGCATTTACTATGTAACTTAGACATGTAATTTTTTATGCAAAACAGCACAAGACTTCAGGAAAAAAAAAAAAAAAAACACTGTGCGAATACTCCTTTTCTCTCTCCTTTATGCCTATCTAGAGAAGTCTGATGATGTGAAGATCTGTCTTATATCAAGCCAATTATCATTAGGGATGCATTTTCATTAGTTGCTATCGATATATTCCTTTTTCTGTAGCAATGTGACTGTTTCCGGATTTGAATGATTTCCCATCATGATTGGTGTAGATTGTAGACGTAGTAGTATATTTGTTTTCTCTGACCCTATCATTTTGATGTTACTATTTTAGATTGTTGGCCTAATTTTTAAGGGACTTGATGTGGAAGGGCATATGTTGATGTTACTGAAAGGGACGATTTCTTCTTTCCCTCTCTGCATGTATGTGTGTGTTTGTAGAGTTGGATTACCTCAGCTTTCAAGCGTCAACAAAGAACTTTTATTTTTTGGCCTCAACCTCTGTTCCTGCTCAGATTTTGAAGATGGTTGCCTCAACAAATTAAGCAGCATATAACTAAAGCTGAACTACAGTAAAAGTGTGACTGTCAGCTTATTTATCGTCATTGACTTTGAATCAAGAATTAGATAAAAAAAGAGATGGAGGAAGCTATAAGAAAGAAAGAAAGCTTTGGGAAGTAAATTATATTTAGTCATAGTTTGAAAATATTTAATTTGGCATGATAGTTGTTTTCCTTATATTTTAATCAGTTTGATGGTTTCCTTGTTCATGAGATGAGAAATCTTAGCAGTAAGTTGAGGATAACACTATGAGACGTGACCAAAAACTGATTGTGATGTATCTTTGCAGGTTGGACCTGAAATCTGTATGCTGAAAACCCATGTGGATATCTTGCCTGATTTCACCCCTGACTTTGGCTCTAAACTTCGATCGGTAAATTTCCATCATTTAAAATTCTGAGCAAATTTCCTTTAATGCTATTAATTTTGTACATATTGGAGGACGTTTGGTAAATGTATTGTTCGCATTATCTGGGCCACATAAACAATTGTTGTATTTATGTTACCAGTCTGACATGTTAGAGTACCAACCTCCACATAAGAGAGAAATCTCAGACATTACAATCAAGTCAAATGGCTTCTTGGCTTTATTGGGGTTAAAAAAAGGAAAAAACAGAGGAGCATGAAAAATCAAAATGAATAATCATACTGATCATCTTTGGATAGAGTATAGTAATAATCCAGATGGTTCTAGTTTAATTTACGTATGTTTAATGGTAAATGGATCCATAAGACATGCTAAACATGTTTATGTTCTTTTTTTTCCTGCTATTCTAATGTGAAGAAAAATGTCTCTTTGCAGCAAATTGCTTTGGATAATCACTTGAAAAAATCAAAGGCCTGCATATTTATTTAATATGTATATATCAGGACAATGTTGGACACTTGGCATTAGATTAGGATAGGTATGAGAGACAGTCACAGGTTAGATTGGTCGGCTTTGATGCTTCCTACGTCCGTTTATTATTTGATACTAGCAGGGTCTTTTTTAATCAGGGGAGAAGTTCTATATTTGCTTACCTTTGTACAATACAAAGGTCAAGGGCTGATGGTTCCAGAATCATTAAAGTTTAGTTTTTCTTACTATGCATAGCTAAACATAAGCTATTTCCTATATAGTCATGTTTGTTCCTCATTGTTTGGATGAGCTAGTTCTTATAGCAGAGGCATATAGGTTTTATCATCCTTTAAGAAACAAAGATCTTAATTGCAGATCTTTCATGACTCAGCAATTGAATTAGTTTGATTTCATATCACTCTCAGACTCTGTTTCCTGGCTGACTTTGATGATGATGATGAAACTTCAAAATATTTAGTAGATAGTACAGTTAAGTGTGGTTATGCCTGCTGAAATTTTATCACACTGCTTGCATTGAATCTTTCATTGTGTTTGCATTACTGGAACGTATTTCCATTGGATCGGTAGCTAATAGAGACCACCTGATGTTATATTTTGCAAATTGATTAGAAATGCTTTCAAGTCTAATTGATTAATTTTAGTGGAACTAAAATTGCTCATTCCCGCAGAGCAGTCCTCATGTTAAGGAATTTTTTTATCACAAATATCATGTGAATAAGGAAAAATAATAATTTTGGCTGTCTTTTAGATTTGTAACTATGCGGTGTATTTGGTTTGCATTGGCTGAACTGATTCACTATGGAACTGATTTTGAAATATATAAAGATTGCAGAGAAGCATAACTTCTTGATATTTGAAGATCGAAAATTCGCTGACATTGGTAATACCGTAACTATGCAATATGAAGGGTAAGATTGCAACTTTCTGTCATTTCTGTTGGTTCTTTCTGTACTATCATCTCAGTCAACTGTGACTCTTATTTTCTGCAGTGGAATCTTTAAGATACTGGACTGGGCAGATATAGTGAATGCTCACATTGTTTCAGGTCCAGGGATTGTTGATGGCTTAAAGTTGAAGGTTTGGCTGTCTTTTCTTTTTTTTTTTTTGTTTGTTTCTGATTATCTGTTATAGTTGGACTCAGCCAATTAGTTTTTTGATAGCTGATTTGAATGTTGTTACTAGGGTTTACCTCGTGGCAGGGGTTTGTTACTGCTTGCTGAAATGAGTTCAGCTGGTAACTTTGCCAAGGGTGATTACACAGCTGCTGCTGTTAAAATTGCTGAGGACCATTCAGATTTTGTTATTGGCTTCATTTCTGTTAATCCTGCATCTTGGCCTAGTGGGCCAGGGAACCCTGCCCTGATTCATGCAACTCCTGGAGTTCAACTGGCTAAAGGTGGGGATGCTCTTGGCCAGCAGTATAACACCCCCCATTCTGTAAGTTCAACATTCTCCGCTCGCCTTCCTTATAACTTCCTTGTACTCTCCAAATGATTAAACCCATCAAATTCTCTTCGCTTTGATGGAAATTCTGCTAGTTAGTGTAGAGGTTAAGTTCGCATGCAAATTAACTAGCAAGGCTTCTATATTTAGTTAGAGAAAATTATAGGCTTATAGATTCTCACAAATGGTGCAAGAATAGAACAAAAGTGGATCTTAGTTTACCAAACAGTCCAGCACCTCTGATTGAAATCTGTTGTTTGGCTCAGGTAATTGCTGAAAGAGGGAGCGATATCGTAATTGTTGGCCGTGGAATTATAAAGGCGTCAAACCCTGCAGAAGTCGCGCAAGAATACCGGATTCAAGGATGGAATGCGTACCTTGCTAACTGCAAGTAGCAGAAGTGGATCTGAAGAAGTGTATTTTCCTTGTGGTATGGTGTTACAAAATTCCCTGTGGTTTTGCGACGCACTGTCTTCATTGTACCACATCAAGTGGGAACAACGGCTTTCCCTTTTTATTAATAATCATTTCAGCTAAATGAGTGGGAACCTTTTTTTGACATTTTCTTTATTCCACATAATGTGGACTTCTCTTTATTTATTCTACTTTGCCATCGTCCAATTTTATCTCTAATGTTTGCTCACCATAATGATTAAGTAAGAATGATTTCGCTTTATTGGGCAAATTACCAAACTCCCGATGTTTATCCAAATTATCTCGTTTGTGAGACCTTGAAGTTACAAAAATTACCGGTTGGACCTTACATGGTGCAAAATTTAAGGTCAAGGTTTGGTTGGTAGGTAGTGTTTTTTTTATTTTTGAGACTTGAGAGTATGCCTAGTAATTAATTTCCACATGTAGGATTTGATTGGTAATTTTTGAAATCTTAAAATTTTAAAATTTTGAGTGTGTTGTAATTGTAAATTAATTAGATGTTTTAACATTTTAATTCATAAATATTGTTTCTTATATTCTCATCTCAAACCCATGAGTCATGGATGCTGTAATTTTATTTTAATTTTAGATACTAATTTATTTTATTATATATATAAATATCATAAATTGTATTATATATATTTATAATATAGATAATGTAAATTAGACAATTAATTTATATATTATTATAATGTGTAATTATTATATATATATATACATATATTTACTTCAGTTCCTAATGTTCGGAACCTCCGGTTTTGGTTCCTCAATAGCTGGAACCAGAACTGAACCGTCCAAGGCCAGTTCCGATTTCAACTCCGGAACCAGTGTATACTTATACGATCTAACCGGAACGGGGCCATGTCTACTTCCAATAGTTAATACACGTTACAATTCCAGTCCATTCCAGATATTAGAGTACTCCTAGTATGGTACAACCACGACTTTGAACTTAGAAGCAGCATTATGCCTAATACATGCCGTTGTGGAAATTTCAGGTTGTTTTTACTGTATATATTCGTCCCGTGCATCTTCAACCTCGTCCAGCCAAAAGATTAAAGGAGGAGGTAAGGGTCGGAAAGAGGCAGTTAACGGGGCAGTCAAGCCAACACTTGAATTTGTGGCTCAACAAGAGTTGCCCAATGATTTTCAGGAAGATGGACACTCGGATTCTTCCGATGATGTAAGCAAGGAACAAAGAAAGTCTGGGAAAAAAAGCCGTAGCAGAAGCAGGGGAAGGAAACAAAAAGGTCATGATGGATGTGAGGCGGCCTCGTCTGCCTCATCTTCCTCAATATGACGATCGACTTTTGGAATATAAGAGGGCTTAACAAAGCCCTCAAGAAAAAGGAGATGTCGGATCTTATCAAAAAGAAGAAAGTCTCACTTTTTGCTGCTGTGGAGACTAAGCTTAAGGATGATACATTCCGGATTTTGTCGAAAATTACCTGCCTGGGTGGAGTTTCACCAACAACTTCAATGTTATATATGGGGGTCGTATCGCAGTTTTTTGGGACCCGAGAATGGTGAATTGTACTGCCATCGATATATCTGAACAAGCTATACATTGCCAAGTTTTCTGCAACTCCACGAAGTCTAATTTCTTTTGTACATTCATTTATGGCCTTTACAAGGTTGTGGAACGAAGAGAATTGTGGAACAGACTTGTCTCTTTGGGAAGCAACCTAACTCTCCCTTGGATTCTTCTGGGGGACTTTAATTGTATAAGGTTTGCAAGTGAGAAAATGGGTGGCTTGGCGCCTACAGAATATCAAATGCAGGATCTCCAAGAAGTCTGTCACTCTCTGGGCCTCACGGATGCAAACTCAGTTGGGAATTTCTACACTTGGTCCAATAGAGATGTTTTTGAAAAGTTGGATCGGGTCCTTGTAAACCAAACTTGGTTAGATTAGGGACTACATTGTCTCGCTGATTTCATGAAATCAGGGCCCCTCTCGGACCACTCTCCCTCGGTGGTTTCCATTCTTCAGCTAGACACTCGGGGAAATAAGCCTTTCAAGTTCTATTATATGTGGCAACAACACGTTGATTTCAAGAATGTCTTAGAGGCGTCGTGGCAGAATCATTTCGTTGGCACCAAACAGTTTGTACTTTGCAAAATGCTACAGGCGGTGAAACAACCAATGAGGGCACTCGATAGGCAACACTTCAGCCATATTTCTAAAAGGGCTAAGCAAGCAGTGGCTGATCTTGATAGTGCCTAGGAATCTCTTGTTCGGACTCAGGGGAATAATGAGCAGATCGAGAGGGTGACTGATTTGCGAAAACAGGCTGCTTTTCTTATGGAAGTCGAAAGGTTATTTTTTACCCAGAAAGCAAAGGCAACTCATTTCAAGTTGTCAGACAAAAACAATAAATATTTCAATGGCTTGGTGAAAAAGAAAAATGCAAAAAACCTCATTGTGTCCATTGAGAAAGAGGATGGCACACACACAACCTCTCCTTTTGAACTGGGTCAGAAGTTTGTGAAATATTTTGAATCTTTGTTGGGACAGTCTCTCCCGGTTGACTAGATTGACAATTCCATTATTGCAGAGGGAACATCCTTAGGATCAGATGAGATTGAATATATGTGCGCACCTATTCAGTTGGAGGAAATTAAGACTGCTCTCTTCTCAATATGTGATGATAAAGCTCTGGGTCCTGATGGCTTCCCGTCTGGTTTCTTTAAGAAAAACTGGGAAATTGTGGGTAGAGAAGTTCAGGATGCTGTGCTGGAATTCTTTCAGAATGGCAGACTATTGAAGCAGATTAATCACACTTATTGCTTTGATACCAAAGAAGTCCAATGCTTCGAGACCTTGTGACTGCAGACCCATATCCTGTTGCAACATAGTGTAAAAAATCATCACAAAGGAGATTGCAAACCGTCTCAAGTTGGTTTTGCCCAAGCTAATTGACAGTGCGCAGTCAGCCTTTATTGGAGATAGAAACATGGCGGACAATTTTTTCTTGGCCACGGAAATTATGAGGGGCTATGCCAGAAAACGCATCTCGCCGAGATGTATGATGAAAGTGGATATACGGAAAGCATTCAATACTATTGAATGGCCTTTTCTTTTAAGGCTTCTCTCGGCTCTTGGCTTTCCTAAACGCTTTGTAGGCTGGATTTCTGAGTGTGTTACGACTCCCTCTTTCCCAATATCAGTCAATAGAAACATGTGTGGGTTCTTTAAGGGCAGAAGAGGCATTCGACAGGTGATCCAATTTCTCCATATCTGTTCACAATTGCTATGGATTACCTGTCGAGGTTACTGAAGAAGCACACAATAGAGGGTTTTAACTTCCATCTGAAATGTGAGATGCAAAGAATCAGTCACTTATCTTTTGCGGATGATTTGTTACTCTTTTCTCGGAGTGATGAGGGCTCTTTTAGCATTCTTAAGCATTGCCTTGAAGTAGTCAAAGGGGTTTCGGGTTTGTCCATCAATCCTGAAAAACCTGATTTCTTCACGGCAGGTATGTATGGCTATGAACTTGACAAATGCATAGATATTGTAAATTTTCCTCTAGCCAATTTGCCTGTTAGATATTTGGGTCTCCCCCTCGCTGCCAAGAAGCTTAAATTGTGCACTATGATTCTCTTATTGACAATATTTCGAATCATTTTAATGACTGGCGAGCAATGACTCTGTCATACACTGGTAGACTAGAATTGATCAAATCTGTCATACAAGGAGTTGAGTGCTTCTGGCTACAAAATTTGCCTCTACCCTCCACGGTCTTAGATGGATAAACAGCCTCTGCTGTAAATTCTTTTGGGATGGTAGATCATTGGTAGCATGGGATTCAATGTGTTTTCCATATGAAGGGGGTGGTTTGGGTTTGCGCCATTTGGCTACTTGGAACAAAGCCTTGCTCTTTAGGCATCTTTGGGACATTCACCTCAAAAGTTACAGCCTTTGGATTAAGTGGGTTAATCACTTTTATCTTAAAGGTGCTTCTATTTAGGACAGGACACCACATGTTAGAGATTCCCCCATGTTCAAAAATTTAGCATGCATTAGAGATTTAATTGTTGGCAAAATGGGGGGCAAACATGCTTGCATTAACCTCCTTTCTCAATGGCATGCCTCTGGGAAACCGTTGACAAAGATGATTTATGATCTCTTACGGCCAAAGGATAACACTCCATATTGGGTAGGGCATATCTGGAAACATTTTATTCCATCTAAGTGCTCAATGATTCTTTGGTTATGTTTCAGGAACCGATTGTCCACAAGGTCTACCTTGACCTTTCTTGATATTGATCATACTTGTCCTTTTTGTAATTTGGAGATTGAGAATGTGGATCATTTGTTTTTTGCCTGCGAGCACACTAACTCTGTTTGCTATAGGATTCGGCAGTGGCTTAGTATCCCCAGATCTATGTCCACGATCCAGAGCACACTCAAATGGATTGGGGATTTAAAAAGAGACACCAAAAGGTATAGAGCTTTAACTAATGCTTTTTCCCTAACTGTTTATCACTTGTGGATTTGCAGGAATGCCCTAATTTTTTATTCGGTATGTACCTCTGTTGACTCATTGGTATCCATCATCAAAACCAACACTTGTCGGCTGATGTTTGATCTATACACTCCGGGTAGTGGACCCAATAACGCAGTCACTGGCGATTAAGCAGTGACCTAGCCCAATTATTCCGGTGATCGGTAAAGGCTACTCAAATCCGTTTTTGGCTGCCCTTTGGCCAATAAGGGGAAAGGTGGTACAGACCACTACGTTTGGGCCTACGGTCAAATGGCTTCCTAGCCCGACCCACCGGTGTCGGTACAGGTTTCTCAATTCCAGTCATAGCTGCCCTTTGGCTTATCAGGGGGAGGGTGGTTCATACCACTGGTGATCGCTGGGGTCTTCAGTTCTGCTTACTTGGGCGTGCTTCCTCAAGTTGCAGCCTGCCAAAGCATTGTGCTATGGGTGGGCCAACGGCTGCCTAAGCATGGAGCACTTTTCATTATCTTTTTGCTTATTAGTCAGTTGATTAGATTCATTGTAAAATTCTTTACAACTGTTTGCAAGCCTTTTAGTGGTAAATTTTGCTTACAAACATGAGTGGTTTTGTTACATTTTTGATATGGGGTATGCCCCATTTTGTGAGTAAAAGCATGTAGATCAACGGTCTTCCTATCATTTGATCTGCGATGGCACATCCTTGGTGCATTTTTGCTATCATCCAGGAGGCCTCGGCCTTGCCATGATTGCTGTGCCAACTAAATTTCTGAAACAGTTCGTAATCTGGCTAGTGGCAAGTTAGGTTACAAACTGGATGTTTATCACGTAATCTAGGTATAGGAAACTTAGATCACGATTTGTAATATGGGAGATGCCCCATTTTCATTGTATTATTGTTCTATTCGACACTCACCGGTTTTTGAGCTGAGATATTTTCGAGGAATAAAATCATTCAACTTTCCTAAAAAAAATAAAATAAAATAAAAAATAAGGATCATTCTCGCATGCATACTTAGTCTTGAGAATTATTATTTCTACGGCTCCCTTCTTTCTATTAAAAGAGTTCAATGATATAACTTTTTATAAACCTAAAGTATAACTCCAAAACAAATTATTCTAAAAGGAAGAAATATTAATTTAATAATATTGGATTTTTTTTAATGTAACAATCAACGTAAAACTATATAAAAGTACAACATGAGTTTATATCTTTTTCAAAAAAGTTAAATTGAATCCGAATTTTATGAGATAATAGATCGTGTATGTGTTAGATTATAAAATGGGTGAAGAAAATGTTACATCGAAAGTAATTAATATACTTTTCATGTTCCATATAAGAATTACAATTCAAAAATAAAAGATAAAAAATACGAGTAATAATTTTTATTTGTTTACGTGATAACATATGTTTACTAATATTACCAAAAAAATAAGGATATATAAATAAAAATATGATTCCAAATTATAATAACAAACATTAACCTTATTAGTGAATATTGTGTGTGTGTGAGAGAGAGAGAGAGAGGGCCCCGAAAAATAATAGAAAATTATGCTTCAGTGTTATTTTTAAATTAAATTTGTTTTTGGGCTCAATTGAGTATTTACTAAAATTTTAGGGTCAAATTCAAATTAAGGGGTTTTAATTTTAGGGAATCAGTTCATTAGTTAAATATATATATATATATATATATACAAAATAAAAACAAAGAAGGAGAACGTATCAGGGTTAACTCCAGCGCTGCGGGAGTCCTAAGTCTAGTAGGAGAAGATTTGTTTCGGGAGGAACAAGGATAGCTGAGAATCTGGGTGGTGTTCTGCGAAGAATATCCCGTGGGTTGTAATTTTCAGAATCCCACGTTATAACTCGCACGAACGCATCGCTCACAAATATCTCGATCACATCGTTAACCTACATCAATCACCCATTATAGCCGCCGTCATTTGGCTGCTTGCTCTGCAGACCGAAAGGAAGAAAGACCTCGTGACGAAGAAGAGGGGGGACAAGTTTGGACAAGAAAAGACGAATTCTATAACGAGAAGTGTCTGATTTCGGACCGGCTGTGCGTACCCAAATCCAAAAGGAAACAGAGAGTGTCAACGTCTTCACATCCCTATCCGTTGGGCAGTCTGTGTCTCTTGGAACGTGCGGTGTGTACGAGATCGTAACCGGAGTTTAGGGTGAGAATCCGCTGGTTTCACAGGCTTTACCAGATAGAGGGCAACGCAGTAATACTCAAAGGTGATAATTTCTCAATATTTTCACTGCTTTCGAGTACATATATAGTACATATAAATATATATAGATCGGGATTGACCCGTTCACTGAGGTTTCGAAATTAAAATATTTTCCTTCACTAGGATTTTGAAATCCAAATATTTTCCTTTTACTGAGATTTTGAAATTTAAATATTTTTGTTTACTGTGTTCTCAAAATTTCTCATGCATAATTACTATCTACTGCTTTGCCGTACTTTATCGCCTGATCACTTTTACTGGATTGCTGTGTTACTGTATTTATTGTGCATGCTGTATGCTATTACTGGTAGCCGGAGGCGTACTTTATCGCTCCAGTGACATTGGGATCCCAAACCCCTGTGGTTCGAACCGGCGAGGTCGGCGTTGGGCCTGATCGCTTGGCTAGATGCCGTGAGTACTGCAATTTATCTTGAGATATACCACTACTGAGCCAGCTATACTGATATACTGTTGGAGATGTGGAATTGAAGAACTGAGAGTGTTTGTCGGGACCCTGTCCTTATATCTATAAAAGGACACCCTCGACGACTTCACCCGTATCCTTATACTGCGACTGCTTACTGAAATGCTTGTTGCATTGCATTACTGATTTTGTGCTTTGAATAATTGTGGTTACATTGGTTTCCAAAACTAATGCTTTCAAACAACATTTTCACACCTGATTGTCAACAACTTGAGATTTTTCACTAGGCTTTCTAGCTCACAAAAACAAAAATACTATTTTCTAGGTTGGCTTTAGGTGGAGTGGTTCACCGCACCTGACCAGGAAGATACTCGGCTAAAGGAGCAGACGTCGCCATTCACGAGTACGACACGCCTTTGCGACTCGAGTAATTAGGAGTTAAACTCTTTTATTTTTATAAAAGGGTAGTTACTATTTCGTTTCGTTTGAACTTAGTATATTGTTAATTCATTTCGATTTAATTTATTTATGGAATGTTGTCGAATCACTGGATTTACTGTACCGCGCTACTGTGGGCGAGAGCCCTAATAACGCCTAGTCGACCGCATTTAGGAATGGCTCCTACAGGGGGGTCGGGGTGGGGTGTCACAATATATATATGCATCTCTTAAGAATTGTATACTAATTAATAAAGATGCATTTGTACGCCAAAACAAGATAAAAATGAAGTAATATATATATATAAATTAGTATACAATTCTTAAGAGATGCTTTAATTTGTTTTCTTTTTTTCCTCTTCTTTTTTGAATAATTGAGAGGTGTTGGACTGAAATTCATAAATTATAATCTCCTCCCTTCGACCTATTCTTGCAATTGGAGGAATTCAGACTCAGAACCCTAAATTACAGTCTCTTGCCCGTTCAAGTTCCAATCAACTCAACTCTTCTAGTAGGCTAGCTGCAATTAATTGTAAAATAGGGTCAATTTATATATATCAATCAAGTTTCAAGTTCATAAAAGTTCAAAGATAAACTAATGCAACGATGATTTGAGTCAGCTTATTCCAAAATAAAATTCTAGTCTATAGGACATATTTCTTGGGCAAAGCATACTTGTTGCTTGACCTTATTTTCTTTTATCGCAAAAATTTGTATCTGATGCGTCTGATGACTCAACGATACGCGTATTGAATTTGACCTCTAAACTTCTAAAGTATTGCGTATTGAGTTTATGTATTGAATTTAGGTGCTAAAGTATCGTTTACTGTTTTTAGGTTTTGAAATATTGATTTTAGACTGCGAAGTATTGCGTGTATGTTAAAACAAAAAGTATCGCGTGCACTGATTTTATGTGTTACCATTTTTATGTGCTAAAATATTGAATTTAACCTTTGAAATATTGCATGTATGTTAGAATAACAAGTATCACGCTTGTGTATTGAATTTAAGTGTTGAAATATCACGAACTGTTTTTAAGTGCTGAGAGAGTTAATTTAGAAAAGTATTACGGCTGTGTTAAAATAATAAGTATCGACTGTATTAAAATAATATAAACGTATCAAATTTAATTGCTAAAGTATATATTACTTGTCGAATCGTCTAACGTTTGGACATGAAACTCTATCTTATTTTGTTTTGGTTACTATATCATGTCTATTCCGACCACTAGAATAATCCAATAGTATAACTATTTATGAGTCAAATGGTGCAACTCCAAAGTAAATTATAGTACTAAATTATACTATTCACTATTTATTGGCTCGAATATTAGTTTTCAGTTGAAGTAGTTGGAAGGAAAATTCTCATCTTAGAATAGTAAAATGTAATTTAATAATTTAAATTCCTATATTTGCAAATGCATAATATTTTAGGCCGGGCGGCCTAACTATAAGGCAGCTATTTGGATTAGAATGAGTCATTCTCATCAACAACAAAGAAAAACTTAATTAATACTCGAAATATTTTGTTTGTTTTAGCCTTTGTTTTCCACAGAGTGATTGACCTGCAGTTTCATCAGACTTAACAAGTCATCAAGAATTAATTTAAAGCCTAACTCTTAATACTTTTCAACCTCCAAGAAGCCTATAAAGGGGACACTTGAAGTGCCAGTGAAATGCATCAACAATTCTGCTATGCATTTCCCTCCATATGACTAAGGTAAACCAGCCATCCATGGCCACTTTGGTTCTACTTGGGATGATGATGATTGCCACCATGGATTTTACAGGTCTTGCTCTTTCCCTTGAATTACAAATTCATGCAACTTAATTAGTTTCCTAGCCAACATTCTTGTTGGAGATTTTCCAATAATTAAGCTGAAAGAAAAAAGGAAAAGCAATGAACAGGGTGTGTCCGAAATGCTCCGATTCGTACAACAATTCGGACGAGTTCAAGTAAGCGTCTGGAACTGAAAAGTTCAAGTTCTGGGACTGATGCATGTCCGATTTTTTGTCCGATTCGGACAAAAAATCGGATGAGGTCCAGTAAGAGTTTCTTCTTCTAAAAAGTTGCATCTCTTTACTAAAATGGTGATTCCGAACTCAATTCTTATCCGAATTTAGTTCCGTTTCTTCCTACCTCTTCGTAAGAGTTGTGGCTATTAAATGGCACTCTTTGGAGATCTATAAATAGACTCCTTAGGATGGATTTACAGGACACGAAATCATTCTCTTTGTTTAGTCTTTCTTGCACTTTTCACTCTTGTTTTAGTTCTGTTTGAGTTAGTGCAGACTTACGACAGATATTTTCATCTTATCCCATAAGGATATAAGTTCCGGAACTCTTTGCACACCAAAGGGAACTTATAAAGCCTAAAGAAAAGTGCTTAGCACGATTTGAAGAAGCAATTTCCTTTGTTCCTTTTGTAATAGTTTAGTACATTTCTGAATAGATACTTGTAGGTTGTATTGTTAGTTATTGTTGCTGTTTCTGAGTGAATATAAATCCAACAATTCTCTGTGCACTTTTTTTTTATTGGTTTGAAATGATTCTGATTTCTAACATGTATGGTATCACAGTTCAAATCGTGAGTGATTTGAACAATATCCTTACCTTTTAAAATATGTATTCACATTTTCAATAAATAGTTTTAATATATCTTTGAGTGAACTACATTTACCTCCTATGAATTTGGTTAAATTTCAAATTAGTCTCCAAAATTTTGGACAATCACAAATACTTTCTTTATCGTCCAAAATTTTTCCGAGTAGCAAAAGGGCCCCGTAATGTGTGTTCATATTCTCGATTATCAGGGATTGATTAGTAATTTTGATTAAATAGGGGAGGTATTAGTAATTATAAAAAGTTACAGGCATTAATTTGTAATTTAATTAAATATAAGGCTATATAGTTTCAATATTTTAAACGCACTTCTATATTTGTAAATGCTTGATTGTCGCGGGAGCTCAAACTGGAGTTTGCTATGGTCGGAACGGGAACGGATTGCCGCCTCCCGGAAACGTCGTAGCCCTCAGCAACCAGAACAATCAGGAGAATGCGAATCTACGACCCAGATCAGCCAACTCTCCAAGCTCTCCGGGGCTCAAACATCGAACTCATCCTCGGAGTCCCCAACACTGATCTTCAGAACGTGGCCGCAAGCCAAGCCAACGCCGACAATTGGGTCCAGAACAACGTCAGAAGCTACCCGGACGTCCGATTCAAGTACATCGCCGTCGGCAATGAAGTCAGCCCAATCCGGGGCGACACGGCCCAGTACAGAGACTTCGTCCTCCCCGCAATGCAAAACATCTTCAACTCAATCTCCGCGGCCGGGCTCGGGAACCAGATCAAAGTGTCCACAGCCGTCGAAACCGGACTCGTTTAAAACGGGTTCCCGCCTTCCGCGGGCGATTTCCGATCCGATGTCTAATCCTATATCAACCCGATTGTTCAGTTCTTGGCTGGAAACGGAGCCCCGTTACTCGTCAACGTGTATCCCTACTTCGCGTACATCGGCGATACCCAGGACATCGCTCTCGATTACGCTCTTTTCACTTCATCTTCCGGCGTTGTTGCAAACGGCGTTAGGTACCAGAATCTTTTCGATGCTCTACTCGACGCGGTGTACTCTGCCCTCGAAAAGGCCGGCGGGTCGTCGGTTCAAATCGTTGGGTCGGAGAGCGGGTGGCCGTCGGCCGGAGGACAGGCGACTACGGTCGATAATGCGAGGACTTACAACACTAACTTGATCCAGCATGTGAATGGCGGGTCGGGAACTCCGAAAAGGCCCGGACAAAATATTGAAAGCTACATTTTTGCATTGTTTGATGAGGATCAGAAGGGCCCCGATGAATATGAGAAGCATTTTGGGATCTTTACGGCGAACGGGCAGGGGAAGTACCCGATCAATTTTTAACTGGATTGAAGAAGCAAACATATGTAACACAAAGAATAAGGATACAACACTCTGTATGTATCTGCTACGCGTCTAAAATCATTAAATTACTCTGTTTAATACAATCTGAAATTTAAAATCTAAAATTAGGACTGAAGTCTGAAACCTGAACAGTGAAGTCGCAATCTTATTAAGTTATTTAAAATAAGAATAAAAATATTTTTTTATCTAAAGTCTGAAATCTCAACAGTGAAGTCTCAATCTTATTAAGTTATTAAAAATAAGAATAAAATATTTTTTAACATTAAATTTTTTTTTATATTTTTAATAAAGCTATAAAAATAGATGATAATATATTTTTATATTTTTTTATAGTTATAAAATTAATTTATTTTGATTTTTTGAATTGATAAAATTTAAAAAATATTAAAAACATAAAATAAAATAAAATAATGATGCAAAAAATAAGAAAAATGAAAGAGAAATTTTTTATTTTTTAGGCTAGAATTATTCTTGCTTTTCAAATCCACTTAATTTATTAAGTTATTCGAATTTTCATTAAAACACACTTAATCGATTAAGTACTTAACCCCATAATCATTTAATTTATTAAGACTTATGACTGACAGTTATCAAACACACTTAATTTAAATAAACTCTTAGGCTCCGTTTGGACAAGTACTTCAAAAATATTTTTATAAATGTGTTTTTCAAAAAAAATTTTATAAAATATGTTTTTGAAGTTTTTATAATGAAATATGTGTTTGGAGAGTATTTTATAAAAACGTTTTTTGAGTTAAAAATAGTTTAAAACATGTTTGGACAAGTATTTGAAGAAAATAAAACATTTTAAAATTATGTTTGATGCGGGATTTATATAAAAATTATGTTTACGGTATATAAACCATTTTCTTTTTCTTTTGGGTGGGCAGGGGCCGAGTTCCGGGTCAGGGTTGGGGTCAGGATCGAGCTCAGGTCTGGGGTCGGGGCCAATGCATGGTCGAGTATGGGTCCGGGGTTGGGGTCGGGGACGGGACTTGGTCAAGTCAAGGAAAAGGGTCGATGCGAGGTCGAGTTTGGGGGCTGATCTGGGGCAGAACAAACCGACTCGCGAGTTTAACATACAATGACTTAAATTTTTTAAAAGCATTTTATAAAACATGTTAAAACTTAAAGTGTACTTTAAATACATTTTATTTAAAATTATTTTTCAATTTTTTTGTCCAAACACCATTTTAAAATTTTTTATACTCTTAAAACACTAAAAACGTTTTTGAAGTAGTTGTCCAAACAGGACCATTAATTTTAAGTGCTGAATCCTGTTATCAAACGAAGCTAAATCTTTTAGACGCGCAAGTATGACTTATTTGAAAAAACATCGATTTTAATGACTAAAATATTTTCTATTTAAGAAAGTATTGATTTTAGTGTTTAAATATCGCATATATAGAAACAGAGTTTAGTGAAAAAGTGTTCTCTCTCAAACCCTAAAGTTCATCATATTCTTTCCACATTCTCGTGTGGAGGAGGATGAGAGAAGGAGTTCTACTCTCGTTCTTGTTATATTTTATCTAGTTTTATTTTGATTAGGAGTTTTTCCTTCGAATAATTAATTTATCATTGTTTATAGTGTTTTTCTTCCTTGGTTATGAATATTTTCTCTCTTACTATAGTGATTTTATTCATAGTTATGATGATTTTATTCATGACTACGGTGTATGAGTCCATGGTTGTGATTCTATTCATGGTCCTAGTGTATGAAGATTCGGTCAAAAAATTCAGTCTTGAATATTTCATTATAATTAGTAGTAGATCCGTAACCGTATGTATCAGATTTATTTAGTTTTATATTTCTACTATGTTTATATCTATACTATATATAGATTTACAATTTAGTAGATTAGATACACTTTTGTGGTGCTTCAGATCTGATACAAAAAGCAGATCAAATCTTTTGTAATCAGTTGTATTGATTGTTTCTTGGTTTTTTGTTATCAATTGTTGTTGGACGATTTCCAACACTATTAAAGTATACTAGAAAAGTCCAGGTATATGCCCCGCAATTGGATACGGATTATTCTATGGTTGTGGGTTTGGGAATGAAGCAATGGAATCATAAAAAATATCGGTGTTAAGTTAGTAGGTTTGGGAATGAGTTTCTTGGAACATACCCAAATAATTAGATGTCAGTGAAAGTTGTGGGTTTCAATTTAATTCTCATTCTCATTCTAGCCTACTATCAAAACTCATTCCCAATGATTAACCAAACGCCCCCTAAAACTCTCAAAGTACTACATGAATTTCGTGAAACTCCAAAATATCCTTTTAGGGTGCATTTTTGTTCCAAATTTGATGGAAAATTTTTTTTCTTAAAAGTTAATATAGAAAGTAAATTGTTTTTTATATTTGAACAAAATATTTTTAAAAATAGGATTTTCATTGAAAATTTGAAATAGTATTAAGAGAGGGGGAGGGGGGGGGGGGGGGTTGGTAGATAACAGGAGGACATTATAACTTTGAGGTCATGAGTTTGAATTTTAAGAAATTGAAAATAATAATGAAATAGTATTTATATCAATTTCATGATTTATGTGGATAAAATTAATGCATGTCACGTTAGAACATATCGCAATGATTGACCCGGCCCAGTAATATAAAACAAGCCACCTGTCAATTCTAGAAATTCTAATCTTACAATGTTTTAACTAATCTAATTATATTAACACTATGAAATGAGTATATTCTTGGCAATCCTAAACTACAAATTTATTTTATTTTTGTACACGAAATGATTGACCTGGCCAGTCATTCCAAGTTAATAAGTAATCGAACACAAAAACTTATATACACTGAATTCATGTATGTAATCTGGTGCATACATAATACTACATACACATGTTGGAACGCACATTTCTAACATAAGGCTTTTCTTTTGAGGAAAGGTAGATGATTTATTCCACCAAGAAAACTCGGCTCAAAAGCCAGTAAGTTTGAGTTACATTAGCACGAGTATAACAGTTTGAAACAAAGACCTAACCAGTAACTATTACAACTCAAAATGAGTCATACCCCATATACTTGAAATAATGAAAACTCACTAATTATTACTATTCAAATGAGACAATCCTCATATAATTCAAAAAATATGCTCACAAACGAGTACTAAATACTGCATTAAATATAAAACTTAATACAAATTCATCACTTGAGGTTCTTCCAATATCCAGAACATGATCATCAAAAGGTATGCCCTACAGCTGCCAAGGATTAACCTCGTACAGAAGAGAACAAAGACCCCATCCGATTCCAATCATCTCGCCACAACAAAACTTCATTAACTTGAGGTTCATCATATGTCCGAAGCCCGATCATCACATAGTCTGCACAAAGGCCACCTCGAGTAAGAAGTAAAACACAAAGAGATGTGAGAGTATCCTCACTACTTTGGGTAAGTAGTCAACCATAACCGAATTTGATATGCCTTTACCGGACACCGGTGAGTCGGGTTAGGGTGCCTTTACCATAGACACATACGTAGTGGTCTGTACCACCATCCCCTTTTTATGCAAAAGGGCAGCATTTTCCGGGTTTAAAATGCCTTTACTGACTATCAAAAAGTCGGGCTAGGGTACCTTTAACCGAAGATACCTACGTAGTGGTCTATACCACCATCCCACTTTTTAGCAAAGGGGCAGTTATATACGGAATTGATGTGCCTTTACAGATCACTGGCATAATCAGGCTAGGACACTGATTCACCGCCAGTGACTACGGTGTTCAACCTACCTTCATTCGTAGGATACAAATCAAACATCACTTTGCAGGTGTTCATCTTGATAATACTCATCAGAGCTTCCACCGTAGTGGTAACCGAATCGAACATTAGACTATTCCTGCACTTCGACAAATGGTAGACAGTCATAGCAAAAGCAACAAGAGTAGCTCTATAATTTTTCTTGTCCCTACGCAAATCCTTAATAATCCATTTCAGGGTAATTTGGATGGTGGACATGGATCGTGGGATGCTTAACCATTACCGAATCTTGGACCAGACATTGTTAGTGTATTAACAGGAAAAGAATAAATGCTGAACATTTTCAATTTCTTTTCCACACAACATAAAAGTAGTGTCTGTATTCAAGAAAGTCAAATTAGCCTTTGTTGCCAATCTATCTTTAAAATATAGCCATAAGATAATGGAACATTTAAGAGAAATATAATTCTTCCAAATGTTCGCTGCCCAGTAGGACAATTCACCCTTTGGCCTCAGAACTTCATAAACCTGCTTAGTCAATGATTTACCCAAGGCGAACCATTGATGTAAGCGATTTATACAAGCAATTTTTCCTCCCAATTTCTCAACAACTGTGTTTCTTATGCATGCAAGATTCTTAAACATTGGAGAACCATTACTCTTTGGTACCCAATCCCAAACCGACTCCCATGCAAATAGAATTCATGAGTTCACTTCACCAATAGGCTATCCCTTCTTAGATGGATATCCCATAAATGTTTGAACAAAAGAACTTTATTCCATGTAGAGGTATGCATAATTCGCAATCCACCTTCATGTTTAGTCAAACACATTTTATCTCATGCAATCGGTGATCTAACCCCTCCCCAGAAAAATCTACGGCACAACCTATTAAATCTGTCAATAACTGATATAGCCAACGGTAAATTCTATAACCAAAAACACTTCACGCCTTAGATAACAGATGTAATCAGCTCAAGCAGGCCAGCATATGACAAAATCATAGTTTTCCAAGCATTGAATAGATTAGTAATTTTATCCAAGAAAGCATCATAGTGTGTGGCATTCAATTTCTATGCATCTAGCGGCAATCCTAGATATTTCACAGGTAAAGTAGCAACATGAAAATATACAACATCTACACATTTCTGATACTCATCCATACAAACCTGTCGTGAAGAACTCAGACTTATCTGGATTGAAGAAAAGGCCAGAAACACTGGTGAACTTCTCTAAGCACTGCTTCAAGATCAAAAGGGACAGCTCATCACCCCTAGAGAACAATAGCAAGTCATCCGTAAAAGCAAGATGAGTAATCTTCAATTTCTCACACTTAGGATGATAGTTAAAATCTTTAGTAGCCGTGACAAGTATTCTATGGCAATTGTAAACAATGCCGGAGCCATGGGGTCACCTTACCTCAGTCCTCTTTTTCCCTTGAAATAACCGTGCAAATTCCCATTGATTGATATAGAGAAAGAAGTAGCAAAGATGCATTCTGAGATCCAATACACAAATACTTGAGGGAATCTCATAGCCTGTAAAAGCTTTGTTAGAAATTCCCACGAAATAGTATCATAAGCCTTCTTGATATCAACTTTAATCATACATATAGGAGAAATCCTCTTCCTCGTATAATTCCCAATAAGTTCCTGTGTGAGGAAGAAATTATCCAATATGTATCGGTCCCCCACGAACGCAGCCTAAGATTTATCAATAAGGTGAGGCAGCACTGATTTGAGCCTGTTTGCTAGAATCTTGGTTATGACTTTATATATCGTATTACAACACGAGATAGGTCTATAATCAGAGACTCTCGGTGAATGCGCCTTCTTAGGAATAACAGCTACCAATGTATGATTGATCTGCTTCAATATACGTCCATTCATAAATAATTCCATTACAGCTTCCTGCAGTAAGACCCCCACAGTGCCCCAATTCTTTTTGAAGAAACTCGCCGGGTAACCATTAGGGCCCGATGCCTTATCATCATTCAAATCAAACACCGCAGCCTTAATTTCTTCATAGGTAATCCCAACCCCCTAAAGAAGCTCTTTCCTCATCCCCTAAGGTTTTACCTTCCAGCACAATACTGTTATCAATTTCACCTACTTCCACCCTCTGGCCAAGTAGATGCTCAAAGTATTTTACAAACTCTTCACCCACCTCCTGGGGTCCTGTAGTTTTGTCACCATTATACTTTTCAATCAATACAATTCTATTCTTGCCATTGTTCCGTTTGATCAGGCCATAGAAATATTTGTTACCCCTATCTGACAGCTTAAAAAGGATCTCTCAGCTTCTATAAGAAAATCAACTCTCTTCCTCAACGAAGTAACTCTATCAATTAGCTCATCATCAGCCGGAGTAATAACCAAGAGTTCCTTTTCTCTCTCTCCAAATCCTCAACCGCTCTCTTGGCCTTCTCAGAAATATAGTGAAAGTGTAGCATGTCCAAAGTCTTGAGAGGTTGCTTCAGTTCTTGTAATTTCTTCGAAAGAACATACTGTTTTGTCCCCCTGCTAGCATTCCCCCATATATTCTCATAATGGACCCAAAATTTTCATGAGTCATCCACATATAGTAGAACTCGAATGGTCTTCTACCACTAAACTCCTGCTGGAGGATGGATGCTATGGCAAGTGAGTGGTCCGATAGTGGTACTGAAGGCTTGAAGTCCGCCAAAAAATACACACCCCTGTTCTGCCATGCCTGATTAACAAGGAATCTGTCCAACTTTATCAAAACCCCTCTTTTCATCCATGTGAAGAATTTACCAACAGAATGAGCATCCATAAGTCCCAATGAGAGGCATAGATCGCTCATATATTTCATTTGATAAGCTTTAGGTTCAACTGCCCCAATTTTCTCCGATCTGTCTTTGGAGGAGTTGAAGTCACCCAAAATTATCCAGGGATCTCCAATTACAGATCAAAATTGCATTAATTTGTTCCACAAAATTCTTCTTTTAACAATTGATTATAAACTATAGACTAGAGTACATATAAAAACTGAGCCGGAAGATTTACAAAAGTCCTACAATGGATAGCTTGAGGAGATATATCTAATGAAGTACATTCCACCATTTTTGGGTCCCAAAATAAAGTCATTCGGCCACCATTAATGGAACTGAAATTCGTGACAAAATGCCATCCATGACGGTAAGTATCTGCAAAAAATTGAAGTTGTCATTCTGATAATTTGGTCTCCAAAATACCAAAAAGAGAGACACAATTATGATCTATGGTCCTGGCCACCTCCTTCATTTTGAGGGCTCGATTAAGCCCTCTAATGTTCCAAAAGCCGATCCTCATTGTGTTGATGATGAGGCAGAAGATACTGCCTCACTCCCATCTTTGCTCTTCTTCTTGTTACCACTTCTGCTTCTACTCTTTCTTGCCTTATGGTTACTCTTATTGGTAGTCTTCTCTTGATTCTGTTCGGAAGGGGATTTTATCTCTGTCAAACTCCCCCTTCCACTTCCTACCTTGGAAGGTAGCCGATGTCGATTCCTTGACCTACCCCGACAAATTATGTTACCTTCAATCATAACCGCAACATTAGTAGGCGCGGGGTGGGGGGGGGGGGCTTGCTTGTTGCCTGGTCTTCCTCTCCTTGCTCCATCCGAGCCTTAATGAAATATTATCAGACACTGTGGCAATTTCTATATACTTACTTATCTCTACTGGAACGGGTTGACAAACAGGAACAGGAAATAAGGCACTTTGAACCCCGTTCTTTGCTTGCGTAGCTTCTTCCCTTACAATATTTTTCCCCTTCTGCTTCTCAAGTGATGGTTCTTTACTTGTTGGCACCACCGGCTGAGAAGGTACATAATCCACATCCACAACTTCAACATTGCGCACTATAGGTTGCACTTCCTTGTTTGCCTTTTCGGCCTGGCAGTCCTCTCCACGTGTCCAAACTTCCTACAATTCATACATAATTTAAGGAGCAGTTCATATAGCAACTCTTGCTCAAAGCATTTACCTTTAGGTAATGCAATTTCAATTGACTTTGGTGGTGGTTCAGCCACATTTACCTCCACCAAAATCCTAGCAAACGCCATTCTCTTCATTTTCAGAGTTTCCCTGTCAGTATATATAGGTTTACCTATCATGGACCCAATCTTTCCCAATGATTTACTTGTCTAGCAATCAAGTGAAAGCATGGGTAATTGAACCCAGACAAGCACAGTCGTGAAGACATGCTCCTCGAACAAGAACTCATTCGGAATAGACTGAAGGTGTAGTCTTCTCCCATAGATCGAATAGGGCCCTCTCCCAAGAACTCCATTATTCTCTTCCTCTGTCTTGAACTTGAAAATAGTTCAACCCTTTATGCACGGTAGAACCTTACACTGAGTCTTCCAGCCATTAACCATTAACAGAACAGCTTTAAGACTCAAAAAATTCCTAGAAAAGTAACCGATCAAAGAGGTCTTCCAAACTGAACTGATATCAGCTACATCATCCTCCTCCAATTTAAGGACTCCATCAACTTTAGAGAATTGTTGAATTTTAACATCCTCTGAGAATTTCCTATTATCTTTGAATAGGTTTACCCAAGGAAGTTTAACCTCACTCCCATCTGTCTTGTCTTTGTTTTGTTATTCGGCCACCTTTAAACTTGACACATTGGCCTGATTCCTCACAGAGCCACTCGACCCTTCTAGGATTGCTTTATCCTTCTCCATAGCTTCCAACCCGAAGATTAAGTCATAAGACCTTCATTCCAGTATAGACCTTAAACCCAAAGCAGATGGAGATCCAACCAGAACTAAACAGAATAGATAGAGGCACTCAATGGAGACCCAAACAAAAACTAGCACTAAACCAGAAAAACTCCAGAACTAGAGCAAATCAATTGCAAACCAAAACTGAATCCCAGAAAAACTAGAAATCCCACAATAATTGTCCACGGAATCAGTCCCAAAACAACCCAATAATTGTCGGTAAGAATATTCAGTAGCAGAACAAGGAAAATTGGAAATTTTGGCAGAATAACCCCTGTAAATTTCTTCACAGAAAACCAACCTTCCAACTAGTCTATCTTACCCTGCATCCCCTTCCAATGAACCCAAAATCAATCCTCAATCTTATCAAACAAAATTTCGAGAACCAAACCACCAACACAGAGATTCGAGAAACAAAGTGCAATCTAAAACCAGTCAAATCCAACCAAATTCTGACCAGCCGAATCACCACTTTGCCCTGTAATCAAATTCTATACATAAATGGCAATAGATGGAGCCGTAGTTGTTTTCGGAAAGGATTAGTTTGAATTAGCAATAAATTCCCGATCAGCCAAGGAATTGATTGCTAATTATAAAATCAGTTACCACACTCACCACACAATCCAAATAGATATATTTTATAAAGACAGAGAGCCAAAATGCAATAATATGTAGGAAACCGATGGGCTAAACCAAATTGCAAAACAGAACTGCACCGCAATTCAAGCAAATTAAGCAATCAAGCAAACCAAAAATGCAACAGTCCAAAAAAATAAACACACAACACCTCAATTCACCAGAAATGGCCAAATCATCTAGCAAGAAAACAAATTGCATTCAAATTTCCAAGACCCAGCAACGTACTAGCTGAACCGAGCATCCAAACAGCACATTCACTGAATTAGTACTAATTTCCTACATAACTAAAGGAGCAGCAAGCTAGCATCAAGAACTTAATTTTCAGTCATGCAATACGAGGAAGCTACAACAAGGGATCATCAACTAGAAATAACCAACTCTACGATCAAGACACCAAATGGCACTCTAATTTCCAAGGAACCAGCAATAGTTACCTTCACAGCAGGGGAATTAGGAAACTTAGCTTCAGGCCAAAATGATGCTAGAATTTCATTTGGGTGAAAATCGAGTGTTGCTAGGCATTAATTTAGCTATTTCTAGGCTAATTACCGGAATGCCCAGCTGAGATTAACCAGAACAAACTGCTACAATTCCAGGGAAAATGAAGAGATTCCATCACCGGGCAGATCGAAGTTGTCATCACAGATTGGGTTTACTCACCCGAGTCACAAGAATTCCAATTCAGAGTTCCGTCACCCGAGCACTTAGTTAACTCAGCGAGTTGCCCATTCAAAACTGAGTCACGGGTAATCTTTAACCCATCCAGTTAGTTGCCCAGCCACTGATTCGAGCTATTATCAGTGATGAAGTCCGTGATGCCAGAGGGTTAGACTCGCTGGACCGGATGGTAGTACAGAGTCTGCTCGGGCAGAGGGGCTTCAAATACCTATCAAAAGGGAAGAAAACCGTCAAAGGATTTCGGGATTGGGTCCCCTAACAGTCTTTGATAGTCAAGTTAGGTAGGAGCAAAGTGAGAGTAAAAGCTTTAAATTTGAGAGAGTCAGTCCCGCTTTACCTTTGAGGCATTCAATGTATTTATAGAGGATGGTTTTGGGAGTAGTTGGAGGATCTCCCTGAATTAAGGGAGTGTCCTCCAACTATAGCACCGTGTGCTTTGAGCAGTGTCGGGGGGTATTGTTCTTGCGTCATGAACAGTGACGGAGAGAACTATTGAATATGTGAGTTTGAAGTGGTCTTCTTGACTAGGTGGGTCCCGTGGGGTCCACTAGGTTCTTCATACTCTATTTAGCCCCCCAGGCCGGAGCTGCCGTGGGTCTGAACTTGTTATTTTGCCAAGGATAAACAGATGGTGGCTGTGGCCTGGAAGGTAAATTGGTGGGTAATAAATCGTCTAGGTAGAGTGTTCAAGAAGAAAGTCGTTGGCATTGAAAATCGTATGAAAATGTTTAATTGGTCTGTTAATGACAGTACACTTTGCGAGTTTCAAGGTGACGCATGATTGGATCATGCGGATGATGGCGTTTATTTTACCTAGGCAACAACTGTCTGCTTTTTAGGTTTTTCCTTGTTGGGCCGGCGGTTTGTGAATCCAAGGCCCATCCGCCTCCTATATAAATGATGAGGAGGTAACTTTGTGAAAATCACTTTTCACTTTTTCACTCTATCTCTAAGTTTTTTATTCGCAAATTCTAGTGAGAAGAGCTCTGGATTTTACTTGTTTTTGGAGCTTCAAAGTTTCTTTCTTTGGTTAACAGCTTGGCTTTTGGGTATCGACGGACGGTAGTTTGGGTATTACTCTGGGCAGACGTTAGCTTAAGACGGAGGGTTCTTGTTTTCAGGTATTTATGTTTTATATATATATATATATGTTATTAATTTTGTTAATTTGTCTGTTGTTTGTTTTTCTTCGCTTTTTATTCATTTTGTGTACCTTCCGTCTATTTTTGTGTTTGTTTTGCAGACCTTTAATTTAGTTTAAATTTTTTTGGTTAAAATCGAATGGGTAAGGCTTCTACTATAGGAAAGGGTACGGGTATGGAACATTATAGGTCTAAGTTTGGACCTAAACAATTGGCCTTTTTTAGGGAAAGTTTTAAAGTACCCAAATCTGACTTTGACTTCTGGACCGTAGACAAGGACCATATGTTAATCATGAGTCCTCCTGAGGGTTATGTAACTGTTTTTGAATCTATTTTTAAAGCTGGTTTGCACTTTCCACTCCCTCCGTTTTTAGGCGCGATTTTAAATTTTTATGGTTTGAGTTTAACTCAATTGGGTCCTAACTCTGTCCGGAAGGTTCTAGGGTTACTAATTCAATGTTTTAGGTTTGAAGTAGCTCCATCTGTAGATATGTGTATATATTTTTTCATTTTGTCGCCCATTAGTAGTGAACATTTAAACGGTTAGTATCTCTTTCAAGATAGGGCTAACCATCCTAAGGTAGTTTTGGATATGCCCTCTAAAATTAAGGACTATTGTTCGGGCTTCTTTTATATGCATAAAAGGCACTTGCCAGAGGGTTACGTAGACTGTTGGTTTTGGGGGGGGGGGGGGGGGGGGGGAGGAGATGGTCTTGCCCGAAGGAAAAGTGTTTTACCCTCCAGTTTTGACCCCTCTTTTCTGGGCGAGATGCTTAGCTCGCCTCTGCTAGGGATTTGTGTCACTGACGAAAGGGTGCTTGTTATCTGTGGGTTGAGTCAGGTGCTAGAAAAGCCAGATCCTCCAGTTATAATGTTAGACCTTGATGATGATACAGGTAAAAGGATTTAATTAGTGTTATTGTTGTATTGTTAATAATTTATTTTGTTATCTTTACTGAGTATTTTTGTTTGTTGTAGTTGTGAGTTTTAATAGGTTTTTGAAGCTTACCGCCAAAGGGCTTATCCAGGCTCATGATGGTGAGAAGAGTTATGAAAATGCTGCCAAGAAGGCATATGGTAAAAAAGCTCGTGCTTTGGAGAAGGGGGAGAAGGTTATTCCTTCTTCGATTAGCTTTCAAGATTTGGCTAAGGTGCGTTTAGGTCCGATTTTCGGGGATACTTTAGTTGATAGCACTAATCGTGGGTCTAAAAGTGAGCTTTTGCAGGGGCCTGGTGAGGTTGCTAAGGATTCTGATTCTACTGTTCCGGAGGGTGAAGGTATACCTATTTTCCTGAGATGGCTTTATGGATTTATGTCTAATTTTTCTAAGTTTTGTGCATTTTTGTTTGTTTTTTCTTCTTTTTAGGTCCTTTCGTTGGTAAGAAGCATAAGCGTAAACACTCTGCAAAGAGAAAGAAAGAGAAAAGGAGAAAACCTAGGATAGCTCTAACTGATGAAGTCGAGGATCACTCGGAGGATGGGGGCGGAGGCGATTTGGGTGAGGTGCCGGAGGGTCAGTTGGGAGGTTGTCCGGAAGGACAAGAAAGGCCCCAAACGGAGGAGGGGGAAATGGAGCGCAAGGAACTAGGGCCTCCGAAGTTCAAACAGAAGTTAGCTATGACCCTGGGCAAAGTTCTGTGCGGTCCGAGGGTTTCAGTGGAGATCCGGGTGAGGACGAGCTTCCGTTGACTCTTGTTTTTCCAAAGCTCTGTCGGAAGGACAAAATTACTGATAGTCCAATCTTTTTACATGAATGGGTTCGTGGATGCCTACCTCCGTCAATGAAATATCGGTTCCACTTTTTGTAGATCAGCTAATCCATAGTATGAATAAAGTCGTCTTTCAGACTCATCTTAATATTGAACATTTGCTGCGTTATCGGCAGGAGTGCAATGACAATCTTCGAAAGGAGCAAGAAAATGTTGAGAAGGTAAAGTTTGAGGCCCTTGAAGAGATCTCTGGAAGGAATGAAAGATTGGAAAATGTGGAGGCTGAGATTTCTAAATTGAAGGCGGAGGTTAGTGGAATTCTTGATTTGAAGCGGAGGATTGAAGAACTTGAGGCTGCCAATCGACAATTAGAGCAAGACCTTCGTTCTTCCGTTGATCGGGTGAAAGAGGTTGAGAAAGATAATTCCAGCCTCTCGCGAAAGTTGGCGGACGTAAATACAGCCCGTGAGGTCGAGAAGAAAGAAGTTACAGAGGCAGAGGCTCGGTTCCTTTTGGAGGAGCTAGAGATTATTATGAAGAAGTTATTTTACACCTTTGATTTTGGAGACAAGCTTAGGGATTTCGCCATCGGTTGTGCGCAGCGATTCTTTTCTGAGGGTATGGCGGCTGCTGCAAAGCAGCTAATTCCGGACTTCCACGATGAGCATTGAAAGAGTTTAAGGGTTATAATCTGGATGGTGAACGTGCCTTTGCTCGGGCTTTCAATGCTTTCCAGCGGTCTTTGTGGAATGGCTTGGAAGTGTTTCGGAGTGGTCAGATCCAGACCCTGGAAGGAGCTAAGGGCTTCAGCCCTCATACTGATGTTCCTGATGTTCCCAGGGTGGAGAAGGTCAGAAATGCTCTTCGCGAGGAGTATTCGAAGAGGAAAAGAGCGGCGGAGGACACCGAGAGCGATTCTAATCAGAAACAAAGAGTTGGGACTGAATCCGCTGACTTTTGGCAGACTTCCACGGAGACTCCAGCTCCGAGTCAGGCGGAGGGTTCTATTCAGGCTCTGGCCGAAGAGGGAGGTCCGTCCCATCGATCTGAGTCTGGATAGGAAAACTTTCCTCTTCTCCTTTTGTGTAGTACTTTTTGTACTTTTTTGGAGTTTAGGTCAGATTTTTGAGCAAAGAAGGCTTCTTTACATGTATTTAGTTTTTGCGAACTAGTTTATATTGAATCACAAAATTTTGTTTTACTTAATCCGAAGGATATTTTATGTTTATCGAAGATTTTTTATCAGTTATTTCTTTGTTCGGAATGTTACGAATTATTTCTCTTAGAATGATTTTTCAATTATGGCCTTCTCCGGGGGGTCTCAATTTTGCCTTCATTATGAAGGTCTTAATTTTGCCTTCATCGGGAAGGTCTTAATTTTTCCTTTATTGTGAAGGTCTTAACTTTGCCTTCATTGGAAAGGTCTTAATTTTTGCCTTCATTGGGAAGGTCTTAATTTTGCCTTCATCGGGAAGGTCTTAATTTGATTATTTTCACTAAAAAAAAGGATTTACCCTTTTTGTCATATATTCATCATTTTTGCTGATCCTTTACATTCATGTCTTTGAAATCAAAAAGACTTACCAAAGAGACATTGAACTTTAAAACAAAAAGTCAAAAGAAAAAGTCACCTTGTTAGTGGTTCAAACGGTACGTTTAAAAGTAGAACCGTCATAGATTAGAGATGTGCCAAGTCCTGGGGACTTCTTTTCCATTCACTTTTGCCAGCTTGTAACTTCTGTTTCCTAGAGTATCAACTACTAGGTATGGTCCTTCCCAGTTAGCGTCAAGTTTCCGTGAAGGTTCCTTCCTGCTAGCCTCATTTTTCCTAAGTACAAAGTGCCCTGGGTCTAGCTTTGTTTCCCGAACCTTGGAATTATAGCATTATGCCGTGATGGACTTGTCCTTGGCAAAACTCAAGGCTGCAACTTTGCTCCTTTCTTCAAGTAGGTCCAGGTCCAGTCGGAGGGACGCTTCTTTTCCTTCTTCCGGAGGGTGCAAAATTCGGTGAGAAGGGACCCCTATTTCTGCTGGGATTACCGCCTCCGTCCCAAACACTAAGCTGTATGGGGTTTCTCCTGTAGGGGATCAAATCGTGGTTCGGTATCCCCAGAGGACGTTAGGCAACTCTTCCACCCACTTGCCTTTTGCTTTGTCTAACTTGGTCTTATTGCTTGGACCAGGGTTCTATTTGTGACTTCTGTCTGGCCATTAGCCTCCGGATGAGCTACTGAGGTCCGGTTTTGCTGGATATTCATTCCTTCTACCCAGGACTTAAAAGGGTTTTGTGTCAGTTGAGTGCCATTGTCACTTACAATGTATCCTGGGATGCCAAACCTACAGATGATTTTGTCCCAAAAGAATTTGATCATGTTCTTGCCCGAAATGAATGTGAGAGCCTCCGCTTCCACCCACTTGGTGAAGTAATCCACTGCCACTACCAAGAACTAAAATCGCCCAGGGACCTCTGGAAAGGGTCCGACCAAGTCGATTCCTCATTTTTGGAACGACCATGAACTGGAGTTGGGATTATGTCCTTCTGAGGAAGCCTCCAGATGGGAGAGTGCCTTTGGCAATTGTCACATTTTTGAACTAGATTAAAGGTATCTCTTGTGATGGTGGGCCAAAAGTATCCCATGTGAATAACCTTTCGCGTAAGGGATCTCGGACCAGAGTGGTTGCCGCAGGTTCCCTTGTGCATTTCTCTTATGATGAGGTCTGCTTAGCTCAGCCCTACACATCTTAACCATGGCATTGTGTATGAATTTTTATACAGGATGCCGTTCAGAATGGTGTAATTGGTTGCTCGTCGAAGAAGTGTCCTTTGGGCTTCTTTTGCTGGTGGAAGGGTACCATTGTTGAGGAATTCACGGAGAGGGGTCATCCAGTTTGGAGCTTCTTCCTCAATGGTTGAGACTTGTTGGATATTGGATATGCTTGGGGCTTTGAGGGTCTCTATAAGAACAACTTTGAGGAACTTGGTGTATTTTGAGGATGCCAGTTTGCTAAGGGCATCTGCTTCGGAATTTTCTGATCAGGGGACCTTTGCCAAAGAGAAGTCATTGAAATAGGAGGCCAAGGCTTTGGCTTTGGTCAGGTACTTCTGCATTTTTTCTCCTTTTGTAACATATTCTTCATTGACTTGGCTGCCTACTAGGAGTGAGTATCCCAAGGCTTTCAAACTCGTAGCCCCCAGCCTTTGTGCTATTTCCATCCCTGCGATGAGTGCTTCATATTCTGCTTCGTTATTGGAGGCTTGGAATTTGAAGTGCAAGGCAGAGGATGACTTCGTTCCAAATGGATCAATGATTATTAAGCCTGCTCCTGATCCTTCGGTTGTTGATGATCCGTTCACGAACAGGGTCCAAGGTTGACCTTCCGCCAGGGCCTTTGAATTGGGTGATGTTTCTGATTCTGTTGGCATTTCAGCCAAAAAGTCTGCTAGGACTTGCCCTTTGATGGCATTCCTGGGTTGGAAAGTGATATCATATTTGCCTAACTCAACAGCCCATTTTACAATCCGACCGGAGGCTTCAGGTTTTGTCAAGATTTTGCGAAGAGGGTGATTGGTGAGGATGCATAATCAGTGAGCTTGGAGGTAGTGGCGGAGGCGTCTGGCCGCGTGGACCAGGGCTAAGATCAACTTTTCTGTGGCGGAGTACCTCAGTTCCGGATCCTGTAAGGTCTTGCTGACGAAGTAGATTGGTTGTTGGGCTCTGTCAGCTTCCCTTAGGAGTACGGCACTCACTGCTGAGGTTGAAGCGGCAAGGTACATGAGTAGTGTTTCTTTGGGAAGAGGTCTTGTCAGGGTTGGAAGGTTGGTAAGGTGGGCTTTCAATTCTTGCAAGGCTTTGTCTTGTTCAGGCCCCCATTGGATGTTTCCTTTCCTTGTGTTTCCCTTCAATATTTTGAAATAAGGTAAGGCTTTGTCTGCTGATCTAGACAAAAAATGGTTGAGTGTCGCCGATCTTCCTGTCAAACTCTATACATCCTTTAATTTCCTGGGGAGGCACATGTCTAAGATGGCCTGCCCCTTTTTTGGGTTAGTGGAGATCCCTTGCTCTGTGAGACATAATGGCCCAAGAATTTGCCGGATCCCACACAGAACTTGCATTTCTTTGGATTCAGCTTCATGTTGACTAGACGGAGGGTGCAGAATGTTTCATGCACGTCTTGGAGAAAGGTTTGGAAACCGGTGCTCTTTATGACCATGTTGTCAACGTAGGCTTCGACGTTTCGGCCCAACTGAGCTTTAAAGACCCGGTCCACGAGCCTTTGGTATGTTGCTCTTGCATTTTTTAGTTCGAATGGCATTTTCTTGTAACAGAAGACTCTTTTCTCTGTGATGAAGGCTGTCTTCTTAGCATCTTCTTCCGCCATTAGGATCTGATGGTTTCCTTTGTACGCATCCAAGAAGCACTTGATTGGAAAACCTATCAGTGTATCAACCTTGAGGTCAATGGGTGGTAGGGTGTGGCAGTCTTGCTTGCAAGCCTTATTCAAGTCAATGTAGTCAGCGCACATCCTCTAGCTGTTATCTTCTTTCCTGGCTAGCACGGGGTTGGACAGCCAAGTTGGATACTTAACTTCTTTTAAGATATCCGCTTCCGTGAGGCTATCCACTTCTGAATTGATGAACATGTTTCGCTCAGGGGCAAAAGTGCGTTTCTTCTGGCGGATTAGCCGGACCTTTGGATCGAGGTCCAGGCGATGGACAATGAGGTTAGGGTCAATGCCGGTCATGTCTCGGGGGCATCATGCAAAGATGTCCAGGAACTCCTTTAGTAGGGTTATGAGGGATTTTTTAACGGGTTCAGGTAAGTTGGCACTAATGGTTAACATTTTGGGAGGCTTCTCTTCCGTGATCGGACATTCTTCCATTTGGCTTCCCAGTTGGAGGGTAGCGGGAGTGGTTGTCATGAGGACAGAGAGATGGGCTTTCAATTAAGGAATTTTTAGCATTGGGTCATTCTCCCTACTCCACTTTCTTAATGCTATTCTTTGGCACTCCCTGGCTGTTTGTTGGTCTCCGTGGAGGGTGGCCATGCCGTTGGCAGTAGGGAACTTGAAGAGAAGCTGAAAGGTGGAAATGATGGCTTTCAGCTTTGCAAGGGCAGGTCTGCCAAGGATAACATTGTATGGCGACTTCGTTTTTAACACTAGAAACTCTATGTAGACTGCCTTTGTCTTTGGAGCTGTCCCCACTGTCACCGGGAGAGTGATTACTCCTTCGGCGTAGATGGTCAGGTCAGCAAAGTCGACGGTGTATTGGAGGGTTGGAGTTGGTTTTTGATTTCGGTGCCTAGTTTTTGGAAACAATCCCAGTACAAGATTTATGCTGAGCTTTCTCCGTCCCAGTACACACGGTGAACTAATTTATTAGCAATTACAGCTTTTGTCATGACCGCGTCGGCTCTGGTTGGTATGTCTGGGATTAGGTTTGAGTGAGAGAAGGTTATTGTTTCCTCCGGTTGGAGGCAGGAGGATCCGTCATTGTACTCTGGTGTGGTCCGGCAACGAGCTTTTCATGCGGCCTCAGAATTTCCTCCAGCTGGACCCCTTATGATTGCAAGAATTTCTCCCATTGGGTGTTTTCCCTCACTCCTTTCTTCATCTCCTTCCCTTGGTTTTTTATCTTCCTTCCTTGGCCAAGTGATCTGCTGTCTGTTATCCTCCGCCCTCCTGTTGTCTCCTTTTGGATCATTGCTTGATTGGTTCTTCCCTTTGTTACTCCGGGGGTAGTATTTTTTTGGCCCTTGGACAAAGTTGTTTAATTGTCCGGTCTGGACATGCTATTTGATCTCTCGCCGAAGGTCTCTACAATCATCAGTGTCGTGACCATGGTCATTATGGAATTTGCAAAAGAGATCTGGGTTCTTTCGGAGGGATAGGGGGTATGATGGTCATTATGGAATTTGCAAAAGAGATCTGGGTTCTTTCGGAGGGATAGGGAGTATGGATTTTGGCCAGCATGGTGTATATCTCCTTGGTTGTTCTGTTCAAGGTGGTGAAGTATGACGGATCTCTCGATTTGTGATCAGGGACTCTTCCGCCCAATCTATCGTGAACATTTTTCTTGTTTCTGAAATTGGTTTGTTCTCCGCCCCTGTACCTTCCGGACATAGCTGTCATTGTCTTCGCCTTTTTTTGGATTGCCTCCTCTAGTTTGGCATCTTTGTCCGCTCATTGTAGAAGTTCACTGATGGTTTGCGGGGGGTCTTTGATTAGGTTCTTGAAAGCATCACCTTCTTCGAGGCAGCTAATACAGGCTGAGATAGCTGTTTGGTCCTGCAAGCCTGCGACATCTAGGCATTCATTATTGAACCTATCAATGTATTTTTGCAAGGACTCCCCCGGAGCTTGGGAGATAGAGCAGAACTGAGCCTTATTTTCGCTAAACTTCCTTCTTTGTAGGAACTTTGTGCCAAATTTAGTGGTAAATTCCCACCAGGATGGAATACTGGCTGGCGGAAGGCCATCGAACCACAGGCGAGCTTTCCTAGTCAAGGTGGTAACTAAGTGCTTACACCAGAGGGGTTGGGGAGGGCTATGGATCTCCATTATCACGGTGAAATGATTCAGGTGGTCCGCAGGGTCTTTGGTTCCGTCATACTCCTTCAGTCTTTCTTTGAATTTATACCCTTTCTCTGGACGGACGGCTCCCTTGTACGCAGTTAGAACAGGGATGTGTTGGCTGGAAGGATTCAGTGTTTGGTTTGCTCAGTGCTGGGTATGATTGTACAACTGGTGAAGCAGGCTTGGTTGGTTTGATGTGGCAAGGTTTGGGTTGTTGTGTCCGGAGGCTGTTGGATTTGGGTTGTTTTGTCCTGAGGTTGCCGGATGATTATCAACGGATGGCCTCAAGCGAATTTCTTGGAGGAGCGGGTCCGGGAAGGTTATTTCTTATATGGGGGCTCCTGGGCTTTGGACTAGTCGACTAGCTATTGGAAGGTTGTTAGCATGGCGGTGATGGCGCCCATATTGTTTTGAAAAAACTGCCACATGTCATTCGGGGGTGCAGAGGGACCTACTCCAGAGTCCGACCTTGGTAAGGTAGTTGGATTTATTGGTGTAAAATCAAGGGTTCGTTGGGGAGCCCTGGGTGATGGTGAATCATCACTTTCTACCGTAACTTCATCTTTTTTTGACATGGTTTTTGGAAAAAAGGGAACAAGAGAAGGGAGAGAAGACGGCGAGTTCTTTCTCCGTTTGGAGGATTAAGGACCTTCCCCACAGACGGCGCCAATGATGAAGTCCGTGATGCCGGAGGGTTGGACTCGCTGGACAGGAAGGTAGTACAGAGTCTGCTCTGGCGGAGGGGCTTCAAATACCTGTCAAAAGGGAAGAAAACCATCAAAGGATTCCGGGATTGGGTCCCCAGAATAGTCTCCGACGGTCAAGTTAGGTAGGAGCAAAGTGAGAGTAAAAGCTTTAAATTTGAGAGAGTCAATCCCCCCTTACCTTTGAGGTATTCAATGTATTTATAGAGGATGGTTTTGGGAGTAGTTGGAGGATCTCCCTGAATCAAGGGAGTGTCCTCTAACTGTAGCACCGTGTGCTTTGAACAGTGTCGCTGGAGGGGGGGGGGGGGGAGGGGGTATTGTTCTTGCATCATGAACAGTGACGGAAGGCACTGTTCTTGCGTCATGAACAGTGACGGAGGGTACTGTTGAATATGTGAGTTTGAAGTGGTCTTCTTGACTAGGTGGGTCCCATGGGGTCCATTAGGTTCTTCATACTCTATTAATTAGTGATGAACTCGTAGTACCAGATTTCCAACCCGCCAATAATTTAAAAATTCAAAAAATTAAGCTCCCAAAGTGAACCCTAACCCGATAATCACCAGATTTGGGGAAAATGGGAATGCTCAATTTCACGGTTCAAGGAATGCCCGATTCTCAATGAACAGAGCTTAGGGTGCATAAGAGAATCAATTTGGGAGGATCAAATGAAACCGAGTGAAGAAATGGATGAGTTCCGACCGAAGAAGGAAGAATATCTATTTGAACATTTGAATCTTATATTCCAGTGGAAGCAGCTGAAAAATCAAAGAAATTGAACTCTATTTACGAACCAAGAGCAGCCGTGAGTGAGGAGCAAGGAGTTTTCCTAAGGAAAAATCCAAGTGAGAGATTCTCTCTCTAACCCCACTGAGAGCTCTTTATAAGGCTTTTCGAAAAAATGCTTACATGTAGAGGATGAAATTTGCTACCGAGCTAAGAAATATCTCACTAGCCACAAGCTATTCTCTACTCGATCGGGTTGATTTGCATAGGCCATTGAATTTATATTTGTTGACTCTATAGTAAAAGCAAGTAAGGCACAGTCTTCAAATTTTATCGTACATTGAGAAGGGATCTTTACCAGTTTTGTAATGAGTTTTCTGCTCCAAAGGATAGATTTTATTATTTTTAAAGAGGTTTCTCCGAAAGATATATTTCCCTTGTCCCATTAAAAAAGTAAGTAGTAGAGTTAGTTTTGACCCACAAAATATAATTCAAAACATGTCTCTTTAATTATATGACCATAAATCTGAAATCTATTGGTATTACACTGACAGAGTGTTAGGAATAAACACCCCCTCAAGATTTTTGAACCACTTGTTGGAAGAAATATCCCAACAAGAACACTGCAGCGGAATTGAAAACATAAAAGAAAAGAACACAACAGATTTAACGTGGTTCGATCTAACAGATCTATTCCACAGAACTATTGACTATTTCTTCATATATGGGAATCAAACAATACAAGAGTTTACAATGTACACCCTCAACATACAAAGTCTCTTGCCCTCTATTCTGTTATCACTCCCCCTTTCGATCTCGTCCCCTTTCGTTCTCATCGTTGAAGCCATAAGCAGGAACACACATCTCTTATGGCATCAGAACAACCTCAAACAACTTCGTCTTTATTTTCATCTGAAGCATAGGCAGGAACATCAATCATCTCCTATGACTTCAGGATAATTTACCAACGTCAACGTCGGAGACATAAGCAGGAACATCTATCATCTCCTATGAACTCACGACGACACCTCATCTTTCACCCAACCGAAAGCCCCGGGCTTTCTCTCTACATCATGGCGGTGGATGCTCTCTCTATTTAGCATGCCCTATTCTATTACATAGTTCACATACTTATAATAGATAAAGACAAATCCTAATGGGCCTAGATTAATTATCTAGCCCAATACAAATTGTATTAGGAATTTGAGAAGATACCCAACACAGAGGAAGATTCGTATGGCTAACGTCAAGATTGACTTAACTTATTTCGGCATCACTGCAACACCATTATATGTGTAACATTTTTAGTATTTAACAGTTGATTATGTTTTGGTTTTGTGCTGTAGATTAAGCTAGAAGTTTGCATAACAAATGGGAACAATACCAATATATAATTTACCCAGAAAAAATTAAATAAAATAAATTTCCAATATTTGTGCATTCAAGGTGCATACACGGTGCACTATATATACATCCTTATCAGCAACAAATTACGTAATATCTTCAAATATAAACTTAAATAACGTTTAAAAATTTATAATTTACTAATCATAATGAAAATCAGGACGTCCCAAAAGAAAAAGAAAAAAATTTGTGCATAAATGCAGTACTAAAATTTAACTGAACTATATTCTTCTTACTATCTTATTGTTTAGTTATATGGGTGTTAAATACTAGTTGTTTCAGTTTTGGGGCAATGAGACCAGATCTTCTATTTTTCTACACATGTCTTCTCTATCTGACCCCTCACATTGAAGAGTGAGAACTACATATCACATCATGGGGTTTAGTTCCCTATTGTCAAAGAGTTGACAGAAAATAGTCAAAATACAGAAACAAAGCAAATAAAAGATCTGATGGGCGAGGCAATGACAAATTTCTCTTTTGTTGTTCGTTGTGGTGCCAAACTGTCGATGAGAGATTGGATAGTTCCCTTGTACAATGCGTGCAGATTGAGTGCATCCATGAATATATCTGTCTTCTTTGTTAGGAGAGAAGAAGATTGCCTCTTTACAGTTGCTGATTTGGTGTACTCACGAACCTGACTGCTCATGAGTCCGCGGGTTCATTGCTGTGCGCCTTAGGGTATTTTTATTACAAGACTTGGGACTTCATTAGGACAAGCCTCACGAGACTTCTTATTATAAGCATGGTTGGCATTCTTATCACGAGTTTGTGGGATCTCTTATCGGCTCTCGAAAGCTTTTCTATCATGAGTCTTACGGGCCTTTATACTATGGGCATGTTCTTTATGTTGTGTTTGAAAAAATATTTGTAACTTGATTTTGAAAAAATAATTTTATAATCAATTTTCATTATTTTCAATACAATTTTTTATTATTCAGCTATACCTTTTTACATTTTTAATACATTTTTTACATTATAAAATTATTTTTTTAAAACCAGGTTTCAAACATTATTTCAAACATAACATAAAGAACAGGCCCATAGGTGTTTCAAGTTCTGAATCTCCAACGAAATGTGATCCAGAACTTAAGGAGAACTAGTTGGTGTGCTCGATTTGCTCTTCGGCTCAACCAAAAAACCCAATTACTAAACTTACGATCTGGCCCAAGTTAGCTTTTCATTTCTCCTTGAAAACTCTATATTGTTAGTCTTTTCCTTTCTCTCTGAACTTAATTAATGAGAAAGATTTAAAATTGATTTGGTAATGCTGAACAATACAAATGGCCTAAATCATCATAGTTAGTTTCAAGGCCAAATAATAAATTTATTATAGGGATGAAACTATGTTTAAAAGATTAATAAATTGCAGCTCAAAACAAAATGTGGGCTAAAATTTTTTTAAAAAATTAAGAGCCCATTTGATTAAAAAAAATTTGGGCTATTTAAACTCAAAAGATCCGGTCAAACCGGGCCAAACCCGAGTTTTGACCAGCGTTGACCGATTTTTTGCTTTCCTGATTTTAGGTGTAAACTCAGACCGGATCAATGGCCGGTTCATGGTCCGGCTGGTCCGGTCGAACTTAAAAACACCAATTATTTCCTATGCAATTACGTTGATTTCATTTGTTGTGTTAGTTCAATATCTCGAGAATACAGTAGAAAATTAAAGTCGAGATGCTTCTCCAAAAGGGTAAGGTTTTTTCAACCCAATGTTTGAAAGAGAGATATTTAGAGAAAAAGGATTTGACTATATATAATTATCTTTCTTGTATATTTTTGGATTAATCACTTTTTAACCCCTGTGTTATATGGTTTTTATTAGTAGCCCCCCTTTGTTTTATAAACTAACACTTAACCCCCTTTGTCATAAGTCAAACAAAATAAACTAATGAAATGACCAAAATACTCATAATAACTCTCTTTTTCCTTTTTTTTCTTCTTCTTCTTCTCTCTCTTCCTCCTCACCACCCCTACACACCAAGCTCCATCACCACCAACCTTCAACCATCACCACCACCACCACCACCACCACCAGCCTTCAACCATTAACACCTCCCTCAATCACCATCATAACCACAAAATTAAAACATGAAACACCAAAAAATTCCACACAAAGACCAGTTCTTCTCCCAAAGTTTTCATTTCCCGAACAAGCTATTTCTAATCTTTAAATTTCATCAAATTTTATCTTTCTGAATTGATGCCTAGCTCCAAATCTTTCTTTGTTCCTTTTTTCCCTCTTTAATCATAATATATCTTGTTGGTGGATTGACGAGCTCAATTTTCGAATGCATCCATCACGCATATGCACCATTGAAGCCCATCAACTTTGAGAATCAATGGAACAATAATATTGTGTAGCCATTTGGAGTGCACATTGGGATGAGGGCATCCCCAGCCCTACGCCAAGTCAGTACTCAAAGGATCCAAGTTCAAGTAATGTTGACTCAGAAAATGCAGTAGAGGTTCGTTAGCTCCATAGAGGCTTGCTAATGCTCCATGACTCAAGTTCATATCAGAGAGATTCGTTCGTTGACATAGTTGGGCCTATGACCCGAAGAAGGATAAGGAAGCTCATATTAGATCTTGAAAACTTTGTTCAAAGGTGTGCTATAGAAGCCCAACTCATTACGGACACAAATGCCCTTGAAGAAAATGTAAGGAAGGTTAAAAGCGTCATCTTATTCTCCATCAATGAAGAAATGGCGCCTACTAATCCTTCCACCTAAAGAAATGGATGTTTCTTGAAATTCTTGACTTTCTTGAAAATCATGAACTTCACATTTTACTGAATCTTGAAGAATCTTGAAAATCTTGAAGTTCTTAATTTTTGACTTTTCGAAATGATTATGGGAGTTTCCAAAAGATTCCAGAAGCTCCCTACATCACCATTCACCATATACCGTTCAACCTACTATACAGTAAGTACTCACTCTTTCGGTATGTTTTGCTACGAGAGGACTCCATTGCAATCCAAATTTTATGAAAGTGTTCCTCTATCATAATATTAATTCCTTAAAAAATACCTGAAAATGCTTTTCTATCCGTCCCAATTGCCTTTTTTAACTGTGCATGTGCACTCTCAACCCTGAAAGCTAATTAACATTGAAAATCAAACTTTCACAAAAAATATTATATAAAGTATCATGTAATTATACAGTATACAAACTATAAATTAAAGCTATAAGTAACTTACATGTTCATTATACGCCCTCCGTAATGCTTTATATTTTTCGTCAAACACGACACAAACTTGTCTGACTGCACATCCAACCATGTTTTTTTCAAGTATGGACTCACATTTCTGAATTTAGATTTCTTTTCATATTTAGTGTCAATAAAATTCACAGCTTCCGTGAACTGTTTATATGTCAAGACTTTCACCAATTGCCCTCAACGATATAGAAACACATCTGTTGTAGTTTTGTCATTGCCAGCCTTTACTACATGTTTCTTTATATTCATTTCAATGTGTCTCCTGTACAGTAGTTGGCTAACATGTGGGAATACTATTTGCAAAGCGTTCATTAAAGCAGTTTCTCGATCAGTTATGACAACATGTGGGTATTTGTTGCCATTGAATAAATTCCTCAATTGAGTCATGGCCCAGAAATAACTCGAAAAAGTCTCATCCATCATGAAAACGAAAGAAATATGAATATACTGAGATGTCATACCTGTTTGTGTTATACGTCGTATCCATAAACAAAACATACGAAAACAAACCAAGTAGACAAGGCGTCTTCTTGTGTGCAAAGAAGACGTGCCCAACTGCATTACTCTCATCTTCAACTGCGTTCCCATATAAGTATTCGTGATCATGCAAAAGTTTGAAGAAATACTGCATATTAGTCAAATTTTCCCTCGCCTCCCTTCTGCATTTGGCTGATTCATTGTACACCTGTCTTATGTGGCTGACATTTTGCGGATCATCCCCTCGCATCTGGGCCAATATATGCTTCGACCGGATGTTAACACTTGACATTTCTGCAATCTTCTTCTTCTCCGATTCTGTTAACCGTGAGTACACTGGATGCCAATTTCGAACTTCTTGTAGTTCATGATTGTGCTTACCGTTTATGACCTCTAAATTCTAATTTTCCCCAGCAATTTCTCGTCCCCACAAGGTGAAATGGACATTTTGTCAACTTGCTGATTGTATTGTTTCGCCTGTTTTTCCCTTCAGGTATGGGTGACTTGTCTCTAACTTGTCATGATCTATTGCACCCTATCTCAACTCGCCATTTTCACCCTCTTGTGAGGAAAAGCCCCAATATTTTGGAATATGAAGTAATTTTTGTAGTCATATTGTTTTCAACTGCTCTAGCTTTAACCCATACAAGCAAATTTTCCCTACTTATGGACTCTTCGTCCGTCTGAAATACATCTTTGTGATCAGCAAATATGTCATCCCTCTTAATCTGGATATCCTATTAATACAAAAAGATGGGTCAGCGTACTTAAACCCTAAAATTTAGTTGGAACCATTAAATTTTGAAATAATCTCGTCTCCGAGAGGTGAGATTGTGACAAATTTTCGCTATGCATAGGGGGGAGGGAGATTTTGAAAATCTTGCCCATTTCGGGCGGGATATCGGGAAACAAACCGCCTTCCGCTGGAAAAAGCCGGCGGCCGGCCGTATTTTGCCGAAATCCTCGCAAATACCACTTGTTTCCAGCGGTATTTGCGGGACCAAATACCGCTTGGGCAGTTGGAGAAAAATAAAGCCATGCGGTATTTTGGCGGTATTTTCCTCCAGAACATCGCCCTCCCCCGGCAGTGTTCCCCATATCCGGCCACAGGACGGAAATCCCGTCGTCCTGTGGCAGGATTTCATATGGAAATTCGCCTGTCTCTGGCGGGATTTTTGGCTACCGGGGAAATTTCACAGCCTCGGCCGAAATTTTACAGGCCCGGCCAAAATCTGCCGGATAATCGCAGATTCGGGTCAAAAATCCCACCCACAGGGGCAGACAGGGAATTTCTTTTTTAAAACAAACACATTACACGTTAAAAAAAGTATTGAGTGTTTACTTACCGTGTAATATGGATCGTACTCTTGTCTACCGGCCATTTTTTAATACACTTGTCCGGGGTCAAAATCCCACCCACAGGGGGCAGACAGGGAACTTTTTTTTTAAAACAAACACATTACACG
This sequence comes from Leptodermis oblonga, assembly GCA_016801395.1. Lineage (NCBI taxonomy): Eukaryota > Viridiplantae > Streptophyta > Magnoliopsida > Gentianales > Rubiaceae > Leptodermis > Leptodermis oblonga. The sequence continues at coordinate 25,112,535 of CM028756.1, read as the reverse complement.
TTAAAAAAAGTATTGAGTGTTTACTTACCGTGTAATATGGATCGTCCTCTTGTCTACCGGCCATTTTTTAATACACTTGTCCGGGTCAAAAATCTCACCCACAGGGGGCAGACAGGGAATTTCTTTTTTAAAACAAACACATTACAAATTAAAAAAAGTATTAAGTGTTAATTTACCGAATAATATGGATCGTCCTCTTGTCTACCGGCCATTTTTTAATACACTTGTGAGTGAAAAATAAATGATTGTAAATAAAAAGAGTGGAAATGGAAAAGAAGAAGCAGGGATGCTGAGAAGTTGAAAAGAAACTCTCCTGCAACTTTTATAGTGTGAAAATGAAGGGTTTTTTATTTTTATTTTTTTTACTTAAAGGGCAAATTAGACTTTTACATGAAAATGTTCTTGTGAATAGTAAATTTGTTCCTGCAAATAGTATGCCCCTAATTATATTCAGATCCCAAATTATTGATGATTTGCATAGATTGAAGGATCTCACTTTACTTTTGAAGGGTCTTCCAGATCCCTCGGTATAAAAATGTTTGAATGAGTTATAGAAAACAATTGCACGAGTTATGAAAAATAAAATAGAAGAAGAGAGAAAGAAAAAATAAATCAACGAGTCCAAATGCGGGTTGAAATACGGGCTGAACGAGTTATAACCCGTCAGGTCAAGTAAATTTAACCTGTTGGGTCAAACAAATTGACCCTCATGTTGTGCGGGTTACAACCCAACCCGAACTGACCCAACCCGCACTTGACCCGGTGATCAACGGGTTGGGTTGGGTCATGACCCGTTGGGTGCGGGTCAAGAATTGACCCTACCCACAACCCGCCTAACTAGAGCTGAGAACGAACACGAACGTTCACGAACAAGCTCAAACTCAGCTCGATAAAAAAATTCACGAACATGATTTTTAGGTTCGATAATAAACGAGCACGAGCACGAACACGAACACGAACAAGGTGTTGAAAGCTTGTTAATGTTTGTGAACATGCTTGATTAAAATATTAACTATATAATATAAATAAAATAAGTATATACAATATTAAAATTTTAAATAATACAAATAATTGAATCTTTAAATATATTTATATGTACATAGATATCAATATATGAGTTTAAATTGAATTTTAATTTTTATGTAAGTTGATATAGTATATTAAAGTAACTAAACATTACGATTTTCTGTTAGTTAATGCGAGATAGAACGCACACGAATGTTCACGAACAAGCTCGGTTCGGCTCGATTAATAAATAAACGAACACGAACAATATTTTAATCTCGATAAATAAATGAACAATAAATGAACGCGTCAAAACTCGTTTCGGCTCTGCTCGTTATCACCCCTACCCTTAACCAAACAACCCTTATCATTTCCATTTCCCTCAAACAAGCACCCCCCACCCTCAAACAACCACCCCCCTTAATACCATCCGCTACACCATCACTTGCCCAAACTCACTTGAAGCGTGACAAAAGGCCATGGTGAACTGCCGCCGCTCCACCATAACCACTACACGGCTAAACTGAATTAAACTAACCAAAACTTGTCAGGTTATAATAAACCGTTAAGCCAATTTTCTAGCCATGAAATCAACTCTTGTTATGCATGCAAATTGCAAAGATTCCAAAGTCCACATGTTCCAATTCTTTCTTTAGTATTAGCCCTGCATTGGGAGAGCTAAGAGGACAGATCCTCTGGATCTATTTCCTACACTCCTCCCCTGTATCCACTCAAGGGGAGTTAAAAATTTGACAGTAAAATTGAAAATTTCTATCAATTTTACTGCCCCCCGAGTGTATACAGGGGAGGGTGCAGAGAGCCGATCCAGAGGATCTGCCCTCGAGTATTCGATTACAGTTTGGAAAACTTGATTCTAACTCAACAAGATTTTTACTCAGTAAACTTGCCACCAGCCAAGAACAATATTTATAATAAACTCCAATAGGATAGGAAGAAGAACGTGTATTTTTCTTTCTTTCTTTCCCAACCGCTTTCACTAACGGTTGTAGAAGGCATCGGTTAATTGGGAAACCCTTGTCATCAAAGTGATCAAAATTGCAAAAAATCCATATATCATGGACTACATAAACTAGTTTCAAAAGAATGTAAATCAAATTTTCCATTATTAGTTTCTCATAACTCTATTTGGTTTTGCAAACTATAGTTTTTAGTTTCTCATTGTGTTGAGGGATCCAGTTAAGTGAGTGATAAATTTTCTTTGGTATTTTCATAATGAAATACAGAAATTTCAATATATGGAATCATTTGCCTATTCTCCCTATTTTCACATGCCAAACGTTCTAGTTATAAAATAAGCACTTGAACCTTTATTTCAAGGGGCTAGCAAAGGAAAAATAAAAGGCTGAACATTAAACAAGGACCAATTGCAAGAATTGTTCCATGAAATAGAAATTAAGAAATAATCTAACGATAGAAAGAAGAGTTTTTGACATACATTTCAAGCACTGCTCAAGACTAGTATTAAAATTGGAACTGCATATCTGAGGTGTATCCAAGAGCTTCAAGATGAGCAGCCATTGCCTTGTTCATTGGTGGAGGTCCGCATCTCAACATCTGAAAATATAGACAACATTCCAAAGATTTTATGGTCATTAAGACTATTACATTTTGTATAGTGAAGAAATATGCATAACAAATTTCAGTATCTTCAATGTCTTTCCCAGAAAATGAATGTTGATTCCAGTTCACCTTGATATCAGATGCTGGCGCAGGGCAATGTTCTTGAATCATTTCCTTAGAGACATAGCCAACACCACCATTCCATGATTCAGGAGGCTGCATGATTTAAAAAAGGGATTCAGACAGTCCAGAAAAAGAGTTTATGGCCGCACTTTTATTGATGGTGTCATGATGAAGCTATCCAGCCATTTGAACACAGTGATAGCACAGTAAAATGATTCTTCGTTTTCCTTTTCTTTTCGTCCCAAAAAGGCAAAAGCTCAATGTGGCCTACTTAAGTTCTTGGATGCGAATTCAAGTAGCCAATGCAGCAATTCAACCGAAAGTTCCAGTGCATAAGCACAACAATCTTAGCCAAAAAGTCTGAGCTCCAGACATCATACTTCATGACGTCTATAATTCCTCCTAAATTTTGTTATGTTATTGTCTGTACCTAGCCCAGGAACATTTGCAATCTAACTGTAACTGTTCCTAGCCCTCATATATTATATGCCTTTGCTGTAACCCTGGGAGACGCAAAGCCTTCTACTTGTCAAACTTCGGTTCTTCAAATTAGATCTAGTAAAATGTACATTTGCTTCTATGGATAACAAAAATAAAAAGAAGAAACACACTCACCAAATTAAGTATATCCATCCCGTTTAAACAACATTTTAAAGTCCCAGGGATAACACGAACAATAGAGTTCAAAGTCAAATGCAAAGGATGGAAGTGTTTGTCCAAAGTAGCGAATGATTCTAGAAACAATAGCTTTACCTTCTCTCCCCTGTTTTTGTACTTTAATTCTTCACTAACGTCCTTGCTCCAGTTTGCCTCTCCACTCTGTTATGCCTTAATTCTTCATCAGCATCCTCATCTATTTATCTTCTATCATATTAGGAGAATAACAAATGCTGGACCATCATTCTCTTGTTATGATCAGTTTCTGGTATGGGCCAATTGTCTTGATGATAGTTGTATAATATTAGAGAAGGTCAAGTGCAACTATTTTTCTAAGCCTTACTCCATGGTTTCCAGAAAGGGGCTATTTCAAAATGCTGGGAGTAATTAGCACCTTCACCAACTTCAATTACACATCTAAGTATTCATGTGCATGGCTTATAGCTTTATTTATTTATTTATAAAAAGAAAACCAAAAACACAGAAAAATAGAGTTCATATTTGTTCCCCAAGTGTCTTATTAGATTGTGTTTTTCTTTCTTACATATCGACACTAAATTCTAAGAAGAAACTTTTCTAGTACACGTTACTGTGTATAAATACGCAAGACAACACCTCTGGTACTTCACAACGCCAAGCCAAAAGAAAAAGGGTAAAATCAACTGAGAATAGCAAGGTTCAGTGATTAAGAAGTAATCAATTGACAGACCACTTTTCGATTGCAAAAGAACAGTACAAGCACTTATCATAGCATAGAAACCATGTTACAAAACTTCTCAGTATTAGATGCACTAAGCCAGGAACAAAAAACAAGAGACTAACCTGATTCAGTACATAATAGACTTTGAAACGATCAGCATAGTTAGCAGCCATACTATCCAACTCTTCCTGAGGAAAGAAAGAAACCCAAAAGTACTAAATAATTAAACAAAGATTAAAGCATTACTGTGGGATGGAGTTCTAAATATGATATCAGTATTACATATTATGTCTCTAAGTACTAGAAACTCAAAGACTCAGCAGATTATGGTCTCTATTTCATTTTCATTCAAGTGTAATGCTAACCATATTTTATTCTACTGAAAGATGTCAACCATCATGCTCTGTGGGACCTGGCTTAGACCTCTTCGACGTCTATTAGAAATCCTAATTCAATTAGATGATTTTATTTCCCAACTTTAAGTGAAAACTCATGTGAAACCCCCCAACAGACACAAAAAATTCTTTCACAAAGTAGAACTAGAGAGCAGGAACATCCTCGAGGTTACAATTCTGGTTAGAGATTAAACCCCAAAAACGAACAGACCCAAGCCACTTCATTTGTAGAAATTAAATGACAAACATCCAAAATCACTTCAATATGTTAAAATCATAATTCACTTTTTAGATCTCAAAAATGATACACTAGAAATTATCAATCCAAGTGCACTAACACCTGGTAGTGTGATTGAACATAATAACACAAGCAACCAAAGAAATTACCTTCAATAGGATGTCCTCATACGTAACATTAGCGTAGATGAGATGCACCTTTGTTTTGTCATTTGGGTTCTCCAGAATTGCTCTAGCAACCTACAGATAAGACAAAAAGCAAGTCAGATTATTTTAAGCACAGGGCTTCTAAAGCATCAATTCATAACCAATGCAAATCAGATCTCAAAGAATAAGATTACTGAGAACCAACCTGAAACATTGGTGTAATGCCAGAGCCTCCACCAAGCATTCCAAAAGCTCTAACTTGTCCAGGTTGATATTTAAAACGACCCTGGTACAGGAATTGTAACCATTGAGGGGTAGTATATCATTCTTTTTTAAAGAGGCACCATAATTGCGCAAAAACAATGCCTAAATGATATTTTGTCAACTTATGTACAAGAAAGTTTCCAATAAAATGATGGAAGATCTAGAAACTTTGGAATGAAGGAAAAAGTCTAAAAGAAAATTTTAGCAAATTGGGGCTTTCTGAGACCCAACAATGCCTCAAATGCTAACAAGGTGCAATAATCTCTATATACATGAATTAATATTCAGTTCACAAAGAATTCGTTCAGTATTCAGTGTTCTGAATTTATTATCTACTTCTTTCATACATGTGACAAAGTGTAATTTATGGATCAAAGTGTGGGGAAAGTAAATATGTACACTAAGAACAAAAAAAAAAAAAAAGATAGCAAAACTGAGAATATGGAAATGGATGTGTGAATACATTAAACTAGATAGAATAAGTAATGAATGCATCAGGAAGTACAGGGGGCTAGCCCGAAAAACAAGAAAATAAGAGAGACACGCATAAGGTGGTATGGAAAAGGCTACAAAAGGCCTTTCAATGCAGCAGTAAGGCGTGTCGAAATAGAAATTATTAATTCAAATTAAAAGTAGGGAAAACTTAAAAACACCTGGAAAGAAACTATTAAAAAAAGACATAATGTATCTAAACTTAAATGAAACTACATGAGAACAAACGGTAAGATATGACCCCCATAGCATTCTACGTGAAAAGAAGGATATTCAACAACATAGAGCATAAGATTTGACCTTAGGTCCTTTAACAGCCATATAATATCCAGCACGCATTTCTCTGAAATGGTGAGACATCCTTCCTTGAGGATACATCTAGTTGTTTTACAAAATCAATGGCATAAAACAAAGAGGATTAGATTAAAATACAACGAAACTGAATTCTGGAAAATAAAAATTATATGACATTCACCTTTATAACCAATTCAAAATATCCAACATCAGAGTCCAAGGTTGTTGGAGTATATGGCTTAATGACCTCTTCACCTTGACTATCCGTGCCCCTACTCATACAGTAAACCAAAGAAAGAAGGTAAAATGAAAACCCCCAGATATCCTCCATTTCGGAAGTAGACTAATCTGTTAGTTATGAGAAAAACACTTACTTACAGCTTATGTGTTGCCCAATCGGAAGGCCCAGAACAGAAGTCGGTGTTGGAAGTTCAAATTTGAACTTTGCCACATTATGACTAAGCTGGATACGCTTCACAAGCTTGAATTTCTTCCAGTTCTCAGGATCTAAGCAAACTATCAAACCAAAAACAGGATGTGAAGACCTTGCAAAAGATTCTCTTCAGGAGGAAAAGAGGAAACATTACCACAAAAAGCAGAGAGAACCCCTATATCCATTCAAATCTAGTTAAATAAATCTCAATAGAGTAACCATCCCCCACCCCGAAAAGGAAAAAAAGAAGAAAAACCCATTCAAAAATCGTGCACCATCACAACATGAACAAGCACACCTGGAGGTGATACATGAAATTTTATAAGAGAGAATCTTGACAGAAAAAAAAAAAAAAGAAACATCTTAGCGCATTAAATAATTGCACAACATCCAACCCAAGAGTCAACTCGTGCATAAACAAATCGTAAGCAAATCTATAATTAAATTACTAAAAAAAAAATAATAGAAATACCTTTAGATTTCTTGGAGGAGGAGAACAAGTAAAAGGCAGTAACAACAACAGCTATAGCAACACCCAGAATTTGGGCTTCTCGGTTGTTTCTAAGAAAAGCATTCTCCGACACAAGAAAGGCTCTGTATTGGACAAGAGATTCGATGAATTCCTAACAGGTAATCCAAATAAAGGCAAATGCTTGTGCTTATGTATGTAGAGTGAATGCACTGAAAAAGTACCAAAAACGAGAATCTGTCAAGCAGTGATGGGAATGGGACACTCTTCGTAGGCAATCTCTAAGCAGCCCCGGAAAAAATCTGTTAATATCTGTTATGTTTCAAGAAGACAGAAATAAATGTTATGTTTCATTAGTAATGGCATGCATGATAAAAAATCTCAGTGACTGCGCCCGGCAAAAGTAGCTATGCAGCCCTCACTCCAGTTAATATGTAACGTTAGGATGAATTTGCATGGTACGTCTGTTACTACTATCATAATCTCATTAGTTAGTCATGAAAATCTACAAAAGGAAACTAATATCATGTATCTACAAAAGCCAACCTATATCATGTAAATCATGTTTTTGAAGTATGAAACTTCTTTATTTTGCACCAATTCATTTAAGTTGTAATATTTTTGAACAGTAAATACGATAAACCATATGACATGAAGTATGAAGAGTGTCCACACAAGAAATTAATCTGTGTCATGTGCTGTATTGGCCATTAAAATGACTAGCTTATAATGTAAGCTTTAACTGGAATTACAGCATGTATCAAAACTTCTTCTATATCATTCTTATTTGTGGCAAGTGGTACTATTATGTTGCTCATTTGAAGTTGGTTATATTTGTTACTTGTAAGAACTGGTCAATGAATCTAGTTGTTTATTTGCTTCAAGATTCCTGGTTTTTCAGTTCTGATAAATGACATCTACCCTGATTAAATCTCCCTCTCTCTCTGGTGATAGATTGTTAAGGTGTTGGAATTCATTGGAAAGAAGGAAGGTTTGCAGCTCCCTCCTGGATTTTCTATGCGCATTGCTGGAAAATCAAACAGGAGTTTGAGGAGAGCAATATTGTTATTTGAGACTTGCCGTGTTCAACAGTAAACTCTCATCCCTAGTAATATCGAGAAATTCATTGAAGTTTCCATCAACTGATTCTGAACAATATCATATGATTTGGATTATGACTAATAGCATCCTTACTCTGGATATTACTTAAGGTATCCTTTTTCAAGTAACCAGGCGATACCCTCAATGGATTGGGAAGAATTTATGACAGAAATAGCATCCCATATAATGAAAGTGCAAAGCCCTAAAAGGTTTCCCCAAGCTCCTCTTGATTCTGATTTTGTTGCTTTCCGAAAAAGTGCATATTATAAATTTGCAGAAATCTAATTTTGAATGTATGTTATTTGTAGATGATATAGTTTGGTCGATGAGATGCAGTGAGTAACTGGAAAGTTAGAAGTTGGAGGGAGGCATTAGAATAGCAAAGTTTTACAAGAAATAGGGTTAAAATTGAATATATCGAGTGGCATTATAGTAATCATTTAGGAGTAGGCGTGTAAATTGGGGAATCAACTATATGTATCTAAATTTTTTGAATATTTAGGATGTATCCTCCAAGTAAATGGAACTACATTCCTCCGTACTTTTTTAAACTTTCTTTTTGGTACCCCATCAAAATTTGGGACTTCAGTTGTGGTACTGCTGTCATTTCAGCAGAACTGCAGAAATTTTAGTTCCACGGGAATTAAAGGAAAAAAAAAACAGAGAAGAGAAAGAAGGTGGAAGAAAAGCTTTTAGCCGAGAAAAAGGGGAAGCTAGATTCGCAGATTTGGAAGATCATGAGTAAGTACTAATTTTATAGAATCAAAATGTTAACCAAAATATGGCATTTGATTCTATTACTTATGAATGATTCTTGGGAAGAAGAGCAATATATATACAAAGGAAACAAAAATTGCAGTACTTTTTTAAGACTTTCTTTTTGGTTCCCCATAAAAATTTGGGACTTCAGTTGTGGTACTGCTGTCGTTTCAGCAGAACTGCATAAATTTTAGTTCTGCGGGATTTAAAGAAAAAGAAAAACAGAAAAGAGAAGGAAGGTGGAAGAAAGCTTTCAGCCGAGAAGAAGGGGAAGCTATATTCGCAGATTTGAAAGATCATGAGTAAGTACTAATTTTATAGAATCAAAATGGTAACCAAAATATGGCATTTGATTCTATTACTTATGAATGATTCTTGGGAAAAAGAGCAATATATATACAAAGGAAACAAAAATTGCAGCGGAAATTGTTGATGGATTTAATCCATTACCTGTCAAACCATGTTGAATTACAGCTAAACAAAAAGGAGGAGTGAAGAAATGAAGCATCAAAAGGAGTGGCATTAAACGGTATATTCAAGTGAAAGAGTTTTTCAATTTTGACGTATAGCAATTATACTAGGCATGCGCATGATCCAGCATACTAATATTTTTGAGAAAAGCCACTGGATCTGATTGTTAGAAAATCCTTGAAAAATTATACTAAAGAACAAAATTAGTTCCTAGCATGCTATTCAAATTCATATGGTGGATCTGATCATTTTCAGGCTTCTTAATCCAATCAGAACTCACTCCAGATATATATACATATGAACCACTAATCATAGAAGATATACACCATAAAAACAGGAATCAGAATATAAAGCACAAAGAAGACATGAAAAATGATGGTAAAACTTCCTCAGATATATTTTCCTAACTTAGAAGGGAATATTCAAGCAAAAGGCTCATACATAAGCAAAGAAAAACAAAGAAAGAGAGAAAAACTGACTGAGCAGCAATTTAAGAATATAATCTAGATTTAACTTCAAGAGTCGAAAGAATTTGAAGAATTGAACTACACTACACATTGTATTAAGTGAGCAAAGAGACTGGAAGATGTCTCAAGAAATTCAAAACAAGATACATTATTTCAAAAGAGAATTAGTGTACTATTTCAAACTGTATCAATAATTGTAATAATACAAAATGGCACAATATAACAACAAGCACCATTTGGTATCCTCTGTTTCCCCTGTCATGTTCCTACCTTGTTCCATTAGTTAAAAGGATTTCAAGCTAACAAGAATCCACTAAAAAATTCAGCAGATTGGCGCGATGGTACCAACAGAATTTGGGGAGCAATAATTCAATTTTTAGAAAATGAGTAAGGTGGCTGCAGTAGGTACTCACTTCAAATCTGAAACTTCCATATTGACAGTGAATTAGGCAAAGCTTTAAAGCATTTTTGTTTTCGCTGCAGGTTACAGTTCGTATTTTAGGTGCAATTTGTAGTCTTTCATATATTAACACAGATATCTTCTTGATACATTAAATCGAAATCCCATTTCAGATATTAACATGAACATGTCAAAATGATCCACCCAACTATGATGAACTCAAGAAAATTAGAGAAAAGTTTAGAAGAAGTTTTTTTCACTCGGTGCCTTAAGTATCCACATACAAGAACGACCACAATGCGAGCACACAAAACCAAACCCACCACAATCTGGGACTAGCCAAAGTAAAAATTAAATAAAAAATTAAATCAACCCGAAAACAGTCCGCCAACATCAACTGATATTAACATGAACAGGTAAAAATGATTCACCCAACTATAATGAACACAAGAAAATCAGAGCAAATTTAGGAGGTTTTTCACCCTGCAACACCGTAAGTATCTACATAAAAGAACGACCACAATGCGAGCACACAATTCATAATTTTGTAGAGTTTACAAAGTCATTTTGATTGGAATGTCACATGTGGGGATAAATTAATCATTTGTTTTGAATATTTTAATTTTCTTTTGGCTTCAACTGACACAGATGGCATGTGGATAATTAGATATGAATTTTTTCATATATTGTTTTGACATCGAACTTGAATTGCAAATTTTTTTAGAAAGAGGTTGAAATTGTATCTCAGGTTTAGGGCGAGAAGCCCTATGGGAAGGTTGAGGCACACTAAATAGAACCCGAGAACTCTCCTTTCAAAATTTTTTAACAATTTGACTAAGTGTTGGGAAATATGGAGTGAGAATGAGTCACACTTCAGGAAGGTCAAAGGCACTAAGTCTATTTGGTGCCAAATAGCAATTATTTGTATAAATCAAGGACCCAATTGAAAATTTTAACACTAATTAAATTTTGTACAACATTGGAAATGTTAAATTACAGTAATTATGTAGACAATTTGATGAGATCCTTCGTACTGTTATTGTGCAAGGACTTAGTTGAATAAGAGTTGAGACTATTCGGAGCCAAATTACCTATAAAAATTGGGGACCAAATTGGCATATATAAATTAAATATAATTTAATTAAATAACATTTAATCACCAAATTGCTGTAATTTTGTGGACAATTTGACTCAAATCATACGAACTATTCATGTAGAATGACTCAATTGAAGAAAACTTGAGACTATTTCGGGTCAAATTACAATTTTTCTTAAACATCAGGGAGCCAATTGAAAACTGTTAAATGTAATTAAATTCAATACAACATTAAAATTGTTGATTTAACGTAATTTTGTGATAACCCCTGACTCAATCATACGAACTATTATTGGGGCCAATTTGTTATTTATTTAAAAATTGAGGACAAATTCACATCAATTAAATCTAATTAAATACAATACAACATTAAAATCATCAAATTACTATAATTTTGTAAATAATTTGATTTAATCATATGAACTGTTAGTATAGAATGATGATCAAACTGAAAAAAACTTGAGATTATTTGTGGCCAAAATATAATTTTCTCAAAAATTGGGGACCCATTCAGCATATAATAAATCTAATTAAATTCAGTAATAAATTTAAATACTTAATTCAATGTAATTTTGTAGATAATTTGATTTGATCATACGAACTATTACTGTGGAAAGAACTCAACTGAAGAAAAGTCTAGTTGTTGGGGCCAAATTGTAAATTTAAAAAAAAAAATCCAGGACCAAATTGGCATCAATTAACTATAAATTCAATACAAAATTTAAATCGTTAAATTTTCGTAATTTTGTTGACAATTTGATTCAATAATAACTATTAGTATAGCTGAAGCTAAGTATAGGGGCTTAGCAGCAACTGTTTCTGAGCTCAAATGGATTAGTTATCTTCTTCAAGATTTTGGGATTCAGTTTAACCTTCCTATTGTGCTCCAGCGTCATAATCAAGTTGCACTGCATAGAACTATTAATATGGTTTTCTACGAGAGAACCAAACATCTTGAGATAGATTATCATACAGTGAGAGATCAGTATAAAGCTGTAGTCATCCTTCCTAAGCATGCTTCCTCACAATACCAGGTTGCGGACATCTTACTAAATCATTGTGTGCTCCTATATTTTCCAAATTTATTTTCAAGCTGGACTTGCGTGATCCACACCAAGCACCAACGTCGCGCGGGGGGCGGGGGGGGGGGGGGGGGGGGGGGGGGGAGGGGGGGGGTGGATATTAGGATATTTCCTAATTAGGAGTTGGTTATTTACAAGAGTTGTGGCTTACAAAAGTTCAGCTCGGGCCCAAAACAAATTGGTTTTACGGTCCTTTATATAATATATGTATATATCAATTTATATTTTTATATATAGAGAGAGAGAACAAAAAACAATTTGTATTAACATTACAAAGTTACATCCAAACTATTTGTTCGATTTGTTAGCTGGAATGAGAACAAAAATGGGTAGAATAGTAGGGTGAAATTAGAATGAAAATATTGGGTTTGGAGCCAAACCCAAGCGAGGGGTCAGATTTAAATGGGAAACCTATTTTTTAGATATTAAACTCATAGTTTCATGCCGAAACTTTGGTCCAATGGATCGTACTGTCTAACACGAGTGTTTTCCACGCTCTTGAATTTATTTTTATTTTTATTTAAATGAAAAGCATCGAGTTTAGAATGTAAAGTATCGCATGTATCTATGAAATATTGCCTATCTGCCAAAACTAATATATAAATATATATATATATATATTTATCCCATAGTCTCTCGTGTATTGTACATATTGCGTATAACCTCTAGTGTATAAAGTTTGAATTGTTGAGACTATTGATGTTTTTAATAAAATAAAGTATTGCTTGTAGTGAAAACGATGTGAGCACTTCAAGGGCTCGCGTTTGTGGAAGACTTGCTGCCAAGTAAAGTCGAACAATGAAGATCACAATTACTCTCCTGAAACTCGAAAGCTCTAGATTAATTTAAGTGAGATCTAGTCTACTTTAGCTTAAACTAACCAGAATTTAAGAGGTTGAATTAACGGATTTAGGTGGAGCAAATACCTAAACCTTTCTAAATTCGTGAACTTGAGCAAATAAATCATGCAAGAATTACACAAGTTCAATAATCAAAATATAAACGGAGAATTAAAGCAAAGATAAACCTATAAACTTAATTTATTAACTCTCCCCGAATAATGTATCGGTTGGCCCTATTTATGGGAAAAAGGCATCTGAAATTGCTAGGGAAAGACAAGTAAAAATAGAAAAGGAAACTACTAGAAGAAGTGAAAACCAACTAGAATTGGTTTTCTTTTACAAAACTGAACCAAAAGAAGCATGGTTTCAGTTAAAGGGGAATTCGGTTGTAACAAATAGGTAGTTACCCGAATTCTCCTGTAAAAATTAAAAGGGAAGCTTGAATTTGGTAACTTTGAAGTCAATCCAAATTCAAGTTGTAAAAATAACAAGAACTAATAATGAATAGGAAACTACCAATTAATTCAAGTTGTAAACAGTTTAAGTAGATTGAATTAATTGAAATTACAATTGGAAAAGGAAAAAAGGTAACTTGCAATTCCCTTTCCTTCTCCGATTTAGTGAGTTGCGATCAATCGTAGATCGGGCCTGTGATTGGGCTTGAACCTTGGCTTGGCTGAATCCTTGGTGGCTGGCGATGCTGGCCTGTAATGGCAGGGGTGTACCTGCGATCCATGGCCTGAGCAGGGCCTGCTTGTAGTTGGGCCGAGGTGTGGAGCACGGCTGTTGATGGGTCAGCCCGTGGGTGATGGAGCAAGAGTTGGTGGAGTCCAATTAACATGTGGTTCGAGGAAGTTCACAAGGATGACCTCATAAATCCCTCCCTATTGGGAAGGATTCATCCTCAAATCCACTTCGCGGTAAACCCTGGGAACAGGGAATACAAGTGGGTGAGCCATTTACACCGAACATTAATATCCCAGTTTTCCTGGTGATGTTCTGGAACCGGCCGAGCATGGAAAATGAAACATTCGTACTTCGCATTCTGGTAGGATAGGAGCACTTGAAGTCCATTCCTGGTCGCAGTGACCTAGTCTTGCGAGCTCGGTGGACTTGGACGCTGGGCAGTCGCTTCTTCATTTAGAGATGAGCGCATTCTTCGTTCTTTGTTGATCGGTGGCTTCCCTTTTGATCGCTATTCTTAGTTGGCTACGATCCCTTCTCGCTGCGGCCCGAGACATTAGCTGCAGGATATGTAGGGCGTTATTCCAGGGGATAGTGCAGCGGGGGATGATGTCGTCGTATAGGGCCTTCATTTTATAGAGCCATGGGCGGCCTAGTCGGATGGAACTGTCACTTAGTTGTGCCAGGTCGCAAATGACTTTGGCCTTTAGTGGTCCCACTTGTATCTGCACCGTAGTTTGGTACATCACATGGAATGTTTCCACAGGACTGAAATAGAAATTATAAGGCCAAGGGTGCTCGATGAGGGGCAGTGCCCATCGGTCAGCCAAGTAGTTGCTTATCAGATTGGAGCAACTCACTCCGTCGATAACCAGAGTAACCGCCTTACCGTTGACCTTTCCATGGGTGTGAAAGGCGGTTGCTCTTTTGATGGCAACCATCGTACTGTGATAGAGAAGTACCTGTATAAGACAAGTTTAAAATCCTAAGTGATAATAACCTCTCCCCTTGTCGCCCAAGTGTATCGACTAAAGCTACACACAACTTGTGTTTCACTTTAATTGGCTTTTAACTTGCACAATATACTCCGCCATTTACCCCTTAATTATCCTTTGCAATAAAACTTTCAAAAATTGAACTAGGTAATATAAGCAGATAAATATGCACAAGTATCAAACTTAGGCAAAAAGCAAAATAATTCTCGAAATAAGGGTTGAACCTATTTCCATTTTGAAGTCTAGAAAAAGATATTTTAAAGTAATCAATTCAGATATGAAGTGCACAAGGAGGAGTTCGGGGGTAAGCCCTTAATCTCAGCAAAATGAATGTAATGCTCATGAAGACAAAATCTGAATCAATTTTTAACATCTAACGTTCAAGGTAGCTTGAAAGGAAATTCTAGGCTTTACAAATTTGTAGGGCAATTCAGTTAAATAGAAGCAAGAACTAATAGCAGAGTTGAAACAAATTAGGAAACTACCTAAGATGTGATCACTTTCCCAATAGGTATCAAAGAAACCAATTCATACTAGAGCAATTACTTCACAAACAAGAGAGTATAGTTTTGGCCGAAATCAGTCCTTGGGCCTAGGAGGGATTAAGTTTAGCCTGGGGAAAAATAGTAATTTCATACGACTTAGGTTCTGAATAACCAAAACCTTGTAGCTTGAAAAACGGAAAAATTTGACCTTTAAAAATTTAAAAAGAAGAAGATTTCCAATAGAAAATCACAGGGGTTCAATCGCTTGGACTATAGGCAGTAGGGGTCTGAAAAGGATCGTAGCCCTACCAACGTTTCCAAGTCGACCAAAGCTGTTGTGAAAATTTGCTATTGAAGGGTAAGCCAAACGAAGGTTGTCTGCTGGGGGTAAATTCTGGGTTCGATAATCGTAACCCTAATAACCTTTGCAAGGACAACCCTTGGTCAAGCAAACCGTCCAACTTTTAGCGACAACCGAAAGCTACAATAGCAAGGTAACGGGAAGATAGAACTTAACTCTTAACAACACAAAAATTCAAGTCGCAAGAGCTAGGGTTCGAACCGAAACCCTAATGCACGGGCAAGAGTCATCCCTTCGGCGACACAAAATTTAGTCGCAAAGAGTTGACAACCTGACAGAAAATTTCCCAACAAATTTAAGCACAATTTGTGACACAACAGGAGTGTCACTATCACAATCAACACAATTAAGAATCACAATTAGGCAAAAAAAAAAAAAAAAAAAAAAAAAACCGAAACAAGTATTAAACCTTATTATTCCGATGTCCACTTTGAAATAAATTGCGATTTCTTTTATTTCCCTTTTCCTTTTCTTCTGCCTAAATCTTTTACAAAATATTTAATTTTCCCAGTAAGAAAATTTTCAAGGATTTCAGCTTATAAGATTCAACAATTATTTAAGCTAAAACCCGAACTAAGCATGCGATTTTTCTTTAAAAAATTTCAGCATGCAAGATGTCATTTTTAATTGTCAACTAAAATTCAAAGAATAGGCAAGACACCAAAATTTATAGTATCATGTAATTATCATGCAAGAAAATTAAGTAGAAAGAAAACCTTTTGAGCTAAACCGTGTTATTATGGTCTCCCTCCAATCAACACGTTCGCCTTGCCTCTGATACCAAAATTGATGTGAGCATTTCAAGGAAGAGCTCGCGGTTGTGGAAGACTTGATGCCAAGGAAAGTCGAACAATGAAGATCACAATTACTCTCTTGAAACTCGAAAACTCTAGATTAATTTAAGTGAGATCTAGTCTACTTTAGCTTAAACTAACCAGATTTTAAGAGGTTGAATTAACAGAAATTTGAGTGGAGCAAATACCTAAACCCTTCCAAATTCGTGAATTTGAGCTAATAAAAGAATTACACAAGTTCAATAATCAAAATATGAATGGGGAATTAAAGCAAGGATAAACCTATAAACTTAGATTATTAACTCTCCCCAATAATGTATCGGTTGGCCCTATTTATAGGAAAGAGGCAGCCGAAATTACTAGGGAAAGACAAGTAAAAATAGAAAAGGAAACTACAAAAAGAAGTGAAAACCAACAAGAATTGGTTTTCTCTTACAAAACCGAACCAAAAGAAGCATGGTTTCGGTTAAAGGGGAATTCGGTTGTAAGAAATAGGTAGTTACCCGAATTCTCCTTGAAAAATTAAAAAGGAAGCTTGAATTTGGTAATTTTTAAGTCAATCCAAATTCAAGTTGTAAAAGTAACAAGAACTAGTAATAAAATAGGAAACTACCAATTAATTCAAGTTGTAAACAATTTAAGTAACTTGAATTAAATGAAATTACAATTGGAAAAGGAAAGAAAGATAACTTGCAATTCCCTTTCCTTCTCGGATTTAGTGAGCTGCGATCAATCGCAAGTCAGGCTTGATATTGGGCTTGAACCTTGGCTTGGCCGAATCCTTAGTGGCTGGCTATCCGCAGCTTGAGCAGGGCCTACCTGTAGTTGGGCCTAGGTGTGGAGCGTGGTTGCTCAATCGGTCGGCTCGTGGGTGATGAAGCAAGAGTTGGTGGAGTCCAATCAATATGTGGTTGGAGGAAGTTCACAAGGATGACCTACAAGTGTAGAAATATCGTCTGTTTTAAAAAATATCACAAGTATTAAGAAAATGAAGAATATATTGCATGTTTAGGCAAAAAAAAAAAAAAAACCAAAAATATGTTGCGTGCGCATTTAAAAAAGTGAGTCTCCTGTCAAATAGTATATCAATTAGACAAGAGACTCGATTCCTCTTAATTGATTCCAGTTTAAAGTATTGGATTCCTCTTAACTGATTCGAATTTAAAGTATTCAAACAACATTAATTGGAATCAAACCCATTCCCCATTCCCCATTCCCCTTCCTTCATCCAAGCATACTAGCAACTTTTTTAAGAACCCAATGTTTGAATTTGCTAAAACTTTTCTAGTGAGAAACCTAAGTGCAAAAAATAAGTGTACACCTCACCTATTTGCAAGTCTACATGATTAATACGAGACATCGCAAAGAGAACTTAAACATTTCAAACTTCTTTTAATAATCCACGCAACTTTGAAATTAAATTTTAGCCAACATTCCCTGTGGCCCAAAATTTAGATCATGATATTATAATATTGTCTAATTTACTGGTAATTAAACTAGATAAAGTTGTTAATTTCTTGATTGACTTTCAGCTTTTTAAGGGTTTTAAACCCCCTTAGGCTTTTTATGAAAAGATTTTGTAACTATTTAAAGCCTATGGGCCTAGTCTTTTTTATTGTTTTGAAAATAATTTTGAAAACATGTTTTTGAAAAATAGTTTTATAATGTAAAAATTGTATTGTAATGTAAAAATGTATAGATGAACAGTAAAATATTGTATTGAAAATGATGAAAAATGATTATAATATATTAAATTTACTGTTGATATCAAACCAAAACCAAACCAAAACTAAAATCAAAACGAAAAGAACATGCCCATAAATTATATTTTCTCTTGCTCGGTAAAGGAAATCAAGTCTCATTGTCCTCCACGTTATTCATAATTATTGTATGGAACTGCCATTAATTAGTAATAGAATTTAATGTACTTACTTCCACATGACCATTCAGAACTCAACCAGCCAGATGCCTTGCGCAAGCCTGTTTTTTATCCAATCAGAAAGAACTACCCTTACAATTCTAATACTTTGGAATAAGTTTTCACACCAGATAAACTAATTAATATAGGCTTAATTAAGAATTTGGGATAAGCAACTTAGTAGAAGCTTAACTCAAATGAGGGATCCTCCAAAATGAGCACAAGAAAATTTTAAGTCTACATATATTTTGATTTCTACCTCATATTCATGAGACAGCACAATTTCTCTACCACTGAAGATTAATTTATTCCATAGCAGCCCACACTACTACAAAATAGAGCTTTAATGGCTGCGGATTACCGGCGGAAAATAGAAAACCGCAGTTATAAAAGAAATGCGGACTTTCTACGGCGGTTGGGACAAACCGCCGTAGAAAGAGGGCTTTCTACGGCGGTTGGAAGGTAACCGCAGTAGAAAGTCCTTTCTACGGCGGTTGGAACGTAACCGCCGTAGAAAGTCCACACTTTCTACGGCGGTTGCCTTCCAACCGCCGTAGAAAGCTCACTTTCTACGGCGGTTAGCTTCTAACCGCCGTAGAAAGCCCTATTACTACGGCGGTTTGTCCCAACCGCCGTAGAAAGTCCCTTTCTACGGCGGTTTAACAATTAACCGCCGTAGAAGGTCCTTTCTACGGCGGTTTAATTATAACCGCCGTTGTATTGACGTATTTAAACCTAAATAACAACGTGTATCTCCATATCGCGGCCGAAAGTGTTCTTCTCCAAATTTCTACTACGGTTTTGCACGTTGAACGTAAAGAATCGTCATTTGGAGCTAAAATTTAGCACCTTAAGGTTAGAAACTTCTAAAATTTCTCAGTAATTGCTTATGCTTGTACTTTAGATATGTCATCCTATAGAATTTATTTTTATTTATGGTAGAGGGCTGAAAATTAAAGTTGCATATATTCATGTATATGGTGAACCTTAGTATTGTGGAACCCTATTTAGTTATACTATGTAGTTTCTTGGTGATGTGATTTGATTTATAGTGTTTGATTTTTAATGGAGGATGTTCATATAATTAGCACTACTTAGAGTGTGTATTATTTTTTTATGCATTTCATGTGTTTGACGAAATGCATAAATGAAAAACTTATGGGTTCTTCTTCATTTGATTATGTCTATTGCGCATGTGTTGTTTATGCATTATTTTTTTCATTGAGGTATTATAGTAGTTTTGATTATATGAGTAACATTAGTATGACATGTGCTAAGACAAGCATGCAACTTGATACTTTGTACATTGTTTGTTGAATTATTATTTGGTATTTTTAATTATTTCAAGGTGTTAGTTACACATGGATCGAAATATCTTGTTGTATGGTGATCGGACCTCCGATTCTTATGCGAAAGAAGTTGAGAATTTCATTGAATTCGCTTATAAGAATACAAAGTACGTCCATTGTCCGTGCAAAGCTTGTAAAAATGGTGCGCGGTTTGATAACTCAGATACAATAAGATTCCATTTATATCGGCACGGATTTGATCCTTCTTATAAACTGTGGATTTGGCATGGTGAAAGTATTGATGGTTTACCTGAGCAAAGAAAATCTCATGCAAAAGGAGATGATGCGATTACTAGAGATCGATTAGATGACATGATTGAGGATGTGGCCGAGGATTTTGCTGATAAACCGGAAGTTCTTGCTTCCATTTTGGGTGACAATGAGAAGCCTCTATACAAGGGTTGCACTAAATATACACGCTTGTCTAGTGTTTTGAAGTTGTTTAATTTGAAAGCGGCAAATGGGTGGTCAGATACTAGTTTTACAGCCTTATTGAGGGTATTGAAAGATATGCTCCCAGAAGATAATGAACTTCCAGATCGAATTTACGAGGCGAAAAAAATATTGTGTCCAATGGGTATGGAGTATAAGAAGATCCACGCTTGCCCAAATGATTGCGTCCTCTACAGGAATGAGTATAAGGATTTATTGCTTTGTCCTAAGTGTAAAACTTCACGATACAAAAACAAGCAGCTGTGTGATGAGGTTGAAGACAGTTCTGATGCGCAAAAGAAGGGGTCGCCGGCTAAGGTTCTGTGGTATCTTCCTATAATACCGAGATTTAAACGGTTGTTCGCTAATGCAAAAGATGCAAAACTAATGACATGGCATTCAGATCGGTGTATTCCCAGTGATGATGACAAGGTGATAATGCATACATCAGACTCAGATCAGTGGAAAAAAATTGATTCAATGTATCCTTCTTTTGGGGGAGAAGCCAGAAATTTGAGGCTTGGTTTGTGTACTGATGGAATGAACCCGTTTGGCAGTCTGAGTAGCACACATAGCTCATGGCCGGTGATGTTGGTTATTTACAATTTGCCGCCTTACTTGTGTATGAAGCGCAAGTACATACTTATGTCTCTAATGATTTCAGGCCCACGGCAACCAGGAAATGACATCGATGTGTATCTTGCTCCTCTTATTGAAGACTTGAAAAAGTTATGGGATGAAGGCGCACCTGTGTTTGATGCATACCGTGAAGAAATGTTCACATTACGTGCCATGTTGTTCTGTACCATTAATGATTTTCCTGCTTATGGAAACTTGTCTGGGTACTCTGTTAAAGGGCATAAAGCATGTCCAATATGTGAGCAGAGTACAGATTTTTGTCAGCTTGCACATGGGAGGAAGACAGTATACCTTGGGCATCGCAGATTTCTTCCCGAGACTCATCCGTATCGCCGTATGAAAAGAGCATTCAATGGATTTCAAGAGTTCAGAAAAGCTCCAGAACCCTTGAGCGGGCCAGAGGTGAAAGCTCGTGTGACGGACATTAATGTGGAGTTTGGTAAAACTTCGGAGTCCAGCAATAATGATACAGGTTGTTGGAAGAAAAAATCCATATTTTTTGAACTTTCATACTGGGAGAACTTGGATGTCAGACATTGTCTCGACGTTATGCATATTGAGAAAAATATTTGCGAAAGCCTGTTAGGTACGCTCTTGAACATCCCTGGTAAAACTAAGGATGGTTATAACGCGAGACTTGATATGGTTGATATGAACATAAGAGCAAATTTAGCACCGGTAGCTCGAGGACAACGCACATATCTACCCCCTGCCTATCACACTTTGTCCAGAAAAGAGAAAAAATAACTGTGTTCAAGTTTGCGTAGCATCAAAGTTCCATCCGGATATTCTTCAAATGTAAGCAGACTTGTTTCCTTAAAAGATTTAAAACTGGTTGGTTTGAACTCTCATGATTGCCATGCCTTAATGCAACAATTGTTGCCTGTAGCTATTCGCTCGATATTGCTCAAGCATGTTAAGTCCAGTATAACAAGACTTTGTTTCTTCTTCAATGCTATATGTAGCAAGGTTATCGCGCGCGAAAGACTTGATCAGTTACAAGATGAAATAACTGTTGTCCTTTGTCAATTAGAAATGTATTTTCCACCCGCCTTCTTTGATATTATGGTGCATTTGGTGATTCATTTGGTTAGAGAGATAAAAATCTGCGGGCCTGTTCATTTGCGATGGATGTACCCATTCGAGCGATATATGAAAGTATTTAAGGGGTATGTTAAGAATCGTTGTCGTCCTGATGCTAGTATTGTTGAAGGTTATATAGCTGAGGAGGTAATTGAGTTTTGCACTGAGTACTTGGCCGATACCGCATCCATTGGAATATCTAAGAATCGGCACGATGGGAGGATTACAGGTATGGGCACAAGGGGAGGAAAAATGTTTTTGCCGTCTAATGTTGAATTGATGAAGGCGCATCTCTACATACTGCGCAATTCTGAAGAAGTTGCGCCCTATGTGACAGACCATATCCGTTCAATAAGAACGTCTTATCCTGCTTGGACGGATCAACGTGTGCTCAATGAACATATTCGGACATTTGTCTATTGGTTTGGTAATGTTGTCATGGGCAAAGACGTTTCGGAGACATTGAAATGGTTGGCGTTTAGGCCCAGCCCTGCGGTACGAGCATTTTCATGCTATGACATAAATGGATATTCATTTGCTACTAAGAGACAAGATGAGAAGAGTACGGCACAAAACAGTGGTGTTACATTAATCTCAGAGGCTTTACATGTTTCTAGCAGGAAGGATAAAAATCCATTGTATGCAAACATGGCTTATTACGGGGTGATCGAAGATATTTGGGAGCTTGACTATGTTTGTTTCAAAGTAGCTGTATTTCGCTGCAAATGGGTTGATAACAATAGTGGGGTTCGAACTGATGATCCATTGGGTTTTACCTTGGTGAACCTTAATCGGGAGGGTTTCAAGGGGGAACCATTTATACTTGCATCGCAGGCGAAACAAGTTTTTTATATCACCGATCCTTGCGACGAACAGTGGTCTGTTGTTCTTCATGGTAAACAACATCACGGAGTGGAAGGGATTGATACAGAAGAAGGGATTCATGAGGCTGGCCCTTTCTCTAGTGGATTACCTGAATCGAGAGCAGATGAGGAAGATAGGGAACTTGATAAATACATACTTCGTGATGACCACAGCGAAGGATTATAGTTCGAGGATCAAGTGTCCCATAAGAGAAAGAGAATAAGTTAAGAATCATTTTCAGGTATATTGTTTGTTTTTATTAAATTTTTTTTCCTATGGGTGTGTATATGTGTGTGTGTATTTGTATATGTTTCTTTGATTTTAATGACATGAGGTGGACATAATTTTATAACAACATTTATTTTTATCCTTCGTACTGTCTTCAAGTCAGGTCACAACTTGGATGAAGCCGCACAATCAAGGGACAAAATTTCCAGGGACTTCATATTGGGATATGTTTATAAATGAATATGTTATTGTTGGAAATTGTGTGAAGCTTCTGTGTTGATGTTATAATGCACTTGTGTTTTGGTCATAAACAAGCAGGGGAGATTTTGTCTGAATTGATTTGAAACTGAATTCCGTATTATTTGAAATACTGGTATCTTAATGAAGTATTTAAGTATGTGCATATCTTGACAGGGAGTATGTTACATTTATAGGGGAGACTTTGTCGAATTTTCTGGCAAATTGATTTCCTTGTTTTTCATTTATGAATAAATGTCTCATGTATTTTTTTTTTTTCAAGGAGTAGTACTTTTGGTTAAATTTACAGGGGAAGCTATACAATGATTTCTGTTTTGATTTTATATTTAACTCTTCATAAATTACTTGTCTGTGCCTCGAAAAAAGATATTCATTTAGCGAGGTTGGGTATTGACCGCTAAATGAATTAATTATTCGTTTATCGATTAATAATGCTGTATTATTTTATAAAGATTATTCAATATATTTTATATGAACATGAAAAAACTAGAAATGTAGGGTCTTTCATAACATGAAATAAAAATAGAAATTTATGCGCGCGCGGGAATTAATTGGCTGAATTTGTTCCCACTTTTCTACGGCGGTTCATAGTTGAACCGCGGTAGAAATTCAACTATGAACCGCCGTAGAAAAGTGGAAATTGCATCCAATTCCCGCACACGCATAAATTTCTATTTTTATTTCATTTTATGAAGCATAGTCCCTAAACATTTCCCCTGTTTCTCCCCTGCATTCCCCTGTAATATTGGATATGCAATTTCAGGGCCATCAACCGGTGCAAGTAAATAAAATACATTATATTTTGATTCACACTCAATTTAATGTATTTCACTATACATAATTGATTACTGTTATCGGCTGTAAGTCGAAAATATATATATATATATATATATATATATATATAAGGTCATGAAATCAAGTAAGTATTTCTTTTTTTATTAATTGGGCCCTAAGCATTAGTTTTTTCTTATACTACGTACGTAATGCATTTATCGATTTGAAACTATTTTTTTCCGTTCGCCCAAGTCGAGTATGCGGAAAATTTAGGTCTGATAATGAACCTTATTACTTTATCATAGCTTACATGTAATTTTACGAAAGTTACTAATTTTAACTTATACCTAAAAATTGAAATGTACATATTAAATATTTCATAATAGGCGAGCTTCTGTAATTAATAAATACAATGTAAATTGGGTATGTAATATTATATTCACAAAGTTTTGGGGTTAATTTATGAAAATGGGAAAAAAAAACTTAATAGGGAGTAGGGTTTAGGGTGTAGGGTTTAGAAAATGATATAAAAAGGTCAAATTCATGCGTAGCGCAGGAAGTGGCTCCAAAAACTACTTTTCTACGGCAGTTCATTTTTGAACCGCCGTAGAAAGCAACCTTTCTATAGCGGTTCATTTTTTAACCGTCGTAGAAAGTATTTTCTACGGCGGTTCTCGGTTGAACCGCCGTAGAAAATTAGTTTATACGGCGGTTAATTTTTGAACCGCCGTAGAATAAAGCTACAGTCTAAATTCAAATTTGTTGGCCTAGGGTTTAGGGTTTACGGTTTTGGTATACTATATAATTTCCCCACAGTTCCCCTGCTTTTCCCAACATTCTCCTGTAATATTGTATATGCAATTTAATCATGATCAACCGGTGCAAGAGTAAATGAAATACATTATATTTTGCAGCATATATATACTAACTTAATGTTTTTCACTATACATATATATATGATTATTATTATCGTAATTGCAAATATATATATATATATATATAAGACTTAATTATAAAAGTTGTCTTCAATTCTTCGAATGAAAAATTTTATATATGTAGCGGAAATTTACAAGAGATCGAGAGCAGAGAGGAGAGAGTTGGATGATGTGCAAGAGAGGGGAAAGGAGAAAAGAGGAAGATGTTTATATATATATATATATATATATATATATATATGTATGTAAGGTAATGAAATCCAGTAAGTATTTAATTTTTTTTTGGCCACTTAACCAATATTATTTTATCCCGTTCGCCCAAGTCGAAAAAGTAGAAATTTTAGGGAAGATAATGAAGCTTATTACTTTATCGACCCTTACATGTAAATTTACGAAATTTATTAATTTTTATATTTGACCTATAATTATTGTGTAATAGCACGGGAAATTTAAATGCAAATATATGGTTCAATGGAAAATTTGAAATTTAATTATGAAATGGTTCATAAAAGTCGAG
Source organism: Leptodermis oblonga (assembly GCA_016801395.1). Classification (NCBI taxonomy): domain Eukaryota; kingdom Viridiplantae; phylum Streptophyta; class Magnoliopsida; order Gentianales; family Rubiaceae; genus Leptodermis; species Leptodermis oblonga. Next base: position 25,087,204 of record CM028756.1, on the reverse strand, counting down.
ATTGTGTACATAATTAATAAATATACAAAATTGTGGGGTTAATTATATTTACAAAATTGTGGGGACGTTAGTTTTTTGAAAATGGAAAAAGAATTTAATATTAAAATATGCCCGCCCGGGAATTGGCTCCAATTTTTTCCTCTATTTAAACCGAGAAAAAGTGGGGACTTTCAACCGCGGTTCAACCGTGAACCGCAGTTGAAACAAGAATCCACTGCGGTTCATGAGTGAACCGCCGTTGAAAGTACACTTTCAACGGCGGTTCATTTGTGAACCGCAGTAGAAACTTGGTTCAACTGCGGTTCGCGGTTGAACTGCCGTTGAACCAATGAGCCGGTCCTTATTCAAATGTTTTGAACTTACACTTTTTCCTTTACTTTTCCCTCATTCTCTTCCCCTTCTTCTCCCCATTTTTCCCCTGCATTTCCCCTGTTTCCCGAACCCTTCTCCGCGGCTGTTCGGCTTCTTCGCTGCTTCTCCCGTAAACCGGCGAGCTCGGCCACTTTCCAATCGTACCGTCGGCTGCAGCAAGGTCGATTGTTCGGCTGTCCATCGCACCCGATCCTTGCTTGTGGGTTCTTCTTCCCGGCTTGCATTTCTCCATTTCCCCCCTCCTATAGTTCGGGCTTGGTTGTAGGAGTGCACACAAAAGGTTATCCACCTTCTATGCTTCCATTTTAAAACTTTTGCAATGTTACCTTACATTTTGTAAATGCTTCCCATTGCACTAGGGTTTTTTTGGTTGATATAATGTTGATTTCGGTTTTAATCATTGTGATGAATGATTGGAATGATTTTGGATTTATTGATTGTTGGTTGCATTGGTTTGGTTGTTGAATTGCTTGTTTTGTCCTACATAAGTTGAGAACCTAGGGTTTTTGTGCATAATATGTTCTTCATTTCGGTTTTAATCCTTGTGATGAATGATTGGAATGATTTTGGATTTATTGATTGTTGGTTGCATTGGTTTGGTTGTTGAATTTCTTGGTTTGTCCTACATAAGTTGAGAACCTAGGGTTTTGATTGGGATTTCAATTAGGTACCCTTTCAATTCGGGTTTAGTGTATGAATATGTAGGTATCAAATGTTGATTTCGGTTTTGCTTGATTAATTTTAGAACATTGGTGTTTGATTTCGGTTCTTATTCGATTTAGTGTTCCTCCTTTAGTGATAATGAGGAAAATGCTTTGTTGTTGATTCCACTATGTGAAATTTAATCTTTATAGGGTTCTTTCTTTGGGGATCCCTTGTTTCAATGTCTTCAAAGCCCCTTATATGTTGAAAGTAAAGATATCTTTGCATGAATGTGAAGCATTTTTTATTGCACAAGCACTAAGTACCTTTAGGGAAGGAGAGTATTTTTTAGGAGTGAAGTACTTCTCCTTGAATCTTTTACATTCCTCACTAAATTTTGGCTTTTTCCTTTACTAGAAATTAATGATTGTTCTCATTAGTTGGTGGTTGTGAAATGTGAAGTACTTTATCAATGGTACCCTTTATAAGTCCACTTTTTTGGGCTTCCTTAGGTTTAATTTGGATAATGGGACTTGTGTATTTTTAGAAGTGAATTGTGCGAATGTACCTTGCCTTTTTTTTTCACATTACAAGCATTCTTGTATTTGACATTAAACCTTTTCTTTAATTGCATATATGTTATATTGAATTCTCTTTCTATGTACATGAAGTTTAAGGTAATTTCAATGGCCCCTAAAAGAAAACGAAATGAGGCGCATAGTGATGAGGGAAATGGCAATGGAGATGGTTCTTCTACTAGATCTAGAAGAGGTAGAGGGCCTACAAATTGCAATGATCTATTGGAAATGCAAGCAAAGGGGAAAACTCTTAACATTTCTTTTGATTCCGAGCTCGAGCCTAAAAAGTATCATACAAAGTGGATTACCTTTGTGGCATTCACAGCCCGGAGCAAAGTAGACATAATGGAATATGCATCATGGCCCAAAGTTCCCGAAGAGATCAAGAGGAGACTGTGGATGGAAATACGGGTATTTTCTTTAATTATAATGCATTGTTTGTTTCTTCTTTCATACAAATGAACCCAAATTTACCTAAATTTTTACTTCTAATTTTTACTGTAGGCATTATTTGTTTTTGAGTCAACTGAAGAACTCGAAACAAAGTGGATTTCTTATGCCGGTAAACGGTGGAAAGATGGGAAATCCTTTTTAGGGAGATATATACATGGTGACTTGAAGGGTGAGGACCCATGCTTGGAATATAAATATCTCCCTAGGGAGACATGGATTAAGTTCAAGGCTAGCCGCGAGACAGAAGAATGGCAGGTATATTTTTTAAAATTGATTTCCTTCTTCTTTTTAGATATTTGAAATTGCTCAGTTTATGGATAATAAGTTTTCATTATATTTCTCTCTAGGCAATTCGTGGAAAAGCGCAAAAGAATGCCACTTTAAATGCTTTCTACCATAATTTATCTCGCGGTGGCTACCGACTGCTGAAGAAGCAGTTGCATGACGAGGCGGTGATTGCATCCGGGAAGAAGCCTTCAGAGGACGGTCAGTCCGAAGAAGAAGGCGAAGATTCTTATTCAGGGCCAGGCCGTCATCTACTTTGGAGACAGGCCCACACAAACAAAAAAGGGGAATACTTCACGCCAGAGGCTGGTCGTGTTGGGATGGAAATTGTAAGTTTTGCACCATGAATTTTCTTATGTTTCATTTCTTTAAGCTACACATATATTTAAAATTATATATAATTGATCTATTTACATTTCATATAATTGGCAAAATGTTTAGGAATCTATGTTCCCGCGAGTCCCAATGGGAGACCGTTGCAGAGGGTAGGAATGACATTCTTGTCATTGCAACGGGAAAGACCGATCACCCTGGTCGTTATGGCGGCCATTCTACCAGGGCACGTATCACAGAGGTTTTCCCAAAAACCAAGCCGTCGCTGAAAGATGAACTAGATTTAACTAAGCGACAGCTTCAGAAAACCACTGCCCAGCTCGATGAATGTCAAACACATCTGAAGATGATGGTTGGGTTTATATGTGGTAAGATGGGGACTGACTATGATACGTTAAAAGTCACTGTCATCAACAGTGGCAAAGCTGAGAGCGTGCACCCAGAGACCTCCGGGATGGGCCCAGAGATGTTTGAGGTTCATGGTAGCCATGTTTCCCCTGTGAACCCTGTTTCTTCTTATCCCTACAAGTTTGCCTGAGTTGGAGATGATACCTATTGCAACAAACTTGGAGGATGGGGGGGGGGGGGGGGGGGGTTCTTTAGGCGAATACAAGGTAAATAAAATACATTTATGTCTTTCATTTTTCTATAGAGTATCACTGCTATTCTTCTTGGGTATACTTTTATGTTTCTATTTTTCTTTTAAATTCTTTTATTATTTATTTTTTTGCATATGTATTCAAGTATTCAAACACTTTATATTTTTTTTAAAATGAAGTTTATATGTTCCTTTTAAAAATATAATACTGCAATTAAAAAAACTATGAATTTTTAATATTTTAAACATCTTTCTTTTATTTTTATTTTACAATAATGAAATCTTACATTTATATTTTGGCTTTTATTTAATTTTTTAATGTCTCATGTATAATTTCATTCAATGGATTGTCACTTCTAATTAAAGACGCTTGACTTTGGTTTCATGATTACACTTGCTTTGTTGAGTTAGAATTAATAATTGATTAATGTTCATTCGCTTGCCTATTATCTCAGGACAGGTGTGAATGTCATCTGTTCATCACTGAGGATGCGCAAAAGAGGCGTAAGCTCGTGGCCAAGGGAAATGTTTATAAGCAAAGAAAGCACCACGGCCGCGAGGTTAGGAAAGGTTGCGCGAGGGTTACAATTAAAATTTCCTATGATGACTTTGCCCCGCTACCATTTCCTGAGGAAGAGGCTGCAACTGTGGGAATGCCCCAATCCTTTTTCGTGGAATGGCCTATACAGTTGATTGAAATTATTCGGCCGGATCCGGTAACACAGGTATATTCTTACATTTATAGTGAATTACTTAATACCGTTTTCTATATTTAATGTTATTTCAAATGTTGTTAGGGGATAAAAGTGTGAAAAAGAAAAAAGGCCGGATGAATTCTATGGATGACAAGGCATCTCCTTCGGCGACGGTTCCGACTGAGATGTCATCCTCATCGACATCTGATCCACTGCAAGAGTTACAGCTCCGAATGGAGAAAGATTCGGACTTCAATGGCTTCTTCTTTTAAATGACAAGAGAAGTCATAGGTGTGGAGCTTCCTATTGCGATGGATCGAGAGGATGTCGGAGAATTATTAAAGAGAGAAAGCATGGTCACAAACTGTTTGATGCAGTTGTTCACCAAGTGAGTTTCCACTTAATTTTATAACCTATTTCTGATTATTGTTATATATAGTATGCATTCCATGTGCCTAGACTAACCAATGAAGCCCTTTTTGTAAATTCTTTAGAGCTTTACATGAGTTAGTTGAAAGGAATGGGAGAAAGGGGATAGGTTTCCTCTCAGCTGATCATGTCACACCCATAGGAAATACATATGAAGATAGGGTACACTACTTTGCTCGAAACTTGAAGGATCGGAATAAAGAAATTTATCTGGTGCCTTATCTTCAGGGGTAAGTGACACTGTAAGCGCTTCTCTAATATTTAAGAAACACTGATTAAAAGATCTGACATCATTAAATTTTTCGTTTGCAGCGAACATTGGATGCTAATAGCAATTAGACCGATAGAAAAGGTTGTCTACTGGCTTGATTCTTTACAAAATCCACAGAAAGAGGAGGCGGTGACGCTTATAGATGAGTGAGTTATATATACTAACAACTGTTAGAATGCCTATATAATTTCTAATGCCAATCATATATATATATATATATACATATGTTGCTAATTATTTTCGTTCCGCTTTCATTTTTATAGGGTGATGTTTAACTATCAAGCTTTCTTAGGATTGCCCAGAAATGTGCATATGCAACCTGAGTGGATAGTAGTTAAGGTAAAATTGGTTCTTATTAAATTTTTTACTCAACGTTGTGTGGTTTACAATTAATTGTATGATCTTCTAACTCGTATATTAATATTCATTAGCATAAAAAGCAAACGTCTAATTGGGAGTGTGGGTACTATGTAATGCACTACATGTACCAAATAGCAATGAAATCCGACACATTGGCACTTGAAAAGGTATTTCATTTCTCATAACTTACTTAATTGATTGTATTTCATTTTGCTACTCAGTTACTTTTTAGTTTCAAAAACTCTGTTGCAGCACTTCAAGCTCGACCGCACTCCATTAAGCAATGTGGATATAGATGCAGTGCGAAAAATATGGGCTAGTTATATTTTGGAGCATTAGCCGTAGTTGAAGGATACTAATTAAACTTGTTCATATTATAGTTGTACAAATATTTTTGGATATGCCCATTAATATAATAGCGATTTCAATTTGTATATTGGTGATATTTGTATTAAATTTCAACTTTTAGGGGCAGGTTTTGGATTTAAACGAGGTTTTAGCAGCAGGTTTTTAACGCGGTTTGGGTCTAAAAATTGTAGACTTTCTACGGCGGTTCAACCTTGAACCGCCGTAGAAATGGGACACTTTCTACGACGGTTCAAGGTTGAACCGCCGTAGAAATGGGACATTTTCTACGGCGGTTCAACCTTGAACCGCCGTAGAAAGTCTACACTTTCTACGGCGGTCCGTGGTTGAACCGCCGTAGAAAGTGGCCACTTTCTACGGCGGTTCAAACCGCCGTAGAAAGTCCGCTAACTTACTACGGCTGCCAGATAGATGGCGGTTCAAAAAGGCCAAGAACCGCCGTTAAAAACCCTTAAAAACCGCCATTAAAAGCCCTTTTTGTAGTACTGCCAGAGACTTCGTGGAAACTTGATTTCATGACTAAATAACTATACTGATGATATCTTAGTAATACTGATTAGCTACGTACCATCGACCCTTTCTTCCCTTTAATGTTGCCATGCATCAAGAAAAAATAAGATAATCGCATGACTCTACTAATTAACAGTCGAAATGATGTCAAAAGATTAAGCCATAAGTATCTCCCCCCATTCCCATTTACAATCATACTGTAAATATAAATTTACCATCACGTTAATCAAGGGAATGGTCACGTTGTAATAATGCCTACCCCTTGTGAGCTAAAACGTGTTTCTTTTCCTTACCTTCTGTATGCTCGTATTCTAATATATCACGTTTTTAGATCACGAATCTCACATAAAAAAGCATGCAGGTGGAAGCTTTCTCCCTCACGTTGTAAGTCACCCTAGCTAGGTCACGTTTTGCATCTTCATTTCTCACCGTATCATCTGTGATCAGCCCCCATTTTACATTACAAATATAATTGGGTGGATGCATGGAAAAGAACTAAGAACCAAACCTCCTAGCTAGCCTTGTCAATATATATACACAATATAGTACTGAGTTGATCTTCATCTGGGGTGTAGTTTGGGTGTAACCATCAAAATATGTTGGGAGTTTTTGACAAATCAACAGCGAAGCAACCAGTGGAATTACTTTGTCCTTCGGTGCAGCGTCCTCAATGGATTAGAACCAGGGATGATATTGCACAGTATTATATGAACAAGAGATCTGATAGGGAAACAACTTTTTACAATTTTTTGGATGGAAATTACATGGCTTCATCCCAGATACATGAGCGACCTTCACCTCCTAGGTAGGTTTGAATGTTTTTAATCATCTTTCATATCAATTGTCATATAAAGAGTCAATGTGGCTTAATGGTTTGATACATATATATAAATATAGTTATTGATCAATAATCCAATTTGTATATTGAGCAGAGGTATTGTGGTGACGGATGAGCTCTTCGGCATTTTCTTTGGAGTATTGGACAACGCCAGTGATCTCCGGCAAATCTATGGGGTTTCTGAAACAGCCGATGAAGCAATGATCGTGGGTGCTGCTTATAAAACATTGAGAAACCGTGAAGGCTTTCCTCCTGAGTACTTTGTTAGGGAGTTCAAAGGGTCATATTCCTTCATAATGTTTGATTCGAAAAATTCTGTTGTTTTTCTCGCCAGGGTACATTCATTCACACTTAGTTCTTTGTTTTCATTTTACAATAACTTGAGTTATACTGTGAATAATATATTTGTTATATATAGGACCGCTTGGGTGGAATCGAATTTCACTGGGGAACAGCTACTGATGGGTCATTGGTATGTTGTGACGATGAAAAAATCATTTCTGATATTTGTGGGAGTTGCTACACACCATTTCCTCAAGGTTTGTTTATTCGCCCCTCCCCTAAAATTTAACTGTAAGAAAAGGACTAATTAGATGGTTGGAAATTGTAGCAACCCTTGTCATCAATTTTCCTAATATTTTTCTTTTTTGCAGGATGCTACTTCTTGGGTGGTTATGGACTGAGTAGCTTTGATCACCCATATCACTTGGTGAGAGGCATTGAACAAAAGAATGATCTGGGACACACTAGAGCTGTTATTTTTCAGGTGGACTTGCACTCAAGAAAACTTGACATCCTTCCCTGCACTGATGGTATCGAAAATAATCAGGCAATGGCCTCATCATCAAGTTACACAAATAATGATGATGATGGTCTAATTAAGTTTCTCTAAAAAATGAAAATCAAATTGGATCGTTGATGCATATGTTGTGCGATTTGGTGTTGAGGCAGTTACATATATTTATATATATGCATGTCATTATATATCTTTAAATTGCTTCAGAATTGATTATAATTAATTCAATTGGGCAATTTTAATAATGCATTAGTAGTGTATCACTGTCTCTATCTTTATTCCTAATGCTATGTTTTTTGTTCAACATTAATTATAAGTTAAACAAAATTATCTTGGGTCCAATCAATATAAGAAAGTCGAATCAAGTAACTACCATATTTTTTTAGTGTTCAGAAAAACTTTGGCTGCTAATTTATTTTGTTTAAATTATTTACTGTAAGGTCGTTTTAAAGAAAATTGAACCTCAATTTTGAATAAATTGTGAACTAATACATACGCATTACCATTGTGCGCGGCCAAATATCCAAGCAACAACTTATTATTCTTTTTTTTTTTTTTTGGTCAAACGTATATGACAAAGTCAAATTAAACGTCTACCATTTTCTCCTACAATTAGAAAGAAAATTGGGCAGCCAAAAATATTTTTTTAATAACTTACGTAATTTATCCACAGTATATTGAAAGTCATTATAACCAAATTTTGAAGAGATTGTGCACCAACACACAATCATTGTAACCCAATAGGGGCGTTCAAATTGCTTCGCAGTTCGGGGAGGGACGGAGAGGATCAATTTAGGGTTGGGGCAAGTAACCCCTTTTATTTTTTTAACTAAATCAATGTTCAAACTAAATGCAAAAAAAAGGTATGTCAAGTCCTTTTGCCGGTCGTTTGACCTGTGGGTTAACCCGTTTGACTCGCAAGTTAATCCAACTTGGTATTTTTTGAAAAACATTGTTTCTTAAAAGTGATTTTTTAGATGTATTTTAAATTAATCTATAAATTTTCCTTTTAACCTTTTGATTTATGATACATATGAATATATATATATATATATATATATATAAAATATATATATATATAGGAATATCAACCCCATATTCTTTTCTTGGTTTTGATAATTGTTTTGAAAACAGTTTTGAGATAAATTTGTTTTGAAACCAATTCAAGGAAACAATGTTTTCAAAATAGTTTTCAGAATATGTTTTAAAATTTATTTGGAATATATTTTGTAGAATGTGTTTTAAAATGTTGTTTGGTAATGTGTTTGAGATGCATTTTAAAAAATAATTCAGAAAAAGCATTGGGCCTGACCACCGTCGACCAGCCGAACAATGTTTTCAGTTTGAGATTTGGGTTTCAAACTGATAGGACTTGTCGTGGGTCTACCAAATACAGTAAAAGTACTGCTTAAACCTGCAATTAAGATGCTAATAAAATATAGCACAGTAGTAGACAGGGTCGATCCACAGAGATGGTAATTTAATTCAAATTCCAATTAACGTGCAAATAAAACCAAACTATGACTAGTAGTCACATTTGCGTCTCTTAAGAGACCTTAGAGTTGTCACTTAAATATAGCAAAATAATAATTAAACTAATATTAAATAAAGGACTTAAACAATTATCAATTAATGAGAGAAAATTCCGGTATTATGTAAATCCACCTTAATCTCATGCATGCAATCATAAACCTCTTAACTTGTCTAATTACTTATGCCGTTTCAGTTATAGTATTACCGCGAGTCCCCGCAAATAATCTCAATTCTTCCATAGATTCTCGATAATCCCCCGCGAGTCCCCGCAAAGGAATTATTCTCTAACTACGTTAACTAACAGACCGCGAGTCCCCGCAAACCTTATTAATTAACAAATAGAAGCATTAAGAACTAGAAGAACCCGAAACTAATAATTCCTACTGACGATGCATTAGAAATTATTACCCAATTAATCCTGTACTACTCAGCCGGTAGTTGTGCCACTCACTGACTCTACCAGATTAAACTAAGTTGATCAGGCTTTAATAGAATCTTAGTAATTAGACATATAAACACAGGCAATTTAGAAACATAATTCATTAGACCTTAGATTAATTCCTGGGTTTCATACATGCATGGATTATGGCTTCTTACATAATACCAGAACTAATAAATTAGCTACTCATGATAAAACACGAAAAACACATAATTATAAAAGAAGACATTAAAAGAGAAAAGAGAATACTGTACTGAAATTTAAGAAGTCGCGATCTGACAACCGCCGGTTTGGCCAAATGGTAGACTGCCCGTCAGGAAAATCCATAGTTGCGATCGAAACAGAGCAAAACAGAACAGAACAGAGAAAAACAGAGGAAAACTACACTACGCGAAACGGTATCCTGCGCGAGAATTATTTGTAAACTAAGAAACTATTCTATATAAAACTTATCTAGAAACTTGTCTCTAAAAAGTTGTCCTCTAAAATAAGCTATATATAAAAACTATATCTCAAAAGTGCGGGAATAATCCCATACATATAGGGATACAAATCAGCAATTAACCAATCTCCTAATTGAATAAGGAAACCTTCTTCTACTTGGAAAGAGAATTAATTAAGCACATGGAATCTCTTCACTTTTTGGTAACTCCCAACTTCTCTCTTTAATTCCTTCTTGGATTGGTAATTTGCCCAAAACTTCATTGCTTCCCTTTTAAGCTTCTCCGCATCAACTCTGCGCATGCCCATGTTCATCCTGCCGATTGGATTCAATTCCAATTGGAATCAATTAAATTCCAATTGGAATCTGCCCCATGCAATTGATTTCGGGTGCAGCATCATGGAGTCCAATTTGCATTGGATAATTAAATTGAGACTCCAATTGTGGGGATCCAACATGCAGGCCGATAATGTGGCTTCCTTCATGGTGTAGCCCATAAATCATGTGGGCTTTTTAGGCCTTGACTTGTCTGCTCCAATTCTTTCACTTTTTTTGTACATTCTTTTTCTTCTTAGGCCCGATCTCTAAAACTGCACATAAACATTAAAATCTTAGGCAAAAGCCCGTGAGAACTGCCATAACAAGTCCTAAAATAATACACCTAAAACGTGCAGATCACAAACCTCCTAGGAGAACAATGTTTTGGTTTTGTAAAAGGAACATCCCATTAAGTTGCTATGGGGCATGGTGACAATTTATTAAAATTTGTAAAAAATTTTTGAAAAGTGTACCAAATGGGAACGTAATGAGTCTTATATTAATCTACAATAAAGATGCAAATGTAGATACTCAAACAATTTAAAATCCATTATATATATATATATATATAATATGCAGATTTGACTAGCCTTCAATCGCCACAACTTGCCTATCTAACTATACTAGAGCTTGGAATTGCCACTAACCTCGAAACCCTCAAACCTCCACTGTTCTCTATGGATTGACCTCTCTGTAAATATGCATGATATTGCAAGAGCCGTGTCGGACCTGAAGCAAGGCCAACTTGGGCCACTGCCCAAATCCCATATGTTTCAAAGGCCCAATTTATACTAATATACTTCTATACAGTGGCAATTTCTTCTTTGGAAAATACAATATTTTTAGAAGTAATTTTAAGTTTATTGCTCATTTTACTTGTGTTTGAGTTATCATTTTTGCAATAGTTTTCTACATTAATTTTGTTTACTAATAATGCAAAAACAGGTTTTCATTTAAATTTCAAAACCTAATTTTATATTAAGTCATTATAATAAAATTGTAATTTTGTAGTTAGGGGTGATAACTAGCCAAGCCGAGCCCGAACAGGCTAATGTTCGAGCTCGGCTCGACTAATTTTTTCAAAGCTCGAGCTCGAGCTCGAGCTCGTTTAAGGGATCCAAGCTCGAGCTCGGTCCCGAATCCCCATTCAAAATTCTTTTACTATTTATTTAAAAAAATAATTATATTCATATTATTGGCCATGAAAATTAATAATTACTCATTAGCCCAACCAAGAAAGCTTGTACAATTTGATGCCCTTCTGCTCCTTTTATAAAGGAGATTCATGTCCCAAAAGGTCTCTTTAGCCGATGTGGGATGCTGAAACCAACAGGGAAAGAAAAAAATTTAAAAAATTTAAAATGCTTCCAGCTAGATTTGAACTCACGTGAAGCCTATTCATCCAAGTTAACTTACCACTGATCTAAAATTCCTTATGTATAATATATCATATTTAAAAGTAAATATATATTGTTTCTTATCGATCTGTTTACGAACGCAATCTAGCTTTTATCCATCTTGTTAATTTATTGTTCGTTTATTAATCGAGCCTAAAATTTTGTTCGTGTTCGTTTATTAATAAATAAATGATCTCGAGCCGAGCTTTTAACAAGTCGATCCCGAGCTTGTTCGTGAACGTTCGTGTTCGTTCTCAGCCCTCTCTGTAGTTTAGTTAAATGCCCATATTACATATGTGCATGTTGGAAATTTGTTAATAGTGCTCAATTCAATACTGATATTGATTGCATGTGAACTAACAATGCAAGAAGAATTTTGAAATGAGGGTCCACATCTTCTGTTTTAAAAACTCCATTTTATTTTTACTAGTTTTCTTTTTCTTTATCATATTTCCTTTTTATTTTTACAATATTAATTTTTCCTTTTATCTATATAATGTATGAAATCCTGATTATCAATAGCAACCTAAGATGAACTTAAGGGAGAAAATATTACATAGTTTATAACTACCACATCATTGGCTGATGTGGTGGTTATTGTTCCACTCAGATATTGACAAGTGAACACTCTTTTATTACTCAGCATTAAAACAATCTGATTTTAATTTTAGGATGTTCTCTCTCCACCCACCACCGTCATCTCCACATTTTTCGACACTAGACCTCCTAAATAATTACCACCATGTATTCATAACAAAACCACTAAATCTTAACTCATTCTTCTTTCGTCTGAATTGGTCGAACTATCCAAGGCAACCAGGGACAGAAAAAATTATATTGAAGAAGTCTATAGCTTTGAGATTCATCTGAGAAATTGAGAATCAAATCATTTCATTATGGACAAAAAAATTATGAAAAACGCATCCACCCTTTTGATGTTTTGTGAGAAGGAGAAGTCAATGACAAAATCGAAATTGATTTCCACTTTCCATATGAAGTTTGGAACTTTTTTTGTTTTTTAAGAAGAAAAAAATATCAGTTTCTACAAATTAGAGAAATTATGTTATAATTTCTTTTGTGGTCAGAATTAGTATAAGTTTTTGGGGGACTGGGAAGGATTTCTTATTCTAGTATTATGTTCCTAAGAATTGTGGATGAGAAAATACAATGAGAGGTAGCGCTTTGGTTTCCAAAAAGGGCTGGCGGAGCAGAACGAACTCCGACGCCGGCATCGGCACGAGGTGGAGATGCAGAAAGGCATGGGTGATGAGGGCATCCCTAGTCCATCGACAAGTCCACAGACAAGTGAATCCAGAGAAGCTGAGGAGGTTTGAGTTCTACACCGAGGCCCAACAATGCTTCAGAATCCAAGTCCATATCAAAGGGATCCACTTGTAGATATCATTGGGCCAATGACGCGGAGCAGAGCAAGAAGAGTTCGTGAGGATCTCAACATCCTTGTGAAAGCTTGCAAACAGGATGCTCAATTGATAGTAGAAGCCAACGCCTTGGAGAATAAAGCCGGAAAGGTCCATATTGTAACTCTCCTTACAATTCTTGAAGAAGAGGCGCAATTCACCATTCCACAATGAAGAGAAGGCTGTTTCTTAAAGTTCTTGAAGACGCCGGAAGGTTCTTTGACTATTAAAGAGATGTTTCTTGAAGTTCTTAATTCTCTTGAAAATCTTGAATTTCATATTTTGCAGAATCTTGAAGAATCTTAAAAATCTTGTTTCCGAAATGATTCCGGAAGATTCTAGAAAATTCCGGAAGCTCCCTACACCATTCCACCATGAGCCACCAACAAATAGGCCGAACCTCCATGGAGTCCATTCCACATCACCAAATTCGGCCAGCCCATCAAGCAGCCCACACGCAAGGCCTACCTATCTAGGGTTTGTGAAAGAAGGGTTAGGGTTTGGGGGAAAATAAGGGTTTGTGCATGTTCCCTATTTTGCCCTTAGTTTGTTAGTTTCCAAAAATGATCCCTTTTTTATCTCCTTTTTGAAGTAGGATTTCCAATTCTTTTCCTTCTTGATTTCCACTTGTAATTTTGGCTGCCCTTATCTTTAAGGTAACCAAATTTCCCTTTCTTATTCCACTACCTGCTTCTTTCAGGTTTTGGTATTGTACAGGAAATCAATCTCTTGGTTGGTTTCCAATTCTATTTCCATTTCCTATTGCTTTTAGGTCAAGAATTCGGCTGCCCTATTCTCTATAAATAGGCACTCAAATTCTCCATAATAAATCAATATTCTTATCTTTAAACTATTAGTTTGAGTACTCTCCCTTTATTGCTTTATGTATTTTGCATGCTTGTGATTTATATATTGCATGAAACTTAGATTAATAAGGTTATTTGCTCTACCTAATTAAATTCGCATGTTTCACCTCTTTTTCTTACTTGGTTCAAAATTCTTAAGTAAATTAGCCTAGGTTACTTTATTTTTGTTGTCTAGATTTCGGGTAAGTAAAAGATTTTATACGAGTTGCCCCTTAATCAGACTTTCCTTGGAAATTCATCCGCATGTGTACCTTGGTCCACATCAGTGGGATTTGAGCTCTTCTGGAAGGAGAGAGTCAGAATTTAGGGAGAGAAAATGTAAGTTCACCGACTTCAGTTGGAGAAGGTAATTGGCAGTTAATCAGATTTTAGGGAGAGAAAGGATAGGTTTTACCGCTTTCTTTGGAAGGAGAGACATAGAGAGGGTGGTAATTAACTTTGGAGAGAGTGTATATTAAGATTAAAATCATATTTTTTTAATGCTGAGTAATAAAAAAAATCCACTTGTCAATATTTGAGTGGAACAATAACCACCACATCAGCCGATGATGTGGTGGTTATTAACCATGTAATATTTTCTCCCTAAGAGGGGGATGAGGTGAATTAGGTTCTTGGACCTTTTAAAAGTTTCTTCTACAAAGAAGAGCAACTTTGAAAAACCATTTTCAAAGACAAGTTGTAAAACACTTTGAAACTATATTTCTAAGTGAGGTGTGTGATTTGTGATTTGCAAAACATGAAAGCAAATAAACAAACAAAGAAGATAAGAACACACCAAATTTACTGTGGTTCGGATTCCCCTTGAACCCTACTCCACTCCCCAAGTTTTACAACTTGAGATTTCTAATCCACTAAGAAATACTTAAAGGAGTGTTTCAATCCGTTACAATTGCTTAACTCTTTCTCGAGAGATTAAGACTTTTCCCTTAACTAAGACTAGCAATTGATCTTTTGCCCTATCCTTCTTCAAGGACTTTAGGTCTTACTCAAGACTCCCATTGCCTAGCAATTAGGACTTTTGCTTAATCTAACTCTAGATTAAGACTTTGACAAATGCCCAACTTAGCTCTAAGGTAGGACCATTACCTTTTGCCTAATCCAAACTCTTGGATATGTCTTTAATCCCAATTGCCCAACTTACCTTAAGCTAGGACTTGTACAATTGCCCAAACTCAACCTTTTGAGTTAGGTCTCTCCTTCTCTTCTTGCTCCCCTTTCTTCTTGCCTAACTCTTAAACAAGAGTTTAGGACTTTGCCTCACATACAATGTTCCTACAACAATTACTCAAGTGTTTAGGACTTCCCTCAAAGTGTTTACAATAGTGAAAATCTCCACAAATGGAGTTTACAACAAACTATGACAAATGGGCATGAAAGCCTCTTTCTAATCCTAACTCACAAGCTAATTTGACAATTAAATATGTGAAATAAAGCTCTTGAATAATTCTTGAGTGTAGGAGACTTGTGAGGGGAAGTTTGATTTTCAATTTTGAGCTTAGGAGTATTTATAGGAGTGAATGAATCATTTCAAACGGTCAAATAACGGCTATATTTTTTGCCCGTTACGGGGTTCGAGGTCAAGGTTCCAGTAGCCTAAAATGCTGTCTAGAGCCTGTCTAGACTCGAGTTAGAAGCTTTCTGGGTTTAGATTCGAGCTCGAAAGCCTGTCTAGACTCAGGTTAGATGCTTTCTGGGCAGCTTGCTTCTTTCTTTTTTTGCTTGTCATTTCTTTGTTTCAACTCCGTTTTCTTTGCCGTTTTTTGCGATGGTCCTCCCGTGAACTTTTCTATTGCATTTTCTCACTTAGAATCAATTATTAAATTAATTCTCATATTTATTAATTCATCAATCAAAATAAGAATTAAGATCATCTGGTCTAACAATCTCCCTTTTTTTGATGATGACAAAACAAATATGGAATTTTTGACAATAAATCAAAAGCATGTAAAATTGAGTGACTCCCCCTCAATTTATAATCTTCCCCTCAATTCCATTACAGTTTCAATTTACATTTTCTTTCCCTTTTTGACATCACAAAAAGAACTTAGCATGCATATTGAAAGTCTTAAAAATGCATACAAGTACAAGATGAACAACTAAAAAATAGTGACAAATGATTATGACATGAGCTGAACATTTAGCTTTTCCCTCAAATATGAAAATTTCACTTTTGACATTTAAAACAAAATCAAACAATTCTTAGCATTTTTTCTCCCTTAGTGAATGTTCTAAAACGTCCATTTTACTTCATAAGCATATGGGATCACAATGCTAATTTTATCATCTAATGTCTATGTTAGTTCAAATATTTCTCCCCACAATTTCTAGCATACATATTTCAAAGAGCTTAACCAATCAAGTAAGAAGCATACAAGCTTCATTTAATCAAAGAACAAGTTAAGCTATGAAAATCAAAAGAATTCATCCTTCCTAGAGAAACATCCTTCTTTCACGCATGAGTTTTCAAGAATTTTGAAATATGGCATCAACTCATGTTTAAAACAAGTGAAAAGTATGCAAACAACTTCAAATGACCCTAATGATCAATAAGTATGCATCAAAGCTCAAAGAAGATGCATCATATCAAAGGTAACTCATTGGTCAAACTTGCAAACTTTTTAACTTCTCATGAAATTTGCTTATCTTAAGTTTAAAAACTCTATTTCTCTATACAAGAAAACTCTATTAGGCATATAAAGTATTTCAAGAATTCAAATAGTCACTTTTCATGCATATTCTTGAAAGTCAACTAAAAGTCAAACTTTTTCTAAAGCAATGCCTATTTTCTAAAATTTGTCAATTTCATCATGTAAATCTAACTAAGCACATGAGCAAGTCTTAATCAACATATGTAACATATCAAATGAATCAAACATTTCAAATCATGCATATGTGCAAAGTCAACCTGTCGATCAACAAAGCTTAACATTTTGAAAGTTACTATTTTCAAGTTTCTATCAAGCATTTTATCATCCAAGCAACTTCAAATACTCAAGCAGTTTATGCATAAAGATTCAAACAATCCAAAACATGCATATTTTCAAAGTCAACTACTTAGTCAAGCTTTTTCAATTTTAAGCATACAATCATTGAAGTTTGTCATTTTGAATCATATAACCTTAATTTTCTCAAGTGAGCAACTTCAAATTATCAATAAGTTCATGCTTAATGTCTCAAGTAAGCTAAAGCATGTGTAAATCGAAAGTCAACCACTTGGTCAACCATTTCAAGTAATGTAAACATGCTTAATTCTTGTTATCTTCAAATGAAAAGTTTTCTAACTCTTTTAAAATGCAAGAATTTCAAGATACCAAAGGTGAAATAGATACTAATACATCATTTTAACTCTAAAAATATATCATTCTAGGATTCTATCACTCAAAGACTCATCAACAAAGGTAAGTTTTGAAATTTCATCAAATTTTCTACATTTTGCATAAATTATCTCTTCTTGAGTCTTTTAACCTCAAACTTTCTCTTAGCATATTTCAAATATCACTCTTGGCACATTAGACCAATTTTCATCTTCAAAGCATGTATAAGTCTAAAAGTCAACCTAAAGTCAAACTTCTAGCTATTTTTCAATAAATCTTATTAAGTCCTAAAGACTTTCATCAAACATGCTTTCAATCAAAATGATTCAAGGATATGGAGTTAACATACCAATCAACTTTCTCATTTAAGCACAACATGCATTTTATATCACATGTCCATCATTTTGAATTCGAATCACACATGTTCATTATATTCAACTCAATTTGCATATAATCATCAAAACAATTATAAAGCACTCAAAGTGAGTTAAGAGATGATACATGTTACCTCAAATGAGCATTCAATGGCTCATTGCCATTCTTGAGACCATTTTTTTCAATTTTTGGATTTTTTCACCATTTGGCTCCAATCAACATATCCTTGCTACTTTTCAAATATCTCTTCATTGAGATTTAGCTCACAAAGTAGTATCAAGGACCTACAAGGAAATCAAGCACAAGATTTTGGTACTCAACACCTATTGGGTCCTAGGGAGTTAGCTTGTTCCTTTACTTTCCATACCTTTCTAGCATTTTTCACATTTTTCCTATCAAAGCATTTGGGTGAAAGATGACATTGTCTACCACAATAGTCACACATAATGTGAGATCTCATAAATTTTTCCCTAGGACCAACCGTAGGATTGTATTTTTGTAAATTAATTTAATATTTCAAAGTATGTACAGCTAGTTTAAGAAAGTTTATTTAATAAGATAGATTATTTAATTTTTGAAATCTTAATGTTTATTAGGATTATGTGAATTAGAAATAAGGTTAGGATTATGTTTAAGTAATAAAGCGATTAAGTAATAAGAATAAAGAAATTAGAAAAAAATAGAAAAAAATAAAAATAAAAATAAAAGGAACCAATCGGTTTTAACCGATTGATCAAAGGCTATGACCAGTTTTACTCGCTTACAAATGGGTAAAACCGATCCTTGAGGATTAAGAAATTGGTAATACCGATCAAAAATTGGGAAAAACCAATTCCACCACTTCCCGAAACGGTTCTACCGACTTTTAAACGGGTAAAACCGATTTGGAAAAGTAGAAAAAATATCTCACCATCCTCCAACCGGTTGTAACCAATTCAGAAATGGTAACAACTGATTGGAAAGTGAAGCAATCAGTTAAAACTGATTTAATAGTGGGAAAAATTGATTATGATTGGTTTTGACCGGTTTCCGATCGGGTAAAACTGATTCGAGACTGGAATTGGAAAAAAAAATATTCTAAGATAAGATCGGGTTGTTTGGCATATTAGGCATTGCTGCCTATAAATACTCCCTCCCTACTCTTATTTCTACACCGGAACCTCTGCCAAAACCAAAACCCAACCAAAGAAAATCTTAGAACAAAGAAAGGAAAGGAAGAAGAAGTAGGAAGGAGAAAGAAAGGAAGGAAAGGTTGGAACCAAAGCTTCAAAGCTAGGAATCGACTTTGTAGCCATGGATTCAGTGTTAGATGGAGTTTGGAACATACCGATAAGGATTCAACAGATAATTTGGTTGATTTTCTAAAAAATATTGCATGTTTTGGAAGTTTTAGAATTTTTAAGAAAATTCTAAGTTTTGATCTTGTTATTAGCATGAATTCTTGACTTAAAGATGTTAGGAATAATGCCTACATGTTGTTAGGTTGGTTTTTACACAAAAGGAAGCACGAAAAATGGAGTTTTGGAGGATTTAGCAAGAAACCCAAAAGAAAACTTTGAAACCAAGTTTTCTGGGCAAAAATTGGTTTTAACCGATTTGGAATAGGGTAAAACCGATTCATGTTGAGGGTAAATTTGGAAAAACCATTTCTAAGCGGTTTTAACCGATTAAAGATCTGTTAAAACCAATTCCAATTAGTTTTTGCCAATTTTAATTCGGGGAAAAACGATCGAGACAAGAAATGTTATTTTCATAATTTTCATAAAATTTTATATAAATATCTATAGTAATTTTATTCCGTAAATAAGTCGAATTAATGCCTTTATGGAATTATAGAATTATGGAATTAGTTTTGGAAAAGAATTAGGTTTATCAAAATTTAGATTTAAAAGGAAAATTAGGGTTTATAAGAAATTCAATTTTAATTGAAATAGAACAGAAAACTGAACCTTTCGATATTTATAAATTGCAGATAATTGGGAAATTAGTGAGCAGGCATCTCAGGACCGAGGTGAGTTTATCACTGAAAATGGATACCGTTTTAATGCAATTAATAATTGAACTGCACTAAATCTTATTTGCGGCATGTTTTGAAATATTTGTGAAAAATTCTTGAAATGCTTTTTGTTTTAAATTGCCAGTTGTGTTTACTTACCGGCTGAAATACATATATACATGTTATGTTTCAGTTGTACTTTCGTTTGTGCATTGAATCGGTTATTTGAGCATAAGTAATGTCGGATCCATTATTTGTTTTGCAATTTTATCACGCGAGCCAGCATTGGGCTTGGCTTCTGGATAATTTGTGTTCCTAATTTCGAAATCAGCCCAAAATATTGGGACCCATATCAATATAAGTTGTTAGGAGTTGGCTGACGATATATATTTAATTCGAGATGAGTTGGTTTGTCGTTCACATAGAACGTTGGCGAGCCCCTCTCATCCTCTTTATTATTTTTCAACTAAGATGATGCTGTCTTTCGTTTAGCATTCCTATACACGCTAACGAACACCTCTCATTCTCCGAGGTAAGCCATTCTGTCGTTCATCGTTCACATAGAACGTTGGCAAACGCCACTTATCCCTTTATATGTTTTTTGAATCTTGCATAAGTCATGAATGCTATATGTTAGGACATGCCTGAACTATTGCATAGGTAAACTTTACAACTTGATAAATGTTTGCGAAAACGGTGAACTCTCACTGGGCAAGGGCTCATTCCATTTTCTGTTTTCCTTGTTTTCTGTTTTCAAAATTTTGTAATAGATCCTTGGTATGAGGAGGAATTCGCTCACGATAAATTCTAGGATGGAACTGCATGAGGGCCGGACCTATTATATTAGTTTGATAGAAATGTACATAGAGGGGTTATGTTTAGCCCTGCTTCTGCTTTTGTGTTAAGAAATAATCTATGCACATTAAGGTTTGGCAGTTTTAATAATAAGAGAAGTTATTATTATTTTGCTCTACATGTTCTGAGTCCTGGTGCGAATTAGGCAAACATTCGATGAACCCAACCGCTTGTATGCGGGGTTGTGGATCTCAGGTGTCACAGGTGTGGTATCAGAGCATAAACTTGGGATAAAAATGATAAGACTTAGGATAGATAGTAAGAATTTAGAGACTTGAAACCAAGGGCATATAGTGACCTTAGGTTTGCATTTCATGGTGCATATAGATACTTCTGTGGCATGATACGAATAAGATTCTGAATATGTGTTTTATATGAACTTCTTCATAAGACTGATTAATTCTTAATCCTGATTATAGGCTCGTTATGGACGAGGATGAAATAAAAGATTTGGAATACTGTAGGCCTATCTTCTATAGTTATTCAATGGATACACCAAGAGAGATATATGCACCTCTTTTTGAAAATATGAAAGCTATACCTGCGTGGAGAAAGTGTTTCCCCAACATGATAGTGGTGCTATAGAGGTTGAAAGGAATCAATATCAACAAAAATTAGCTGCTGCTGAGGATAAACTAGTTATGAAGGAACAACAGTTTCCTGAAACTCAGTATGCTTTAGAAATAATCCATGCCAAGAATACAAAATTCAAGCGGATGATGAATCGGCAACGAGAGGAACTAGAAGGAAAAAAAGGAATTTTACCACACTTTGTTACTCAAAATACTTACTTAAGGAGAATGGCTCAAGAGGAATATATGTTAAGTAAAGAAGCTTTAATGGATATCAAGATAGCTTGCGGCCATCTTTTGGAATGGAGTACTAAAGCAATGAAAGAACCTACTCTCAATAATATAGACAACATACAATCAAATGTACAAGTACTTCAATCCTGGATCCACACTAAACTAATAAGGGTTGAAAAGAATTCCGAGGCTGTAGAAGGACTAGTACCAGTAGGGAGCTTGGATTCCACTTATCAAAGCACTAGTATGTCAGGCCGTTCCTCTGGTTATGAAATGTACATATCAAGGAATTCTCAGATCTAAAAAGTAGTCAAATAAACTTATGTAAGATAGGTGTAAGTTATGGTTGCTTTGTCATGATAAAAGTATGTTTGTTAAATAAGTAAGAGTTGTGTTATTTTTGTTTTCCCCCCATTTATCTTTTCAATTTCTTTATTTTATATACTATACAAATAGATTTTATTTTAGTACCTGGGCCTAGAATCCTAAAAGATTGAATTGAGAAGATAATGGATTTAGTTAGAAAACCTTAACCTCTGTTGCCCTATTTCAGGAACGGGCAATGGAACACGAGAGAGAAGATATTAATCTAGGCCAAGGACAGGCTGAAGGAGAACACGAGGACATGGAACAAGAACAAGAATATCAAGGACAAGAGGAGCCGGGATTACAGCATTTTGCTGGTCAGGTTACTGCTATACTGCAGCAAGTAACCAACGTTTTTACTAGAGGACAAGGCGAACCTCATCGTCGAGGGGAAACTGAAGATGTAGCCTTGGAGAGGTTCCATAAATTTCATCCGCCCAAGTTCAATGGCAAGGTGGGGGATGAACCGGCGGAGAACTGGCTGGAAGTCATGAGAACAACCTTTCGCACCTTGGATTACTCTGAAGAGCGAAGAGTGAACTTCGTGTATTTCAATTGGATGAGGCTGCAAGAGACTGGTGGACTTTGATTCAGATAAAGTGGGATGACAACCGATCCCCTAAGACTTGGGAGAACTTTGTGCTTGAGTTAAAAGTGAAGTATATCCCAATAATTGTTCAAGAGAAGCAAGAGAATGCTTTCATCGGACTACAGCAGGGAATGATGACTGTGTTCGAGTACGAGGCTAAGTTTACTCGACTTTCTAAGTACGTGTCAGACCTAGTAAGTACGGATGGAGAGAGAAAGAAAATGTTCATCCAGGGACTTAGGACTGAGTTACGAGAGGCACTGGCTACATCACACCATAATTCTTTTGTGGCAGCAGTGGAAAGTGCACAGAGGGTGAAGAGGTAAAACGAGCAACCCGAGAGGGACAAATGAGGAGGCAGGCCAACCAGGGTTTTGTACAGAGGAATTTCAATCCTGCTTTTCCTCGGAACCAGACCCGTAAGGTTAACTTGGGACAAGGACCTAGAGGAATAGTACCAGTTTGTACCCCTAACATTCCTCTTGTTTGATGTACTTTTTTCTAATTGAACGGGACATGAGGAAAAGAACTGCTTGAAGAAAAGGGACCGCTGCTTTGCATGCGGTAGTTTTAATCACCAAATTGTCCAATGCCCAAGAAAGAACCCAGACACCAGTGCTGGAGATAGACCATCTCGACCCACTAGTCGACCTCAGCAAGAGGAATAGTGGTGGCAAAGGAAATAATCCTCGAGTTCCTGCTCGAGTCCTTGCTTTAGAGGACAGTGAAGTTCCTCCCAGCACTGATGTGATCGAAGGTATTTTTCCTATACTTGGCCGATTAGCTAAAGTTTTAATTGATCCTGGTTCTACTCATTCCTTTATTAGTGCGAATTTTCTTAGCACTTTGGATCATAAAACTGAAAGCTTACCTTATGCCTTAGAAGTAAGTATGGCTACTAATAATAATAAGCTTATTACGGATAGGGTAAGAAAAGACTATAAACTACAGATAAATGAAAAATCCTTGTTAGTAGACTTGATTTTATTGCCAATTCAGGGATATGTGGTTATTCTAGGAATGGATTAGTTATCTAGGTATAATGCACAATTGGATTGTCGGACAAAGATTTTTAGGCTACGACCACAAGGAGAACCTGAAATTAAGGTTACCATACCTAAAGGAAATAAAGAAATTATAGCTATCTCTGGAATTAAAGCTATGAAACTTTTACATAAAGGAGCCAAAGGATAACTAGCTTACCTAATTAACCACCAGACAGAGCAAGTGAAAGCTGAGACTATTTCGGTAATTAGGGATTACCCAGAAGTTTTTCCTGAGAAATTAACTACCCTACCCCCTGAACAAGAGATTGAGTTTACTATCGACTTAACTATAGGAGCAACTCCGATTTCTAAGTCACCCTATAGGATGGCTCTGATAGAACTGCAGGAAATGAAAACTCAACTCCAAGAATTGTTGTCTCAAGGATTCATTCGACCCAGTACATTGCCTTGGGGAGCCCCAGTACTGTTTGTAAAGAAAAGGAACGGAACCCTAAGACTTTGTATAGATTACAGGGGTCTGAATGATGTTATGATAAAGAATAAGTATCCTTTGCCAATGATAGATGAACTTTTTGATCAACTACAAGAAGCTGTAGTCTTCTCTAAGTTTGACCTAAGGCAAGGATATTACCAACTGAAGATTCAGGAAAAGATATAACAAAGAGTGCTTTTAACTCCCGATAAGGCATTTTGAATTCCTAGTAATGCCTTTTGGATTAACCAATGCCCCTGCTGCATTCATGGATTTAATGCACCGTGTTTTTCGATTATACCTAGATCAGTTTATAGTAATCTTTATAGACGATATCCTGGTTATTTCAAATCAGCCGAGAAACACGAGAGACATCTAAGGATTGTACTCCAGACACCGAGGGAACATAAGGTATATACTAAACTCAGCAAATGGGAGTTCTGGTTGGATCGAGCAATTTTCCTAGGTCATGTTATTTCCAAGAACAGAATAGCAATGGACCCGACCAAAGTAGAAGCTGTGACCAAATGGAAATAACCTAGCACTGTAACCGAAATTCGTAGTTTCTTAGGACTGGCTGGATATTAAAAACGTTTTATCCAAGACTTTTCTAAGCTAGCAGGACCATTGACTAGGTAAACCCAGAAAGATGTTAAGTTTGAATGGAACTCAAAAGCCAAGTCATGTTTCCAGGAACTAAAACGCAGACTAACCACAGCCCCGATCTTACCTTACCTCAAGGAAAGGATAATTCCATAGTTTACACCGATGTATCCTTAGAAGGACTAGGTTATATGTTAATGCATAATGGTCAGGTAATCGCCTATGCTTCTAGACAACTTAAGACCTACGAGCATAATTACCTGACCCATGACTTAGAGTTAGCTACCGTAGTTTTTGCTCTTAAGAAGTGGCGGCACTATCTTTACGGGATAACCTTTAAGATATTTACAGATCATAAAAACCTTAGGTACCTATTCTCACAGAAAGATTTGAATCTACGACAAAAACGATGGATCGAATTCCTAGAGGATTATGACTATAGTATCAAGTATCACTCTAAAAAAGCCAATGTAGTAGCTGATGCGCTTAGCAGAAAAGCGTATGTAGCTAGACTTCGAGCCAGAGAAATAGATCTGATATCCCAACTAGAGATTGAAGAATTGATACAAGAGAAAGTCAGACAATAATTTGCAACATTAGCATCCAATCAACGTTACCTCTTGAGATCAAGGAAGCCCAATTAAAGGATGCCTCTTTTGCAAAAGGAAGAGAGAAAGCTTCAAGAGGAGAATTGCCAGAATACACTCTAAAGGAAGATGGAATTTTAAGATTCAGTAATAGAGTGTATCTATCTCAGAACCCTGACCTGATTTGGATAATTTTAAAAGAAGTCCATAGCACTCGTTACACAGTACATCCTAGAAGTACAAAGATGTATCGAGATTTGAAGCAATTGTATTGCTTTGACAACATGAAGAGAGACATCGCTTACTACGTAGCGACTTGTCTGACTTGTCAGCAGGTTAAGGCCGAACATCAACGACCATCTGTTCAGTTACAACCTTTACCTATACCAAAGTGGAAATGAGAGCACATAACTATGGACTTTGTATCTAACCTACCCCGAACCCATAAAGAACACTACGCCATTTGGGTCATTGTAGATCACCTGAATAAGATGAGGCATTTTCTACCTATGAACATGAGTGACTCTTTAGAGAAATTAGCCCTAGAGACCCTAGATTCACATCGCGACTTTAGAAGCGATTGCAAGAATCCCTAGGCACTAAACTAAGCAACAGCACTGCGTCAAACCTACAAACCGATGGACAATCGGAATGTGACACCCCATGCAGACCCCCCGTTCCATCGCATCCATTCCCGACGAGGAAGAGCGAGATGGGTCAAGTGGGCGTCATTCAAGGCTCATGCCCAACAATTGATACTGATAATAAATAATAAATTACCATAAAACTTTATTTATTATCCTAGCAGTTCAAGCAATTCATGGCAGTAGAAATATTAAAGATAAAGTGTTTGAGGATGGTCATAGACTAAATTATCCTCTGACGAGGTCATTCGAAGTCAACACTCGACTTCCCAAAAGAGTACAAGTCAACAAGCAGTTAAGAAGGTTCAGAGTCGACAGATGGGTTCTCACAAATCCACTAGAAAGAACTTTGATCTAATGAAGGAGAAATAGATCATTAAAAATGGAGTAAAAAAGAAATATCACTACCCGCCATTTCCAGCTAAAAAGAAAATTCTTGAATATTTAATAAAAGTCTTGAAGATTATTAAATCTCTTGATTTTAATTAAATTATTTTTGAGTTAGTTTATTCTGAAAGGTTCTAGAAGACTTGAGAAGGATCTAGAAGCTTCTCAGATTTACAGATATAATACACAAGTTAGAACACCTCCCTTCAACATTCAAGAGGCGCGCAACTAAGGGTTATTCCTTGCTAGGGCAGCCAAGAATTAGGTAGTGTGTGTTTGTGTGTGTTTTACTTTTCCTTCCTTGTTTTGGTTTCCTTATTTCTTAATTTCTAGTTTCCTGAAAAGAATTCTTGCATGTTTTCTTTTAGGAAATAATAGATTTCCCTTTTAATGTTTTAGTAGGATTTTTATTCCTTTTCTTGAAGTGAATTTGTTCATACCTATTCCATAAGGGAGAATCAAAATTCCTTCCCCATTAACCTAGTTCCTTTATGTTTCTAGTTTGTACGGTTTCCAATTCTGATTAGATTCCTTTTTTATTTCTATTTCCTTTTCTACTTTGTAAAAGGCGCACAACTCCCTTCTATTTAAATGGGCTTGGGTGACATTAATAAACAAGATTAAGATTATTATTGAGATAAATTTTGGGTTATACAATTTTAATCTTTGCGCTTTCAACTTCGGGTTCGGGTAATGTTTTATGGGAACTTATAATTATTCATTAGTGAATTGTTATAGATTCATTAGTGAATTGTTCTTCTTTTATATTTAGCTAAGAGTACCTTGATTTCAAAGGGAAATACATAATTAAGTTAGGTGTTTGACTTAGTTTGTAAGGTATTTTTGATTAAATCATTGGTTTCTTAGTCAAGAGTGAATTCAAAAGGTGGTTTCAATTAAAGACATCAAGCTAATCTCCGACTTAGCAGATTTTGGGATTCTGCAACATGATTCAATTGAGAATCCGCATCATTCTCCCAAAACTATAATTGTACTTAGTTTACTATGACAGAGTTCTTGTCTTTATTTCATTCGTACATGCCCATCGGCCTTACTTCTATCGTCATGCAAGTCAAGCCCCTGTAAAATAATAAGATGGAAAATGATGAGCTTCACTAAACTCAGTTAGAGATCTCGGGTTTCCTTAGGAAAATTTTCACTGTAAGTCTTTAAATAATAGGCTGAGTAAGGGAGTAAAGAGTTAATGCGTATATCTATATAATAGCGAAATTATAGGCATGCATAGAAAGCAGCTTATAGGTCAAGCAAGTCAAGTAGTATAGGCAAGCATATAGCGAATACTAAAGTAGGCATGGCAGCACAGATACAACATTCATATGTAGCACATTTAAGCCATTAGACTCCGAGCGGGCAGGTTTCACAATTAAGCTTTCTCATATTAAAGTTAAGTCGGAATCTATTCGAGTATTGGGTTGGTCTTGTGTGATGGTCTGTAAAGCACATCACCCCCACAGCAGCCGTATCAGTAAAACCGGGTATGCTAGACGGCAGGGATTTTGGATCCTTGGCCTTTTTACAATTTGGGCCAAAATGGGTGTTCCTCTCATATAGAAGGAGTGTCAGCTCCCAAAAGTGGGAAGACTCGGTGCACAAGTCTTTTCAGGTAGGTCCTTATGACCTATTTCACGCTAAGGTGATCATGACAACCCTAGCATGCTTCATACATTTCTAGACGCAATCATGCAATCGTAGATGTCATTATCCTAGGATGAGCCTAGTCCTTTCTTGGCTGATGCATGATGTTTGTATGTGTTCATGGGCATACATCTCTAGAGGCAGTTATGCAATCCTAGATGACATGTAATCAATTATGAGAAGGCATCAACCTTCTTAGCTACTATGTCATGCTTTTAGATATAGGTGCATGCAATCATAGACATTCAAATGATCATGGAAAGTCACGTACACTCAAGTCAAGTCAAGTCAAGTATGGCATAACATAATCAATCATGGCATCATCATGTTAAGTAAACACGTATACACATTTAGCAATAAGTAGTATTTGAAATAGGCAAGTGGTCAGGTGTGGGAAACCTCTTTGAGAAAATCAAGTAAGCAAGTAGGTATTGTCACACACAATTACTAATTCGATAGTCCAATTAAGTCTTATGAAAATAGCTAGTAATCCCTCACCTTTCGTTGGTGTGAGCGTAACGAAGGTTGACTAGATCGATTTGTGGTAAACGGTCAACTCCTGCAAAGTGAACGTTCTAGCGTGAGTTACTAAAGTTTGACTTTAACTTTAGGTTAACTAAAATTGACTTTGATTTTAGGTCAACTATATTTGACTTTGACTTTAGGTCAATTATGTTTGACTTTGACTTTAGGTTAACTAAGTTTGACTTTGACTTTTAGGTCAACTATATTTGGCTTTGACTTTATGTTAACTATGTTTGAAGGTCAAGGTCAATGGTCAAAGGTGAAGTTGTGAAATAAGGTCAATTTGAACTAAGGTCAAGTCTGGGGAAATAATGTTAAGTTTCAATTAATGTCAACTTCACAATTAAGGTCTAGTTTAAAAATAAGGTCAAGTTGCAAGTAAAGGTCTTTCTCAAATCACTTTTTGGTCATTTTTGAAAATAAGGTAAACTTGTGGGCAAAAAACCAATTTATTAAAAATAAGGTAAATTTTCAATTATGGGCTGTATCCGAGTTTCGGTCTGACTCGAGTGAAAAATCGCATCTGGGTTTTCATGTTTTTCGTGTTCTTCAATTTAACAGGTTTAAAATTCAAGAAAGGGCTTTCTGGGTCTCATCCGAGTGGCTGTCCGACTCAGATGGAAAATCGGATGGCTGGTTCAATTTTCCAGAAACTACTGGTTCGGGGTACCACTTTCGGGGTTGGCTTAAATAGGTTTCTAATCCATTTTAATCCATTCCAAAGATATAGATCTATAGTCTAACATACAAGCTATCGGTAGGAACTTAAATTACGCGAAGACAGGTACTTTAACTACATTAAATTTCGTCTCGAACTAGGCTCAGAACACTATTTTTATAACATGCATATTTTCCGAATTTTTGTGTTCAGATCTAAAGCATTACGACTTATAAAAATCTAGAGGCATGCATCCTAAGCATAATAGCATGTAAGGAATTCAACCAACATCCTAAACATGCTTTCTATCCATCAATTAACACGAATTTCTTAATTACTTGTTATTGAAGTTTTCCTATGTGTTCATGCTTTTAATTATGTATTTCAATTCTTATCCCAAATCAAACACTTACCGTGAGGTTCTACAAATACCACGAACTTAAATACTTCAATGAAGGCGGCACGACGATTTGTCGTCAGCGGCGGCGGTTCGATAAGCTTCACGGGTTCTTTAATTATTTTGCTTAAGTGTTTGTAAAAGCTTAATTCTTGAAAGTTAAGGATGTATTTATAAGCATCCTTTAGGTTAAGGGAGATCAAAATCTTCTTTAAATAAGGTAAGGCAAATTTGGGTAGTTCCCTTCTACTATTGATTGTGATTCCGGATTCCTTAATTAAAAATTTTGTTTCCCATTTTCGTTTTCTTCTGTCCAAGTACTCGTCCGACTCGGACGGTAACTCACATAGCCTAATTTTGTGAATTCCTTCCATTTCAAATTCTTATGCTGTCCGAGTTTCTGTCTGACTCGGATGGAAACTCGTACGACGCAATTTTCCAGATTCGTTCCTTTTATGCTTCTCTCACTTTCCTTGTTTCACTTTAGGTAATTATCACTTCTATATTAACTACCAATCAAACATTAATTCTAGCAATCAATTAGGCAATCAATCTAGAAATCAATTTAAGTAATTAATCACACAATCAATTAAACAATCACTCAGACAATCAATCAAGCACTTAATTATTCGGGTTTCCATAATTTAAGAGCAAGCAAAATGTCTATTTTACCCTTAATACGTTACGATTTCTAACTCAAAATTTTTGGGTCCTCACATTCACCCCCCACTTAACGGAATTACGTCTTGGTTCCATAACTCATTCCTTGAGTAGTTCTAGGTACTTCTCATGCATTTCAGCCTCGGGTTCCCAAGTAGCTTCTTCTAACCCATGGCATTTCCATTGTACATTTAGTAAGGAAACTTCCTTTGTCCTTAGCTTCTTGGTGCTTCGATCAAAGATTCGTAGGGGTTTCTCCTCGTTCTCTAGTCTCTCTTCCACTTCCAAGTCATCTAGCTGTACCACATGCTTTGGATCGGCCAAGTACTTTCGTAGCATGCATACGCAAAACACTGGATGCATCTTTCCCATGGATGCAAGTAACTCTAGTTTGTAGGCAACTTCGCCCACGCGCTTTAGAATCTTGAAAGGTCCCATGAATCGGGGACTCAAGTTTCCTCTTCTTCCATGTTGAATGATGTGGGTATACAGTGTAACTTTCAGGAAGACTTTCTCTCCTTCCTCAAAAATCATTTCCTTGCAGCGCCTATCCGCGTAACTCTTCTGTCTACTCTGGGTAGTCACTAGTCACTGATGTATCGTCTTTATATCATTATACGCTTCATCTACCAACGGTACTAAGTTGGTTGGCATAACCTTTCTCTCTCCCACTTCGTCCCAATACAACGGGGATCTACAATTCTTTTAGTACAATGCTTCGTAGGGTGCCATCCCTATCAATGCTTGGTAACTATTGCTATAGGCAAACTCGATCAATGGTAGGTACATAACCCAAGCTCCTCCAAAATCCATAGAGCAAGCTCGGAGCATGTCTTTGAGAATTTGGATGGTTCGCTCAGATTGTCCATCAGTCTAAAGGTGAGCGGTAGTGCTAAAGTTCAATTGCGTACCCAATGCCGGTTGCAACTACTACCAAAATCTGGAAGTAAACCAGAGATCACAATCCAACGTGATGCTAGCAGGCACTCCATGTAGCCTTACTATCTCTCGGATATAGAGTTGGGTTAACTTCTCCAACGAGTATCAGACATTAACGGGAATAAAGTGAGTAGTATTAGTAAGTCAATCCACTATTGATGAGGAAATCCAAGGCTAAAACAACACAACATATGAGTCAGAATCCATGAGGTCAACCAAAAGCTCCAATGCACTTAATGAGAAGGAAATGAAGCTTACAAGAGTTACCCTACTCTCCATCAAGGTGGAAATGGTGAATACTAGTCTTTCCAATTAAGGAAATGGTGGAAATGGTATTTCTAAGCTGTGCAAATGGTGGAAATGTTATTTACGAGCTAAGGAAATGGTGGAAATGGTAACTACAAGTCTTTCCAGTAAAGAAATGGAGATTTCATGAAGATTGAAGAATTTTAGAAGTGAAATGTTTTTTTAGCTTCTGAAATGATTTCGGAAGCTTCCAGAAGCTTCCTAATCTATATCATCATGCTACATCAATTGACCCGAATCCATCAAGTCGACTCCATGAACCCACATTCAGCCAAGCCCAAGCTCAAGGAGAAGTAATTCACAATTAGGGTTAGGGTTAGGAGGAGAATTAAGGTTTTGTGCATGTTACCTAATTCTCTTCATAGTTTCCTCTTTTTCTTTTCTCCTTTATTTTTTGGTTTTCCCTTTTCTTTAAAGGTAAAATCTGAATTTTTCCTTCCTTTTTCCTTGAGAATTTTGTTCATAACCTTTCCTTATGGAAGACGAAATTTTCCCTTCTTTTCTTTTACTTTTTTAGCAAGTTCCTTTTTCTTGCTGATTTTTGTGAGTTACTTAATATCTTGATTAAGTTCCAATTTTGTGGTTTCTTTCCTTATTTTCTTGTGTAAATTTCGTGCTCCCTATACCTATAAATAGGGGTGCATGACTTCATTATTCAACAGTGATTAATTGAATGAAAGTTTATACTTTATTATTCACTCTTCTTTATTTTGGCTTAAGTAATTTGCATGCTTTGTTAATTGCTAAAGTATAGGAACTATAAGCTAATTAGATAATTGCTCTATCTAATTTCATGCTTTGTTTCGCCTTTATTATTCTCCACTTGGTTTGAATTGCGTGTTTAATTTAACTTGTTATATTAGTTGTCTGCCGAATCCAAGGGTAAGGATTCTAAAGTTTTGAGAGCTGCGTCTTGCATATAGATTTTCCTTGGCAATTTTCCGCATTGAGTTCTTGTTTTCACAAGTTGAAATCAAGGGTTCACATCAATTATAACCCATACTGCTTCGTGATTACAGGGTGATCTCGGAAGTCCTGATACAAAATCCATGGTAATGTGCTCCCATTTCCATTCGAGGATTTCGAGCGGTTTCAACAATCCATAAGGTCGATGATGCTCAGCTTTCACTTGTTGGCAAGTTAAACAGGTGGATACAAATTGGGCAACTTCTCTCTTCATGTTGTCTCGACAGTACCGGGGTTCTCAAGTCCTTATACATCTCGGTGCTCCCTAGGTACACCGTGTATATCGACTTATGGGCTTCTGCCATTATCTCTTGCTTCATTGCATTATCTTTTGGTACATACAGTCGTCCACGATACGTTAGACTTCCATCTGGTCTAATCTGGTAGTCGAGATACGTACCTTGTCATGCTAGATCTACTCGGTGGCTCAAGGTAAGATTCTCTTTCTGAGCTTTCTTGATTCTCTTGGGCAAGTCGGGTTTAACGGTTATGTTAGCGCAGATTGCCAATCGCACTAACTGTGCCTTTCGGCTCAAGGTATCTGCCACTACGTTTGCCTTGCCTGGGTGGTACTGGATCGTACAATCATAATCTTACAGAAACTCCATCCATCTTCGCTGTCTAAGGTTTAATTCCTTTTACGAAAATAGATACTTTAGGTTCTTGTGATTGGAGAAGACTTCAAACGTCACTCCATACAGGTAATGTCTCTACTTTTCCAAAGTGAAGATTACAGCGGCTGACTCCATGTCGTGGGTTGGGTAATTATGATCGTGTACCTTTAATTTTCTGGACGCACAAGTAACTACCTTCCTCTTTTGCCTTAAAACGCAATAGAGTCCCTCTTTGGACGTGTCGGTGAACGCCACGAAGTTTTCTTTTCCCTCAGGTAGCATTAACACAGGCGCAGATGCGAGTCTCTTCTTCAACTCACAAAACATGGCTTCTGCCTTCTCGTTCCAAGCAAACTTGACATCCTTCTGAGTCAACTTGGTCATCGGTCCTACAATCTTTCAGAAGTTGGGGATAAACCTTCGATAATATCCACTAATCCTAGAAATCTGCGTACCTCCGTCGTGTTCTCGGGTATTTTACAATCCCTTACAGTTTCTACTTTAGCTAGGTCCACGAAAATTCCCTTCTTGGAAATTATGTGGCCAAGGAAGGAAACTTGGCTCAACCGAAACTTGCACTTACTAAACTTCGCATATATATTATGTTCCCTTAACTTCTGCAACACTTTCCTTAAGTGTTCCTCGTGCTCTTCCAGGGTTCGGGAATAAACTAAGATGTCGTCGATGAAGATCACTACAAGCTAGTCTAAATAAGGCTGGAATACTCGGTGCATTAAGTCCATGAATGCGGCTAATGCATTGGTCAATCCAAAAGGCATCACTACGAACTCATAGTGTCCGTAGCGGGTGTTAAATGCAATATGGGGAATGTCCTCCTCCCGAATGCGTAGTTGGTAATATCCTTGGCGAATGTCAAGTTTGGAAAAGACCGTTGCTCCCTGCAAATGGTCAAACAACTCATCTATCAATTGCAAAGGATACTTTTTCTTGATGGTGAGGTTGTTCAAACCTCGATAGTCTATGCACATCCTCATGGTTCCATCTTTGTTCTTTACAAAGAGTATCGGGGCTCCCCATAGAGAGGTACTAGCTCGGATGTAACCTTGGGTCAAAAGTTCTTTGAACTACTTCTTCAGCTCACTTAGTTCTACCAGGGCCATTTGGTACGGGGTTCGAGAATAAGGTTGGCTCCGGGCACTAGATCAATGGTAAACTCAATTTCTCTTACTGGTGGTAAAGCTGTTAACTCCTCTAAAAATATGTCCTTGTATTCCTTAACTACGCGTGTACTCTCGATTTTGGCTTTCTCTCTGGGTTTGTTAATCATTACGGCTAGGAATCCCTGTGATCCTTTCCATAAAAATTTGCGGGTTTTAAGTCCGAATATCAATGGGGTTGAAGTTTTCTTACTATTCAGCCTCAATACTACTTCGGGTTGGTTCCTTAAAGATCACTACCTTTCCTCGACAATCTAAGAAAACATGATTCTTAGCTAACCAATTCCTAAGATGGCATCGTATCCTCTCAGGTCAAGCGTCACTAAATCCGCAGGTCAATTCTGCCCTTGGATGTTCACTTCACATCATCTATATACGGTATTGGTACATAGTAGAACATCGAAAGTTGAGGTACTCACTTCCAACGTATGAGGTAACTTTTTAGGTCATCCTCACCTCTTAGGCAGGGTCAATCAATACATTGGCTGACAAATTTAAAATAGAAAGGCTACCTTCCACCACGTTGTTGTCTGGCTCAACCTCTCTATGCTCAATGTTGAAAAAATGTGCAGGCACTCTCTTACCCAGGTCTGCGGCTAGTCTCAGGTTTGCATTGGAAGGCTTGGGTCGGCGATATACGAAGTGAGTGTCTACTACTATGTTCGAAGTAGTGGCACTTGTTTCTAGAATATGGGGTAACCTATAATCCCCTTCAAGAATGTGATGTAAGCTAGATCCTTCGAGCGTCGTTGAATTCTAAGAGCGCACAAGTCCGCTCCATACTTTCCAACTTTAACTCCACCTTATTGGAGTCAAGCTTACCCTTAACCTAAGTGGGGGGATCTTTAGGAATTCATCCATAGTTTGGTTTTCTCTATCCTAGCAGTATGGGCAAAGATGTATCTCTGTCCCTAACAAGGTCAACTGACTAAACGTAGTGTGAATTGGATCATGCCCCTCTCCGGAGCCCAATGCGTTATTTCCTCGGGTTATTTACAATTTCAAGCAAGTTTTCCTATTCTTAGTATGACTTAGGTCTCAAACCACCTTTAGCCGTATTCAAGGTCATAATTCATTTTAACCGAGACCTAGTGTACATGCATCTAGGTTATTCAAGTTTCAAGCAAGTCATTCATGCAAGTCAAGTATTAAGAGCATCATGCTACAAAATATATAAAGCAAGTCTAGAAGTCAACATCAATGATGTCATTTTATTCAATTAGGTAAGCGGTTTAGAGATCCCAACTCTCAACCAAATCACTTAACAAACAAAAAATTCCACAAAAATACATAATGAGGGCACACATAACTATCTAGCCCTTAAACATAACAAGCAATAAATAGAAATGTGAAAACAACGCACGTAGCACTCTCAAAATAAGAAGACTACTCGTCTTCTTCTTCCTCTTCGAGAAACTACTTTGTTGTCATTTCCTACAAGTTTATAAGAAGTCAGTTGATCGCAAGCTTTTACAATTTGTGCAAGTTTTCAAGTCCATACCTAGATCCAAGCTTCTAGATATAGTGTTTTAAGAAATGTTCAATTCTTTACCCAGTCTTATGAAAGCAATCTAAGCATGTTACTCCCTATAAGTTGTATGATTCCCAGATCCCATAAGTCTGAGAATTATTATGTTTCAAGTTTGCAAATTTAGGACCTACGTTATTTTAAGACTGCAGTCTCTGATACTAACTATGATGACAGTGGTATCAGAGTAAGCAAGTAAAGTTTTATGATCCCTGGATCCAATAAGTCTAGGAATTATTAGAATTCAATCTTTTAAAGCTTAGGATCTTCGCTCTTTTAAGAACGGTGTCTCTGATACCAATTGTGACGACAGGGGTATCAGAGTTAGCAGGTAAAGTTTTATGATCCCTGGATCCAATAAGTCCAGGAATTATTAGAATTCAATGTTTTAAAGTTTAGGACCTCCTCTCTTTTAAGAACGGTGTCTCTTATACCAACTGTGACGACAGGGGTATCAGAGTTAACAGGTAAAGTTTTATGATCCCTGGATCCAATAAGTCCAGGAATTCTTAGAATTCAATGTTTTAAAGTTTAGGGCCTCCGCTCTTTTAAGAACAATGGCTCTGATACCAACTATGACGCCCCTCCCCGACCCCCCGTTCCCTCGAATCCATTCCTGACGAGGAAGAGCGAGATGGGTCGAGTGGGAGTCATTCAGGGCTCACGCCCAACAATCGATACGGATAATAATAAGAATTACCATAAAACTGTATTTATTATCCTAACGGTTCAAGCAGTTCATGGCAGTGAAAATATTATATATAAAGTGTTTGAGGATGGTCATAGGCCAAATTATCCTCCCAAAACCATAATTATACTTAGTATAACTATTACAGAGTTCTTGTCTTTATTTATTTCGTACGCGCCCATCGGCCTTACCTCTATCGTCACTCAAGTCAAGACCCTATAAAATAATAAGACAGAAAGGGGTGAGCTTCACTAAGCTAAGTGAGAGACCTCATGTTTCCTTAGGAAAATTCCCACTGTAAGTCCTTAAATAAAAGGCTGAGTAAGTGAGTAAAGAGTTCATGAGTATAACTATATAATAGATGAATTATAGGCATGCATGGAAAGAAGCTTAAACAGGTCAACCATGTCAGGTAGTATAGGCAAGCATATAGCAAATACTAAAGTAGGCATGGCAGCACAGATACAACATTCATATGCAGCACATTTGAGCCACTAGACTCTAAACAGGCAGATTCCACAGTTAAGCTTTCTCATATTAAAGGTAAGTCAGAATCTATTCGAGTATCGGGTTGTTCTTGTGTGATGGTTTGCAAAGCACATCGCCCCCATGGCAGCCGTATCGGTAGAACTGAGTATGCTCAACAGCAAGGGTATTGGATCCTTGGCCTTTTATAATTCGGGCCAAAACGGGTGTTCCTTTCACACAGAAGGAGTGTCGGCACTCAGCGACATGTCTTTTGTCGACAAGCCCTACAGAGCGGGAGAGCAACTACTATCTAGTCAAGCGGGAAGTCTTGGTGCCCAAGTCTTTTCAGGTAGGTCCTTATAACCTATTTCACGCTAAAGTGATCATGGCAACCCTAGTATACTTCATACATTTCTAGAGGCAATCATGCAATTTTAGATGTCATTATCCTGGGACGGGTCTAGTCATTTCTTGGCCGATACATGATGTTTGTATGTGTTCATAGGCATACATCTCTAGAGGCAGTTATGAAATCCTAGATGACATATAATCAACCTTAAGAAGGCACCAACCTTCTTGGCTATTATGTCATGCTTTCAGATATAGGTGCATACAATCATAGACATTCTAATGATCATGGCAAGTCACGTACACTCAAGTCAAGTCAAGTCAAGTCAAGTCAAGTCAGGTCAAGTATGGCATAACATAATCCATCATGGCATCATCATGTTAAGAAAACACGTATACACACTTAGCAATAAGTAGTATTTGAAATAGGCAAGTGGTGAGGTGTGGGAAACCTCTTTGAGAAAATCAAGTAAGCAAGTAGGTATTGTTACACACAATTACCAATTCAATAGTCCAATTAAGTCTTATGAAAATAGCAAGTAATCCCCCACCTTTCGTAGGTTTGAGCGCAACGACGGTTGATTAGATCGATCGGCGGTCAACGGTCAACTCCTGTAAAGCGAGAATTCTAGCACGAGCTACTAAAGTTTAACTTTAACTTTAGGTTAACTAAGTTTGCTTTGACTTTAGGTCAACTATATTTGACTTTGACTGTAGGTCAACTAACTTTAACTTTGACTTTTAGGTCCACTATGTTTGACTTTGACATTAGGTCAACTATGTTTAAAGGTCAAGGTAAATGGTCAAAGGTCAAGTTGTGAAATAACGTCAATTTGAACTAAGGTCAAATCTGGGGAAATAATGTCAAGTTTCAATTAATGTCAATTTCACAATTAAGGTCTAGCTTAAAAATAAGGTCAAGTTTCAAGTAAAGTTCTTCCTCAAATCCCTTTTTGGTCATTTTTAAAAATAAGGTTAACTTTTGGGCAAAAAACCAATTTATGAAAAATAAGGTAAATTTTTAGTTCTGGGCTATGTTCGAGTTTCGGTCCGACTCGAGTGGAAAGTCGCACCTGGGTCTCGTCCGTGTGGCTGTCAGACTTAGATGGAAAATCGGATGGCTGATTCAATTTTCCAAAAACTGCTGGTTCGGGGTACCAATTTCGGGGTTAGCTTAAACAGGTTTCTAATCCGTTTTAATCCATTCCAAAGATATAGATCTATAGTCTAACATACAAGCCATCCGTAGGAACTTAAATTACGTGAAGATAAGTACTTTAACTACATTAAATTTTGTCCCGAAATAGGCTCGGAACACTATTTTTATAACATGCATATTTCTGGATTTTGGTTCTCAGATCTAAAGCATTACAGCTTATAAAAATCTAGAGGCATGCGTCCTAAGCATAATAACATGTAAGGAATTCAACCAACATCCTAAACATGCTTTCTATCCATCAATTAACACGAATTTCTTAATTACTTGTTATTCAAGTTTTCCTATGTGCTCATGCTTTTAATTGCATATTTTGATTCTAATCCTAAATCAAACACTTACCTTGTTGGTTCTACGGATACCACGAACTTAAAGGCTTCAATGAAGGCAGCACGACAATTTGTCGTCGGCGGCGATTCGACAAGCTTCACGGCTTCTTTAATTTTTTTTGCTTAAGTGTTTGTAAAAGCTTAATTCTTGATAGTTAAGGATGTATTTATAAGCATCCTTTAGGTTAAGGGAGATCAGAATCTTCTTTAAATAAGGTAAGGCAAATTCGGGTAGTTCTACCGATTGATTGTGATTCTGGATTCCTTAACGAAAGATTATTTTTCCCATTTTTGCTTTCTTCTATTCGAGTACTTGTCTGACTCGGACGGTAACTCGCATAGCCTAATTTCGTGAATTCC
Organism: Leptodermis oblonga; assembly: GCA_016801395.1. NCBI lineage: Eukaryota > Viridiplantae > Streptophyta > Magnoliopsida > Gentianales > Rubiaceae > Leptodermis > Leptodermis oblonga. The sequence goes on along the minus strand of CM028756.1, from coordinate 25,048,428 downwards.
TTCCTTTTCGAATTCTTCTGCTGTCCGAGTTTTTGTCCGACTCAGATAGAAACTCGTAGATGCGATTTTCCAAATTCGTTCCTTTTATGCTTCTCTAACTTTCCTTGTTTCACTTTAGGTAATTATCACTTCTATATTAACTACCAATCAAGCATTAATTCTAGCAATCAATCTAGCAATCAATCAAACAATCAATTTAAGTAATTAATTACGCAATCAATTAAACAATCACTCAAGCAATCAATCAAGCACTTAATTATTTGGCATTCCATAATTTAAGAGCAAGCAAAATGTCTATTTTACCCTTAATATGTTACGGTTTCTAGCTCAAAATTTTTGGGTCCTTACACGGAACGTACCATCCAAACCTTAGAAGACATGCTTAAGACTTGCGTTATGGTCTTTGGTGGAAATTGGGATAGATATCTTCAATTAGTGGAATTTGCTTATAACAATAGCTACCAATCTTTTATTGGAATTTCACCCTACGAAGTGTTGTATGGGCACAAATGTCCATCCCCACTTTTCTGGAGTGAAGTGGGAGAAAAGAGATTCCTTCCAGATAATATAGTTCCCTTGATAGAAGACGCCTATGAAAGATGAAGTTGATTCAGCAACGTTTGCTGACAGCTCAGACCAAGCAAAAGAGCTATGCTGACAATCGCCGCAAGGATTAAGAGTTTGAAGTAGAAGATAAATTTTTCCTTAAAATTATCCCTCAGAAAGGAATAATTAAGCATGGGAAGAAAGGGAAATTAAGCCCATGTTACACTGGACCTTTTGAGATCACCAAGAAAATAGAATCGGTTGCCTACCAGTTAGATCTCCCAGTCCAATTGGAAAATATGCACAATATGTTTCATGTATCCCTTTTGACGAAGTACCATCCGGACCCGAGTCATGTGATACAGCATAAAGAGCTTGAACAGAATGAGAAATTGATGTATGAAGAGAAGCCAGTCAAGATTTTGGATCAACGGACAAAGATTTTAAGGAATAAGGAAATTCCCTTGGTTTGGTACAATGGAATCATCATGGAATGGAAGAAACCACCTGGAAATAGAAGAAAATATCTGGCAAAAGCATCCTGACCTATTTAAGAGATAATTTCGAGGACGAAATTTTGCAAGGGGGAAAAGATGTGAGATCTCGTAAATTTTGCCCCACGACCAGCCATAGGATTGTATTTGTGTAAATTATTTTAATCTTTCAAAGTATGTATAGCTATGAACTTGTATGATTTTCTTTAAGAAAGTTTATTTAATAAGATGGATTATTTAATTTACGATCTTAATGTTTATTAGAATTATGTGAATTATCAATAAGGTTAGAAATATGTTGAAGTAAAAAAGTGATTAAGTAATAAGAATAAAGAAATTAAAAAACAATAGAAGAAAATAAAAATAAAAGGGACTAATCGGTTTTAACCGATTAGAAATTGGGTAAAACCGATTGATCAAAGGCTATGACCGGTTTTACCTGCTTACAAACTGGTAAAACTGATCCTTGTGGATTAGGATCACAACCAATTGGAAAGTGAAGCAATCGGTTAAAACCGATATAATATTGGGAAAAAGGGTTTATGATCGGTTTTGACCGGTTCCCGATCGGGTAAAGCCTATTCGGGACTTGAATTCCAAAAAATAATATTTTAAGACAAGATCAGGCTGTTTGGCAATGCCGCCCATAAATACTCCCCCCTTACTCTCATTTCTACACCAAAACCTTGCCAAATTGCTGCCAAAACCAAAACCCAACCAAAGAAAACCTTAGAACAAAGAAACTGAAGGAAGAAGAAGAAGGAAGGAGAAAGGAAGGAAGGAAAGCGTGGACCCAAGCTTGAAAGCTAGGAATCGACTCCGTAGCCATGGATTCAGTGTTAGAAGGAGTTCGGAACATACCGGTAAGGATTCAACGGATACTTTGGTTGATTTTCTAGGAAATATTGCATGTTTTGGAAGTTTTAGAATTTTTAAGAAATTCTAAGTTTTGATCTTGTTATTAGCATGAATTCTTGATTAAAAGATGTCAGGAATAATGCCAATATGTTGTTAGGTTGGTTTTACACAAAAGGAAGCAAGAAAAATAGAGTTTTGGATGATTTAGCAAAAAACCCGAAAGAAAACTTGGAAACCAGTTTTCTGGGCACAAAGCAGTTATAGCCGATTTGGAATTGTGTAAAACTGATTCATGCCGAGGGTAAATTTGGAAATACCATTTCCAAGCTATTTTAACCGATTGAATATCGTTTAAAATCGATTGCAATCGGGACAGGATATGTTATTTTTGAAATTTTCATAAAATTTTATATAAATATCTATAGTAATTTTGTTCTGTAAATAAGTCTAATTAATGCCTTTATGGAATTATAGAATTATAGAATTCTTTTTGGAAAAGAATTAGGTTTATCAAAACTTTAGATTTAAAAGGAAAATTACGGTTTATAAGAAATTCGGTTTTATTTGAAATAGAATAGAAACTGAACCTTTCGATATTTATAAACTGCAGATAATTGGGAAATTAGTGAGCAGGCATCTGAGGACCGATGTGAGTTTATCACTGAAAATGGATACCATTTTAATGCAATTAATAATTGAACTACACTAAATCTTATTTGCGGCATGTTTTGAAATATTTGTGAAAAATACTTGAAACAATTTTTGTTTTAAGCTGCTAGTTGTGTTTACTTAGCGGCTGGAATACCTATATATACATGTTATGTTTCAGTTGTACTTTCGTTTGTGCAATGAATCAGTTATTTGAGTAGAAGTCATGTCGAATCCATTATTTGTTTTGCGATTTGATCACGCGAGCCAACATCGGGCTTGGTTGTCTGGATCATTTGTGTTCTTGATTTTGAAATCAGCCCAAAATATTGGGACCCATATCAATATAAGTTGTTGGGAGTTAGCTGATGATATATATTTAATTTGAGGTGAGTTGGTTTGTCGTTATCGTTCACATAGAACGTTGGCGAACGCCTCTCATCCTCTTTATTATATTTCAATTGAGATGAGTCGATCTGTCATTTACCATTCCTGTACACACTAGCGAATGCCTCTCATTCTCCGAGGTGAGCTGGTCTGTCATTCATCATTCACATAGAACATTGGCGAACGTGACTTATCCTCTTTATAGGTTCTTTGAATCTTCCATGAGTCATGAATGCAATTTGTTACGACATGCTTGAACTATATGCATAGGTAAACTTTACAACTTGGTAAATGTTTGCGAAAACTAGTTCACTGGGCAAGGGCTCATTCCCTTTTCTATTTTCCCTGTTTTATGTTTTCAAAATTTTGTAATAGATCCTTGGTATGGGAGGATTTTGCTCACTATCAATACTAGGATGGGACAGCATGAGGGTCGGATCTATTATATTAGTTTGATAGGAATGTACATAGAGGGGTTATGTTTAGCCCTGCTTCCACTTTTATTTTAAGAAATGATCTATGTACATTAAGGTTTGGCCATTTTAATAATAAGAGAAGTTATTATTATTTTGCTATACATGTTCTGAGTCCTATTACGAACCAAACAGGCATTCGGTGTAGCCATGTATGCGGGTGGTGGATCTGGGGTGTCACACATAATAGGTGCATCTAATGAAGGAAATATCCAAACATATTTTCTATATGAGTATGGCACTCTATTATATTCAAATGCATTATGCCCTTTTAATGGCATATGAACAAAATGATTCTTTTTAGAATGAAAAGCATTATATCTCCTATTAGTCTTTCTATCATAATGTCTCCTAGGTTCATTTCTAAATGAACTATGCACATTCATGTATCTAGGAGCATGATGAGATGCATGAGCATTTAACAAACAAATATCCCTCTTTGGGAACATAAAGCAAAATCATGAAGGTGACAACAAACTTCACTATGCCTATGGGGAACATGCATTTTTCTAGGCATATAAAATGATGAATTAATCAAATTTACATCATTTTTACAATTAGAATACTTCTTTTTCTTTTCATACAACCATGCATGATTAGTCTTCTTTTTTAGGTTCAATAGATGGATAGGCAAGTTTAACATCACTATTTGAAGGATTAACAAAGGTAGTAGAAGTAGAAGGCATATCACAATTTTGGTTACTTTCATAACCTAAGTCATGTTTATCATTTCTTACCTTTTGTTTGCCTAACAACTTTTCTAAGTTGTTTTTCCCTAAAGTCCATTTCTCAAGACTTGCACTCAAGTCTTCAATTTTCTTTTTCATGTATTCATACTCATTTTTATTTCTAATTTATTTCGCAAATAGTCAAAATTTAGACAAAACTATAAAAATTATTACTTAAGAAACTAAAGGTGTAAAATCCTTAAAATACTTGTTAAAATAATTTCAACAAGGATTCATAAAAGCATTTATAATTAAATAATTAAAATTATGAAAAAATTAATTTTTCATTTTCTGGATTGGCACAATCGGGTAAAACCGTTCAAGAATATGCAGAAAAGCCCCGGATTAGTTTCGATTCCCAATCGGTTAAAACCGGTCTAATATTTACGAAAAGCCCCTAATTCATTTTCCTATTTTGAAATTGGCAAAACCATTTTGCAATTAATTTTACCCATTTTGCAAACAGTTTTAACCGATTTTCTTGAGCAAGAAAATTGGTTTTACTCAATTGTAAATCGGTTAAAACCATACATGCCCAGAAAAATTGGTTTTCACTTTTGCTTCGGGTATTGCTAAAAAAGTGTACAAAATCCATTTTTCTATGATTCTTTTTACTAAAAATCATTTCTAAAATACTCCTACAACATTTCTAACATTTCAAAATATTTTTCCAACGTTCAAAAATTCAAGAATTAATCAAACTTTCAGAAAACTATAAAATTTCAAAAGTTTTGCATTTTAATTCAAATCATCTAACCTTTGAGGTTTGATTTCGAAAATGAGGACTTGGAAATGATCTCAGGGGTATTTATAGCCCCTTGAGATCGAGTAAAAAAAATTCTAGGGATGGTGAGACCCCTAGACCCGTAGCTTGACCTGCAAGTGTTCAGAATTTTTTTTTTTTTTCAGTTCTGACATGCAATCGATATTACCCGATTGCATAACCGATTGGAATTGATTTTAACCACTTGAATACCGGGTAAAACCGATTCAAATGAGGTGAGATATTTTTTATCTATTTACCAATCGGCATTACCAATTAGTTAATCAGTTAAAACCGATTGTCCTTAAATCTTATCCACTACAATCGGTTTTACCCGATTGGAGGATGGGTAAAACCGATTGCTTAATTGGTTTTAACCATTTTCTAATCGGGTAAAACCACTCTTAGGCAGTTAGAAACTTCTATTTTTACCGCTTAAAGAGGTCCAATTGGTTTTACCCAATTCGGAACTGGGTAAAACCAATTCACCCATTTTTTTTATTATTTTCCATTTATTTTCTAATTTTCTTATTTTCTAACTCCTATTTCCAAAAATTCCCTAAATTATTAAATCATAACATTCCTAAACAAATGATATATCATGTATTCAAGAATCAAATTCATCAATTTAAATCACATAGATAAAATTAAAAATTTAAATAAGGACATTAAATATTTTATGATTTTTATAGAATTTTCTAAAGAAAATAGTTTTAAACTAGAATTCCTTTAAAAGAAATTCCTATATTTTAATAAATGATTGTAAAATATTTTTAAATACTTCGATGTAATTTTGAGGTGAATTTGTTAAATACTAAAATTTTACGGGGTTTCACATCCTTTCCCGAAATTTCGTCCTCGAAAATTATTTAGTTTAGAAAGTAACAAAGGGGTAATCATAATTTTAAAATTTTTCCTAATCATAAATAGTCATAGATAAGAAAATAATATAAGACATATATGCAACTAATGTAGAACACATAAATGGCAAGCTTTATATATAACTTAAAAAGGATATGCTTAAAGAATAAATTTTCCTAATATTTTCTGAAGGTTTAAAATCTCATTTTTTTTCACCAATATATTTTTGAAATTTTGGTATAATCAAGATATGAAATTTAGGATAAGAAAACAACATGAAAAAGCTTTAGAAAAAGTTTTTGAGGTCAAATTTTGAATTACCCAAAAATTTTGGATCAAAAGTAAATTTCCTGGAGTTCCAATCGGTTTTACCCGATGGCTAATCGATTAAAACTGATTGGGCTCCTGGAATAAAAGTGAGAAATCCCCCACCCCCCCCAGTTGGTTTCCCGATTTTCTTCCTCTCTTGCGAACTCGAACCCTAGCTCTCACATTCCCTAATTTCTTACCTTTATTCATCCGATTCTTTGAGGTTACTTTCTAAGCCTTCAAAGAACAATCCTAGAAGATGTCCTACTCTAAAAATCCATCAAACTTCTCCCTAAGATTTTTGAGTTTCTCAAAAATGAAAAATTTCGGGTTTTGAAAGTTCAAGGACTTTTTGTGGTTTAATCTTTGAGTTCTTTACATCCAAGGCATCCTTAAGAGGTGGGATTTTCTTGTTTATCTTGGTTTACTTTCATGTTTGAATTTTGACCTATAGTAAAATTCGAATTTAACTGGCTTAACCAGATTTGACTTGTATTTTGCATTTCTTTGGATTGTTTTTACTTATTCATGCTTTATTTGACTTTAGGTAACTTAGTTTTAATTTCCAGATGTTGGAATGAAGTTCTAAATTTTACCTTCATTCTTAAGCATTTAAGATCTATGATTTAGGTTAGGTTTAGGATAGGTTTTGTTCAACCTCTAGATTTGTTATGGCTGTTTAAATTCCTTGACTTGTAGTTATTTTGAATTGCTTAGATTATAAGTTTAAGATTTATGATTCATATTTTCTTATGGTTCTTGTTTTGTGTTTTTAGGAAAATGGCTCCTAAGAAGGCTAATTATATTCCGAAGACTCGATTCAAACAGAGTAGGGCTGAGGATTATGCCTCTGAGCCATTGTCTTAGTTTCTTGACGATGAAGCAGAGCGAGTTTATAATCGGATGCTATCTCGTTGTTACATTATGGATTTAGATGGAGAAGTTAAGATTAATATAGATGATATTCTTGCTTATTTAGATTTTCAAGGCTTTATGCCTTTGTTGAGAATGAATGGGCCTATTTATGAAAAAGAGGTGAGAGATTTTTATGCAAATTTTAGAATGGATACGAAGGAAGAGTATTATTCTAGAGTAAATGGGGTTCAATTCACTGTTACTTCAGAATTGGTGAATGAAACTTTAGGATTACCGAAGAATTCTCCTAGGGCTAATGACTTGGATTCTATGGTTAGGCATACTGTTTATTACACAAGAAGTTGGCCTAAAGATTTTCCTTTGCCTATGCTTGATTTGAGTAAAAAGTATTTTAAAATGGCTGTTACTACTGCTGTTTTTGGTTCTCTGACTCATGATTACAAGCCGAAGGATTTAGAGTCTAAGATGAGATTGCTCTAAGATATAACTTGTGATTTATTTGTTCCTACTACCGGGCATTCTTCTGAGTCCAACATTGCTGAGGTTACTCTATTTTATCTTATGACTGAGTGTCATTTGATTGATTTTGGGTGCATGTTTATGGGGTTCTTGGCTGAGGTTACTGAGAATAGATCCTTAGCCTTTGGGCATCTATTACTAGGATATTTAACTTTAACCATGTACCCTTGGATGATCGTACTGATCCACTTCCAATCCAGTACAACTTTATTTATTTTTCTAAGAAAAGAATGATTGTAATGAAGAATGGAGAATGGTGTTATGGAAGGAGACCTCAGACGGTTCTTAGAAGAAAACTGCAACAGGGAGAAGGAAGCAGTCAATCACAATAAGAAGGAGGTGAAGGTTCTAGTAATGGCTTTTATGACTGAGCAGTTCAGTGATATGAATGCACGAATCGACACTCAGTTTGCTAGGATAGATGCTCAGTTTGCCGGCATGAATACTCAGTTCACTAGGTTACATACTCGAGTGGATCGTCTGCAAGAAGACTTTGAAGACGAATTAAGTGTTGTGAACCGGGGAATTCAGATGCAGTATGATGAGGACCATCTCTACAGGTTCCATACGTCAAGGCTCGGCAGTTTTTAAGATCTTGTTGCTTAGTCTGGGTTGTTGTCATCTTTATCTATAAAATGATTTTAGATTGTAAGTTTATTCGTGCTTATAACTTAAATCCTAACAGATTACACATAGCATACATATTCATGTATTTCAGTATAATGTTCACACAACTTTAAAACCTTTTCCAAACCCTTTCCTATAACCCAAATCCTATGGCTCATTTACTATTCTTATACGTCCCAAGTCTTAATGTTCTTATACCAGGTTTTATGCTCTGATACCACTCCTGTGACACCCTAGATTCATCACCCCGCATACAAGGGGTTGGCTTCTCTGGATACCTGCCTAGTTCGCACCAATATTCAGAACTGGCAGAACATAGTAATAATAATAATTTTCCCTTTTTATTATCATAAAAGTAAAAATTACATAGCCCTATAGTACATGAGTTATCAGAGTATTTTTAACCAATCCCGATTTCTAGCCGTATCAAAATTTTCATACTCCGGGTGATCCTGGTAAGCATAATCATTTCCGTACCAAAGATCTGTAGTACAATTTTGAAAACAAGAAAATGGAATGACCCCTTGCCCAGTGAGAGTTCACCGTTTTAACAAACATATACCGAGTTGCAAAAATTACCATGTATATAATTCAGGCAAATCCTATCATGTAGCATTCATGACTCATGCGGGATTCATAGAACATATAATAAGAATGAGGGTAGTCGTTAAAGTTCCATATGCACAATAAATGAACTAGTCAGTTAATCTCAAGAATAAGGGGCGATCGCCAGCGTGTATATGTACGCTAAACGATGGCTAACTCATTTCAGCATAAATAAAGAGAATGAGGGGCGCTCGTCAACATGTACATAAATAATGAACGAAGGCCAGCTCATCTCGGCATAATCATAAACATATCGACAGCCACTCCCAAACGTATACATGCATATATAGGCCCCTGTGGTTGGAACTAATTTCGAAATCAGAAACACAGATTGATGCAGATTCTCTATTGAGAATTGCAGTGTGCGAAAAGTAATCAAAACTCCAATTAAAAAAACAGTATAATCCCTGGAAACCCTAATCACTACTTGCATTAATAGAACTGTTAAACTAGAAACCAAGCAACGAATTGAAGCGAAAAGTTTATTGAATTAGGCGAGATTATAAATCTAATTAACATGCAGTCCTAAAACTAGTCAGGTCGAAATCGTACTTGATTGATTATAGTTCAATGAGTAGAATTCAAAAATATGGGGTATCAACCTTACACCAAATTATACCAATTGTCAATTCTCTAGTTGTATTGATTCTCCCAAGCCTCTTTAAATTGAGAGTTGTGCGCCTTGTAGAAATAGAAAAGGAATAGGAAATAAAAGTGGAAACCAATGAGAATTGGAAAACTTACAAACCAGAAACCTAAAGGAACTAGGTTAATGGGGAGGTAGAATTTCGGTTGCCTTCCAAGAATGGGTTGGCTGAAATTCTCCTTGAAATAAAAAGGAAAATACAAGAAAAACTAATTCCTATTTCTAAAAAGAAAACATGCAAGAATTCTTTTCAAGAAACTACTATTAAGTAGTTACCTTAAAAGTAAGAAAACTTAAAAGTAATGGCGTGTAACAAATCAAGAACTCTAATGATTTTCAAGACTTGTAAAGTTCACTACAATTAATACTTTTAATATTCAGTCCGGAACTCTCCAATGTAAATGACCCGTGAAGGAGCTGGAGGCAAAATGACCTTCTTACCCCTAGCGGTCACTTGTGCTTCTTTTGGCTTGTTCTCGGCTTTGGTCCTTCAAGATGGAACCCTAGCTGGAGGCTTTAATGGATAACCCTTGTATAAACCTGGATTAACCTTGGTCTGGCAGTTGCTAGAGCGGTAAAGACAAGGAACGTGGGATAATGGTAGGAATAGCTCCTAGGAAATAAAACACCCCACACTATTTTGTTACCCTTTAGGGAAATCAAACCTATGCCTCTCTAGAAATCCATTTGGGTTGTCTCTCGCCAAACGAGTCTCTGTACTAACAGTATAATTAGTATAGAATAATTGGTCATGGCTTCCTCCTCTGTGAGGGCGAGAGTGGGAATATTATACATTCCACGGTAGGCCTGTCGAGCATTACGGACACTTGTGTTCAGTCGTAGGGATGACCTCATCACAAATGATCCAAACGACCAGACCCTACGCTGGCTCGTGGGATCAAATTGTATCAACATAAGAGATCCGACACAACTCATGCTCATATAACAGATTCAGTGTACAAAGAAACTATAACTGAATCTTCGACGTACAGGTCCTGTCGGAGCCTTGGCCCGTGACATATGCGTTCCAGCCGACAAGTAAACACAACCGGCAATTTTAAAATCAAAAAGCATTTCAAACATTTTTCGAAAACATTTAAAACATGTCACACAATCGGGTTCAATGCGTATTCAATTATTAACCTAGTTAAAACGGTATCCATTTTCAGTGATAAACTCACCTCGGTCCGAAGATATAAGCTCACGTTCTATCTATCTATCATATCTACATATATTTCAGGCCTCGGAAATTCAGACTCTATTTCTAACAAAATTCTACTGTTCTTTAACTTCTGACGTATTTTAAGAATTAACCAAATAAGGGTGTAAAGGTAATTTATCTATTTTTCGTTAAAAGACGTATAAAATAATAAGTATTTAGAAATTATTTTCATTTAATTTGAAAATACTAACTTAATAAGAAAACATTGTAATTATAACTTTAAAGAAAACTCTAGAAGATTATGAAAACTCAACTTTGAGGTGGGTTCACCAATTAGTTTGACAAAATGGTTTGGGGTTGGATGCAGGATGTGCCAAATATAGAGGCAATTGAATTGTCAATCCATATACTTTTATGGTATCTGGTTGGCAAGAAATAGGATGATCTGGGAGAGGAAGTACATTCCTCCTAATATCAGTTGGAAACAAATATTAGAGGAGGTAGGGATATGCCAAAGAAGGAAAGTATCAAGGAAGACTCAAGAACAACACATGAGGAATGCTAAGCGTGCATAAAGGGAGCGATAGTCAACACAGAGAGAGAACTAAGTACAAGCTACACAGATGACGATACAGGTAGATGGGGCATCCAGACCAATTGAATATGTTGGAGCTATTAGTTGGGTAATTAAAGATAATTTGGGATTAGTTCTACATAGGAAATGAAGGAAGGCTCTGGGGGAATCCCATTTACAAATTGAGGCATTGGCGTGCCTTAGAGCGATACAGTATTCAATTGCAAACAAATGGGTCCCAGATATCTACGGACAATCTCCTTCTCGTATCTCAGCTAAGCAAGATATTATCATCCTATAAAGAAGTCCATGTTATTCTATAAGACATCAGACGATATTTCAAGTGGGACTCATAATCGATATATCTCTTATGCGTGAAACACATTTGATGGCTATTAAAATTCTTCGAGAGCACAATTATTTTATTCTTAATGCTTATTAATGAGAATGAACTTATACTACAAAAAATAATAATAATAAATGAATAAAAATACCCATCCCAACCCACCACCCCCCACCCAAAATTCTGCACACACATCCTCTTCTAAACCCAAATTTTCAAATTGATTTGTTTTAGTTTGTAATTTTCTACTTACTAAAATTATAAATTTACAACATAAAATTTAGATAACTACATGTATTATTACAAAAAATTAATAATACTTTTATGAGATACTATTCAAAACACGTTTAAACTATTTTTAGATTTGAAAACTTTTTTATAAAATACTTTTCCAAAATAATAAAACTTATTTTTATAAAATAATTTTAATGTACTTGTCCAAACGGAGTTAAAGTATTTTTGAAAAATAATTTGAGTTAAAGTATTTTTGAAAAATAATTTTCAGAAAAGTTTATGTAGAAGTATTATTTTTGAACTACAAATTAAATATATTTAAAGTTATTATTTTCTTTTTTTGCAACCTCAAAGTTATTATTATTTTTATAAAAAAAAAATTTACAAGTATTATTTTTGAACTACAAATTAAATATATTTATAGTTATTATTTTCTTTTTTTGCAACCTCAAAGTTATTATTATTTTTATAAAAAAAAATTTACTAACTTCAAAAATCTAGGATGGAAAAAAATTAATTAAAAAAAAGAACTGAATAAAGAAAGGAAACCGGAAAAGAAACGAAAAACAAAAAGGCCAATTCGGGGCAAGACCTGTCCTGAACCAGCCCGTGCCCTAAACCCGAACTAGCCCGTTTCAACCCGAATCAAAGAAAAATTTCGGTTCGGGTTGTAGTTGGGGCATGCCAGTTTGAACAGCCCTAGTACTTAAGGTATGTTGTTTCAACCATTGTTTAACAAACCGGATCGGACCTGTCGGTTCGACCAGGTTAACCGAGAACCGGTCCAGTTCGTACTGTCAAATGGTAAATGGAAAAAATTGGTTTACTTGTGCCAGACCCGGAATTAAATTGGGAACCGAGTGAATCGGCCCCAACCCAATTTTTCCATTTTTTCTTTTCTTTGGATTTTTTTTCTTTTTCTTTTTCGAAGGTTTTTGCAAACCTTCTCCTTTTATATGGGAACATATTCATTTCCACAACCAATGTGGGATGTTTAAAACTTGAAACAAATATAAAAATTAATTCTACCCAGTCAAGATTTGAAATAGAAGAGTGGTTAGCCATTAAGCTAAACATGTTTATGTGATAAATTAGACATTATATAATTTATATTATTATTTTTCATTATAAAAAATAATTTTATATTAATTATGTGATATATAACATTTTAAATATATTTATGACATCATAATGACGTTACCGATTCGACCCCTGAACCCTGGTTAAACCCCGACTCCTGAGCTTGCCCGGTTCAGCGTCCGATCCGATTTGTTAAACATTGGTTTCAACAACAATCAAAGAAAACAACTCTAGGTTTTCAATGGCTGCTAAATTTACAAGGCAAGATATGTAGAAGCCTCCAGCAGAACTAAAACTGAATACCTACAATCCATTGGTCTATTGCCCATAAAATTATGCAAAACGCATAATACAAGATATGTTACAGTGTTTGAGAATCATTGATGGTCAAGCAAACTCAACCTGAAAGATGCACTCCCTATCAAATCAAGGAGCAGCTTCTCAAACCTTTTTGCTGCAGGACCTGGTCTCAGGATGTCGATATCACCCCATTCTGAGCAAGAAACTCTGCCACTCCATCCTCTCCCCAAGCACCATGCCCCTGGCGCAATCACTCTCCGTCCACGATTAAGCACAACCGAGTCAATCATGTCCATAACTGGATCATCCACATGAAAATTTCCAGCAAAAGCAGCTCCACTTTCCAGCATTTTCTCAATACCTAAAGGCCTTGTACTCTTATAGTGATCGGAACAAGGGGCATCACAGTAGTTAATTCGTAAACTAGAGTTAATGACGCTGTGAGAGAATTCTGAATTGTGAGCAAGAGTCTGGAAATAGGCTTCATGAGAAAGCCTAGTGTTTGTGAAGTATAATAGCAGTGTCCTTGGAAAATTTTCCCATCCCAGGATTATAAACTTAAGAATCTCATGATTGAGAATAACATGTGGAGAACCTGGAAAAAGTGAAAAAAAAAAACAGAACAGTAAAATATACTGATCCAAATAGAGGTTTCTGAACAAAATACCAGTGAGAAAAGCAACAGCATTCATTGATATACGGACAAAAAGGGCCAACATACTAGCCTAGGGTGGTTCTCCACTTTGATTGCGGATTAAACACGAAAATGGTGCAAAAGTGTAAAGAGTACTATATCAGGTCTCAGAGGATTTTAACATAGGCCCAGAAAAGTGAGAATTCCCTCTTATAAGAATGTAATTATTAGTATTCGTTTACTGTAGATACACATGTATATATATTTAAGTGAAATTGAATAGAAAATCTCATTTGCTGTCTCAAGAGCATGTCAAATTTAGTAGACACAGATTAAAGGGAAATCGTCAGCTAACCACCAGTTATTTAAGTTAAAAAGTGTCTTTCTCACAACATTCAAAGTCTAAGATCTCTTAATATTTGTTTTAAAGTGTCCAGAAAAAAAATGGAAGATGAGATGACTTGAAAACCGACCTGTGAAAAATGTGAAGGAATTTGGCAGTGTTCTGTTTTGATTTCCAGTGAACATTCTTCCTGCTGATTGTAGATAAAGGCGAGAATCAACAATGACTTCCAAAATCCTTTCATATCTGACAACAGCAACAAAACTTTATAGCAGCACCTTCAAGTAGTTGATGAACTACTTTATTGCCCAAAAGGTATAGACAAGAGAAGCTTACTCCATGCTGGTGTTGCACTCAATGAAATTTAAATCTCTTGGTAGAAAAGACAGGATATGGAGAAAATCTGCCAATGTCTGACGTGAGATCATTACTTGTATGAATGCTGAATATCATTTCTTTTGCCAGGATAAGGGAGATGAAAGGAAAATATATATGTATTACACATTAAAAATAAGACAATGTTTAAAATGAATTTTGACCTCATAATTTGCATGAAGAGATTATAAAGTTAATCTGACAATGTACATGTCGATGAATATCACAACTTTTTAAGGGACTATTGTCAATAAACTGACTTGAATGCATGTAGTAAAAGAGATAATAAGCCCCTTGCCCAGTAAAGGGAATCAAGTCCCATTTCCCTCCCTGTTATTCCTAAACATGGTATAGAACTGCTATACTAATAGAAGTGTACTTACCTCAAAATGACCATACAGAAATCAACCAGCCCGGACGGGCATAACTGAACCTTGCACAAGCTTATTTTATCCAATCAGAAAGATTTACCCTTAAAACTCTAATGGTTTCGCATCAGTTTCACACCCGATAAACTAATAGGCGTAAGAATTTGGCATGAGTAACTTAGAACAAGCTTAGCTCAAATGAGAGATCCTCGAAAAGGAGCACAACAAAATTTTAAATCTACATATATTATGATTTCTACACCATGAGACAGTAGAATTTCTCTATATCTGAAGATTCTGTGCATATTCAATCTTTCCAATCTCACTAAAAACAACAACAAAAAAAAAATACCCTCTCTTGACTCTGACATGCAATGAATGGAATCTAACAATTGAGTCCATTTATTCCATAGCAGTCCAGAGACTTCAAGGAAACTTGATATCATGACAAAGTAGAAGAGTAGAGACCATGGAGAAGCTAGACTTATATCTTGGGTAATATCGATTAGCAAGTTTTAAGATGTTTCTCCCATTGACCCTCTCTTCTCCTTAATGTCGCTATCAAGAAAAAAGACAACAATCCCATAACTATATTAACAGCCGAAATGAAATCAAAACATCAAGCCATAAGTACACCATTCCATTCCCATCTAAACCCATAAGGTAAAACATAAATTACCTTCAGGTTAACACAAAAGCATAAAGAACCCGCAAGGACGCCAAACTTTCTATTCGGAGGTAGAAGGGGGAAACTTGAGCTACTAAAGAGTGATAAACCATACGTTTTGATATCACAAGACAAAATAAGACATTAATTTCACCGAACACACATGCCTCCCCACAAAATCCTGACATGGTAAGAAAAATCCTAAATTGCCGACAATGTTAATCAAGACTAGTTGTTCAAAATTCAGTGGCCATACCATCCTGTGGAATGAGAGGATAATCGGAAGCAGCAAGATTAACGAACCAATCCCAATCGTTTTTCCACCTCAGCAAGATGGCAGCACCATGAAGAACCACAGCAAGAGGAGAAGATCCCTCGTCATTTACGAAGTTACCTTTCTTCACAACCACCACATTCCCAAATTCCACAAAGATTTGGACCGAGGCCACCATGTTAACAAGCTGATCCCTCTGTTTATTTGAGGCAAGGTGATCCAGATGCAACAAATAGTAGTTTCTGGGGTGGTATACTGCTTGAAGAAGCCTAAAGATCCTGGGGCCACCATTGGTTGTGCCGCAAATGAAATAGGCTAGTTTAGGTGGTGGAGGAAAGGGATTTGACAGAGGGGAAAAGCGGCGGTGGTAGTGGTTGGTGGGGAGGAGGAAGAGCAGAACAAAGAAAAGGGAGGTGGGGAGGAAAGAGAAGAGGAGAATTTGCTTCAGAGTTGACACCATTGATAAATGTGAGTGTTTCTTAAGATCCATGCAAAAATGATTCTGATTCTGATGAGGCCTAGTCTGAAGACTACGATTTGGGGGTGCATGTCAAAGTTGGGTAGGTAGTAAGACTTCGAGTTAATTAATATGGTGCCATTGAATGGCCACAATAAGTCCATCTTCCAAGCGCGTGAGTGAAATCCATGTCAATTTCTTTGTTAAAAATATGAAAATATCCTTGTAATGTGATTAATTTCATTTTTTTTTCTCCTACCTTTACTCTCTCATTTATTCTCTCTCTCTCCACTAGTAGCATCCTCACATATATGAGAGGACTACTAATGGTTTCATTAATAGCACCCTCACATATATGAGAGAGACAAAGCAGGGACACAGCAATGAAGATTTTGAGGGGTTTATTCAAGACTTAAGAAAATATAAGAACACAAAGTAGAAAGAAATTCTGTAAGAATTTCACTATCAAATAAAGAAAGAAATGTAGAATAAAGAAAGACTTTCACAAGTCACAAAGTAGAAATCTAAGGCGTGTAATCACTTTCCTTAAAGTGTTTAATGCCCCCACTATATGTCTAACAGGGAATGTGGCAAAATAATTTCTAGGATACGATAGATTTTTCATAAACAACTAAGTAGACAGTTCTTAGATTGTTTAGACAAGAAAGAAGATGGAAATAAGTTGATCTTAATATGTGGCAATCACCCTCTATTTATATAGTTGAAAGGTTGCGTTCATGGGATACGATCAGCCTATGAATAGATGCAATCATCCATTCATCAGTTGGGATGCAACACTTCAACCAAAAGACGCATCTATCAGAAGAAATCAAGAAGTTGCATCTCTTAGTAGCCACTGGAGTTCGTCCGAGAATCCGTCCGAGTTGGATGAAAATTTGCACCGCACTTAATCCTTTCAACCGAGTGAGTTTCGCTCACTGGGGCTCGTCCGAAACATCACTGGATGTCATCCGAGATGTCGTCTGACTCGGACGACGTCTCGGACGTCTTGCTGAATTTTGAAGCTAGCTTCTGCCTTCTGTCCGATTCAGCGTGCGACTTGCACGCAGCATCACTCAGAGTCTTCATGAACTTTTCCACAATGTATTTTCTATACTATAAACTACAAGAGAATCTTCAACAATCCCCCACTTAGTTTATAGTATAAACTATCAACAATTTCATGAAATCACACTCAGGAGAAGTGACTTTCATCTTGAACTTTCCTTTAGTGCAACTAAGTCACTAAACTGAGCAAAAGTTGGTGGTGCAATGCTTAAACCAAAATTTGATCTCAACTAAAACTTAGCACACATGCGAACCTCATTTTCCATATTACAATCACAACTGGTTGTAGCACTCATATGGCCCTGTGCTCATCCTAGTTCCGTAACCAAGTACTAGAGATAACTCTAAACTCTAGCCGAAGGCGCACCACCCACTATGATTGCATAGGTGAAATTTACTCTTGTTTATTTGTTTATTCACCAAATAAACACTTGAGAAATTTCATTAAGACACTTAAGTCATCCCTCTCACTTAAGAGTTACTTTAATTAATACATGTTCTTGGTATGGTCTACACAAATTTGGTGTTCACAATTGTTCTAGTGACTTGTTGTTACGCATTAAACCTCTCATACTAGGGATACTAGAAGGAGGTTGGGTTCCCATAATCTAGCAATTTTAGATCAGAGTTTCAATCCCATACCCAATGTTGTCGAATTCACCAACTCTCTTGTAAGAGGTTTGGTTAACGGATCCGCTAAATTTTTTGTGTGTTCTAACAAGCACAATGGTGACAACATTGTTCTTCAATACATTTCTCATGTAGGTATTTTTCAATCATTATGTGTCTAGTCTTTCCCTTGTGCACTTTGTTTAAAGCACTAGACATATTAGCTTCACTATCACAATACAATAGATAGTTATTGGTGGCATTTGCCTTGGCCAGAAATCTATATCCAATAATAGATTTCTTTAACCACTCAACTTTCTTAGAAGTTGAACACAAAGCAACAAACTCAGATTCCATAGTGGAATGAATTACTATTGTTTGTTTCTTTGATACCCTAGATGCAACACAATTACTAAACATAAAGATAAAACCACTTGTAGGTTTTTGATCACTAATGTTTATAATTTAATTTACATCTAAGAATCATTCAATTACACTTGGAAAATTATAGTAATAGAGTCAAAAAAATCTCTTTCTTTTAAGAGATAACCCAAGACTTTAGTTAAACCCTTCAATGATCATTGTTTGGATTCTTTGTTTACCTTACCAACCTGCAAATTTCATATGCAATGTCTGGCCTTGTACAACTCATGGCATACATGAGACTTCCAATAACACTTGAGTATTCAAGTTGTGCTATTGGCACACCTTGATTTTAATATCCTTAACACTTGTATCAATGGCTGTACTTGCTTCTTTCACTTTCAAATGTTGATATTTCTTTATGATTTTATCAATATAATGAGTTTAAGAAAGAGCATAACCCCACTATGCTTTCATTTTATCCCTAAGATAATATAAACTTCACCAAGATCTTTCATTTAAAATTGAGAAGCAAGACACTTCTTAGTTTCAGCAATACCGTTTAAGGTATTACTTACTATTAGCATATTATCCATATATAAGCAAATCAAGACACAATACTCTTGTGTTGTTTTAGAATAAATGCACTTGTCAGTAATATTGTATCTAAAACTACCATAGAGTATAACACTCTGAAATTTCCCATGCCGTTGTTCAGAAGCTTGTTTAAACCCATATAACTTGACTAATTTGCATACTTTGTGTTCATTTCCAGTAAGGATATAACCTTCTGATTGTTTCATGTACATCTTTTCCATGCAAATTACCATTCAAATATGCAGTCCTTATATCATTTGATGATTAAAAAACTGAAGCTAAAGCAATTACAATCCTAACAGATGCAATTCTAGCAACATGAGCATATGTATCAAAATAATTAATTCCTTCACTTTGTCTATGACATTTGGCTACTAACCTAACTTCGTTGGTGAAAATTGTTCCATCCATTGCTTGCTTCCTTCAAAAAATCCACTTGCAACCAATTGGTTCTGAACTTTTTGGTAAATCAACAAGGATCCAAGTATTATTAGATAATAATGAATCTATTTATCATTTACAACTTCTTTCCAAAATGCTGCAACTCTTGATTTCATTGCCTCACTATATATTTTTGGATCATACTCTATACTTAATAAAATAAGAATTTTCTTATTTTATTAAGTAGAGTATCCCTACTTCCATTAACTAGGAAGATAATAGATTGGGAGAGAATAAAATCAGAAGGTAGGTGTTTCTCCTTCCTTTGCCTTTGACTTCTTTTAGGATCAATAGAAGAGTCAAATTCATTGCTTGTTGCATTTTCAGAAGAACTAAGTTCCTGTTATGGAACATCATTCTCTTCTAAATTCTTTAGAAATTTATCTTCTAAGAATTCAACTTCCCTTGATTCCACAATTATATTGGAATCAATCTCAAGTAATCGTTAAGACTTGGAATTTTCAGCATACCCTATGAACACACATTTTAGTGCTCTAGGTTCTAACTTGGCATGCAATGCAGCCACAAACCTTCAAGTAATAAAGGTTTGATTTTGTCTTCCATTCCAAATCTCACAAGAAGACACTATAGTCCTCTTTAAAGGAATTCTATTTTGAACATTGCAAACAGTGAACAAGGTTTTACCCCACAAGTTCTTAAGCAAATTAGAACTTAATGATTAACGTGACTACTTTGTTAATCATATGTACATTGCCTATACTTTGAGTCTTATAGTTATAGAACACAACTTCAAAGTTCTAGCAACAAACATATTAGTTTAATCTAATCAAATTCTCAATCAAGTAGTAGCACACATTATATAAATAAATAGTGATACATCACTTTATTTATAATAATATATCAAGTAAACTTAACTTGATAAAATTTGAACAAGATTGATTTTACTACTAGATAATTTAACTATATTATCACACACAACATATCATAAATACATTTATTCTAGGCAAGAATTTAGCACTTATGAATACAAAAAATTGTTTATTTACATATAGCATCAAAGATCAAACTACAACACTTTTGGTCTTTATTCATATTTTCTTACTTACAAGATTTCATAAACAAATTATGAATCTTCTTTGTTCAAACTTTCAATTCGATGCATGTTTCACAATTTAAGTAAACATAACATGAATCATCTTGTGAATGAAAGTTTAATATACAAACAATATTAATCACTATTCATGCAAAGGTTGAACAAGACAATTTGAATCCATAATTATCATTACTTGATAATACAAATGCTTTTATTCTAGACAAGATTATAGAATTTATAAAATTCTAATACAACTCAATAATTTGAGCACCAATGATCAAACCAAATACACTTCAAGTATTTTGATCTATTTCATTTCATGTTACAATTTACCATTCATTTCAACAAAATTAGCACTAAGGAGTATTTTCTCCTTTTGCTTCTTGTTGTATATGAATTCAGTCTTTAATTGGCTTTTTACTTAAAACTGTAACAACTCAATTATTTCTCTGTCACTAGAAATGGCATTTTTCTGAATTTTTCATTTCATTCCTCTTATAGTCAAATTCATTAAATGATCACTTCTAATTATGTGAAAGATCATATTACCATCTTCAATATTTAGATATTCTAAACACTTTAGTTTAAAATAATTTGATTCATAGAAGAAGAATTTCCATTATATAAAAATCAAATAAATAAGAACTTATCTTTCTTTTTATTCTGATTTGCATATTCCTACAACAATGCACAAGACTTCACCTTCTTGATGCTTCTCTCTATTCTGTCGAGTCTGCTCAATTTCACGAAGTCTTGATTCATGAACATCATGGTTGTCTCTTGAGTGGTCTCCACGATGAATGCATTTTAAACACTTTAAGATTAAATATTTTGAGGGGTTTCTTCAAAACTTAAGAAAATATAAGAACACAAAGTAGAAAGAAATTATGTAGGAATTTCACTATCAAATAAAGCAAGAAATGTAGAACGAAGAAAGGCTTTCACAAGTCACAAAGTAGAAATCTAAGGCGTGTAATCACTTTCCTTAAAGTGTTTAATGCCCCCACTGTATGTCTAACAGGGAATGTGGCAAGATCACTTCTAGGATACAATATATTTTTCATAAACAACTAAGTAGACAGTTCTTAGATTGTTTAGACAAGAAAAAAGATGGAAATAAGTTGATCTTAATATGTGGCAATCACCCTCTATTTATATAGTTGAAAGGTTGCGTTCATGGGATATGATCAGCCTATGAATAGATGCAATCATCCATTCATCAGTTGGGATGCAACACTTCAACCAAAAGATGCATCTTTCAAAAGAAATCAAGGAGTTGCATCTCTTCGTAGCCACTAGAGTTCGTCCGAGAATCCGTATGAGTTGGATGAAACTTCGCACGACACTTGCTCCTTTCAATTGAGTGAGTTTCGCTCACTGGAGCTCGTCTGAAACATCACTAGACGTCTTGCTGAATTCTGAAGCTATTTAGCTTCTGCCTTCTGTCTGATTCAGCGTGTGACTCGCACGCAGCATCACTCAGAATCTTCATGAACTTTTCCACAACGTATTTTCTATACTATAAACTACAAGAGAATCTTCAACCCAAGTGAGACATAGGATTTATTCCCCACTCTTCTCTCTCCGCTTTTCCCTGGATTGCTTTCTTCTTCCCTTTCTTTCTTCTCTTTATTTCTTCCCAGCTTCTTCTTCCACGGCAACACTTCATCATCTTTTCTGTTTTTCCCTTGTTTATCTCATCCCTAATTTGGTGGGCTTCTTTTTCCATTTTTTATTTTCTCTTATTTGACGATTTTCTTCTTCACTTTTCATTTCTTGGATGAGAAGTTGAGTGATGGTGACGATTTTGGAGGTTGTGGTGATGACTGGTGGGATCTACTCTCAAGACTCCCTTTGATCTCAGTTGAATCTGAATTTGATAGTTTTTGGATTGTGATTAAAGGTTGTTGTGAAAATGGTGATTTAGAGAGAAGTTTTGAGGTTTTAGGATGTATGCATGGTTGAAGTTTTGAGGTTGGTGGGCAAATCTTGTGATATGTGATACACGCTAGCTTGATTGTAGAAGTTGTAAAAATGGTGACGAGGAATGATGGTGCAGTGCCTGACTTGTACACATAACCAACAATGCTGAACATTTAATTATGTAACAAAACAAAAAAGTTGAAGAATATTATACAAAGGTTGAACTATTTGAGTACAATGTATGAAGAATTTTAATACATTATATGAAGAATTTTGATAATTTCTTACCTCGAAATATAATCACTACAACATGCACATTAAAATAATACATTTAAATCAAACATTTGATACAACATGCATATTAAAATAATACATTTTAAACCAAACATTTGATAATTCAAAATTTTCTAAACATGTAAAATTTGTAAAAGGGAAAATTAATCATTCAAAAGTTTTTTAAAAACAAAGAAATCATAAAAATAATAAAAATTATTTAAAAAATTATTGGAAAAAAACCCAAGATATGTATATATAAAAAAAATAACATCTATTGAAAATTCATATTTCTATTTAACTTGTAAAACATTAACTTTTTTTATTATCATTATTAGTACTCTTGAAACTTATCATTGGTTGAAACTTAGCATAAGATAATTAAACTAATATTTTTTAAATGTATAGGTTATTTTATAAAGTAATACTTATACTTGTGAACTCAAAAGTTTTACTTTTGATAATTACATTTATACTTTAAAAATAAATAATTTATCCTATACTTTATAGGAAAAATAGAAAAATATAATAGTTACGACACCTATATTAAAATATAAATGAGAAAGAAAGACAGTGTGTGTGTAGGAAGATAAAATTAGGAAGACATATTGTTTATACTATCAAGAGTATGAACACACATAGTGAGGAATTTTTATTTATATTTATATATAAAAAATTATTAATTGTTCTACTACAAATCTGATTTTTAGTTCCACTACAAATCTGATTTTTAGTTCCAACAATCTTATTTGGGGATCCTAATAAGTTTAAGTGACCACAACATGTGTAAAATGATCACCACAAGGGGTATTAAAATGATATATTTAAAACAAATATTTGATACAACGTGCATATTAAAATAATACAATTAAAACAAACATTTGATACAACATGCATATTAAAATAATACATTTGAAGCAAACATTTAATACAGCGTGGGTCTTTAAATAATACATTTAAATTCAAAATTTTTTAAAAATAAAATAAGTGGAAAAAGGAATCATTCTAAAGGTTTAAAAAATAAAAAGAAATCAAAACAGTAAATTTAAAAATAACAATAAAAATAAAAACTCAAGATATGTATATATAAAATACAGAACTATATCTATTCAAAATCTATATTTATATTCATATTTTAAACATCAAAAAAAAAATAATAATAATCATCATCACCAGTACTTTCAAAAAGTATCACTTATAATGAAACTTGGCATAAGGTAGTTCAACTTATATTTTTTGAAATTACAATTAATGTATAAAAATCTTTTAGTAATGTATTAGTTTGTTGTACTAATGGTAATATTATCATTTCTTAGAGTACTATTCTCATTTCAAAATATAATAGTTATACATAACTTATTAATAAACATTTAACTTAGTTATTTTATTAATAAACATTTCAATAAAGATTTCATCTAAATTAATTTAATAAAAAAATATGCCAAAAATATTTTTAATATCATAAATACTTTAAAAGAACACGTTCGTTTTTTTGGATTTTTTTCCCCCTAAATAGTCATTTTGGTAGCATATAAATATCAAAAGAAGCCAAAAAAAAGTGAAATTCCCAAATTCTCAACTTTGTCTTCTTCTTCTTCAAAAAAAAAATTATATTTATTTTTAAAAAATATGAATCTGGAGAATTTGTTTTCTACCTTAAAATTACTCTTAAATGTTTTAAAATAAAATTAGTTATATATATATATGTAAACTAATGTAAAAAATAATTAAATAATTATTTTGTAATTCAGAACGAGTTTACCAACATCGCTTCTAAGTTTTTATACATTTTGAAATATAAATATTATTTAATGTAAAACAAATTATGGTCATTCGAAATGGACCCCCGTAATTTGTTTTTTCAGTTTTTACCAAAAAAGACTCTTGTAATTATATAACTAAAAATCTAAATTATAATTGAATAAATATTTTAAGTAATTTTTATTTTGTTTTTTTTTTTGTTAAATATTTTTGAAAGAAATAAATTCAGCTTAATAAAATTAAGTTTATTTTTAAAAAATAGAAAAAACAATTTAGTAGAAAACGAATTCAGTGAAATAAATTAATTTTTAAAATAAGTAAAATAATTTTAGTTAAAGAATTCGTTTTCAAAATAAAATTATTTTTAAAATAAGTAAAATAATTTTACTTAAAGAATTAATTCATTTTCTAAATAAAATTATTTTTAAAATAAGTAATATAATTTTAGTTAAATAATAGAAAATAAGCAAACAAATTCAGTGAATTCGTTTAATAAATAAAATTAATTTCAAAATAGGTAAAATAATTTAAGTTAAATAATACAAAAAGGGAAAACGAATTCAATGACTTCGTTTTCTCTTGAAAACGAATCCAACGAATTCGATTTCTACTGAAAACGAATTTGTTGAATTAGTTTTCTCTCGTTTTATGAATATTTTTTTTAAAAAATAAGTAAAATAATTTTAGTTAAAAAATTAGTTTTAAACAAATTTAATAAATAATTAAATATTTATTTTGTAACTGAAAATTTTAGTTTAAGTGGAAGTAAGTTACGACATTTTTTAAATACAAAATCTCCGTAGAAAAGAATTTGCGAAATTCATTTATCTTTGAAAATTTAGTCACGTATTTATGTTTGAAAAATAATTAATTCCGTTAGAAACGAAATTAAAAAATTCGTTTCTCCCAAAGAAGAATTACATTACACCAATATTGATGTTTCCCTTTTATATTGTTTTTAGTTTAAATTAGCATGCATTGGGAATATAGATAAGTTTTCGGTAATTTATACCTTTTTTGTGAAAATAATTAATTTAAAATGAATGATATAAAACGAATTTGGGAGCTTCGTTTTTAAGCAAAAACGAAACCCCCAAATTAGGTTTCTAAGGAAACAAAAATTTTAAATTTTTTTCTACATAAATGAAAACGAAGTTGTGGAATTCATTTTCAGCGGAAAACGAATCCTGCAAATTCGTTTTCTCCAAAAATTATTTATTTAAAAAAAAAATTTAATTTTGAAGAAAACGAAGTTGCTGGATTCGTTTTTTGGGAAAATGAATCTGGCAGATTCGTTTTCTATAGAATGAGAATGAAAAAAAAAATTTGTATATTTTTGTAATTTTTGGTCCCCATATGAATATTAGGGGAAAATATCCTTTTTTTTGGAGGGAAAAAAAGCATAAAAGTAAGAAATGAAAATTAGCAACAAAAAGGAAAAATGAGAAATGGATGAGAAGATTTGGGTATAATTGTTGTAAGATTCGAAAATATATATAATTGTTGTGAAGAAAATATATTTTAACTAATATTATTTATATTATATTTATTTATTTATTTATGACGTCATCCGGGTTGTCGTGCGACCCCTTAGCCTCGCCGGGTCGGTGTCCGATCCGGGCCAAACAACATTGATTAAAACTGAAAACAAAACAGAAAAAAGGGAAGCCAAGTGAGTGTCATGTTTACTGTTTACGCGCTCCTCATATCTTGTTAAAAAAAGAAAACATCGTTCTCCTATGTGAAGCTGACGTGAATTTCCACTAACATGAGTAAAATGGAAACATATATGACTCATTTTTTTGTGAGTCCCACCTGAAAGGCTATTGGCCCTGGACCGATTATGTCCAATAGTCCTTAAAAATTATGAAAACTATATTTCAGTCACCTTTTTAAAATACATTGATAATTTTAATCTTTTATTTTTCAATTTAAAATTCTTAACTAAAAGCGAACATGTTAAAGATATGTGTATTTTTAGAGGTTAAAACATAAAGAATAGAAAATTTATTTTGTTATAAAACGCGAATCACCTATTTAGAAAGAAAAGCTTTACTAATATTCTAAATTTGGAAAAATGACACTTTTGGTCCCTAATATTTGGGAGTGCAACACTTTTAGTTCTTAATGTTTCGACCTGAGAATTTTTACCCTTAAAATTTTGTTCCAGACATTCATCTAGCCTGTTTTATAGGTAGTTTGAGGTCCAAATGTAAATTTTATAAAATATTGGGTTACATAGATATTTTCAGCACGCGCCCCGCACCAGCCCCTCAGCGCTCGCCCCAAACATGCACCTCAGTGCATGCCGCACTAGCCCCCTTAGCACACCCCTAGCCCAGCACTAGCAGCGCCCTCGCCCAACAGCGTCCAAACCTAAACAACAACCCGTCTTCAACACCCTTTGTATATATTAATTTATGTTATTTATATTTCAATGTAATTGTAGGACTTTTGTAAAGCCGAGGCAAAGATCTGTGTTCTTTGCGTGTTCCTCCCGGGAGACGCGTGATCTTTTTGTACTTATAAATCAACTATAGTTTTCCTTGTAAATACTTTTATTAGTCTTTATTATAGTTAGGGAGGTTGGGGACATTAATTTTCAAGCAGACGGGTGATCTTTTGCAAGATCACCCATTTTGGTACACCTTGATCCCCCTACTAGGCACTTAAGAATTTTCCCCTTTCTAGTTATTGGTGGACTATTGTAATGCAAGCAGGAGTTGGGTTTTCGTCCACCCCCTTTAAGCTCCTAGCTATTTCTTGTAAATGCTATCTTATATTAATGAAAACCAAGCTTTGGCTTACGAGTTTGCTTCCGTCTATTTTCATTAGTTCGGATGGTGCGATTTACAAGTCCTTTGGGAATGAGTCCCTTTTGCGAGAGTTGGCGGAAGCTTGGCTAGCGAGCCTTGATTGCCACATGGTGCGTTCATTTTGGTGATACAAAATAGCATCCCGTGACAGTTGGTATCAGAGCTGGCAACTGAAGAATCGAGTCTTCAGTTGGCACTAGAGATGAGTTCTCAAGAAGCGTATTCTTGAGTTGAGATCGAGCAAAGGTCCAGGGAGTGAGACACCTGGTGGTGACGAGTTGAGTTGAGATTTCAAGTGGTGGTGAGAAAATTTTCGCAAGACTTAGGAAAATTTTCTTTTTACATCTCGTGGACACAATTTTGACCAAGAAGCGACTCGATGCTCGAGTAGGCAGTCAAGACTCCGTTGGGTATGTGTTTTTACAGCATGCAAGCTGAAGCTTCATTAAATCTACGAGTGGATCAAGTGGAGGCAAATGTTGTTAATATTGGTTGCGGTTGAGAATTTGAGTTGATGAGATGAGTTCAGGGTTTGGATCACAGTTTCCACTAGGATTCAAACTGCAGTTGTTAAGATGTGAAGATTGATTAGACCGTTTGGTTTAGAGATTCCGCCTGGATTCAAATTGCAGTCGTGGAGATGAGATTGAGTTAACCATTTGGATTGCAGATTCTACCTGGATTCAAATGGTAATCGTTGAAGATGAAATTGAGTTTTGACGGTTTGTTTCCTAGATTCCGCTTGGATTCAAATGGCAGTCGTCGGATATGAGATTGAATTAGTATTTTGAATTGTAGATTCAACCTGAATTCAAACGGTCGTTGTCAGAGATAAAGTGCGTGTTGCACTCATTTGCTGGTTCGGCTAGATGCTCCAGAGGGGGTAGTTTGGCATTCCAGACGTCGGTGATTGAGCTACTTCAAAGAAAGATACTTGGAGTAGTTGTAAAGCGCATGTTGCGCTTATTTGCTAGGTAGACTTGGTGTGTTAGAAGAGGCAGGCAAGTGTTCTAGAGCAGAATGGGCATGATGTTGCTCCATTGATTCCGCGAACGGATCAAGTGGATAAGCTCATGGTTCTAGGTCAGAGATTAATTGAGAAGGGAGGTAGCGACTTTCCGGTTCGAGAATGTTAAGCTGAGAGTGGCTTTAGCGAGTGGTGAAAACTCTGTGTTGTTGCAAGATGATAAGTTCAAGGACAATGGTTCTTCCGTGAGTGGAAAAACAATTGTGAAGACTTATGCTGAGATGTGAAGTACAGTTTTTGAATATTGGACTAACGATGCTGGTTCTTCCAAGAGGAAGCAAACGGTTTTAAAGGTTGAATTTGTGTTGAAGATTACGAGGAGACAGGCTGGAGGACAATGGTTCTTTCCAAGACGGAACGTAATCGGTTGTGAAGGTCAAATCTAAGTTGAGCGGGTACGAGCACAGAAGCTGATCGGCAATGGTTGTCCCAAGAGGGGACAAGATCGATTACGTAAGCCAAATTTGAGATAAGCGAGCATGAGAAGAGCGGCCGAAGGGCAATGATTAGTATAAGAAAAGATACTATTGATTGCAAAGGTTGCAGTGCTGCACTAGCCCCTTCAGAGCGCGCCGTGGTAGTGCCAGCACACCCCGCACCCTCGCCCAACGGCTTCCAAACCCAAACAATAACCCGCCTTCAACACCCTTTGTATATATTAATTTATGTTATTTATGTTTCAATGTAATTGGACTTTTGTAAAGCAGAGGCAAAGATTTGTGTTCTTTGCGTGTTCCTCCCGGGAGACGCGTGATCTTTCCATACTTATAAATCAGCTATAATTTTCCTTGTAAATACTTTTATTACTCTTATAGGGTGGTTGGGGACATTAGTTTTCAGGCAGACAGGTGATCTTTTGCAAGATCACCCATTTTGGTACACCTTGATCCCCCCACTAGGCACTTTAGAATTTTCCCCTTTCTAGTTATTGGTGGACTAGTGTAATGCAAGTAGGAGTTGGGTTTTCGTCCACCCCCTTTAAGCTCCTGGCTATTTCTTATAAATGCTATCTTATATTAATGAAAACTAAGCTTTGGCTTATGAGTTTGCTTTCGTCTATTTTCATTAGTTCGGATGGCGCGATTTACAAGTCCTTTGGGAATGAGTCCCTTTTGCGAGAGTTGGCGGAAGTTTGGCTAGCGAGCCTTGCTTGCCACACGGTGCGCTCATTTTAGTGATTCAAATTAGCGTACCATGACACCCTAGTAGTGGGAATAAGAGCATGCAAACATCTTTCTCATATTTTTCACCATTCTCATCTTTTTTTGTCCTTCTTCTCTTTTTCTCCTAACTTCACTCTTTTCTCTCTCTTCTCTTCTTCCCCTTCATCTTTCTTCTCGGCAGTTTTACTTCTTTCTCCCCCCCCCCCCTTTCTTTTTCTTTATCTTTCTTCCTTTCTGCTATTTCTTGTTGTCGTTGGGGGCATATTCTTGTTTTAAATATGGGAAGGTTTTATGGAATTGAATACGATACTATATTGTTTATTGCTAGGAGACTCTATTATTTTTGTTTGATTGTTGGAAAGCTATGTATATTCTTTTATTTTTTAATTAAGCTTATTGACCCTTTTTCTAGTTATTTCTTGTTATTTTTGGGAGCATATTGTCATTTTAAATCCTTGAAAATTGTTGTAATTGAATACGAGACTGTATTGTTTATTGTTGGGAGACTGTATTTTTTTTTTCCAACTATTCAAAGGTGTTGGATTGGTGATGGTGTGGACACTAAAGTTTGGGAAAAATAGGTCTACAACTAGGGATGGCCACGATTCAGGTTCGAACTGGAACCGACCCAGAACTGGACCAGCGGTTTCGGACCCAGAACCGGAACCGTGGCCCACATTTCCAGAACAGGAACCGGACCCTCCTGAGGAGGTTTCGGTTCCACCTTTCATAGAATCGGGAACTGGCTGTTTCCTACATATAGTATTAAAAATTATATAGCACTTATATGTTAGAGTAACGTTTCAAACCCATGCTCGATATTTTTATTGAAACTTAAGAAAGAGGTTTCAAACCCATGCTCGATATTTTTATTGAAACTTGAGAAAGGCTAAATAACCACTCTTGCTATATCATTTTTTGTTATATCTTTCTTATTATTATATTATATGTTTATTTATATAAATTACATAATTATATATTTTTTTATAATATATATATAATAATATATAAACTCACGATATAATTCACATTATGTACATTATTAATCTAAGTAAACAATAAATTAAATTAAAGTACATATAAATATAAATTAATTATGGAATTATAATTGCTTTAATTTAAACAAAATTAGAACTGTGACAAAATCGGAATCATGACAGAACCAGAATCGGCAGTTCCGGAACCGTCCTTGAACCGTTCCCCCAAGGTTCTGGTTCCACTTTCTATGGAACCGGAACCAGTCGTTCCGGAACCGTGGTCATGTCTATCTGCAACATAGAAGTGTAAGTATGGAGTTTGGACAAGATGAGGCGGTTCCGGAACCGTGGTCATGTCTATCTGCAACATAGAAGTGTAAGTATAGAGTTTGGACAAGATAAGTCTACAACATAGAAGTGGAGGTATGGAGTTTGGGGAAGATGAATCAGCAACATAGAAGTGGAGTTATGGAATTTGAAAAAGATGAGTCTGCAATATAGAAGTAGAGTTATGGAGTTTGGGAAAGATGGGTCTGTAACATAGAAGCGAAATTATGGAGTTTGGGACATAAAAGTGGAGTTATGAATTTTCGGGAAGATGAGTCTGCAACATAATAGTGGAGTTATGGAGTTTGAAAAAGATGGGTCTGTAACATAGAAATAGAGTTATGGAGTTTGGGGAAGATGAGTCTGCAACATAGAAGTGGAGTTGTGAAATTCAGGGAAGATGAGTATACAACATAGAAATGGAGTTATGGAGTTCAGGGAAAATAGGTCTGTTGTTTCTTGTTGTTGGGGAATTTGAATATGCTGTTTCTTTTTAAATCCGTAAAGGATGGAAAACTCTATTGTTTGTTGTGGGAGATTGTATTGTTTGTTGAAAGAGATTGTATTGTTTGTTGTGTGAGACTGTATTGTTTATTGTGGGCGACTATATATATTTTTTAGATAATTTAAGGGCATAGTTAGAATTTTGTACCGATGCGCTGATGTAGAATTTCACTCACACGTGCTCGGGTTGGCCAGAATTGGGCCATTTAGAAGCTCCCATATTATATGCTTAGTTTGATTGGAAGAAAAATGCATATTTCATGGAAGAGAAATTAAAAATAATAATAATAATTGAAGTGGCAACAGGAAGAGACCAATTTCTACATGATTTTTTATAATACTTTTTTTTTCAATTTAATACGTGTATTATAAATCATCCAGTAAGGTTTACTATTTATTTGTTAAACTTTTAACATAACTTTTAAATATAAATAGTTAGCTTAAAGAATGCTTGTTATATTTTTAAGTAGTGTTACAAAAGCATTACAAAGAATTTAAAGTGGACCAATTCTCAACCATTGATTGAGGGAAGATGTTAGAGCTATGGTCTTAATCTTAATTTTGATGATAAGTTAACAAATATATGATTTTGTTTAATACTTTGCACTTGAAGAGTTTGTAGAAAAATGTAGAAGAAAGTGTAGAAAAATAAAGTGCTAGGAGCTACACAAGTCCTACGAGAACTCGCACGAACAGCAGTCGCGAAACCAAAGAAAAGAAAAATGAGAGAGAAAAAGGAAGTAGCCGTTGGAAAGTGACCGTTGTGAAGAAGGTTCATGTACAAGAAAGCATACGAGTCGCATAGAAGCTCGCATGCACTAGAAGACAAAAGTCAACAGAAGCGCGGGTCAAAGGCCGGTCAAACTGAGAGTCATTGGAACATTTGAAAATGTCAAAATGCCTAAAAGGCGTAAACGAATGTGTACGAGTTGCACAACAACTCACACCACAACAAGAAGCCAAAGTCCAAGAGGAAAGAGAAGAAAGAAAAAAAAAAAAGAAGAACGGTTGTAAGAGAAACCGTACTACTCGCACGGATTCTTTGACGGGACTAGCTGTTAGACATAGATTTATAAAATCTGTGTCTGCTGCGAGGCGGGCTGCGAGAATCCATACTATTCGCACAAGGCTTTCCTGGCAGCTTTTTCAACTTGACGTTAAGAGTCGTTGCAAGCCATTTGGACACTTCTATAAGTACCCTCAACCTACAAAAAGATGGGTAATCATCCCCAACAAGTCTCCCACACTCAAGCAACATTCCTAAGCTTCATTTCACTCATATATATATATCAAATTAGCTTGTTGAGTTAGGATTAGCAAGAGGCTTTCATGCTCATTTGTGTTAGTTTATTTTAAGCTCCATTTTAGGGAGATTGTCACATATTCTCTTCATCTAGTAAAGTCCTAACTCAAGAGTTTGAGTGTAGACAACTTGTATTAGGCAAAGTCCTAAGTTATTGTTTAAGACTTAGGCATGAAGTAAGGGGGAGAAAGAAGAAAATGAGAAGTCCTAGCTCAACGGATTGAGTTTAGGCACTTGTAAAAAAGTCCTAACTACGAGGTTGGTTGAGACAATTGAAGAAGACCTATCTCAAGAGGTTGAGATTAGGCAAAGGGGTAAAGTTCTAAGACTAGAGTTAGATTAGGCAAATGTGGAAAAGCCTTGGTCAAGAGATTGATCAAGCAAAAGTCCTTTGGTCTAGGCAAGAGGAGTCTTGAGTAAGACCTAAAATTCTTGAGGAATGATAGGGCAAAAGATCCATTGCTAGCCTTAGTGTCACGGGACACTCTTTTGAATCACCAAAAGGAGCGTGCTGTGTGGCAAGCAAGGCTTGCTAGCCAAGTTTCTGCCAACATCTAGCAAAAAGGGACTCATTCCCAAAGGACTTGTAAATAGCACCATCCGAAATAATGAAAATAGATGAAGGCAAACTCATAAGCCAAAGCTTGGTTTTCATCATTAATATAAGATAGCATTTACAAGAAATAGCCAAGAGTTTAAAGGGGGTGAATGAAAACCCAACTAATGCTTGCATTACACTAGTCCACCGATAACTAGAAAGGCTAAAAATCAGAAGTGACTGGTAAGGGGATCAATGCATACAAAAATGGGTGGTATTGCGAAAGATCACCTGTCTGACTAAAACTAATATCTTCCAACCTTCCTAACTATAACAACATGAATAAATAACACAAATAAATATATACAAGGTTGGGCACCGTTGGACTCTGTCGTTGTGTTGCTGGGTGCGGGGTGTTGTGATGCTGAGGCTCGGGGAGAGCTGGTGCTGTGGCGCACGGCGCGCTGGTGCTGTGGCGCACGGAGTTCTGGTGCTGAGGCTCGAGGCACGCTGGTGCTGTGCAAGGCGCACGCTGAGGGGCGCGAGCTAAGGAGCTGGTGCGGGGCGAGAGCTGAGGGGCTGGTGCGGGGCGAGAGCTGAGGGGCTGGTACGGGGCGCGCGTTGAGGGGTTGGGCGCTGGGCACTCCGCGAGGTGCTGGCTCGCACAGAGATGTGCTGGAGCGCTGGGGTGCACCGCTGGTACTGGGGCGTGGGCGCGCACTAAGGCTGTGTTGTGTTGCACCATGTGTTGGGCGCCCAGTGCTGTCCGACATATGGTGCGACGTGTCGTGCGATTTCACTCTGTCGGTTCTTAGCTTCGAGCACGAGTTGCAGCATGCCAGTTTATGCTTATGGGGCATCGATGGGGTTGCGGGGCAAGCACGAGAGGTGCGACCCATAACACTTAGGCAAGGGAGTCTTAATCTAGAGGTACATTAAGCATGGGAGTCCTAGTATAGAGCTAGATTAGGCAAGGGAAAAGTCTTGAGATTAAGAGATTAATAATCTTAAGCAAGTGTTAGGGATTGAAACACTCCGTTAAGTGTTTTTTTAGAGGATTAGAAATCTCAAGTTGTAGAACTTGGGAAGTGGACTAAGATTCAAGTGGAATCCAAACCACTATAAATTTGGTGTGTCTTGTATTCTTTGTTTACTTGCTTTCATTTTGCAAATTACACTTCACACACCACACTAGTGCAAAATCGGTTTTTACACTTGTTTTTGAAAATAGTTTTTCAAAGTTATTCTTTGTAGAAGAAAATTTTTAAAAAGGTCAAGAACCTAATTCACCCTCTCCCTCTCTTTAGGTTCATTTTAGGTTGCTTACATTGCAAAAGGGATTTTCAGAAGATTTATAATTTGTGATAGACTAATCATCAATTTTCTTTTCCAAGGAACAAATATATATTTTTTCTTTGAAAAAGAACATACTCTTAAATATTTATTGCTAATGATTTTAATGAAACATTCTGAAACATCTCATCCCACATAAAAACTTTTGAGAGTGAATAACAAGTATGTAATTCCTAATTAAACTTGAGAATTACTAATTGTTTAAATTAATATTTTGGATTCACAAAAGCAAAAGCCCAAATAACTATTAGCCTAGCATCTACACCTAGGGCATTGCCTTTGTTTATTTTGATTTCTTTTCAAGAAAATCATTATTTTTTCTATAAAAAAAAATCTCGAGTACAAACAACTTAATTTTTCATTTAATTCAAATTTAAATTTGAAAATTCCCTCTAAATTCTTATTCACATAATTTTTATTAAAAAAAAACATAATTATTACACTTTTTTTTTAAAATATATTTCTAAAACAATTTCCCAAAAAGAATAATTCCCCCCAACAAAATTTCATCCCCAAAACAAATAATTCTCAATTTGGTCTGAAAATCTCTTTTGCAATGTAAGCAACCTAAGATGAACCTAAGAGGATGAGGGGGTGAATTAAGTTCTTAACCCTTTTAAAAATTTCTTCTAACCATTTTCAAAGACAATTGCCAAAATTGATTTTGCACAAGTGTGGTGTGTGAAGTGATTTGCAAAACCAAAAGTAATTAAGCAGAGCAAGACACAATAATTTATCATGGTTCGGATTCGCCTTGAATCCTAGTCCACTGCCCAAGTTCTACAACTTGAAATTTCTAATATATTAGGAAATACTTAAAGAAGTGTCTCAATCCCTTACACTTGCTTAAGATTAAGCTCTTAATCTTAAGAATTTTCCCTTGTGTAATCTACCTCTAGACTAGGACTTCCTTGTTTAATCTAACTCTAGATTAAGAATGCCTTGCCTAAGGCTAGCAATGGATCTTTTGCCCTATCATTCCTCAAGGATTTTAGGTCTTACTCAAGACTCCTCTTGCCTAGCAATTAGGACTTTCGCAAATGCCTAACTTAGCTCTAAGTTAGGACCTTTACCCTTTGCCTAATTCGAACTCTTGGGTAGGACTTTACCCCAATGCCCAACTTACCTCAAGCTAAGACTTGTACATTTGCCCAAACTCAACCTCTTGAGTTGGCTCTCTCCTTCTCTTCTTGCTGCCCATTTCTTTTTGCCTAACTCTTGAACAAGAGTTCAGGACTTTGCCTCACATACAATGTGCCTACAATACTTCACAAGTGTTTAGGACTTCCCTCGATGTGTTTACAATGGTAGGAATCTCCACAATGAAGTTTACAATGACACTATAACAAATGGGCATGAAATTCCCTTGTTAATCCTAACTTAACAAACTAATTTGACATATAAATGTATGAAATGAAACTTGGGAACAGTGCTTGAGTGTAGGAGACTTAAAGGGAATGATTACCCATATTTTTTGTGACTTGAGGGCACTTATAGAAGTGGCCAAATACCTTCCAAATGCTCTTAACGGCTTGTTGAAAATTTTTTCAGGAAGGCCTTGTGCGAGTCGCATGCTTTTCGCAGCCCTTCTCGCAGTAGACACAGATTTGTAAAATATGCTAGTAGTACGGTTTCTTGCAGCCCCTGTTCTCTTTTACTCTTTTTTCTTTTCTTCTATTTTCTCTTGAACTTTGTCTTCTGGTTGTCCTGTGAGTTATTGTGTGACTCAGACACCTTCTCTTACATCTCTTAAGATATTTCGACATTTTCAAATGTTTCAACAGCTTCCAGCTTCCACGGTTAGTTTTTGGACCAACTTGAAAAGTTCTGCACCTGTGCGACACCATGTATGACTCGTACACTTTATCGCACCCTCTGCTTCCTTTTTCCTTCTTTTTCTTTTCTTTTCTTTTCTTCAATTTCATGAATACCGTTTGTGTGATTTGGTACGCGACTCATACTTATTCTGGCATCTTGTTTTACTGCACTTTTTCTACATTTTTCTACAAAACTCTTCAAGTGCAAAGCATTAAACGAAATCATATATTTGTTAACTTATCATCAAAACTAAGATTAAGACCACATGTCTAACAATCTCTCCCTTTTTTTGATGGTGACAAAACAAATATGTGATCTTACTGAGAAATATAAAGTAAAGCATTTTAAGCACATATTTCTCTAACTTAAGAAACTCCAAAACTCAAGATGACAAGGTAAAACATAAATCACATCTTCTCCCCCCTTTTGTCATCATTTTATCATTTAAGCATACAATGGAGCGTTCTTATCATAAGCCAAGCCATTTATCAATTAAGCACACTTAAGCCAAGCCATTTTAGCATTTTCTCCCCCTTAGTAAATGCACTATAAAAGTTCATTCTAATCCTAAGCCTATGGGGCTCTATGTTAATCTTAACACCAAATGTCTATGCTAGTACTAATTTTTCTCCCCCTAAATTCTAGCATACATATTTCAAAGAGCTTAACCAATCAAGGAGTAAGTTAAGCTTTGGAAGAGTAAGTTAAGCTTTGAAAGTCAAAGGATTTCATTCTTCCTAAAGAACGACCATTAGTAAACACATGAGCTTTAAAAATTTATGCAATATAACATCTACCCTTTTTTAAAAACAAGTCAAAAGTATGCAAGCAACTTCAAATGACCCTAATAATCAATATGTATGCATCAAGAATAGAAGAAGATGCATCATGACAAAGTCAACTCATTGGTTAAATTTGCAAACTTTTCAACTTTTTATGAAATTTGCT
Source organism: Leptodermis oblonga (assembly GCA_016801395.1). Lineage (NCBI taxonomy): Eukaryota > Viridiplantae > Streptophyta > Magnoliopsida > Gentianales > Rubiaceae > Leptodermis > Leptodermis oblonga. The sequence goes on along the minus strand of CM028756.1, from coordinate 25,011,413 downwards.
TTTCTTAAGTTTAAAAAATTCATATGCAATCACATTCCATTAGGTGTATAAATCATTTCAAGAATGTAAAGATTCACTTTTCCTGCATATTTTAGAAAGTCAACTAAAAGTCAAGTTTTTTTCTAAACCAATGCCTATTTTCTTAAAATTTGTCAATTTCATCATGTAAATCTCAACTAAGTACATGAGCAATTTTTTATAAACATATGCAATATATCAAAGGAATCAAACAACTCAAATCATGCATACGTGCAAAGTGAACATATCGGTCAACACTTTTCAAGCTTAAGCAAGTTAAGCTTTGAATTTTGAAAGTTGTTATTCTCAAGTTTCTATCATGCAATTTATCATTCAAGCAACTTCACACACTCAAGTAGTTTATGCATAAAGATTCAAACAATAAAAAATGTGCATATTTTCAAAGTCAACTACTTGGTTAAACTTTTTCAATTTTAAGCAAACAAAGCACACAATCTTTGAAGTTGACATTTTCAAACATATAACCTTAATTTTCTCATGTGAGCAACTTTAAATCATCAAGAAGTTCATGCTTAACATTTCAAGTAAGCTAAAGCATGTATATTTCGAAAGTCAACCACTTAGTCAACATTTTTCAAATAAAGCAAACATGCATAATTCTTGCTAACTTCAAATAAAGAGTTTTCAGCTCTTTTAAATGCGTTTCAAGATACCAAGAGTGAAATATATCCTAATGCATCATTTTCACTCTAAAACATAGCATTCTAGAATCTTATCACTAAAAAACTCATCAATCAAAGGCAAATTTCAAATTTTCTCTTTCAATCTACATTTTGCCTAACTCAAATCTTTTTGAGTCTTTTTACTTCAAATTTGGTCTAAGCACATTTCAAATACCATTCTAAGCATACTAGGCCAATTTTTAACTCCAAAACATGTAAAAGTCTAAAAGTCAACCAAAAGTCAAAATTCTACCAATTTTTCCTTAAAGTTCAGGACTTTCATCAAAACATGTTTTCAATCAAAATGATTTAAGGATATGGACTTAACACACAAGTTAACTTTCTCATTTTAAGCACAAGATGCATAGTCAATTCAAACTATGCATTCCATATGGCATATCCATCATTTTGAATTCAAGTCACACATGATCATCTTAATCAACTCTAATTGCATATAATCATCAAGACATTTTCTAAGCAATCAATTATGAGTTAAGAGATTATACATGTTACCTCAAATGAGCATTCAATGGCTTATTACTATTTTTGAAGCCATTTTTGGAATTTTTGCAAATTTCACCATTTGGCTCCAATCAACCATCCTTGCTACTTTCAAGCATCTCGTCATTGAGATTTAGTCCACTAAGTAGTATCAAGGACCTACAAAGAAATCAAGCACAAGATTTTGATACCTAACAATTATTGGGTCCTAGGGGGTTAGCTTGTTCCTTTACTTTCCATATCTTTATACCATTTTTCACATTTTTCCTACCAAAGCATTTGGGGTGAAAGATGTCTGTGTCTACCATAATAATCACATATAATATCTGCATCTAATAAAGGAAATGTCTTAGCATATTTCTTATATAAATATGACGCTCTATTATATTCAAATATATTATGCCATTTCAATAGCAAATGAACAAAATGATTCTCTCTAGCATGAGAAACATACTCACTACTATAAAAAGTACATTCAATGGCAGTTTTTTCTAGCCTTCATGGCTATTTTTTCCCAATTCAAACCGCAGTCTATCCATCAGCCATGGAAAGGGCATGAGGTTACCATAGCGATTAGAATCGCCGTAGAAAAACCACTTTCTATAGCGGGTGAGGAAAACCCGCCATAGAAAGTGAACTTTCAATGGCAAGTCAAACATACCCGTCATAGAATGTACAAGGACTTTCGATGGCGGTTTTTGCAAAACTGCCATAGAAAGTGCAGGACTTTCTATGGCGATTCTTGCTTACCCGCACTAGAAAGTCCTACATTTTCTATGGCGGTTTTTTCTTACCCGCCATAGAAAATGCATTGCTTTCTATGGCTTAAAACACAGTAGAAAGTATATTATAACCTGCTTAAAAAGTTAAAATATACAAAATACTACCAAGATAAAACTCAAATCAATACTACAATAGAAATTCAAAAAATATCATACAGCTATAATATCTACCAAGTTTCATTCATGGTGAATCTCCATCAAAAGACATCTAAGTATTGTCCTAAAGCTTATGCTCCACAATATAACTAGCACATAGTGTTCTCTATATCTTGAATTTCTCTCAAAAGAACAATCAAGTACTGTTATAAAGCTCATGCTCCACAATATAACTAGCGTATACTGTTCTCATAGCATCCATATCCTCGATTATCAATGAAGTACGGTCATTCGTAGAGTACTGCCATAAAAATAAAGGCACATATAAGTAACTAAGTAGAAAAATAAAATACACTATATAGGGAATGCGAAAACACATAAAACATAATCAAATACCTTTTCGAGTGCTAACTTCTCGGATTTCATGGCTATGTGGTACGTGTAATGCATGACGTAGTAGCCACACTTCCGGTCAGACTTTTGTTTTTTATGCTATCAAAATTTATCATGGCACTTAGAAGATCATAAGTGTATACAAGACCATGTTAAATAATAAAATCTGATAATTAGTAATTTACCTTAACTTATCCAATCAATTGGTGCATGCACACTTCTGGGCAATCCTAGGAAGCCTTGATAATTTGTCATCACCCTGTGAAATACAAATGAATAAAAATAATTAGCAAGCTAGGTAATTCTAATATTATCATTATGAGTTGTACAAGATATTATCAATTAATATAACTCACTCGTCCAGCAATATTAATGCATCTTCTTGTTGTGGGTGTTGTAATGAATCAAACCAATACACAACCTTATCTCTTGGTATAATGGCTATTAACATCCAATGTCCATTGTACAACAAAATTCAATTACCTCAAAATTTTAAAATCATTGTGTCTGAAAAATTAAAGAAATAGTAAGAATAATTACCAAAGAAGATACGATGCCAGATAAATTTCTTTTTTGCAATCCTTCAAGTTACGTGCAATGTATTGTACCCTACCTTCATAATCATTTCCTACTTGCATGACATGATCCACTGAGAGAAACCCTAGCCCTTGTGGCCATTCTTTTAAACCAACTCATGTAAAGCTCTAGAGAATTTGCATTATTGCCCTTGGCTAGTCAAGACACATTGAAAGAGTAGTATACATAACAGCAATTTGGAAGAAAAAAAATTCAAATTAGTCGAAACTCACTTGATGAATAGTTGCATGCAACTATTTGTGACGCACGTTTCTCTTGACAATAAATCAACGACATCCGTTCGATCTACACCTACGATGTCTCCAGCTCATTCAATGGATCAGCTGACAATAATGGTGTCTGTTGAGACGAAGATGTTGAAGATGATCTTCTCTCAGCCACAAAATTTGAAGTACCTTTTTTCGTTTTTGAACATTTTTTCGCCTAAGAGCATTGAAATCATATACATTATAAAAATGATAAATAATACTACAAATATATGAATGAATTCAACGATAAATGTAAACTTATACCTGTACTGGATAGGGAACAATTACAATCAAATGTTTAGGCCATTCTATAAAATGTTCTGAGGTTGATCCCACTGTGCTATTCTCTTCCTCAGGACATGGTAACGAGGCAAAGTCATCATAAGAAATTGATATTCTAACCCTCATGCAACCTTTCTTTAACTCACGCTTGTGGTGTCGACTCAGCTTATATATGTTTCCCATGGCCACAAAGCGTCTATTACCTGTCTGTTCACTGATGAACAACTAACAATCATCTCCGTACTTCGATAATGAGCAAGTTAATAAAGATTTATTAAACTAGTTATGCTATAAAAATAAGTAGAATTATAAAAAAAAATATGAATAATGAAAAATATAAAAGATCAATAGTGTTATATAACAATTTATAGAAAATGATAACATACAAAAATGTACTTTCATTACCTTGTACTCGCCTAATGAACTCGGATCTTCTAAGGCAGTTGATACAGGGCTACTATGTACCTCAGGCAAACTTATAGGAATCACAGATGAAACAGGGCCATTACATACCTTAGGGGTCTCTTTTGGCATTAGAGAGGAAACACAGCTACTATGTACTTCAAGCAAATCTGTAGATGGTCGGGCAGTTTCTGAATTCAAGCTCTGAGGTTTGGAACTATTGAGAACTTTGGCTCTTAATGTTGCATAGTCAATTCTCAACTCGGTACATACATAATCCATGACCATCGTAAGCTCTGTTTAGGATACATCAAGATTTTCTAATACTACTTGAAGTTGTCTTTTAGTTAAAGCTTGTTCAGCTTTACGCGAGGTGGGTGTACGCAGAAAAACTTCTTTAATACGGGCCCTAGTAGAATGACCGTGCACACGACCGAGATGACCGGGCTTTCCCGTTGCCTTGACGAGTATGTCATTCCTGCCCTCCGAAACTTTCTCTCCATGAGCCTCGCGCATACATAATTTTTCCTAAAGATTTTATCAAAAAGATATAAATTAAAAATGTTATAATAATACTAATCATATGAGATGTTGAAACCCTTAAATCATATAGCGTAAACTTACAATTTCACTAGCAATACGAGCAGCTTTTGAGATAAAGTATTCACCCTTTTTGTTTTTGTGAGCAATTTTCCAAAATAGATGATGGGATATCAAAGAAGCCATGTTCTCTTCATGAGCTTCTTCGGACATACTGCTCTCTAACCCATTTTCCCCAATTTTCTTCTTTTCCTCTTCAACCATATTTACTTTAAGTAAACGGTATCCAACACGAGATAAATTATGGTAGAAAAAGTTCATATTTGCATGAATTTGAGCTTTAGCACACTTTACCTATTTGTATAAAAGAAAAATAAAATAATTAGAGATTATCATTAAACTAAGCAATTTCAAATATCCAAAAAAAAAAAAACACAAAGAACCACTTGCCATTCTTCTATCTCATGACTAGCCTTAAACTTGAACCATGTCTCCCTTGGAAGAAATCTATATGAAAAGCATGGGTCCTCACCCTTCTTATCCCCAAAGACATACTTACCTAAATCATATTTGAAATCCTTCCAATGCCTATCGGCCCAAGAAATCCATTTCGTTTCAAGTTCTTCAGTTGATTCAAAAACAAATAATGCCTACATTACACAAAACCAGTAAGAAGTTAGGAAAAATTGATTCTTTTATATAAGTTGGTCAACATACAATGCATTAGAGTTTTGTAGAATATCTATATTTCTATCCACACTCTCTTCTTTATATCTTCAGCGACTTTGGGCCATGATTCATATTCGATAATGTCGACTTTACTTCGTGCAGTGAATGCTATGAAAGTAATCCACTTACTATACGCATTTTTTGGCTCATTCAATTTATCAAATGCAATATCAATTGTTTTCCCATTCATACGCATTTCCAAAAGATCATTGCAATTTGTAGCCTTTCTACCAATACGAGCTCTAGAAGAACAACCATCTTTATCACTATTTCCCTCATCACTATGCTCCTCATTGTGTTTTCTCTTTCGACCCATTACCTTAGCTTGATCTTGGGAAAAAAAAAATGGAGAAAATTACTTGACTTTCATGAAAAGAAATACACAAAAGAAGCTAACAAATAACTTTTCATAAAAAGAGATACTCAAAAAGAGGGTAATAAAGTATTAGATTAAAAAATAAGTGACATCTTAGGCTCACAATGTATAGATATGTGCATTTTCATATGTTTCATTAAAGAGACCCCCCAAAAGAGTCTTAAGAGCAGGATGGCATTTTAACTTCTCATGAAAAGAGAGACTCAAAAAGAAGCTAAGAAAGTATTAGATTAAAAAAAAAAATGACATTTTAGGCTCCCAATGTATAGACATATGCATTTTGACTAATTCCATTAAAGAGACCCCCAAAAGAGTCTAAGCAAGATGACATTTTAACTTTTCATGAAAAGAGAGACTCAAAAATAGGCTAATAAAGTATTAGATTAAAAAAAAAAAAGGTGACATTTTAGGCATACAATGTATAGACATGTGCATTTTCATATGTTTCAGTAAAGAGACCCCCCCCCCCCCCCCCCCCCCCCCAAAAGAGTCTTAAGAGCAAGATGGCATTTTAACTTCTCATGAAAAGAGAGACTCAAAAAGAGGCTAAGAAAGTATTAGATTAAAAAACAAGTGACATTTTAGGCTCCCAATGTATAGACATATGCATTTTGACTAATTTCGTTAAAGAGACCCCAAAAAGAGTCTAAGCAAGATGACATTTTAACTTTTCATGAAAAGAGAGACTTAAAAATAGGCTAATAAAGTATTAGATTGAAAAACAAGCGGCATTTTAGGCTCAAAATGTATAGACATGTGCATTTTCATATGTTTCATTAAAGAGGCCCCCCAAAAAAGTCTTTAAGAGCAAGATGACATTTTAACTTCTCATGAAAAGAGAGACTCAAAAAGAGGCTAAGAAAGTATTAGATTAAAAAACAAGTGACATTTTAGGCTCCCAATGTATAGACATATGCATTTTGACTAATTTCGTTAAAGAGACCCCAAAAAGAGTCTAAGCAAGATGACATTTTAACTTTTCATGAAAAGATAGACTCAAAAATAAGCTAATAGAGTATTAGATTGAAAAACAAGTGACATTTTAGGCTCACAATATATAGACATGTGCATTTTCATATGTTTCATTAAAGATACCCCCCAAAAGAGTCTTTAAGAGCAAGATGACATTTTAACTTCTCATGAAAAGAGAGACTCAAAAAGAGGCTAAGAAAGTATTAGATTATAAAATAAGTGACATTTTAGGCTCACAATGTATAGACATATACATCTTCACATGTTTCATTAAAGAGACCCCCCAAAAGAGTCGTTAACAGCAAGATGATATTTTAACTTCTCATGAAAAGATAGACTCAAAAAGAGGCTAAGAAAGTATTAGATTAAAAAACAAGTGACATTTTAGGCTCCCAATGTATAGACATGTGGATTTTGACTAATTTCATCAAAGAGACCCCCAAAAGAATCTAAGCAAGATGGCATTATAACTTTTCATGAAAAGAAAGACTCAGAAAGAGGCTAAGAAAGTATTAGATTAAAAAATAAGTGACATTTTAGGCTCCCAACGTATAGACATGTGCACATGTCATATGTTTCATTAAAGAGAACCCCCAAAAGAACCTTAAGAGCAAGATGGCATTTTAACTTCTCATGAAAAGAGAGACTCAAAAAGAGGCTAAGAAAGTATTAGATTTAAAAACAAGTGACATTTTATGCTCCCAATGTATAGACATATGCATTTTGACTAATTTCATTAAAGAGACACCAAAAGAGTCGAAGCAAGATGACATTTTAACTTTTCATGAAAAGAGAGACTCAAAAAGAGGCTAATAAAATATTGAGTGAACGGCTAAATATGTCACTATATTTTGACTTAGTTCACCATTATGTTACTATACTTTTTTCTTAGCCCAAAACATCACTATACTTTCAAAAATGCATCATTTATGTCATTTTGGCTAACGGAGCTGTTAAGTTTAACGGCCAACAAGTCGCGTGCCATTCACATGACATTTTCAAAGGGTATTTTTGTCTATTTATTCATTTGTATCATCTTTTATTTATCCATTCATCAATGTTCATCATCTTCTTCAATACAAACCCAATCAACAATTTACATACACCTTCGTGAGCACAAAAAATTCTTTTTTCAATTTCTAAGCCAAAAAAATAACATCAAAATAAAATTGTTCATCATCATTATTCCTAACCTATTTGTAAGGTGGTTACCCTTCTTGCATTTTTTAAGAAAAGATGTCAAATGAACCAAATTAAATATCCTAGTGCTACAAATTAATAATAGGAACACAATCCAAAGATAACTTCTGAGAGTCTGCGGAGTTAATATCAATTGAAGTTATCTTTGGATTGTGTTCCTATTATTAATTTGTAGCACTAGGAAATTTAATTTGGTTCATCTGAGATCTTTTCTTAAAAAATGCAAGAAGAGTAACCACCTTACAAATTGGTTAGGAATAATGATGATGAACAACTTTATTTTGATGTTTTTTTTTGGCTTAGAAATTTAAAAAAGAATTATTTGTGTTCACGAAGGTGTATGTAAATTGTTGATTGGGTTTATATTGAAGAAGATTATGAACATTGATGAATGGATAAAGAGAATATGATAAACATGGATAAATAGACAAAAATACCCTTTGAAAATGTCATGTGAATGGCACATGACTTGTTGTCCGTTAAACTTAACAGTTCCGCTAGCCAAAATGACATAAATGACGCATTTTTGAAAGTATAGTGATGTTTTGGGCCAAAAAAAAAGTATAGTGACATAATGGTGAACTAAGTCAAAGTATACTGGCATATTTGGTCATTCACTCTAAAGTATTAGATATAAAAACAAGGGACATTTTAGGCTCACAGTGTCTAAACATGTGCATTTTCATATGTTTCATTAAAGAGACCCCACAAAAAGAGTCTAAGAGCAATATGGCATTTTAACTTTTCATAAAAAGATAGACTCAAAAGGAGGCTAATAAAGTATTAGATTAAAAAACAAGTGATATTTTAGACTCACAATGTAAGACATGTGCATTTTTATATGTTTCATTAAAGAGACCCGCATTTTAACTTTTCATGAAAAGAGAGACTCAAAAATCGGCTAATAAATTATTAGATTAAAAATAAGTGACATTTTAGGCTCACAATGTATATACATATGCATTTTAACTAATTCCATTAAAGAGACCCCCAGAAGAGGCTAAGCAAGAAGTTTTCATGAATAGAGATACACCAATAGCGTCTAAAAAATGATTAACATAAAAAAAATCGACACTTTAAAGTCTCAATGTGTAGACACATGCATTTAGAAGAGATTATAAGGCAAATGAGTGTCTTGTATTGCTATAATGCTCAATAAATGTATAAACAAAGCCTTTTAAAATAGATTTCATGAAAATAGAGAACAAAATAGCTTGGAGTAGACAAAATACATATAAAATTCCAATTTCATAAGCCCGAATCAAAACCAAAACAAACAAGCCATTCACCAACAACTATTTTAACACTAACATTAAACCTTAGGCCATTCACAATAATACAATTTGAATCAATCACATGAAAATGAACACTCAAAGAAGCATTACTCTTCACATTTGGTTACAAGTATAAATGTTATAAATGAATATTGGTTATAAACAAAGTGACATTATAAAACTATCTAATTTAGTACTGACTAAAATATCATTTTATATAGATTATGAATTATATAATTTTAATATATGGATGTTGTAGTGTATGTTATGCAAATAAGCAATTTCAGCTAATATTGGTTTTTCAAATTTAAACAAAAACCGATAAGGATATCAGTTTGTCTGTTTCGATGAACTAGTTTAGCAGTCGTCTGAAGGTGTAACAAGTTTTGCACAATTCTAAACAATAACAAATTAAGATTTAAAAAAAAAAAAATTTGCCAAGGTATCCCTTATAAGTGTAACAAAAATCCTTGTCAAGCAAACATAAATAGGGAAGTTTTACACAACTCCAAACAATAACAAATTTAGTATTACAACAATTTTGACAGAGTCTCTCTTGTAAATTTAACAAAACTCCCTGTCAAACAAACATACATAGGGAAGTTTTACACAACTCCAAACAATAACAAATTCAGTTTTATGAAAAAAAATCAATAAGGTGTCCCTTATGACTGTAACAAAACTCCCTGTCAAACAAACATAAGTACTTAAGTTTTACACAACTCCAAATAATAACAAATTTAGTTTTACAGCAATTTCGACAGAGCCTCCCCTGTAAATGTAACAAAACTCCTTGTCAAACAAACATAAGTAGGGAATTTTTACACAACTCCAAACAATAACAAATTTAGTTTTGCAACAATTTCGACAGAGTCTCTGTGACACCCCAGATTCACCACCCTGCATACAAGGGGTTGGTTTCACCGGATGCCTGCCTGGTTCATACTAAGACACAGTTCATAACATAAAGAAATCAAAAAGAATTTCAAATTATTGTTATAAACAAAATCGTTACAAGTATCACCCTTAAGTAGGGCTGATTACAGAGGCTAATCTTCCAACTTCTACTTCCTTGCCAGCTATTATAGCGGTTCAGGTCATCCTAATACTGATGTGGAGCTCAGCCACCCACGTACAACCTATTTGTAACAATTTCATTGAAAACAAAAAACAAAACAAGGAAAAGGAATGAGCCCTTGCTCAGTGAGGCTACACTGTTTAACAAATACTTACCGAGTTTCATAATTACACATGTATGTATGTTCAGATAATCCTATCACAGAGCAGTCATAACGCAGATACACAATATATAAAGAAGGATGCAATATAGTAGAAAGTTGACACAGTTCTAAATGAACTATGAACAACCTTTTAATCAGGTGCAGATTCATAATAATGACATCGTCAACAACGCCCATGCAGCATAATGACCCACATATAAAAGTAGCTCGAGACTACCGACCAACGAGAATGACTCAACGACCAAGCCCAAGCCGGCTTGCGAATCATTCCGCACATTATGAATTCACAACTCAACACAGACTCAGAATAAAATAAAACAGGTATACAGATAATCCAATATGCGAAGTAGGCATACCTGGACATTCACAGATATAATATAATCAAGTGCATAGAACAGTTCAACAAGATATATGTTATATATCATATAAGGATGAACTCCTAACACATGGCATATGCATGATGCAATCCAACATTCAATTAATTACAAATTAAAACAGTTCTTCCTTTTCAGTGAGGTAACTCACCTCATACTAGCTCCCGTTCTAATTATCAGATCTGCATATATTTCAGGATCTGGAAATTCAGTACTTATTTCTAACTAATAGAATTCTAATATTCTTTAACTTATGACGTGTTTCAGTAATTAACTAAATAAGAGCGTAAAAGTAAATTTTCCATTTTCTGTTAAAAAGACGTATAGCATAATAAGTACTTAGAAATTATTTATATCTAACTTGAAAATAACTAATTTAATTAAAACATATCAATTATAACTTTAAAGAAAATATAAGTTTCATGTCGTAAAATTAATTTACCTATTTCCTTAAAAAGGAGTTTTATAACCCTTAAACTCTAATTCCAATTTATTGTAAAAATAACAATTTAAATAGATACAAAATATAGTAATTATTAATTTACATAAAATACAATGTATACCTTGTAAAAATCATAAAATTATTTATTCCCAAAATTATAATAGAAGAAATCATAAGAAATAAGTAAATAAAATAAAATTATTCAAAAATCTATTTTTCAGCAGTCGGATCAGTTTTACCCGCTTTGAGATCGGCAAAAACCAATCAAGCCTATTTCAAGAATTCTCAGATCGGTTTTACCTGACTTTAGATTGGTAAAAATTGATCTCTCCCAGAAATCATGTTCTTCAGTTTTTTGCTTCGGGTTTTCGGAAACTTTTGCTAAAATCTTGTTTTGCTTGGGTTCTTTTTGCTACAAATCATTTGTACAACCTTCCTACAATACTCTTATTATTCCATAACACCTAAATAACACTTCAAGAATCCAAAATTCACCTAATTATCAAGAAAACTAAAAACTTAACCATTTCTTCATTTTTGTATTATTTCTTCAAAATTTAAACGTAAAAAGTGAGTTGAATTCATTACCTTTACGTTCCGAATCCTTCCTAACACTGAATCCACACTTGTGGAATCAACTTCTAGCTCCCCAAGCCTTGATTTCCTAGCCTTCTCCTTCTTTTTCCTCCATTTCTTCTCCTTTTCCTTCTTTCCTTCCCTTTCCTTTTCTCTCTTGTTTGGTCTAATTTTTGGCAGCATTTGGACAGCAATTTGGTGAAGGAAATGGCTGGGGAAGGGGCTACTTATAGGCAAAGTTTGGAATACGTCCAAAAATTTTATTTTTTTCATTTCCAGAAAGCAATCAGTTTTACCCGATTGCATAACCGGTAATACCGATTGGAATCGGTTTTACCCAATTGCATGAATGGTAGTACTGATTGGAATCTGTTTTACCCGATTGTAAATTGGTTAAAACCGATTCATTAGGCGGTGAGTATTTTTTATTGTTTTTTCCAATCGGTTTTACTCGCTTGGAAATCGGTCAAACCGATTCAAACTCATCCTTATCGCTTCCAATCTGTTTTACCCAATTTGAAGATGGGTAAAACCAATTGCCCAATCGATTTTACCATTTTGTAGTCGGCAAAACCGTTTTCCCTTAGTTCTTATCCTCTCCAATCAGTTTTACCCAATTGGAAGATGGGTAAAACTGATTGCCCAATTGGTTTTACCCACTCTTTTGATTGGGTAAAACCACTCTAAGGTGGTGAGATATTTTTCTTAATTTTATTATCGGTTTTACCCACTCTTTTGATTGGGTAAAACCGATCCAATTAAATTTTTACCCTTTTTAATTTATTTTTCTAATTTTCTTATTTTCTAATTCCTATTTTCAAAAATTCCATACTTTCCTAAATTATATTTTTCCTAAACAAACAATATATCATGTAATCAAGAATCATTTTCTCGAATTAATTCACATAGATAAAAATTTGAAATCAAAATAAGGAAATTCTTTTGAAATAAAATATTTTATGATTTTATAAAATTTTCTAAGGGAAAATAGTTTCAAATTATTTTATAAGAAATTTTGATAAATTAGTAAAGGTTCTTAAAAATATTTTCAAATACCTCGATATATATTTTTTAGGTGAATTAAATACTATAAATTTACGCGGTCTCACAGTCTCCCCTGTAAATGTAACAAAACTCCCTGTCAAACAAACATAAATAGGGAAGTTTTACACAACTCCAAACAATAACAAATTCTGTTTTACATCAATTTTGATAGTCTCCTCTGTAAATGTAACAATACTCCCTGTCAAACAAACATAAATAGGGAAGTTTTACACAGCTCTAAACAATAATATATTCAGCTTTACATCAATTTCGACAGAGTCTTCCCTGTAAATGTAACAATTATCCCTACCAAACAAACATACATAGGGAAGTTTTACAGGAGGAATGACACTTTTGGTCTCTAATGTTTGAGGGTGACACTTTTGGTCCCTAATGTTTTAGCTTTGACACTTTTGGTCCCTAATATTTTGCTCTAGTGACACTTTTGGTCCCTTAACCGACTATTACCTGTTTTATAGGTAATTTGGGGTCAAAATGTAAATTGTCTAAAATATTGGGTTCCATCAAAAATTTTGAAAAATTCACCACTTATTAAAACCAAAGTTTTGGCGGGAATTTTCCAGTAAATTGTCTAAAACGTTTTCCACGAAATTGTTTTCTTAAGATTTTTTTTTTTTTTTTTTTTTGTAAAGAAAATGATTTCCCCTTCAGATTTTTTTTAAAAAATTTTCTGAAGAAATAATTTGTTAAGAAAATGTAAAAAGAAATAATTTATGAAGGAAAAGATACTACTAATGTTCCATACAAAAATCCAAAAATTAATACATTAGTAAAATCTATCCTCACTGCTCATGTCAGTTCGTATACACATTAAACTAGTACTCGTTATATTCATAATTTATTACACAAAAGTATTCAAGATTGGGTAAATTTTCACTAATATTTATATATATAGAACTATAATAATATTAATAATATGAACTGCTAACATTTTATCAAACTCAAAAAATAGAGACTAATAATAAACAAAGGGAAAATAAAGAAAATAGAAAGAAATTAAAAACCATCAATAAAGCTATTCATTCCCTTCCCTGCATACACAGAACAGAAGAATCACAAGTAAACCAATGGTTTACTGATCAAGAGCATTTGGGCCAGTGCAGTAATTCAACAGAGGATTCCAAACCCATTGCAGCAAAAACCTCCTCTTGATTCTGTTCATGTTGTACGTCACACCATCGTTGCTATTAGCATCTGTCCGGTGTACGAACCCCCTCCGCTAAACCCAAAATTTCCTGGAAGTTTTTTCTTCTCGAATATCTTTTCCTTCAGAAATTATTCCAGGAAATATCTTTTCCGTTTTATGAAGAAAAAGCTTTCTCGAATATCTTTTCCTTCAGAAATTATTTCTTTTTCCATTTTCTAAAGAAATTATTTCTTCGGAAAAGTTTATAAAAAAATCTGAAGGGGAAATCGTTTTCTTTACAAAAAAAAAATTCTTAAGAAAACAATTTCATGGAAAACGTTTTAGACAATTTACTGGAAAATTCCCGCAAAAACTTTGGTTTTAATAAGTGGTGAATTTTTCAAAATGTTTAATTGAACCTAATATTTTAGATAATTTATATTTTGGCCCCAAACTACCTATAAAACAGGTAATAGCCGGTTTAGGGACCAAAAGTGTCACTGGTGCAAAACATTTGGGACCAAAAGTGTCAAAGAGGAAACATTAGGGACCAAAAGTGTCACACCTCAAACATTAGGGACCAAAAGTGTCATTCCTCCAAGTTTTACACAACTCCAAACAATAACAAATTCAGTTTTACATCAATTTCGACAAAGTCTCCCCTGTAAATGTAACACTACTCCCTATCAAACAAGCATTGATAGTGAAATCTTACACAACTCCCCGACTAACAAACAGCAATAGTGAAGTTTACACAACTCCAAACAATAACAAATTCAACTCTTCAACAATTCGCTGTCCTCTTATTCATGTAACTTTAAAAAAACTCCATGTGAAACTAACATCAGTTATATAACACAATTCACGATTTCATCAAAGTGTAACGGGACCTGTTTCATTCAAAAAATAAAAGAATACATGATGTTATAAACATATATCGACCTAGTAGGATTACAATATAAAATGTATATATACAAACACAAATATCCAATTTTAAGATTTTCTCTTTCTTTTAGTGGACACTAGATCATCGAACCATAAGTCTTCATTGTGCTCATCACGAAGTATGTATTTATCTAGTCTGCTATCTTGATCAAGTGTAGTCAATTCTGGTAACCTACTAAAGAATGGAGCCGACTTGTAAAGCCCTTCTTCTATATCAATCCCTTCTAATACGTGTTGTTTTTTTTTTTTTTCCATGAAGAACAATGGACCACTGTTTATCACAAGAATCGGTAATATAAAAAAACTTGTTTTCGCTACGATGCAAGTATAAATGGTTCCCCCTTGAAACCCTCTCGATTAAGATCTACCAAGGTAAATCCCAAAGGATTATCAGTTTGGACCCATTATATTTATCAACCCATTTGCAACGAAATACAACCACTTTAAAAAAATAAAATAAAATAAAAAAACATAGTCAAGCTCCCAAATATTCTCAATCACCCCATAATATGACATGGTTGCATACAATGGATTTTTATCCCTTTTGCTAGAAACATGCAAAGCCTCTGAGACTAATGTAACACCACTATTTTGTGTCATTCTCTTCTCTTCTTGCCTCTTGGTAGCAAAAGAACACCAATTTATGTCATAGCTTGAAAATGCTCGTATAACATGGCTGGGCTTACACACCAACCATTTTAATGTATCTGAAATGTTTTTTCCATTATAGCATTACTAATCCTCCCATTGTGCTGATTCTTAGGTACTCCAATTGCATCTGTATCTGACAAGTACCCAGTACAAAATTCAATCACCTTCTCAGCTATATAACCTTCAACAATACTAGCATCAGGACGATAACAATTCTTAACATACCCCTTAAAGACTTTCATATATCGCTCGAATGGGTATATCCATCGCAAATAAACAGGCCCACAAATTTTTATCTCCCTAACCAAATGAACCACTAAATGCACCATAATATCAAAAAATACAGGTGGGAAATACATTTCCAGCTAACACAAGACAATAATGATTTCATCTTGCAACTGATCAAGTCTTTCGCGAACGATAACCATGCTACATATAGCATTGAAAAAGAAACAAAGTCTAGTTATAGTGTACTTGACATACCTTGGCAATATCGAGCAAATAGCTACGGGCAATAATTATTGCATCAAGGCACGGAAATCATGAGACTTTAAACCAACAAGTTTCAATTGTTCTACGGAAACAAGTCTACTTACATTTGAAGAGTATCCGGATGGAACTTTGACGCTATGCAGACTTGAACAAAATTTTTATTCTCCTCTCTGGACAAAGTATGACAAGCAGGTGGCAGATATGTGCGTGTTCCCCGAGCTATCGGTGCTAAATTCTATCGTATATTCATGTCAACCATATCAAGCCTTGCGTTATAACCATCCTTGGTTTTACCAGGTATGTTTAAAAGTGTACCTAACATGCTCTCACTAATATTTTTCTCAATATGCATAACATCAAGGCAGTGTCTTACATCCAAGGTCTCCCAGTATGGAAGATAAAAAAAATATGAATTTTTTGCTTCCAACAACATTTATCATTCTTTTTTTAACTTCGTATGTTTTCCAAACTCAACATTAACGTCATTTAGAAGAGCATTCACCTTAGCCCCGCTTAAAGGTTCTGGAGCTTTTCTAAACTCTTGCTTTCCATTGAATGCTTTTTTCATTCAACGATACGAATGAGACTTCGGAAGAAATCTGCGATGCCCAAGGTATACTATCTTCCTCCCATGTGCAAGCTGACAATAATTTGTACTCTCCCCACAGATAGGGCATGCTTTGTGTTCTTTAATAGAATATCCAGACAAGTTTTTCGTATACTGGAAAATCGTTAATGGTACAGAACAACATGGCACGCAATGTGAACATTTCTCAACGGTATGCATCAAACACAACTTCACCTTCATGCTATAATTTTTTCAAGTCTTCAACAAGATGAGCCAGATAAATATCGATATCATTTCCTAGTTGTCGTGGACCTGAAATCATTAAAGACATAAGTATATACTTACGCTTCATACACAAGTTATGTGGCAAATTGTAAATAGCCAACATCACTAGCCATGAGCTGTGTGTGCTACTTAGACTACCAAAATGGTTCATTCCATCAGTACACAAACCAAGCCTCAAATTTCTTGCTGCTCTGCCAAATGAAGGATACATCAAATCAATTTTCTTCCACTGGTCCGAATCTGATGTATGCATTATCATGTTGCCATCACTGGGAATACACCGATCTACATGCCATTTTAAATGTTTTGCATCTTTTGCATTGGCAAACAATCATTTAAATTTCAGTATTATAGGAAGATAACATAGCACCTTAGCCGGAGCCTCTTGCATTTGCTCATCCATATGGTCTTCAACCTCATCAGACATTTGTTTCTTTTTGTACCATGAAGTCTTACACTTTGGACAAATCGATAAATCCTTATACTCATTATTGTAAATGATGCAATCATTTGGGCAAGCATGGATCTTCTTATACTTCATTCCCACTAGACACAATATATTTTTTTCTTCATAAATTCGATCTAGAAGTTCATTATCTTCGGGGAGCATATCCTTCATTACCCTCAATAAAGCTGTAAAACTAGTATTAGACCACCCATTTGCCGCTTTCAAATTAAACAACTTCAAAACACTTGACAAACGTGTATATCTAGTGCAACCAGTATAGAGACTTTTAATTGTCACTCAACAGTGAAGCGAGAACTTCTAGCTTATCAGCTAAATTATTGACCACATCCTCAATCATGTCACCCAACCAATCTTTCTCAATCACATCTCTTCCTTTTCATCAGATTTTCTTTGCTCTGAAAAACTCTCAATACTCTCACCATTCCAAATCCATAATTTATAAGACGGATCAAATCCCTTCCGATATAAATGAAATCTTATTGTATCAAACTTATCGAACCGCGCACTATTTTTGCAATCTTTACAGGGACAATGGACGAACTTTGTATTCTTAAGTGCCAATTCAATAAATTTCTCAACTTCTTTCGCATACAAATCGGAGGTCCAATCACCATATAACAAAACATTACGATCCATGTGAAATTGACACCTTTAAATAATCATAAAAAAGAGAAATATATAACAGGTCCAACAATATAGTAATTTATTGCATTCTTGTGTGTATATACAATATATAATCAAAAATAAAATAATATCTCAAATAAAATAATTAATGCAACACCACAACATGCAAGATTGACATAATCAAATAACAAAATTACCCATATTTTCTTCATTTATGCATTTCATCAAACACATGTTGTGCATAAATAAATAATCAAGTAATACAAATATTAATATTACATCCAATAGAAATCAAACATTACAAATCATATTCCATCACCAATAAACTAAATATTATAACTAACTACCCATCCACAATATTGGTTCACACATAATTCTTGAAACATCCATAAAGAAAAATACATTCGATATATATTTGCCAATGTAAAAGAAATAAGTTATTAGTTAGAAAGTTTAGTAGTATCTAACCTCAAAGTGGTTGCAACACCAAATATCTTATTAAAAACTTGAAAGGTTTAAAAATGGAGATTGTGGGATAGAGAAGACGATATCTCAGCTCGAGAGTGGCCGCTTTTGGAGAATAGTTTTGTTTTAGGGTTAATAACCGGCCATTCTATGGAGGTTATGAATAGCCCACCTTAGAAAGGTACTTTCTATGACGAGTACCATACAACTGCCATAGAAAGTGCAGACTTTCTATGGAGGATATCTTACACTTGTCTTAAAAAGGACTTTCTATATCGAGTACCATACAACCTCTATAGAAAGTCACCCTTTCAATGGCGGTTACCAAGGTTGGTAAACTCGTATTTTTAGTTAAACTCGTTTTAGGTCTAGAATCGAAATCGTAGAATCAGAAAATATCTTAGAATTGAATAAATAATTTTAAAAAATGAATATAAATGACATATGCATACAAATGAATTATAAAATATTTATAATCATTTAAATTTAATTTTAAAGATTAAATGTGTATGTTTGAAACAAATATAGGTAGAATTATTATGATTAATATTTGAAAAATAAATTAATTAATTAATATTTTCAATATATTTTACTATATTTTTAATTAATTGTGAGAAATTATAAATATAATAAGAACACACATGTTTTGGAGGGGAAAAAACAATTGACTCTAAAAGAAATGAGAAATTTTAAGTTAAGAAAAGTATTTGAAAATTTGTTAAGATTCAAACATAGGTGAAAAATTAGTATTTTAGAGAAAACAAATATGATGAAACAAATTAGCTTGGTGGTTACTTTAACTGCCTAAGAGGTAATTTCAGCTAGAGCACCAGGGGTGGGTTAATAGGATGATTCATGAGTTCTATAACCCAAAACGCCCTTGTAGAATTTTTTTTTTTTTAGACTCAAACGAGTCCACCGAGTCTACCGACTCTAGGTCGAGTCTGGACTAAAAAACTATCCCAACCGAGTTAGGATCGATTTACTATGGTTGGCTCGTAAACTCAGACTAGTTTACAAGTCCAATAACGAGTTTAACAATGATAGTGGTTACTATATAACCGCCATAGAAAGTACATTTCCATGGCAACCCTTGAAAAACCGCCATTGCATGTCCTTTTTTTTTTTATATAATGACGATATCCATTTATTCCACCATTAAAGCACCTTTGTTGAATCTCCACTTTGTAGTAGTGAGTATCTCCTAGAATCATTCTTTTTATCATAATGTCTCTTAGGTTCATTTGTAAATGAACTATGCACATTCATTTTTTTAGGAGCATAATGAGCATTTAATATACACACATCCCTCTTTTCAATTCATATCATATTTAAACTTAGAAGACTTCTTTTTCTTTTCATAGAACCGTGCATGATTCATCTTCTTTTTAGCTTCAATGGATGGATAAGCAAATTTAGCATCACTATTTGAAGCATTAACAAAAGTAGTAGAAGTAGAAGGCATATCACAATTTTGGTTACTTTTATAACCCAAGCCATGCTTATTATTTCATACCTTTTGTTTGGCTAACAACTTCTCTAAGTTGTCTTTTCCTAAGGTCAATTTTTCAAGACTTGTACTCAAGTCTTCAATTTTCTTTTTCATGCATTCATACTCATTTTTCAACCTGTCAAATGACTTAACTTTTTTGAGCAATTTCTCATTTTCATCTAAGACATTTTCATAATACATTTTTGAATCAATATACTTTGCATTTTCATTATCTAGCAAATTACTCATTTCATCTACTTTGTTTCTTAACTCATCATTTTCACATTTCAAAGTAGAGTTCTCTTAATGTTGCAACATGAAATTTCTAAAGATCTATTTTTCCTTTCAAGGCATCTATACATTTATTATGCAATTTAGTGACATACTCATACATATCAAAATCATCATCATTGTCACTATCATGCATAATACCACATAAAGAAGATTTTGAATATTTGGTTACCTCTTGTAGATCACTTCCAACTAAGAATCTTCTAGTGGTTCCTTCTCTTCTTACTTGAGGAACCATCCCAACTCTCAGTTAGCTTGGCCACCTTCTTGCAGCTTTCTTACCTTTAGTCATTTTGTGCAAATTGAGGAAAATAATGCACAAATAGCAAACAAGCAAATAAGACTCTTAAAAATAAAAAAAGGTTGCAAAATTTATTTTTAACTCAAAGGTTGTTAAACCTACAAATTTGAGCCCTCGCTTTGATACCAAATGAAAATCCCTTTTGCAATGTAAGCAACCTAAACCATTTTGAAAAACCATTTTCAAATACAATTGCCAAAACAATGTTGCACAAGTGTGGGGTGTGAAGTGATTTGCAAAATTGAAAGCAATTAAACAAGGCAAGACACAACAGTTTATCGTGGTACGGATTCCCCTTGAATTCCAGTCCACTTCCCAAGTTGTACAACTTGAGATTTCTAATCTACTAGGAAACACTTAAAGGAGTGTTTCAATCCCTTATACTTACTTAACATTAAGCTCTTAATCTTAAAATTTTTCCCTTACCTAATCTACCTCTAGACTAGGACTTCCTTGCTTAATCTAACTCCAGATTAAGAATCCCTTGCCTAAGGCTAGCAATGGATCTTTTTTCCTATCCTTCCTCATGGACTTTAGGTCGTACTCAAGACTTTCATCGCCTAGCAATTAGAACTTTTGCTTAATCTAACTCTAGATTAAAACTTTGACAAATGCCTAACTTAGCTCTAAGCTAGGTCCTTTACCCTTGCCTAATCCAAACTATTGATAAAACATTACCCCAATGCCCAACTTACCTCAAACTATAACTTGTACATTTGCGCAAAGTCAACCTCTTGAGTTAGGTCTCTCATTCTCTTCTTGCTCCCCCTTTCTTCTTGCCTAATTCTTAACAAGAGGTTAGGACTTTGCCTCACATACAATATGCCTACAACACTTCACAAGTGTTTAGGAATTCTTTCAATGTGTTTACAATGGTAGAAATCTCCACAATGGAGTTTACAAAGACACTCTAACAAATAGGCATGAAAGCCTCTTGCTAATGCTAACTTAACAAGCTAATTTGACATATAAATTTATGAAATGAAGTTTGAGAATTTTTCTTGAGTGTAGGAGACCTTAAAGGGGATGATTACCCATCTTTTTTTGTGTCTGGAGGTGCTTATAGAAGTGGCCAAATGGCTTCCAACTGCTCTTAACAGCTAGTTGAAAAACCTGCCAGGAAGACCTTGTGCGAGTCTCATGCTTTTTCGCAGCCCTTCTTGCAATTGACACAGATTTTACAAATCTATGTCTAACGGCTAGTGCCGTGCGAGTAGTACGATTTCTCACAGCCCCTGTTCTATTTTGCTCTTTTTTTTTTTCTTCTTCTTTTCTCTCTTGAACTTTGGCTTCCAGTTGTCGTGCGAGTTGTTGTATGACTTGGACACCTTCTCTTACGTCTCTTAAGATATTTTGACATTTTCAAATGTTTCAACAGCTCCCAGCTTCAAGACTGATTTGAAAAGTTCTGCACCCTTGCGACACCACGTACGACTCCTACACTTTGTCGCACCCTCTGATTCCTTTTTACTTATTTTTCTTTTCTTTTCCTTTCTTCAATTTCGCAACTGCCATTCTTGTGATTTGGTACGCGACCTGTACTCATTCTCACATCTTGTTTTGTTACACTTTTTCTACATTTTTCTACAAAACTCTTCAAGTGCAAAGTATTAAAATGAATCATATATTTGTTAACTTATCATCAAAACTAAGATTAAGACCATAGGTCTAACATGGTCACAATGAAAACAAAATATTTCTAAACTAGCAATATGGTAGCCACATTTTACCTCAACTCTTGGTGCAATAATAATGCTTATAAAACCACAAGTGTATGATATTGATCTCAAGTAACAATGTGGCAAGTACACATTGAATTTAGAGGAATTTTCATGGAATCAAACACTTACTACCTCTCGAAGCCAAACAAACTAGTATAAAAGTGGAGAAATTAAAGGAATAAAGTAACAAATTGACTAATAACTCTCAAGAAATCTAGGAACGCAATAGTTTAATATACTATGGTTAAGACCACTAAACTATCATGCTTAACTAAATAATTATGTTAGGGCTAACTTAAATACTGTAAGCTGTAAGCTATTATGAACCTAACCACAATCAAACTATTTAGATTATCTCAACTCCCTTAGTTACATATGTTCTTATGATACCAGATAGGTTATGTGTTATTATTAGTTGACTATGAAGTCTTTCAAATCAATCTGGTCCAATAAGTAGAAAGAACCCAAATTTTATCAATGGTAGTTTAAGTTCAATAATATACAATCGAGACTACTATCAAATACACTAGGTCTCATCTACTGACCTCAAAAAGGGGGAACAAACCCGCCTCAATGTTAATAGTGGAGGACTTGGAGCCCCCACAAAGAGAGGAAGAAAAAATAACGTAGGCAGGCTAGGAAGTCCGGGAAACACAATTTGGAGACGATTGTGACAAGAAAATCAAGATTGAAGTAGGGTTGCCAGCAGAGTTAATCCAAAGTTATCAAATCCTTCAAGAGTTCACAACTGTATTTGCATGATCGGCTGGCGACATGCCTAGGATCCCTTGAGAAATAACGAAGCATTGCCTTGCCATTGACTCCAACAAAAGGCCGGTCAAGCAAAAAAGAAAAAAAGGAACTTCGGTCCTGAAAGAAGTAGGTATGTTGATATTGAGGTAAACAACCTTCTAGAGGTTCGAATCATCTGAGAGCTTGACTACCCAGATTGGTTGGCCAACCCCGTCTTGGTAAAAAAAATTCGATGCCACATGGAGAATGTGTGTCCATTTCACCGACCTTAATAAGGCGTGTCCAAAAGATCTTTTCCCAGTCCTAAGGATCGACATCTTTATAGACTCAATTGCTGGATTTTGTTTCCTTTATTTCTTGGACACATACAAAGGATATCAACATATGTTCCTCCACCCCGACGATGAAGAGAAAATCTCATTCATTACTGAGAAGGGCATTTACTGTTGCGTAACCATGCCTTTTGGGTTGAAGAACGCGGAGGCAACGCACCAGAGGTTGGTCAACAAGATTTTGAAGCACTAATTAGGCAGTAAGATGGAAGCCTACATAGATGATATATTAGTAAAAAGCATAAATGAAGAAGATCTCTTGATAGACATTCAAGAAATCATGGTAACACTTAAGGATACACAGTTGTGGTACCCAAAGAAGTGTGTTTTGGTGGCATACTTGGGAAAGTTCCTCGAATACATGGTGCCAGAGAATAGAGTGTCGAAAACCCGGTCGAAGGTGCAAATAGTATTGGGACATGAAACCCCATGGTACAGTAAAGGAAGTACAAAGACTAACCGGAAAGCTGGTGGACTTAAATTGTTTCTTGGGAAGGTAAACGAAAAGGGCTCTACCCTTATTTGCGGTTCTAAAAAAGGAAGATAAATTTAGGTGGGGGGAAGAATGCCAAGAAGCCATCGATGATCTAAAATGGTACCTCGCAGAGCTCCCCAGCTATCCATGCCACTACCAGGCAAAAAGTTGTTCATGTACGTAGCAGAGATAGAAATGGCCTCTTTAAATAATATGGTCGGCTCTAGAATCCAGTATATAGACAGGTCCATAAATCACAACTGGTAGCCAGACGGGTGTTCTTGAGTGGAGTTACTCCAAGGGGTGCTCTAATCAAGGCCCCGTACTTTGGGATGTTTGGATCATAGGATTCAAGCATCAAATGTTCGTCACAATCATTCATGACATATCCAACTTGTTGCATTGAATTAAAAAATCAGGCAGTTTTTCATATCGCACCATGAACTTCTTGTGAGTGCCTTTATGGTTAACAGACACCAAGAGCGGCGGTTGTTTGTTGATGTCGATCTCAACTGTAGACACAAAAAATTTCAAACGCATAACTCATCATGGTCCATGTCAACACTCAAGAACTTACATATCATGTCACTAGCCTTTTATGCAAAACTTATGTTAAAGAGACCTCGTGCATGTGAAGAATATTCACCCAAAAAGGGAAATAATTAAACTCATGTTGTGTGCTGACCAGATCCTCTGAGGCCTCTGTCGACACCATGACGTAGCGATCAAATGCCTAGGATGCACACGACACTTCTCTACATCACTACCATATAGGAAAAGCACTATATTGTTTGCAATTGGTTTATCAGTCCAGCCATGTCGCGGATTTCAGACTCTCTGAAATACCTTGAAGATCTGCTCAAAGACACCTATCATGGTAAAATTATCTTCCCCATTAGAGCCGCCTTGCAATCAACACCATTTGTGAAATCATCATTAACTTCTATTTTTCCTTGAATGACAAGAATTGCAGCAGAGATTTTTGGTTTTGTTCGGGTAAGGGTTTGATTATTTAGTTGTCGTATCAAGTATTGGGCCAGCAAGAATTATAGCAAAAGTTCTTGGTTATTGTTCATTTGAAAGTTTGATTCTTGGGGTTGTCGTTGCAGGTATGGGACGGGTGGAAGAGATTTATAGTGTAATTATGTTGTTCTAAAACTAAACTAGCACATGAAGTACTGTGGGAAGAGGAAATGGAAACAACAATGACAATAGGATAAAAAAATAATTTCTGTGAATTATGAGTAAGATCCTAGTCAAAACTAGAACCCAAAATATATGGGAACAATAAGTACTTCGAGAACAGAAAAGGAAACAAATTGATTGATGAGCACAAGTGTTATTGTGCCCGGATCGGCCACTTAACCCCTTCGACTGTGAGCCGATAGCCTATTCGGTTCGAAAAGACACTGAAACCCGAACAGAACAAAAACCAGAGTTTGGCTGGTCAAACCTGAATTTAATCGAGTCAAATCCAGTTTTATTCATTTTTTTTTGAAAAAAAAAAAACGAGATAGGCTTTCAATTCATCTATTAATTTGCCCATCTAAAATAATGTTAAACTCATGTACACTCTTTGCCTATTTATAAGACTAAAACTACTCTATGTTTAAGTAATCTTCCTATGTGGAACAAAGCTTCGACTTTTTTTTGTTTTTTTTAGACGAAACATGTTGCCTTATATTAATAAATACTAGAATTACAACATCCATACTTAATAACATCTTCTGCTTTCTTATCTGCTATACTAATTCTAGAGTTGGAAACCTTAATTATTTTAGACTGACACTAACATTTTTCTTGCATCCCACAACTTATACACTAGATTCTCATTGTATGTGAGTATTCTTATATTCCCAAAATTATGACTAGTTGAAAACCTTACCTCTCACTCTGTTTTTCTACTAAAATGCAGTGCTATAATTTTATACTTTTTGAAAATAATCAATATTTGTATTTATTTATTGAAGTCTTTCTTTTGGTTTTATTTTTAGTATTGAATGTTGATGCAAATTAATTTTTTAGTTAGTTGTAAAATTTAAGAAAAGAGTAATGATATTCTTAGCGACTAATTTTAGCGATTTACCATTTCAACTGACGTGTCCTATCCAACGTGGACTTTTCCATATACACGCATCAAACAAAAACCCATAATCATCCATGCCTCTCTTCTTCTCTTATTCCTGTGGAAATTTTTTTTGCACAATCTAACTTCTGCCATGGAAGGAATGAAACCTCTTCACATGTCAATCAATTTTAATTACCCAATGAAGTTGAAAGAAACCTGCGCGGGGGGATAAATATACAAACCTGTATTATCAAATTGCCATTTTCTTCATGCCATCCTCGTTTCTCAATTTCTTACATCAAATTTGAAGATATTTCACTTGATTCGTAGAAATCATGTTCTCGTCACTGATAATGTAGAACCCGTCATCGATTGGAAAAAAATAAACGAAAACTAGATTTATTCAAAGCTGTGCGCAACTTGTATGAAATTAGGTTTTTCCTCTTTTGCACAAAGAAGAATGCGACATGAAAGAAATTGGAATTTTTGTAGTTAATGGATCAATTTGGCCATGGAGATGGTGAGGTTTTATTTTTTGCGTAAAGAAGAAGATGGAATGAGGCAGAATTTTTGTGGGTTTTGGTTTGGAATTTTTGTGGTTAACTAATCAATTTGGCTATGGAGATGGTGAGGCTTTTTTCTCCTGCGTAAAGAAGAAGATGGAGAGAGGCGGAATTTTTGTAGGTTTTGGTTTGATGTGGAGATTGTGATAGTCCACGTTGGATAGGACACGTCAGTTGAAATGATAAGTCGTTAAGATTAGTCGCTAAGAGTATCATTATTCTTAAGAAAATATATAGTTATTATGAAGAAAATATATTTTAAATGTTATAATGATAAAATTAATGTATATTAATTATTAATATATTTATTATATTAAACATATTTAATGGCATCATTTGAGTTGATCCTGGTCGGCCCAAGTCAAGCGACCCCTTACTCTCATCAGGTCAGTGTCTGGGCCAGGTCTTACACATTAATTAACGCAAAAGATCATAAACACTAAGGGTGCGTTTGGCACTCGAGAAAGGGAGTGGGAATGGGGGCATCTTATATCCAAAAATGGATGAGTTTATTGCCTTTGAGCAAAGAAAAGAGGTGAGCGCTATGCCCAGTGAGAATTCCCGCTAATGGGAAAACATTACCAAGTAATAATTAGTGATTACACATAACACCCAAGCATATAACATTTAAACACACATAGCACATAGATATTAAAACACAAATAGGAATAAGCCTAAAATAGGAAAGAATGTTATTCACATAAATCAAGAATCATGACCTAACCATGGGGTGGACGACTATCAAACATTCATTCAATTCAGTTACCAACTTTTTATTTATTGCTTAATTTCGTTCATTGTACATGAGTGTAAGTAACCGTAACCGTAAGAATACAGAGAGATGATAACCAATCATTGCTGGTGGGATACTACAACCGAATTAATGGTGGGATTCAGTAACCAGTCGATGATGTGAGGCAGTAACCAGTCATTGTCGGTGGTGTAAAATAACCAAATTAATAGTGAGATTTAGTAACAGACAATGCTAGTGAGACAGTAACCAGACATCGCTGATGCGATACAGTAACTGAATTAACGGTAATAACCAGTGATGCCGGTGAGACAGCAACCAAATATTGCCGTTGGGATACAGTTAACCGAATTAACGGTGGGATTCAATAACCAACAATACTAGTGAGGGAATTACATTCATATATCATCTATGGAACGTGTATCATTCATTCATTTCATCAACATTCAAGCATTTTATTCATTGTACTATCATGTATCATTCAAGATTCAATCATATATCGGCCAAGCATAGCACATATTTTTCACACATCATTTGACATTCAATCATGTATCAATCATAACTCAATACAAAAGCAATCACAATTCAGCACATGAACATTCATTTCATGATTTGAGTAATAAGTAAACACTCACACATGCATAGGGTTCATTTATTCCAATTAAAACATTTTGGGAGTTTCATTAGTGAGAATACTAGCCTTGTGCTTGAGTAAATTCATATAGGAATCTGCAATTCTTTTCAGAATAAAGGTTTAAGTTCAAGGAAAATTCATTCTCTATCATTTTTCTAAGTCCAGTACCTGATATGTCCATTCCTTTATAGATTTTACACTTTACATATTTTCAAAATTGTGTGAGTTCTTTAGAAACTTATTTTCTTAATTCTTATTTTAATGCCTAGTTCCATATATCTTAGTTTTCTTCCCTTCAAAGCTTATGAGAATTCTTTTCCAGTAATTTTAGTATATTCATATCAGCATTCTAAACCATGCATATCCATTTCATAATTTATCTCAAGCCCAAATACTTGCATAGCATCAAAACAGCATGTCTTCTTTAAGAATGTCTTCTTTCTCTTTTAAAGGCAAAGTCTTGATTTTTTTTGTTTCTATGGTCATTTATGCTTTTAAAATTTTCAGTTCATCCATACAACACATTCTTAACATTTTATAGAATCATACATTTTCAGGTCATGGCTCAAAACATCTCAAATTGTAAGAGAAAACAACAAAAACATGCAAGATCACATTTTTCACCATTTAGACATAATGTTGGTTTTGCTTCTATTTCAGTGGTTAGACAAGCTTTAAAATTTGATCTTAAGGCATGCATGGGTTCTTTACAGTATATAAAACATGTAAAAATTTTGTCATAATTTTTAGACAAGCACAAAAATAGAATCAAACATCAAACAGTCCAAGCAGAGGATTTTCACCTACTATGGTTCTTACAGTTTCTAGAGTTATCTTAAGGGTTACAGTTCTTTCATGATTGATTCAGGGGTTTAAAAATGCTCTCAAATACCAGATCTAATCATGCAAGAGAATATTTAAGGTTCAGTCATAGCTTAAATACCTAAAGGTGTTGTTTGAAGGCTGTTAACTGAAAATTTCTGAAGCTGTAGGGGTTCAGTTTTCGGGATATAACTCTCTACAGGAAATTTAAAAATTCATGAAACTATTTGAAAATAAAACTAGATTGAAAGAGGAGTTCAGGGGTATCTCAATCTTGCAGATCAGAGTTCATATGAGAGAGATACAAAGGTTTCTTTCTTGCTGCTCCTAATATGGAAGAATGGAGAGGAAAGTGGTTCTATGAGTTTGATTTCAAATTTTCTGGGATTTTCTTGTGTTTACAGGGCTTTAATGTGTTAGAAGAGATTTATGGCAAGTTTTATCATGAATGTTTGAAGAAGAAAGAAGTTTTGAAATGATGGAGACCTTGTAGCTTGACTAGAGAAAAGAAAAAGTCGGAGAAAGGGGATTTTCTTAGCTCTTTGGGGGTGTTGCTAGTTTTGTGAGTTTGTTGAAGATTACAAAGTAGGGATGTCCAAAACTTAAGAAACAAAAGAACTAAAAGAAAAAGAAATTTCTGTATATGAAAAGTGAGAAATCAATCTAAGTCATGTAAGACACACTTTCCTTAACGTGTTTAATGCCCCCACTATTCTTGCTAACCGGGAATGTGACAAGATCACTTTGAGGATAAAATAGATTGCTTGTAAATAACAAAGTAGCAGATTCATTGATTGTTTAGACAAGAAAGGAGATGAAAAAGTTGATTTTAATCTGTGACAATCACCCTCTATTTATAGAGTTGAAGGTTGCGTTCATGGGATACGATCAGCCTATGAATGGATGTATCATCCATTCATCAGTTGGGATGCAACACTTCAACCAAAAGACGCATCTTTCAAAAGAAATCAAGGAGTTGAATCTCTTAGTAGCCACTGGAGTTCGTCTGAAAATCCGTCAGAGTCAGATGGAAATTCGCACGGCACTTGCTCCTTTCAAACGAGTGAGTTTCGCTCACTGGAGCTCGTCCGAGACATCGTCCGACTCAGACGATGTCTCGCAAGTGGTACTGGACGTCGTCCGAGATGTCGTCCCACTCGAACGATGTCTCAGACGTCTTGCTGAATTTTGAAGCTAGCTTCGGCCTTCTGTCAGATCGAGTCGCACGCAGAATCACTCATATTTTCCATTTTACTGTATGAACTTTTCACAATGTTTTTTTCCTATACTATAAACTATAAGAGAATCTTCATCAATCTCCCACTTAGTTTATAGTATAAACTATCAACACTTACATGAAATCACACTTAGGAGAAAGTGACTTTCATCTTGAACTTTCCTTTAGTGCAACTCAATCACTAAATTGAACAAAAGTTGGTGGCAGAAAGCTTTGAACCAAAATTTGATTTCAATTAAAACTTAGCACACATGTGAACCTCATTTTCCATATCTCAATCATAACTGGTTATAGCACTCATCTGGCCATGCGCTCATCCTAGTTCTGTAATCATGTACTAGAGATAACTCTAAACTCTAGCCGAAGGCGGCACCACCCTCTATGACTACATAGGTGAAATTTCATCTAGTTTATTTGTTTTTTCACCAAATAAACACTTCAGAGAAATTTCATTAAGACACTTAAGTCATCCTCTCACTTAAGAGTTACTTTTACTTTAACACATTCCTTGGATGGTCTACACAAATTTAGTGTACACAATTGTTCTAGTGACTTATTATTACCCTTTAAACCTCTCATACTAGGGATACTAGAAAGAGGTTGGGTTTCCATCATCTAGCAATTTCAGATTAGAGTTTTCAATCCCATACCCAATGTTGTCGAATTCACTAACTCTCTTGCAAGAGGTTCAGTCAACGGATCCACTAGATTTTTGTATGTTCTAACAAACACAATTATGACAACATTGTTCTTCAATACCTCTCTAATGTAGGCATGTCTCAAGATTATTTGTCTAGACTTTCCATTGTATACATTGTTCAAAGCTCTAAACATTGTTGCTTCACTATCACAATAGATAGTAATAGGTGGCATTTGCTTTGGCCAGAAATCTATGTCCAACAATAGATCTCTTAACCATTCAGCCTCCTTTGCTACTAAACACAAAGCAACAAACTCATACTCCATGGTAGAATGAGTTATAATTGTTTGTTTCTTTGATGCCCAAGAAACAACATCATTTCCAAGCATAAAGATCCAACCACTTGTAGGTTTTTAATCACTAATGCTTGTTATCCAACTAGCATCTGAGAATCCCTCAATTACACTTGGAAAATTGTTGTAATAGAGTCCCAAATCTCTTATTTTCAAGAGATAACCCAGCACTTTTGCTACAGCCCTCCAATGATCATTGCTTGGATTCTTTGTGTACTTGCCAATCTGTACACTGCATATGCAATATCTTGCCTTGTACAACTCATAGCATACATAAGACTACCAAGACACTTGAATATTCAAGTTGTGCTATTGGTCTACCTTCATTTTCAATAAGCCTAATATTTGGATCCATAGGAGTCTTTGCTTCTTTCACACCCAAGTGTTGATACTTCTTTAAGATTTTATCAACCTAATGAGTCTGAGAAAGAGCATAACCGCCACTATACGTCTTCACTTTTATACCTAAAACAGTATCAACCTCACCAAGATCTTTGATTTAAAACTTAGAGGCAAGATACTTTTTAGTTTCAGCAATACCTTTCAAGGTATTACTAACAATAAGGATGTCATCCACATATAAGCATATTAAGACACAATACTCACTTGTAGTTTTAGAATAAATACACTTAGCTGCATTGTTGAATCTAAAACCACCAAGTAGTATAGCATTCTCAAACTTCTCATGCCATTGTTTAGAAGCTTGTTTAAGTCCATACAATGACTTAACCAATTTGCATACCTTGTGTTCATTTCCAGGAAGAACAAAGCCTTCTAGTTATTCTATGTACACCTCTTCATGCAAATCACCATTTAAGAATGTTGTCTTTACATCCATTTGATGAACATAAAGATTAAAAACTGAAGCTAAGGTAATTACAATCCTAATCGATGCAATTCTAGCAACAGGTGCATAAGTATCAAAGTAATCAATACTTTACTTTTGCTTATAACCCTTTGCTACTAACCATGCTTTGTACGTGAGAATTGTTCCATATGTTGCTCTCTTCCTTCTGAACATCCACTTGCATCGAATAGGTCTTGAACCCTATGGTAAATCAATTAGGATCCATGTATTGTTAGACAATATTGAATCCATTTCATCATTTACTGCTTCTTTCCAAAATGCAGCATCCCTTGATTTTATAGCCTCACTATATGTCTTAGGGTCATCTTCTACACTTAACAAAATGATAATTTTATTAAGTAGAGTAGCCCTACTTCCATCAACGAGAAAAACAATGGATTGAGAGGAAATAAAATCGAGTTTTCTCCTTCCTTTGTCTTTGACTTCTTCTAGGCTCAATAAAAGAGTTAAGTTCTTTGCTTGTAGCATTTTTGACAGTGCTAGGGTCCTGAGATGGAACATCACTCTCCTTCGAATTCTGTAGGTTCCACAATTACACTGGAATCAATTTCTAGCAGCCTATAAGATTTAGAATTTTCTGCATATCCTATGAACACACATTTTAGTGCTCTAGGTCCTAACTTAGTCCTCTTAAATTTGGAGACACGATAATAGGCAAGTATGAAAGGTTTGATTTTCTTTCTTTCCAAATCTCATAAGGGGACACTTTCATCCTCAAAATAGGAAGTCTATTTTGCACATGGCTAGCAGCCACCAAGGCTTCTCCCCACAAATTCTTTGGCAATCCTGAACTTATTAACATGGCGTTAACCATGTTTTGTAAAGTTCTATTTTTCCTTTCAGCCAAACCATTTTGCTGTGGAGTATAGGTGCACTTGTTTGATGCACAATGCCATTTTCTTCACAAAATTTGTTGAAGTTACTAGAAAGGTATTCCCCTCCTCTATTAGTTCTCAAAATTTTAATTTTCTTGTTTAATTAGTTTTCTACAATAGCCTTAAATGCCTTAAACATTCCAAATACTTCATCCTTGTATTTCATTAGATAAACATAAGCAAATCTTGAGCAATCATCATCTATGAAGGTGACAAAGTATTTATTTTCGCCGCTAGTTAAAAAACCATTTAACTCACACACATCTGAATGAATTAATTCAAGCAATTGTGTGTTTCTTTCCACTCCCTTGAATGGTAACTTTGTGATCTTTGCTTGTATGCAAGTCTCACATTTCTTATTCACTGGATCATTAAAAGATATGAAATCATTTTTAGACAAAAATTGCAGCACCTTATGATTAACATGTCCTAATCTACCGTCCCACAATTTATAAGAGTAAGACTCAATCATACAAGTGGAAGATGCAACTTTATTGAAAGCATAAACATGTCATTACAGGAGTAGGCCTTTCCTAGGAAGATATCATTCTTAGAGAAGATTACATTGTCAGACTCTAAAACAGCCTTTATTCCCTTCTTGTTGAGAATGTCTGCTGGAACAAGATTCTTGACAACTTCCAGAATATGTAGAACATTTGTGAGTATAAGCTTCTTTCCGGAAGTGAAGATTATGTGGACAACTCCCTTCCCATGCATCTTAGCCTTCCCACCATTTGCCATGACAACAAAGTGATCTTCAAGAACTTTGTAGTTCTCAAACTGGTCCTTGTTATTGCATACATGGATTGCTACTCCGGAATCGTAGAACCAATCCTTGTTGTTTAAAGGTGTGGCCATGTGCAATTAAGTCACCATCCCTAAGGATAACATGGCTATAACCTCTGGACATTCATCAACAAGATTGGTGCTTGGGGGATTTGAGGGATTCCCCTTTTGCTTCTTAGACCTACATTATGCTTTGTAGTGGTCTTTCTTGCCAAAATTATAGCAGGTCATGTTCTTCTTCTTGTTGTCTTTTGCCACAACAAAATTTGGTTTCTTCCTTTTGTTGTTTGGTTTGTTCTCCTCCACTAAATTTACTTTAGGATCACTCGCTTCAGGCTCATCCTTGTTCCCTCCTCGATTCTAAGATGCTTCAATAAACTGGACAAAGTTAGAACTTCAGAAGTGTGTAACATCTTCTTTTGATAACCTTTCCATGTATAAGGCAATTTTGAAATAATTGCTCCAATCTGGAATGGTCCAAGAAGTTCAATCCATTGTCTCTTATTTTGAAACTACTACTTAAAGATTGTGAATTTGATCAAGAAAATGAGTGTTATTCACAAACTTGAAATCTAAAACCTTTTTAATTAAAAACTTATCTGAGCCTTGCTTCTGAATTGCATACTCATGCTCCAATCTAGCCCAGATCACCCTTGGATCTCTTTCATTTGTGAACATGTCATAATATTATCTGACACATTGTTGAGAATGTGCCCACGACAAAGCACCTCATCTTCATTTTGCTGCCTTCGCTGCCTCCGAATTTCTTCAGTATTGGTATCAGTAAGGGGAGGAATATGAGTAAGATCCGGATCAAGAATATAAATTACCTTCAATGATGTCAGGAAGAATATGAGTTTGTCCTTCCAGCAGTTGAAGTTTGTTCCCATTCCATCGAGCCTGTCAAGTTTCACAAAGTCTTGGTTAATGACTTTCATGGTTGTCTCTTGTGTGGTTTCCATGATAATTGCAGAAAGTTAAACACTTTAAGATTGAAGATTACAAAGTAGGGATGTCCAAAACTTAAGAAACAAAAGAACTAAAAGAACAAGAAAATTATGTATATGAAAAGTGAGAAATCAATCTCAGTAGTGTAAGACACACTTTCCTTAAAGTGTTTAATACCTCCACTATTCTTGCTAACCAGGAATGTGGCAAGATTAGTTCTAGGATAAAATAGATTGCTCGTAAACAACAAAGTAGCAGATTCTTTGATTGTTTAGACAAGAAAGGAGATGAAAAAGTTGATTTTAATCTGTGACAATCACCCTCTATTTATAGAGTTGAAAGGTTGCGTTCATGGGATACGATCAGCCTATGAATGGATGCAATCATCCATTCATCAGTTGGGATGCAACACTTCAACCAAAAGACACATCTTTCAGAAGAAATCAAGGTGTTGCATCTCTTAGTAGCCACTGGAGTTCGTCCGAAAATCCGTCTGAGTCGGATGGAAATTCGCACTGCACTTGCTCCTTTCAAACGAGTGAATTTCGCTCACTGGAGCTCGTCCAAGACGTCGTTCGACTCGGACGATGTCTCACAAGTGGTACTGGATGTCGTCCGACTCGGATGACATCTCGGAAGTCTTGCTGAATTCTGAAGCTAGTTTCGGCCTTCTGTCTGATCTAGCATGTGACTCGTACGTAGAATCACTCAAATTTTTCATTTTACTGCATAAACTTTTCACAATGTTTTTTTTCTATACTATAAACTACAAGAGAATCTTAAACATTTGTGGGACTTAATATACAAAATGTCTGATGTTTTCGAGTGTGTAGAGATGTCTAGAAGGGTTGTTGGATGCAGATACAAAAGAGGGATGAGAAGAGAGGTTTCTATTGTGATGGACATGTGTAAAACTAGAGAATAATAATATTACATGCATGAATTTTGATTTGTGGAGAAGGGAGGTGACCTATATGAGTAAGCAACCTTCTCTGGGGTTGTGGAATCTGATTTTCTCTCTTTCGTCTACAGACATGGTCGGTCATTCATTCTATATCACTATTTTATACATGTAATGCATGTATGCGATTTGCATGACTCATGAGTAGATTTTTATTGGGAGTGAGCATGGTTTGGTCCAATTCAAAAATCAAACCGAATTTGAATTTATCGAATTCGAATAACCCAATTTGAATTAGGTTTGGTTTGAAACCAAATTCGAATTATGAATTCGGTTTTCGAATTTGGTATCCAACCCGAAAACCGATTCAAAAATCAAATTGGGATATATGATTTATATTTTTTTAATTTTATACTTCTCATTTTTAATTCCTCTGCCCCACTACATCTCTCTCCTTCCCCCCCCCCCTCCCCCACACCCCCCCCCCCCCCCTTCTCCTTTTTCTTTCTCCCTGCGAACCCACCTATGTTCCCTCTTCATCTATTTTCTTTCTTCTCTTCATTATCTTTCTTTCTTTACTCTTCCTATTTCCTTCTCCCAACTCTCTTTCATTTTCTTTTCTTAGCCATCAAGTTTTTGGGAGAAGGTTATGGTGGTGTTGATTGTTGTTGTTAGATGGTGGAGGTTGTGGATCTGGGAAGGGGCGGCGATAGTGGATCTGGAATTGGACGGTGCTTCTTCTCTTCATCTAATTTCTTTCTTCTCTTCATTATCTTTCTTTCTTTACTCATCCTATTTCCTTCTCCTATCTCTCTTTCATTTTCTTCAAAGCCTTACTATGTTAAACTATTAATTTTGGAAACAAATTTGTGAATCGGTTTCCACGGTCCAAACCGAATTCGAATTACGAATTTGATTTGGTTTCTTTAGTTTTAAAACAAATTAGGTTCGATTTTCGAATTGGCCAAAAAAATTTTAAATTCGAGGAAACCAATTCGTGGAAACCGCAGTTCGTGAAAACCGATTCGTGCTCACCCCTAATTTTTATGCATTGTGAGATGAGATATTTTGTAGGAAGAGACTGGTGATGTCGGTTGAGGCATGTGGGTGTAAGACAAGATAGTTAAAAAATTTTAGTCTTTTACATTTCTTTATTTACTTTGTAAATTAGTAAACAATTGTAGGTGATTTTACTAGTTAGTGGTTTTCTTCTAAATCCATGGTTTCTTCTAGGAAAAATTGCAAAAGTAGTCCACAATCTTTACCCCTGTTTCAAATGTAGTCCACAATTTTTAGTAAGTATCAAATGTAGTCCACAATGTATCCGTTTTGTTTCAAATTCAGTCCAAAAGACGGAAATTGGACCAAATTAACAGTCAACGAGTTTGACCGTTAGTCAAAAGCGGTTTTGACCTCCTGAAACAACCCTCAAAGATTGTGGACTACATTTGAAACATGGGTAAAGATTGTTGACTACTATTGATTTTTTTTTTTTGAAATTGTTGGTGGAAAATTTTTAGAATCATGAGAATTTAGGAAATGAGAAATTGTTGAAATTAAATAGCTTCTTGTTTTCGATAATTTTCCATTTTCAAATTTATGACATTATTTTATTTTTCTACCTTTTTTGTTTCAGTTTTTCTCTATTCATCCTTGTAATTTGTCCTTCTTTTTTTTTTTTTTTTTATATCTTTGTCATTCTTGTTTTTTTTCTCTCTCTCTCTACTCTCATTTATTTCTTTATTTTTTTATACCCAACTCTTATTTTCTGTTTTTCTTAAACATTCTTTCACCTTAATTTTTGTGACACCTCAGATTCACTGCCCTGCATACAAGGGGTAGCTTCACCGGATGTCTACCTAGTTCGCACCAGGACTCAGCACATGCTTATCATAAAAAATTATATTCTTTATTAATATGTAAAATTTTAAACTTACACAGCCCTATAATATTCTTTAAAACTTATATTCACAGCAGTGCAATCGGTTTTACCCGATTTGGGACTTTTGAAATAAAATAATTTTATGATTTTATAAAATTTTCTAAAGAAAATATTTCTCAACTAAAATTCTTTTTATAAAAAATACTCTTATAAGTTTATTAAATATACTTATTATGAATGTTAGGGTACAACAACTAAAATAACTAATTTGACACCATTTATTCCACACATATACTTATTAAATATGAGACAATTGTGGACCACACGTTATTATATTAGTAAGGGTATGAAGAGTAAAAAAAATTTAAAAGTTGACTATTCTATTGGAACAAGAAATATTTTTCAAAATGAATTCTTCTGATGGAACAGAGGGAGTAATTAATTTTTAAAATTCCAAACTTGAGATGAATATAATACAATTGTAACATAATTTTTTGTGACTTTGGAAACTCCTATAATAAGTAAAGGAATCAAAATTGTCAATATCTTCAAAAGTAAGATATATGTGTTATTCTTAAATAATATGGAAAAAAAATCAATAGTAGTCCACAATCTTTACCCATGTTTCAAATGTAGTCCACAATCTTTGGGGGTGGTTTCAGGAGGTCAAAACCGCTTTTGACTAACAATCAAACTCGTTGACCGTTAATTTGGTCCAATTTCCGTCTTTTGGACTGAAATTGAAACAAAACAGATACATTGTGGACTACATTTGATACTTACTAAAGATTGTGGACTACATTTGAAATAGGGGTAAAGATTGTGGACTACTTTTGCAATTTTTCCGTTTCTTCTATGATTGAGTCTTTCTCTTTCTCTCTTTTTCCCTTAGCACGGTTTTAGGATTTATTTTAGTTGAATTTGGACTATGGAAATAGTTTTGGACCTAATTGCAAAGTATTAGAAGTTTGGGGGCCATTTGGGTATTAGTCAAAATCATAGGGTCTTAGGTGTAATTATATAACTTATACTAATTCTTTACTTTATAATTCAAATTCTCTAATATATATTCATTATATAATTTAAGACACTTAAGGTTGGGGTTTTGGCTCTTAATCCGAGTTTTAGGAGTTAAAGTTCAATTTTCTAAAGTTAAGGTCCTTCATTGCAATTATCTTAACTCTTGCTACATTTCTAAATTTAACTAAACCTAATCATTCTATAATCAACTCCATCTTCTAAGGAACTTAAATAGGTCATACGGACCACTCGTCTATTTAATTACAATTTTATAAGTTTTGAGGTCTTATCTGCAATCTCCTAAAGCTCTTTCGTTTTTATTTTTTACGATTAACATTCTAAGACATTCCTAAGAAGTTTTTACTTAATCCTTATTTTTTTTAAGTTTAAAAAAAAAATTATCCCCTAATTTTCATTAATTTACTTAATTAGGTTCGAAATTTTAAGATCGTTACAGCCGTTTATCAAAATAGATATCAAATATCCTAATTAAGACGATATTGCTTAAGTGGTCTTATTTTCATATTTATGTCTATCAAAATATAAACATCTTAATTCTAACAATCAAATGCTCACTCCCCACATTCCCTTTCCCGTGCCAAGTGCACCCTAATAGAGACGAGCAAACACTGCAGCCGTCAACACTAACCAGGAAGGGTAAACCGTAACGCTTTTAGGAGAATAATTGCTCCGATCTTTCTTTCTTTTTATTTTTTTCTGTTTTGACACAACTCCAATATTTCTGAAGCAAAAGTTCATGCAGGAAACTGTCTAAACCACAAAACTGTCACAATTCTTAGTTTATAATTGTTTTTTCTTTCTTCTAAAAACCAAAATTTGGTTTTTCTTATTAAAATTTATATAAATTGCATGTTTCTAATTAATTTTGTAAGGTCAATGGCCCTTAAAATTTCCCTGAAAAATATACTTAGTTAGGTTACATCTTATACTTCTTGGTCATATATTTCATCTTTTTGTGTCAAAATTATTATTGTTTTTTACAAAATAAATTAGCAAATAAGCAAAAACAGACTTCAAGTTGAAGACCATGGGTACGTCAAGAGGAACAGCACAGACAGCAGCTACTTACAAAATCTGATCATGCCTTTGAACTCTGCAACCCTTATCATCATCTCATTTAAGAGGACAAAACGCCCACCCAAGGATGGGGTGCATGAACAGAGCACAAGCACCTATCCAACCAAGGCAACCCCGGGTGTCCGACAAAAAAAATCCCCAAAGAAACCTTTTAAGGGTACAACGCCTCCATCCCCACTTCTACAGAAAAATTTTGCTCCACCATTTTCTGCACAGGCCACAGGTCA
Organism: Leptodermis oblonga; assembly: GCA_016801395.1. NCBI lineage: Eukaryota > Viridiplantae > Streptophyta > Magnoliopsida > Gentianales > Rubiaceae > Leptodermis > Leptodermis oblonga. Next base: position 24,971,959 of record CM028756.1, on the reverse strand, counting down.
TCGACTTGTCGAAATTCTGTTATTCTCTCAGGACAATAACCGCAGCAGCTGGCCTCCGGGGTTAGTTATCTCAAGAAGATTCTTTTCCATTCCTCAAACTGAGACTAACAGAAGAATAGACCTAACAGTACCCATAAACCAAACTTCATTTGCCAACTCTTCGAGTAATAAAATATGAACGATCCGAAGAACAGTTCCTTAACTATCAAAAGGGTTACCCAAAGGCTTCATCTCTATACCACAGCGTTCACAGTTCCTATGAACTAATATTCATAAGGTCCTCTTCAGAGGTCAAGAAGTGATGGATCATCAGATCTGTGACCAAATTACTTCATATCAATACTCAACAGCTCATTTTTCGAAAAAAAATAAAAATACTCAACAGCACTGAAAACAAGTATAAGTGAATGGCAATAAAATAAAGTTACTAAACATCCCCTGACTAGTGGAGTCTGAAACCAACATGCTGTCATCAGGAAGCAGAAAATCTATAGGCGAGCAAAAAATTGACTGTACATTGTAAGACACTTCAGTCACCAGTAAAAATTGATGTCCACAGTGAAATTACAGAAAATAAGTAAACACTTACTGCATGTTGCTCATGTCTGCTCTGATTTGGAGGAAGCTTTCAATTTTTCGAGCTTCTTTTTTAGATAGGCTTGCTTTAGTTTCTCGCGACGAGTTGCAGCTTGTTCTTGCCTCAGCATCTTGACGTCAGATGCCTTTTCCCTGGCTAGTTTTGCTTCTTCATGTACTTCCCTAACAATAGATGGAACAGAAAACGTTAACATTATGATTCTAGGCCAATCAAATTCAATTTAAAATACATCACTAGATACAGGCATTAGCACAATGAAGTATCTCTGGTGATCAAACCATTGTTCATAGAGAGATTGCAGGGAACAACAGAATCTAGAAATCATCCGATTATCATTCCCTGGAGTTTAACTTCTTTCTAGATGATAGCAATCAACTTACTGCAGGAAATTGAAAAGGGAAAACTATATCAAAGGTGATTATATATATTACTTTGTGAACCACTTCAAAAGACGAAGATCTTACGTGAAATATCATCATATATGCCAATATTGAAGATAACACACTTCATTGAACTTTTCTTCTCCACTTATTTTCCTCCATTTTGCACAAAAAGGCTCAGGCCCATTCAAAATTTCAGTAGCCCAAATTTCTCCACATAATCCATTTCTAAACATATATCCAAATTTGGTATGACATGGGTCTTAAGCCTAGAGATGGCTTCATAACCAAAAAATGGTTAAAGCAGTAAAATCTTATGTCTACAGAAGTTCAAGTTAAGTGCAAGAGGGTAATATGTGGAGCCATTATTGAGACCTTCTATTTAAGTAGTGGCAAACTATAGTGCTTTGCATCAGCACGCCTCTTGCATGTGTCTGAATGTTTAGTCATGCAACCAAACATTCAATGTATGGATTCAGACAATCTAAAGCAGATGCTATAGGCATACAAGCATCTCGCATTATCCATTCCTTCACATTTAAACTGTCAGTGTTTGTAGCCCAAGCAAGGAAATTATCTAATCCCATAGTGCCTTCCAAAAAATGGTTTCTAACACCAGTAAATAAGTATCACTTCCTCAATGATATTGATAATTAATCACTCATAACTTCCCTAATTCCCTGGGTAGCCCCTTGGCAGAAAAGCGATCCACATCCTCATAAAGAAAGCAAAGCCAAAACAATGGGAAAGGCAGCAAATAAAAGTCTTGCAAGTTCTTTGAACATGTTACAAAAATATAAATTACTTTTCTTCTAAAATAACTTAGGGCTCGACCATACACAATGGCGAAAGAATGTTCATATCCTGTATCAATCCATATCTCAATCAACTCCCTACTTCTCTCAATAACCTCTTCCTTTACTCTCTCATCGCCACCTCTTTCCAAATATCTATCAATTTCATTCCATAAATAAGCTACTTTCCATAACCTTGAATAATCCGCAGCATAGTGTTGGGAAGAATGTCCATGAATCATGACTTTCATAAAATTTTAGCCTCTAAAAAAAAAAAAAAAAAAATCAATGCTATTTCATCATTGGTTTTAAGATTTTGGATGTAAATCTATACATCCTTATCATTTTGGTGGAGTCAGTTAACTAAACAGATCTACGCAAAAAACTATATTGCTTAGACTATGAGGAACTTGGCTCAAATAAATAAGTTTGAAAACTGAAAAACTATTTGAAACTCTGCTACAAGAAACTATAACCCCAAAGAAAAAAAAAAAAAAAAAGAACTTTGGGGTTCATATAAAATCATAACTTATCAGGTGGAAGTGAACGTGAGAGGAAAGAGAAAAAAAAAAAAAAGGGGGGGATTGAAGCGAAAGAGGCAAATGAAATCACTAAAAACAATGCATGATATAAATTCACGTATTTCCTCATACCAAAAGAAACAAGCTATTGAAATAGTACAGAGAGTACCATTGTCTCTTCACCTCCACAACCCCATATTCTTGGGGGAAGATTGATAAAAGTTTTGAAGGAAAATGAGTGGTAAGTAGTGAGGGTTAAAAAAATGGGAAGATTCCAATACTAATTAAAAATTAAAAAACCTATAAGTCAGGGAAAGAAAAATAAGTAAATTGACTAATTAAGGACAATATGGGAAGAAGAGCTATCTGTTGCTCTAGATGCTAACAATGGCTCTGGCAATAACCGTAACCATTAAAAATTATACTATTTTGCTTCGTTTTAAGAGAAAACAGATGTTTAATCGATTGTCATAGGCCAAGGCAGCAAAAGTAAACTTTCCAAAATTAAAAGTTGCTTTCCTATCACCGTCATGCATTCTAACTTCAAGCCAACAAGTTTAGGCAATCACCCCAGGCAAACAAAATTGCATTTTCAGATTAAGAGCTGTATATTGCAACCTCAAAGGCGATGGGCCGAGAATAACTGTGTAGAATACAAAGTTCTTACAGGGTGACAAAAGCAATTTAATTATCACAAAAACCCATGAAGTTGGTATACAGATATTTCTATTAATTAGGAACATATTTCAGAAATATAATCCAGTTTTACAGGAACTTTTGCAAGATAAAGAACATTTTAAGAACTTATGACTGAAAAAGCACTAATGCTGATGCCCTCCCCCCCCCGAGCCCAAAACCAACAGTTTTAAGCAAATTTCCAATTTAGTGATGCCAAAATCATCTTACTCTTTGTATAACATCAAGAGACCAACAGATTCCTTGTATTCTCAAATCAAATACACCAAAATGTAAAAGCTTTTGGAACCATAAAAAATACACTGGTCTTAAAGTTGAAGTTGATAGGCCAGCTCTTGAATAAGGCTTCAGTATATCACTGTTAAACTTAGTATAAATTATTATTTTTAGTTAATTCTTTATGCAAGCAGCCACTTCATTAACCATCAAATAATCATCCCAAAGAAACCAACTTGAATGCACCAGATTAGTTGGAGACAAGTAAAAAACACAGATGGACACCATTGACAGTGACCTTTTAGGAAAAATAACCAATGCCTCTCTACAAAAACCAAATAGCACAAACCCAAACAGGTATTGCAACAAAAGAATCTATGAGGTCAAAATATACTAGAAGTTGCTGAGGTTACTTTGAAGAAGCAAAAAAACATGAATTCCATATATTTATCATCAACATGAACCTTGCTAATAAGAAACTCAAGTTAACCACAATAAATATCTCATTGCAGAATGCAAATGATCCACAATCAGCAGGAGAAATCCAATCCAAAGAGTGAGTCATCTTCCTCAAAACCCAATTATTACAAAGATCTTCCTAAGTTAAACCTCATTTAAAAATAAAAAAAAAAAGGTACTAAAGACCTGTATGATACCTATTATGTTTCACATTTTTCATCTCATTTCCTATTACACATTTACTAAGCCAATTTTTAAAGTGGGATAAAGGCTAAAATGTTATAATGTAACTTCTTGCAGTTTCAAGCCAATACTGGAACTAAAATGAAAGCACTATCCATAAAGCATATTTGTGTTCAAATGGCAAATTGAATTTCTGAAACTTACATAACAAATCGCTTATGTTCGCTTCTATCCACAGTTGCAGATGTCCGGCCAAGTTCAACGGGTCTCACGTTGGGTAATGTAGAATCATCTTCATCATCACTTTGTCCTCCAGTCGTAGGAGTTTCATGCCCTTGAGACTTCCGTGACTCATCTAGTTCGAGCCCCTTACGGAAAAAATCAACAGAATATTTCTCTTCATCTTCCTCATCAGAAATTTCTCCCCGGACCAGCTTATCGTACAACTCTGCTTTCAACTCCAATGCTTCATGGCTAGCTGTTCCATCATTAATAGCTTTCAGCTCCAGCTTATCCCTTGCATGTCAATCAGAAATATGATTATTCAATTAATCAAGTAATACATGACAAAAGAGACAAGTAAGAACCTACCGAAGAACATTACCATAATAATAATAATCTTCCTTTTTGTTCTTTTTTTTTTTATTTTTTATAATGCATACATACATAATGGAAAAAGAAAAAGAGAATGCACACATACTTAACCAAACACAAAGCACAATTCAAACGCAAGAACCCTAATCAATAATCATATCTGGGATGAAATTGGAATAATAAAAATTCTCCATAGAAAATCGAAATCCTCAATTTTACTCTAAAACCCCAAATCATCTGTGACTGAGAAAGAGACAAAAATTATTATAAAAAACGAAATTTTATTCCCTACTTGGCAGCACGGGCTTCCACGCCAGAGTTTTTAATCGAGAAGGGATCGTGAGCGGTGATTTTCTTCTTAGCTCGGTGAATTTCAAGATGGTGGTGGTCCGATGAGGAAGAGCTATAAATGGGGTCCCTGGAGAGGCGGTCCCTTTTGGACTCTTCCTGAGACTTGTAAAGTTGGGCTTTGAGCTCCAAAATCGACGACGCCCCGACGCCTTCGATTGAGCGGTGCTTCTTGGGCATAATTGAGGACTCCGTTAGCCATCCTAGCGATTCGACCACAACCCTCTTCTTCTTCGCCTCTACTTCGTCGGCCATTGTCGGAAGCTTTCCGCTAATCACCGATATATGTGGGGAAGGTTGTGAGTGTGGGTAAGATGAGACACAGATTTTTATCTAGGGAGTAAATGGGAAAGATCGAACTTTCTGTGTATAATAACAAATTCGAGTTTTCGTTTTTTTGTTTTTTAATAAAGTAAACTCTAATTTTGGTCATACAAAATTTGTACTGAAAGCGAAGTTACCAACTTCGCTTTCAGTGCAAATTTTCGCTGCGAGTTTTTTCAAAGAAAGCGAAGTTACAGACTTCTCTTTCTTTGAAAATTTGTCACTTCACAAATTTTCAAAGAAAGCGAAGTTAGTAACTTCGCTTTCAGTACAAATTTGAATCCGAACCAATTTTCAAAGAAAGCGAAGTTTCCAACTTCGCTTTCTCTAAATCTGAAATTCCCCGAAAACTTTCCCTATTTTTGGAATTTCGGAATAAAAAAGCATTTTTTTTCTCCAATATTCAAAAAATCAATAAACCCCTACACGTTTTTTTTTTTTTTTAATTTTTAGAACTTAAATGAGTAGACTTTCCCTGTACGTTTAAATTAACGAAATTCATTGTGTACTTTCACTAAACCCTGAATAGAGTAATTTTGTTCATTCAATTGTCTGCCTCATTGCATTCTTTCCTAGGTAAAGTCAACATTATTCATTCTCTAGCATCCATTCTCATCTTTCATTGCTGCTATGTTGGTCAACACCATTGCTCCTTCTCCTTGAATCATCCTACTTTCACTGCTCTTACGTCCTCAGCCTTTTGTATGCATCCCTGGTTTAATCCAGAAATCTCGAGTAGTGCAATTGCCATGACTTAGCTATGTTGTTTGGGGAAGAACTTGGATTGGAAGTTAAAAGGATTGCAAGTTAACAAGATTTTCGACAGGCACCAACTAACAGAAAATGATCATTTAATCCAAAATATTTTAGACTAGCGTATCTCCCTTTATAGGGATGGTGGGATCCCACCCCTTGTCCCCCGAATTTCCATAAGAGGAAAGAGACTAGTCCAAGAGAATCATTTCCACCAACTAACATAAGAGGGCTGAGGGCTTCATCAATTACAATAGCGTAAAATTTATCCGACAGATGAAGGATTCCAGCGACGGCAGTGGGTCAAAACGGAAAATTTATCCTACTGCACGGTGGTGGAGACATTAGTGATTAGACAACAAGGGATGGTGGAATATACTTTATTTTCTGGTTTGGAGTGTGCAACATTTAGCGACAATGTATGGATTGTTTTTTCTTGTTTAAATTGTGCAAGAGAGAGGGGTCTTAAGTTATTGAACTTTAAATTAGCAACATAAGTTAGAGGAGCGATCCCAACCTCTAGGCTCTAGGGGCAGTCCCCCATTCATTCTTAAAAGAACAACTAATTTTAACATCAAACCATCTTTGAATCAATGTATATACATCCATCTGAACGTAATGTGAATGAAACTTTTGTATACAGACATGATCATCTGAAAGAAGAATACAACACAAGAAAACCAAATGAAAAAAGAAGGAAAATTCAAGAATCTTATCACCGCTGCTTCACAGAACCAAACAGTTCCTCAAATGTACGTTTTGGAGCTTCAGCACGAGCAACAATCTCCACCACTTTGTAATTGGATTCGGGATGAAGCAGCGCCTCAACAGCAACTTCAGCAACCTGGTCTCTGGAAATTGAACCTCCAAATAGAGTATCCTGAATATAGGTTAGGTGTTCAAGAGGGTCATGATTGGAAAAGATGAAACACTAGAAAGTTCAAAAATGTTAAAAGCTCATAGTCAGACCTCTGGTTCCATTACTATATTTCCCAATGGCGGATCATTCCTTAACCCGCCAGGTCTTATAATTGTGTAGTTGATGCCTGACTTCCTGATGTATTGCTCTGCTTGAAGCTTTGCTATCAGTACAAGTCCAAACACATTGAGAATTATGTATGAGGGATTTAATAGTTGTCCCATGGCAGCCCCATTTACTAAAATTGAACTAATAAGGATAAATCTATTAACATCACGCTTGCGACACGCTTCAACAAGGTTAACTGTGCCGAAATTGTCAACCTGCAGAAAGAAGACCACTTTAGCTCCCGTGCAACATCATGAGAGAGTCCCTCACAAAACAATCAGCTGTTGTGAATGGACTATACACAATTTAATGAAACAAAAGTGGATAAACACATTTTACACTGGCATCAGTCTTTCAAGGAAGAAGATATTAGCATGGAAAGCAAAACATGCAGAAAGTGGATAAGCTTAGTATGTGATGAATCACAAAAGTTCTTTCTTTTGTTAAAAGCTATGAAAACTTGGGGAATGTTTCATTGTACCCCAATTTTATGCTAGTCAAAAGAGAACTGGTAAAGGTTCAAACAGGTTGCATCATCACTTTATCCCTCAAGCACCATGACCTATTCATTCATCAGAGAGAAGCAATATTCTTTTTCTGAAAGAGGGTTCAAATTCAACAAAAGTACCAAAAGGATTTGTCTGGAACTTTTTAAAGTACATGTTCTTTTCTTCTTCTACTTTTTTCCCTGAGATACATCTTCCTAGAAGCACAACAAAATGGGTTCAATACTTCTCAAGGAATGTAGAAGGAATTTCTAGTATGTTTAATCATTCACAGATCATAAGTAAATCCACAAACTCATTTCCTCCACAATCCTGGGCCCTGATAGTAACAGGAGATTGATACAACAATGACCAGGCTAGAGAGGACAACAACATAGCAAGTGAAAGAGTATTGATTTTGGACAATTTCTCAAGCGAGGAAACACATAAAGAAGGATACTCCATCTATATTGTGCTGAAATTGAGTGTTGGATTCAGTATGAACTGAATCTATGAGATTCCTACTCACAGGTCTCCCTGAATGTTCCAGACACCATATCTATCTTTCTTTACTGGCACCATTTTTTTATCTAATTCTTGTTAAAAATGAAATCTGTAATGAAGAGATGGTGATACCTAAATTATCAACCAGGCTCACTGCAATGATTTACTTCCTGTGACCTAGAGCTGCTGAGATCAATCTCTCAAATGTGCAAGTGTGAGCATCTTCCTACTTACCAGTGCAAACTCCTTTAACCTCAAACCTCTTTATTATACTTGAGCCCCTTGAACCCACTCCAGCTACTACACACACAGGCAATTTCAGGAAAGAGATTGCCTGGTGTTTTGAGTTCAGTATCTTTTTACCTAGAAAACAGAGAAAGTCCCTAGATGTGCTCATCTTACCAGCAACTATGACTCCTGTATCAAAAACAATATGGCTACCAGACAGAATCACACATGTACTTCTTCAACCGAAGATAAGGAAACATGACACCAATATACTGAGCAACCGATATGATTATGTCCCACTAGTGCTTACAGGTAAAATATTTTCAGAAAGTAAGATGGTTAATCAAAGAAAACCATGCATCTGATGCAGGGTAAGGCATCAAACAAGTTTCTAATCATCATTACAGACCATAGTTAGAATCACTGGTCACAAGCGACCCATATGCGCATCACAGCCATATGAACTACAGTGGTGTTAAAATAAAGATACAAAATAGTATTCTTGTTATCATGAAGATCATTAGCAATAGAAAGAAATATAGCAGAGATAGAAAGTATAGTTCCAATCATTAATCAGTTATCTGAGTACTCTGGCTTTCCACACTATTATTATACTTAGGTTTCACCAAAGTTAAGAAACAATTAACCAGTAAGAACAGATGTGAAATCAGATAACATGACTTGTAAAAGCAAAAAGTAAATTGTTCAGCCAGTTTTATGAATTTATCATTAACCTTCCATGGTGATAGTAAATCCCACGAAGGCCGAAAGCCTGTTGCACAAATTACAGCATCTGAATCATCACCAATGGCATCAGCTAGTTTTGTTGAATCCGCAGTGACATCTGCTTTCACCTGTAGATGAAAAAGTAGGAACTTAAACATGCACTCAGTCTGAAACTTGTCTTTCACGGGTTTCATTGCATTATCACATTGTAATAACTAGCTGATCACTTAGATAATTTGTGCTGATCCTTCTTTATCAACAACTCAAGTGATTACAATTACAAAGTGCAGTTTCAGTAAGAGAATAATACAGTCTGATTGCACTTCTAATTAGTGTCTTATAAAGTTAAAATATAGGAGAATCTATGACACATCCAGTCAAGAACAGGAATAACTTCAAAACATAATTATCAGGGACCAACATGACTGTATGGTCAAGAAACCAAGGATCAAAATGTGTGCACATTCAGGAGATGCACCCCAAAAGGCTCTTTTTCATGCCCTTCCCCATCCCCCACTCCAAACCCAATTAAAAAATTAAAAAAAAAAGGGGGGGGGGGGGGGGGGGGGGGGAGGGAAATGAGCATACAAATTAGTTCAGGTCCTTCCTTAACTGAGACTTGCTCAAAGTTTACATAAACAAATAGAATAACTATTCCGTATTGCCAGACAGTACCTGGCAGAAGATTTCAGTTGTTACAGAGAGACATCTACTCTCCCTTCTTAAAATTTATCAAGTTGAATTAGATTATACAGGACTTAATGATCTGACAGCGGGTTATTATAATTTTCTGGTAATGGTTTAGGTATATAACCAATTATTAAACATAACAGCGAACTGTACAGCTATTCATTTACAATCCCATAAAGTACATCAATGCACATGAAGAATTTCAGCAACTCATTGGTTTTCTTTTCCCATTTTAACTACTCCATATAATTACACGCTAAGGTAAAATTGGTGGCAGTCTAAATTTCAGTATGTTATTCTGGCAATATAGAAGCAAACACTCACAAATTGAAGATCAGGGTTGTCTCCAGCGAAGGTTGTTTTGCCCTTATCAATGTCCCGGACACCAGCCTTGACAGCAAACCCTTTAGCCAAGAGCTGCTCAACTATCCTTTTGCCAGTGCTTCCAGTGGCACCAGCAACAAAGATTTTCTTCTTTCCGCTGCTGCTCACTTCTCCAGTTTCTTTGACCTCAGTCCCTTCCTAGAACAAAAGTTACAAAACAAAGCACAATTACTACACTGTATTCGTGCATGTAAAGTGTAGAGTACTACCCCTTTTGAAGCAACTTCAAATTTTCCCTTGATCGGAATTAATTGACGAAATAAACGGAACGATCAATTCCATTTTCAGAGTATACGTACCATTGATGCTTTGAGTCGAAGAGAGCTAGTTCCAGAAGGGAACAGAGTGGTGGAGAATGGTCTGGAAGTGAAAGACAAGGCATGAAATAGAGAGGGTCTCAGGAGAGAAATGACCATTGTTTGGCACTATCCTAGCCGTGTAAGCTTCTTCCAAATACTGAATTATTGTAAATTTCCAGCCACAATTCTTCCAAACTTGAATAGCGGTAAACGGTGAGAGTCAGTGTCTCTTCGTAACGTTCGGATTTTTATTTTTTTTTTTAATCTTTTTCTTTATTCCCTCATTATTTTAACCCATTTACACTTTTTTTTTTTAATTTTAAAAATTTTATAAACATCTTTTATATTTTCTAGTTGATTTTTACTTTCAAAATGTATTCTTTGATCCTTTACATTAAAACATGATTTTTTTAATCCTTAATATACTTTAGTAGATTAAACCGATTTAAATGAGTCTGATACAAACTCAAATAGAATATTGAAATACAGCTTGTAAGATACTATTTTTTTAAGATTGAAACCACATTTTGTAAAATAATTTTTTATCTTTAGGTATTATATTTTACAATCCATAATAAGTTGTACATTTTTTTTAAATGAACTGTTTGAGTGGGATAGAGAGAGTATTTTAATTTGATAGTACTAAAAGGTTGATTTGATGAGAAGTGTGACTAATAAAAGGGTATGTTTTCAATCTAAGGGAGTGTTTGTTTCATAGTTTTGGAAGTGAGAAATAGCAATGGGAATGTAAGGGTGTTTGGTTTGGGGCTTCATTTCCTAAACTCTACTCCCAAATCCTACTTTATTTCAATTATCCATTCCCCTCTATTTTGAGGAAATGGGAATCATTCATTTTTTAAATTACATTTTGTGTATACTATTTATTTTAAAAAATTCTAATTAGTAAAATTATTATTATTATAATACATTTAAATATAAATAGTTTATAATATATTAAAAGTTGAATGTAAAAAAAATTAAACAAAATTTTATTGCTAAAAATTTTATTTGTGAACCCAACCGCATCCATGGTAACGATAGTTATTCCCTTTGACAGACCAAACAATAACAATATGATTATTTCTTCCATTATTATTTTCATTTACATTCACATTCCCCTCTATGAACCAAATGCAACATTAAATAATTAAAAAATCAATTTGTTAAAATGCAAAGGACCATTTTTACATTTAGCAAAAATATTTCTCAATTCCCTATTATGTTTATTATGACAACCTCATTCTTCATCTATAAAACACATTTTACACTTGGAAAATGTATCTTTATCCTCAAAGTTTGCCTCTAGGATAGAAACAATTAATATGCTTTGTAGTGAGATTAAATTTTCTATGTCCATGTACTTATATACCCTTTTATATGTTTAAATTTTTTTATCTCATTAGAAAGGTACATGAAGTACTCAATACAGAGAATCTAGTGTGCTTTGTAGTTGATGCTTAATCTCCAATTTTCATAAAGTTAATCCTTTTAATCTGGAATAATAAATCGACTAAGTCCTTTATTAATATTTTAAATTTAATGAATTAGTATTTTCTATTTGCTATTTTATTTGATGCTTATACAATTAATATAAAAGATAAATAATGGCTTAACAAATAAAAAGTTAGAAACAAAAGTGGAACTATGCCAATAAGCTACTTATAGTTGTAATTTAATTTTACTTTTTTTAAAAACATCATATGTATTGGAAAACAAAGGAAAGAGAATATATGAGTACTAATTTGACTTAATTTTTTAAAAAATTAACTTATTAATCTATCTTAAATTAAAGGGACTAATTTTGTCACCTACAAGAATTGAGGACTAATAGTGCAACTCTAGAAAAATTGGAGTCTAATTTTTTCATTGAAGTAAAATTTGAGAAGAATATATATTTTTTTCTTCTACATTTGTTAACAAATTTTTTATCATTCCTAATCCTAGTTCACCATCGTTCACCCCTCTTATATTTATAATACACATTTTTAATATTAGAAAAACAAATATAATACATGGTCTTAGTTCTTAAAACTCTACAGCTGGTGTAACATTTAAGAGTCCACTGAATTACTAGAGAAGCATTAACGGAAAAGTAGCAACAAGAATCAGGGAGGCAATCGTTTGAGCAAAATATGTGCCACAAAAAAAGAAAGAAAATAAAAAGCCATGCTCATTCTTGCACTACTTGCATTTTAAGCGCTGTTGCAAAGTGTAGCAAATCATCATCACAACAGATCAAGTTCAACTAGATTTCTGACCTAACAATTCCTACAATATAGTTCAGGAAGGGCACAAACTCGAATAAATAATCTAACATGAGAGAAGCCGGAAAGGCCTTTGGTACATCCGCCAAGAAATCTCCGCATGCATCCAAAGACTTGATTACACAGACGTCATTGTAAGTTTGTAACCAAAGCATGCCAAAAGTCACAACGGCTCCGAGTTTCTCTGACTGCTTTACACGAAGTACACTATATCCGCATCCCTGCTATAGAACAACTTGTTTTCACCTTCCATTATCTGCACAATTGGAAAATTTACATTTTCAGTGAACCAATAAATATTACTCCCTCCATCCCATATAAAAATTTTTGTTTCGAGTTGTATATTGTGACTTGGAAACAGTTGAACCATTGAACTCTTTTTATGTGTTCTAAAGTTACCTCCAGTAGGGATATTATCTCCACTCTCGAGTAAGGGACAGAGACTCCACTGTTGACTACTCTCTCTATGTCAGCCACTGACATTTGCTCGACATGCTGCGTATGTCTATGTCTACCAAGAGCCACGCTGAAAGCTTCCAGTCTGCAGGTATATCAAAAGAGAGAGTATTGAACCATTTAATTTTAAACTGAGTTTTAACTTCAATTTGACAGCAGGAAAACAGCTTCATGAACTCTCCGAGTCTTTCAAAATACTTACCTCTCCAGTGATGTATTATTGCCATCTGTTCCAGTATTGTCAACATCCATGGCATCTCTTTCTCTATACAAAAGGAAAGAAACATGGATCAATGTCAAGAATATGGCGCAAACCTATAAATCTAAAAGCATATGGCTTTTCGAAATGGCTCAAGTCATGAACTAAGAAAATCATACAAAGCAATAACTCCAATGACTTTTCTGAAGGGTAGGATTCTGGCTTACTTAAAACCTAAATGCATAGGTTGTAGTTGCACAGTTCCAGAATACATTCTACTTTGGCTGTGCTTGCCAATATGGTAAACACGTGAAAATTTATTTGCATTTTTCACTTCGGACCATGGAGGCTACTACAAGAGAAACATGGAGCCAACATCCTCCAGAGACTAGTGATAGTAATAGAGAGGTGGTATATGATTTACAAATGCACAAGAACTTAAGAAACAGCTTTTGTGTAAAGAACATAAACTATTGCTCCAATCTGGTCAGGCAGAAGCATTGCAGAGAATAGTTTTAGTATTGAAGAACGAGGGTGGTGCAGTTGAACTATGTCAAACAGTCTATGATTGGATTCTTTTCCCCAATGAACAATGGGTATAACCTTAAGGCTGGACAAAATCTTTGGGGGTCCTTCCTAGTTCCTACCATGATAAAATTAAACTGTAACCTGTGGCAAAACAATGGACCTCCTTACACTACGTAAATCCAGCTTCCAGCTACAAAGCAGGCATATATGAACACCATGTGGGGTCGGCTATATAGATCATATCTCGCCACCATGTACGATCGAGACACATTGATTCATTTAATCAAAATACAGCATGTCATGTTTATAAAGTTGTTTTCCAATTCTTTTTAGGTCTTCCTCTACCCCTTTTAATATATATGAACAAGAAGCCAAAAAATAAACTGCAAAAAAAGAAAAAAATTTTAATAAATCACAAGCTGAATTCAATTCAGCTTGTTCTGTAACTAAGTGGAGAAGCATATAATATTAACCTTGAAGCATCGCCCTTTTCTGTGTCATTCCTTTCACCTTCATGCTGAGCTGTATCAGCATTACTTGCATCATTGTCAGCTCTCCGTTTTCTCTCCATTTCTCTCTCCCAGTCTTGTTCACGCTCCTCCATTTCAGTTAGCTCTTGGTGATATATAGCAAAATGCAGAACTTGAAGAGCCGCATCAACATCGGCTTTCAGCACCTACTCAAGAGAATTAATGAACCCAATTGGTTGACAAAAAAAAAGACACCGCATGAAAACCATTTGTGCAGCTGGATGAAGCACCAGTTTTCAACTCAATAACATTATATGCCAAAGTTTTTTGTAGTAAGTTCCTTAGCAGAATTGAGTGGCATAAAATACTTACCTGTCTCCTTAACTTCAACTTGGCGTGGGCAGTTGAAAGACGTATTATTGTTTCTAAGGTCCTGGCAGTTATTGGAAGTGTTCCAGTTCCAGTCTATTCAAAATAAACATTGTTATTTTCATAAATATTGGTGTAAACACCACACTCCACCGGTTAGAGAAAGAGGCCTACCTTCGAACTGGAACTAGCACTACGAAGCTCAGCATATGCAGTTGCGATTTGATCAGAAGCCTGCACATCATAACTAAAATCAGCATGAATTAAAGTTGTACTTGAGGACCTAACAAAAGGGTAATGTTGAGGAATAACACAACAAGAGATACAAATTTTAAATTTTAATCCAATATCGAAAGTGGGTAAGGAAAAACAAGTAGAAAAATATAAGAGCCACAACCTCATCAGTTAACTCAGGCTGGATCCTGTGCTTTGCATAATGGATATACTTCTTCAAGAACTCAATGGTATGTGTCTCATGCTTGCGACTTGTTTTCTGTCCATGTAGCATACGGTTATACTTGACAAAGACCGTTGAATTTGTCTCTGCCTCATCCTCCCTTTCATATTGTGTACCATCTAATGCCATGCTATCTGAAAGATCATGTTGATTTACTTCAATCATTGAGGACAACTGCAAGTCACCAAAAGTCAAATTAAGGAACCACATCTCACATACCTCCATCTGTAGTAGAACGAAACCTATGCATCCGCAGAACATGATCTGAAATCTGACGGTCAATGACAGGATCCATTTGATCCAGAACAATGAACAGTAAATCAAAACGAGAAAGTAAGGAATCTGGAAGCCCAATGTTCTTTGTGGGGGTCAGCGAGCGATCATACTGCACGTTGACAGAAAATAAAATAATGAGTTCAACTGCATCATGATAAGAGTTAAGGTGTCATGTCCCTACATAATTTATCTAAATTCTGGGTCGGTGATTTTCTTCTGAAACAATGATATAAGGGGGCCAATAAGGGAAACTGAAAGAAAATAGCACATAATGGTCTGTTTATTCCCTGACGTAAAGAAGGGAGCTTACAGTTCCATATATTGGATTTGCGGCAGCTACAACGCTGCATCGAGCATTCAAGGATGCATGAATTCCAGCCTTTGCAATTGTTACAGTCTGCTGTTCCATGACTTCATGAATAGCAACACGATCTTGATCATTCATTTTGTCAAATTCATCAATACAAACAACCCCTCGGTCAGCAAGAACCATAGCACCAGCTTCAAGCCTTCTTTCTCCTGATAGCATCAAACTTATAAGTTTCAGCAACATTTAGTCTGCAAAGCCCTGTGAAATCAGCACAGTTTATTACCTGTTTCTTGATCAGAAGTAACTGCAGCAGTCAAGCCAACTCCGGAAGAGCCCCGACCAGTTGTTGATATGGCCAAAGGTGCAATATTCATTATTGCTCTAAGCAGCTGAGACTTGGCAACAGAAGGATCACCAACCATCATCATGTTTATGTCACTACGAAACAGAAATAATCAAGATTGTGAGAATTCAAATTTAACTGAGATTCAATTATTTCAGATATATAGACTAAGTTTGGGAGAAAAGAAGAGCGAAAAAGGTAAGATTAGTAAATTACAAAACAATAAAGGAGGTTATAACAAATGGAGGAACCACATAGATATGCTCATACACAACCAAACCATATGTAAAAGGTCATTTTTAACTTACCCTCGCAAATGTGTTCCATTCTTCAAGTTCTTTTCAGTTCCACCAAGCATCAATAGAATCAACGCTTTTTTTATCCATGTATGGCCATATATAGATGGTGCAAGTGAATTAGCAAGTAACTCAAAGGCATCATCTCTCTTAGATGTCTTTATAATGTTATCTCGATCTTTGTTTCCAAATAATGATGCCTGTGTTGATTGTGTTGATTTGTTCAGAGGAAAGACAGAGTTCGCAATAAGGACAGTCCTGCACCCAAAAAAAAAAGAAATTTACTTTTACATTTGCAGCATATTTACAAGCAAATAAAATCTAGCAAAGTAGCATGTAGTAACCTGAATACCCCATTGACACTCCCTTTGCTTTTTCCAGGTAGTGCTTTGTATATCCCAACTATAGCCATACGGTCTCCAGGTTTGCATTTATCCACTAAATCATCCTCTAAAATGACATCTACTGTTCGTGGTAGTTGACCAGGAGCAGAGTTTTCAGGCACTTCTTGCATTGAGAGTGTTTGATGGTCTTTGTATGTGCAAAGCCCATACTCAGTAACCAACAAATGGCCTTTGTCATCCTAAAACAGATTCATCCAATAAAAAACCTTTTAACTCCAGATAACTTAAAAGAAAACTACATCAGATCCAGGAAGCTCGAGCTCACCCGCGTTGGATACACAGAACCAGTCGGTAAGCCCATATTTGATGTAATATCTCTATATTCACGGGTTGTGAACTTTTCTGTCTCTGGGCAGAAGTGGACACTCTTGACAACTTTTGGCCTCACAAGAGAACCTGACAGTCATAAGATTACATCAATCATGAGTACCAGGAAAATTTATCAACTAAGCCATATCAACTGAATGAGACAAACATCCTTTCGATACCCATGTAAGTTCATTCAAAATAATGTCAGAAATTGTATAACTATAATAGGCCTCAGAAAAGTCAAACTAAGGATGATAATTGATCTTTGGACCCAACTAAGAGAAGAAAAAAGAACTTCAAGGTCGAGAGATTGCAATTTTATTAAAGATGTCAGTCAAACCAAATAAATCAACACACAAAACAAGTACTTAGTGCATGTGTCCAGAAGATTATGTCTGGGCACAAGCATCTTCACAAGAGAGAAAGAAGATGCTAGAGAAAATAAACATGTAATTTTAACATTAAGGTATGCAATGAAAAAGCTCCATTTCTTCCTACTTAAGATCTCTTACATCTTGAGAAGGGAAAAGGCACAGTGGAATTCTATTCTCCTTTTTATGGTCATACTGCATAAACATTAACCACCTTGAGTAACATCCAAGTGTTATAAATTTGTTCATACTTCTACATTTAAATGCACATAGAATCCAGTTTCAACCATCAACATCTCATTTTAAGTGACCTGAACTAACAGCAAAGCTCTGCAGCTAAACCCACACATTAAAAGTTGGTCTTACACTCACTTCACCGAAGTCAAATGCAATAATCTTGAATATATGAGTATGTACAACCAAACTGAAATAATTGGAACAAAGTGCGTTCAATCTGACTGCAAGATTGCAAAACTTTAAGTAACCAGAATAGCAATCAGAAAGTGCAAAAGGAATGGCCTTCTACTGCACTAAAAATCATGCAAATCAAATAATGGAAGAGGAAGTACATTTTGTAACAATGCCCTCAACGCACACTATTGAACCAATAAACCCTGATAAGAGGTCTCTTGGAGTGACTCTTCGTGAAACAAAAGGACCATCAAGGCCGACATGGATTTGCTCCCCTTCCTTCAAGTACTTCGCGTCAAAGCTACGAACCATATCAGTCATTGAATCACATAGTGGCTGCATATACTCACCAGGGTTCTGCAGAAGCCTAGTATTCCAGACCAAAAGGAAGAAGGAAGAATTTAGGACAATGCATTCAGATCTAAGAGGAAATTGAGAGGTACACAAGTTACTCAATGTGTGTGTGTGTGTGTGTGTGTGCATATATATATATATATAAACATCACTTCTTTTCCATTAAATCTTTCACTATAAATTATGGCCTTTCATCATCAAACCTCCCCAACCAGTTTCATTTCATGTCATACATAATGAGCCCATTATCCTTCACTATACTTCAAATTGTTATCAAACAAATTTTCTCATTTAAGGAATCAAAAAACAAAAACACGTTCTGTTTTAATAACAAATTTTTACTCATTCAACATATTTTCTCAAAGAATCAGAAGAAAAACACATTCTATTTTAATAACAAATTTTTACACGTTCATGGAGTTAATTGTCCTTACATACCATAGAAGTAGGGATTGACCATAATTTCCTTTGTAAACTTCCTCAATAAAATCCTAGCAATAGTCAAAGCTAATAACCGACCACAATTTCTTTTTTCTACATCCCAGCAGCTCTGGCAATATAGCCAATAATAACTCCTTTGAAGACCAATTGGGTTCCTAACCCTACTTACTTGACTTCAGAAAACAAAAGGAAGCACTAAAGAGAAGCCAAAATAAAATTGCCAAAAAATAAATACATCATAAAAAGTAGAAAACAATAGATCGCTTCACAAACACGAAGCACCATAGCAAATCACTGCGCATGAAATTTAGTGAAACCTGCGCGCTAGGTCGGCGCCTTCCCGGTGGTTGTAGAAATGAGACAGCTTTATAATCAAACGGCGCTCCTGCCTGTTAATCATAGTGCCGATATCCTTTCTAAGCTCGATATTCATTTCCTGAAACAAATCAATCAGCCATGTGAGTGAACTTTCTATGTGTTAATGTAATCCAAATGTAAAAAGAGACGGAAATTTCAATTAGATTACACTTTGGTCGAAGAATTTGAGGAACGCGCGCTTGTGCGCTGCCCTAACTTCCTCGCTGAGATCCATTTGGCTCTCCTTCCTTCCTTCCTCCCTCCCTCCTTTGCCTGTAATCTACTGTGTGTGTGAGTGTGTGTGTTTTCTCAGAGAAAGCAAGGAAGAGTGAGTGTTGCGGTGAAGGATAACTGGGAAGATTTTCTTCTTTTAGGGTCAAAAGGGGGTTTTGGCTTTGGCGGGAAAATGAAGAGAAGTGAGAGGCTGAGAGCCCTTTCTGGCGGGAAAATAAGAGAACTGTTTTAGCAGCGCAATGCGGCTATGCCAATAAAAGGGTAAATTACATCTACTCCCACCAAAGTTTGGATTTATTAGCAATTGATGTCTATAGTTTTGTATAATTAAGGCCTCTACCTTAACTGAATAAATTAGAGCATTTAAATAGGGGTGGGCATGGTTTGGGCTAATTCGAAATTCGAACCGAATTCGAATTTACCGAATTCGAAAAAACCTAATTCGAATTCTGAATTCGAATTAGGTTTGGTTTGAAACCGAATTCGAATTATGAAATTGGTTTTCGAATTGGTTTTCGAATTGGGCATTCAAACCAAATACCAAACCGAATTCGAATTAGTTTTATTATTAAAATTTATAGATATTGAATATATATTAAAAAAACATATCATAATTATATATATTAGTTATACATATATAAGTATAAAAATTATAATTGATTGTTTTCTATAATAAATGGTTTAAGGAAGAAAAAAAGAAAGACAGAATGATCAGTTAAAAACAAAGGAAATTTAGCAAGAGATAAAAGGAAAACAATTAATAATAGATTAAAAAAATATGGGAAAGAATAATATGGGCAGCAAGATTCGAACAAACAAGCACTATGTAAGAAGAAAAGACCTTAACCACTAAGCTAGCCCAGCAGATGTAGTAAACTTCATATCTAAATAAATAAATATGTTCAGAAAGGGCAGGGCAAGGCTGAGAAAACATTTGTCTCACATCGGATTTACATGAATGAGTGGAGTGCTTGAACTCCTATAAAAGATGGCCGAACCGCAGCATGCTCTCTTAAACAAAACGGCTATGTTGAGATGTGAATGCACATGTCCCAACTACTCCTTAGCCATCTGAGCTTGAGTTGGACAAGCACGAGTTGAATTTTTAAAATTCAACTCGAAATATTTTGAAAATTTTAAAAATATAAAGGGGAGGAAAAACTCGTTCCGAGTTGTACGATACTAAAAATTGTATTGAATCGTACAAAATTCAGAATTTTGTATGATTCACTACCAATTGCGATACGTTCATACGAGTCATATCGAAATTGGTATTTTATGATACGAATCGTACGATACGTATCGCGTATGGTACGATTGATTATGAAATTAATTTTGTGAATTTGGTTTCCATGGTTTAAAACCGAATTCGAACCGAATTCGAATTACAAATTCGAATTGGTTTCTTCAGTTTAAAATCGAATTAGGTTTGGTTTTCGAATTGGCCAAAAAAAATTTAAAATTCGAGGAAACCAATTCGAGGAAACCACAATTCGAGGAAACCAATTCGTGCCCACCCCTACATTTAAATGCCCATTATTTGTCAACTGGTATGGATTTTTAGTGATTGGATATATTATATTTACCTTGGCTACATTTGATCAAAAAAATGGCATTTTTAGTCTCGTATGTTTGGGCCTACGGCAATTTTAGACCATTTTGTTTCTCTGTGGTAGTTTCAGTATCCTTTTTATTTGTTATTGTGATAGTTTTAGTCATTTTACTTGTAATTGGAGGTTAAACATATTACTTTGAATCTTTTACAAAATTTATAAATTTTGAGTTAAGACATGAACTGTAAAATTAAAAAATTGTACTTTTGATACCCTATATTCACGTGTTCAATTTTATTCAAATGATGTTGAGTGACTTGTGCTACAATCACAAGTTATAATTCTTTTTATCAATCAAGTTTTAAAAAGAACATTTTATTTGAAACTCTTGACAAACAATTGATCATCATGATTATTAGAAAAAGTAACATTTTTTTTTAAAGAGTATGAAATTTTCTTTTAAGTAATCAATTCACTATTTTTATTCATTATTTATAATACTTAATGGTATACGAACAAATTTCATTTATACTAGTGAGTGCCCCTAAAATTTTGTTTTGACTCTGCCACTGCACATATTAGTCGAAAATAATTAAGGAATCAAAATGAGACAATATTACCGTTCCCTATTCCTCTTCATCTTAAAAAGTTTGAGTACCAAACTAAATGGAATCCCCACCGGTGCATGCACCACCTCTTTCGTTTCCATTGCCACTTTTGTGAAGGAGATCTTGACTTGTCTCACGGTGTTGGCAACAATCTATTTGACCGGAGGAGCATGGGCACACCGATCCTAATTGATTGTTAAATATTTTGATTGGTTTCTTCATACAGTATATTGTTAGTAAATACTGCTCTCCAGTTGCGAATCCAGAAGCTACGTTTTTTAAATTTTGGAGGGGTCTAGTATACATATAAATATTTTTCTGACAATTAATTACATTGTAAAAAAATATACATAATGGTAGTGTAAATAAATCCTTCGACTTGAGATCATAAGTGTATCCAGAGTGTAGATTACACACCTTCACTCTTTTGGTCCTTAACCTTAGTTGGTTATGTGTGCTTTAAGAGTTGAATATAGTATGAAACATAGATGAAAGTTTATGATCAATAAAGAATTCACCACTTCCAATAGTAGTAAGAGTATATCCAGTTATGGGCACTTGTTGAAATATTACTTAAAATTGTTTGCGCAAACTAGAAGTGATTTTAGAATGATTCTAAATTCAACTTCAAAGAAGTTTTATTTGGGAACAAGCAAATAAATAATTAGTTCATTAAGAGTTGGCACAGATCCTTACTCTTGTACTAATTGGGATATGGTATGGTGAAAGGATGTTAATTACACGGAGTCCGTTCGTAGAAAGGAGAAGTGGATCACATGACTTTTTACTAACACTTGAGTGGTCATGATGCCTGGCTAGATGCCAATCTTCATCTAAGTAGATTAATTCCAAAATCACATGGCCTATTGTCTTTAGGCCAAGTGGAAGTTTGTTGGTTTATGTCCTAAAGCCAATTAAATTATGGAATTATAATTTATATTTATTGCAAACGTGTTTTAAGAACCTAATGGGTCACACACATAAGAATAGCTGTTAATCCTCTGACTGATCAATGATCCCAATTACGATTATTCGTGTGGATACCGTTAGAGGCCGGACAATTGTGCGGCTCGTTAGGGGTGGGCACGAATTGGTTTCCTCGAATTGTGGTTTCCTCGAATTGGTTTCCTCGAATTTTAAATTTTTTTTGGCCAATTCGAAAACCAAACCTAATTCGATTTTAAACTGAAGAAACCAATTCGAATTTGTAATTCGAATTCGGTTCGAATTCGGTTTTTTAAACCATGGAAACCAATTCACAAAATTAATTTCATAATCAATCGTACCATACGCGATACGTATCGTACGATTCGTATCATAAATACCAATTTCGATATGACTCGTATGAACGTATCGCAATTGGTAGTGAATCATACAAAATTCTGAATTTTGTACGATTCAATACAATTTTTAGTATCGTACAACTCGGAACGAGTTTTTCCTCCCCTTTATATTTTTAAAATTTTCAAAATATTTCGAGTTGAATTTTAAAAATTCAACTCGTGCTTGTCCAACTCAAGCTCAGATGGCTAAGGAGTAGTTGGGACATGTGCATTCACATCTCAACATAGCCGTTTTGTTTAAGAGAGCATGCTGCGGTTCGGCCATCTTTTATAGGAGTTCAAGCACTCCACTCATTCATGTAAATCCGATGTGAGACAAATGTTTTCTCAGCCTTGCCCTGCCCTTTCTGAACATATTTATTTATTTAGATATGAAGTTTACTACATCTGCTGGGCTAGCTTAGTGGTTAAGGTCTTTTCTTCTTACATAGTGCTTGTTTGTTCGAATCTTGCTGCCCATATTATTCTTTCCCATATTTTTTTAATCTAT
Source organism: Leptodermis oblonga (assembly GCA_016801395.1). Taxonomy (NCBI): domain Eukaryota; kingdom Viridiplantae; phylum Streptophyta; class Magnoliopsida; order Gentianales; family Rubiaceae; genus Leptodermis; species Leptodermis oblonga. Next base: position 24,948,907 of record CM028756.1, on the reverse strand, counting down.
TATTAATTGTTTTCCTTTTATCTCTTGCTAAATTTCCTTTGTTTTTAACTGATCATTCTGTCTTTCTTTTTTTCTTCCTTAAACCATTTATTATAGAAACAATCAATTATAATTTTTATACTTATATATGTATAACTAATTATATATAATTATGATATGTTTTTTTAATATATATTCAATATCTATAAATTTTCATAATAAAACTAATTCGAATTCGGTTTGGTATTTGGTTTGAATGCCCAATTCGAAAACCAATTCGAAAACCAATTTCATAATTCGAATTCGGTTTCAAACCAAACCTAATTCGAATTCAGAATTCGAATTAGGTTTTTTCGAATTCGGTAAATTCGAATTCGGTTCGAATTTCGAATTAGCCCAAACCATGCCCACCCCTACGGCTCGTGATCAAATTCATCTTCATGCATATCGTTCGTGGATGTCCTGAATATTGCTGATGGATTTGTTCTCGAGGTAACATCTGATCTTGTATACTATATTATTCATATAATTGAAAAGCAATATTGGCATGTTCAATCTATATTTATTCCGCTGCATATAGATTGATTAGCTTACAGTGGTATCAAAGTCTACTTTGTTTATCTATGCTTAACATGTTATATTTAATTATCATGGATAGTTCATATGTGTATAATTCTTTATCAAGGTTTTGAGAAGTTTAGTTTAACACGGTTAAGTTTGGGGGTTTTGTAATTTTTGAAAAAAAACTGGTTTTCGAAAATCATTGTTGAGCTTTCGAGCAAGAAGTCGCCTTTGTGTTGATAAGATGATAAAATCAGAGAACGAAAACTGCCTTTTGGAAATCAGAGGGAGATGTTTTAAATTAAAGGGAAACATCTCGCCAGATTTTTCAAGGAAAAGGAAGAACTGTTTTAAATTAAGCTTCATGGATTTTGCTCAAAAAGTTGTTTGGGAAAAGTGATTTTTTCTTAAACAAATGTTTGAAGCCCCCAGTTGACGGAAGCGAAATATATGGTTCTGGTCTCGTTTTTCTTTCTCTGTTCTGGACGGCGATGAGCATCGAAAATTGTTGAAATCCGTTTTGGTCAGTCTCAGATTTCCCGAATCTATTTATGATTCATTGTTTTCGGATTTGGAAATTTTATTTTCTCTGTTTGGCGCTCGCGGGAGGAAGAATCTGGTCACGCGGATAGCAACTGGCGTACTCCTAACTTCCATTTGGTTTCTATGCATTAGTCATCGACTGAGAAGAAGTGACATCATTATTGACGTCCCCGTAGAACCAAGGGAAAAGGATTCTCTTCATTCTGGTCTCGGCACCATCTTCCCGGAGCCGCTTTGTGCATCGCTGAAGAAGAAGGCGTGCGGCAGCCAGTCGCGACCGCTCACAGCGCCGGTGGTGAAGCGCAAGTAAGAAGGAGAACTCTTCTGGTTTGGCGTATGCAGTCCAAATGGGCTAGGGTAGGGTAACCCTAGCCCGATGGAGAATTGGGTCGGACGGCCCAGTTCGTTATTCCCTTTATTTTTCCTGGACATTGATCTGGGCTAATCGGCCAAGGTTTAATTAAATGGGACTGAGTCTTATTTAAGATCTGGGCTGGAACCGATTTTAAAACCTTAGGCTCATTGTTTTTCTGGAAAATGTCCAGCAAGTTTTAAAATTTTGGGCTGAAATATAATTTTGCATTTGGACTTAATCTTATGGTTTTGTTTGAAGAAAATGTGATTTTATATTTTTGAGCCTGATTTATTTTCTGTGGGTTGGGTTCTAAAATCATATCAGTTTTAATAAATAAAATTTCAACCTATTTTAAATCCATGAACTGGGTCCAATTTTTCAAATATTATTTGATTTAATTATTAAGCTGTCTTTTAAAATTTTAAATATGATTTTCTTGTTGTAAAATTATTTTACAAAAGAGTTTTAATTATAAAATAAAATAAATTAAATGTTATATTTTAATTGGATTAAGATATAACTAGTGATTAATTTGATTGCTTTATAAGGTTTAAATTTTCTAAATTAGATTTAGAAGAATTTGAATTATTCAAATTTAAAATTATGGGTTAATTTTAATTTGAATGACATTTATAAATTTCAATTGGATTGGAATTTACGAGTTTATTAATTTTGAAAATTAATAATTTTAAATGTCGTGTAGTTTCATAAGTGTTCAATTCAAAATTACTCACATTTAATTTCAATAAATAATAAGATTGTAATTTTTGATTGAAAATCTTGTGAATTTGTCTATTATCAATTGGATTGAGGTATTGACTTTATTTTGGAAACTCTTACCTTTTAGATTGGATTTAAAATTTTGAGAGTTGTTTTATTTAGAAAAGTTCCATATTTTAATTGGATTAATCTTATGGAAAATGTTCTAATTAAATTTCAAAATAGTTTTTGATTAAATCAAAAAGTGGTAGAAATGAGTCTTAGACCATGAGAGTTTAATTTTAATTTTAACTCTCAACCTACTTTATTTAGATTTAATTGAAGAAAAACCCTAATGACTTCTCAAATTAGTTCAAGAATAATGTTATTTCTAATTGGATTAGAAATATGTATACACAAAATCCATGATTAGATATTAAATATGCCTATGTAATTATTTTAATTTTTTATCTAATTACATGTTTATATGCAACATTGAATTAAATATTTGATGTGATAATTTGTTCATTTAATGAGATTATATGATTTCATATGGTATGCCAAATTTGTCAATTATTTATACGTGCATATAATTGATGAGACTTTATAATTGTTTAAAACAGAAGCCCTTAAGTTGTTGCCCCATTAACGTAGCAAATTATGACATCATTGTTTTAACTTGTTGGGATTCCCCAAGGTTGTTCTATCCATGATTAATTTTTTGGCTTTTGAGATGCGATCTCCGTAAAATGGATTTAATTATTGAAACATATAATTTGTTGAGAATCTTCAAGATTTTATGTTTTAAGGCAACAGATATTAAGTCATAATACCTTCTGTTATTATAGCTCGACTAAAATTCTTTCTTCAGATTAACTTGTGGGGATTCCCCAAGGTTATTTTGACATCGAATTTGTCGAAACTATGAATGATGGGTTCGACTTAACAAAAATATTTTGATTTGTTGGGATTCCTCAAGGTTATATATTTTTGAGGTAAGGGTTGGGTTTCACATAAGATGTGTATACCAAGGTTGGTAACCTAACGATAAGGAGTTGCAAGAGTTGCAATTGATAAAATGTATCTACCATGCGAAATTATTTTGATTTGTTGAGATTCCTTAAGGTCAAATAATTAGTGGGGGTCCTTTTCTCACTAAGAATTATGAGATAATTCTCGAATCAGTATTTAAGGGTTACTGATTTGAACAAAATAGTGGGAGCAAAACCAAAATTTATTTATTATCCATATCTTTCATATTTTGGTTTTGTTAAATGCATAAATAAAATATTTTGATTTATTTATTTAATGTTTATGTTGTGGAATTTATATGAGTATTCTTTTAGAATTTACTAAGTAGATGACCTAAAATTTCTTGATTATCGGTTGGCATCAATTTTGATTTTATAGGTAAGATGATGTCTAGACAATTGGAATGTTTATGGTAAGCATTAGGTTTGGAATGACATAAGATTTATATCATGAAAATTTTTAATTCTAAGTTGTTGACACAGGCAAATGATTAAATTTTCATGCTTACTTAAGTATCATAAGTGATACATAGTGAGATTTGAAATTTAATTTGCAATCTTAGCTGGACAAATGTTCAAATTTTATTTGAATATGCAGTAAATCATTATTCTTTAATAGACAAAGAATAAGGTATGGTATCTCAATCCTTTAAAAGGATGTGAGCAATCATTAGTTCAAATAAGCCAAAGAGATTGAAAAAGAACTGCAAAAGTTTGTACTTGGAATCAAAGAAATTGTTGAATTTCTTTCGTAGTACAATGAAATAGATATTTATATCTCTATTTGAAGTTTAGACCTATGATGTATATGATATCACGTTAAATATATATATTTGGAATATATATGGTCTAAAATAAGTAGACTGATAAATTAATGTGAAATAAATAATTATAGCTAATAAATAAAGCAGGTATTGCAATATTGGCTATGAGAATTATTCTATTTCATTTGGATTTAAATTAAATCATTGAATGTTTTAGTTGGACTAAAATAATCCTACATCATATTTATCATGTAAGGATGGATTGACTCATATATAAGTGATTTTATATTGGTAGAGTCCATTTTTAAACTGTTCCTTAAATTCAATGATTTTATTACTCCTAGAAAAGTCAATTTTAGATAACACAGTTTATTTGGTCGTGTGACTATATTTACATATATTAAAATTATATCATTATAATTTGAGATTTTTGGTTTGGAATCAATTGTGATATGTAAATTTGATGCACTAGTCAAATCGACCAAAATGCTTTTTTTTGGGTAAAAGGTAAAAGGTAGAAACATTGTAAATTATCTTAACTAATACATTCTATGTATGTAGTTTTATGATAATTTTACTAAATGTGATTTTCTTAATTTATTTTGTCTTAGGTTTAATCATTAAGATGGTTAAAATTACACTTATCTAAGTGTTTTGGGATTTTGATTAGTTCAAAAATAAAATGAATTTTGAAAAGTTTGTGGTGTGCATAAAACTAAGTCTTCATTGGGCCTGGCCCAATCGAAGAAGGAAAACATAAACAGTAAGAAAGAAAGGACGCATAAAAGGTTTAAACCCAAGTTTAGATCGGAAAAACTCTCTAAAAACCGAGCCAAAGAAACATGCTTAGGTTGGTTGCTAGCTTAGATCGGTCATACGGGATTTTATTATTGACACCATAAAAACCGAGCTCGGAAAAGTTAGGTCGGTTTAATGATAACATTGACACAATAGATAGAAATCATTAGAAGGACCAGGAGCCCATTTTGAATTCATGCAGGAAGTACACAGAGCAATGATGGAAAAGGAGTCCGAATTCAGGCCATAATAGACAGAAGCGTAAAAGTCATCGCACAAAGGGGAGAGCAGTTGGAAGTACAAATCATCACAGTGCAACGGACATGTAAAAGTATGGCTATAAATACTAAGTCACAAGACTAACTGAGGTACGCAATCTTATCCACGCTTAATCTTTCAGTGAATACTGTTTATCATCTTCATCCTTACTGACTTGATCGTCAGAGTTAAACAGGGGGGATAGCCCTGCTTGTTTTATTGTTTATTTACGGTGACGGAGCACCCATCAGGTCGATCCGAACTACACATTCTCATCCGCGCAGATCCGAGCTGAAGAGGCCCAGATCCGAGCTCTGTTGCTGCTTGCTTCCGCCAAAAATCTCTACCTTGGGCCTGAATACTCGAGACTTCCATTGGGCCAGCCAGAGCATTCAATACCGGACATTTTTGTGTCACATCAACTGGCGCCGTCTGTGGGGATCGTTTGATCAAAGTTATTTCATCAAATTTTCTCCATATTCAAAGAAATTTGTTGAAATCATGAACAAGATCATTCGGGAGTGGATGCTTCTTCTTCCAGCACCACCGCTGCTTCCACAGTTACAACTATGATTGTTCTAGCCGCCGCTGTAATTTCTACCACCACCAACACCCCACCAGCTACCACTACCGCTGTTGCATCTCACACCGCTGAGTTCCTCACCCTTCAGCAAGAGCAAGCTGAAAGAGAAAAATTCTATCGTTTGTTTCCACAACTGTTTCACCTGATTAACCATGGCCCTCTAGTCACCTCTACTTCTAGTTTAGGGCTCCAAGTTTCTAGCATTACAACCACTACTCCAGATGTAGTTAATATTGAAAATCCTCTTGTTTTACAGGCTGCTCCTACTGTTCCCTTGCCAAGAACTTTGTTCAATCCAATGCCCGATCCATCTGTTGTTTTGGTCTCCAGTCTCCCCCCCCCTCCCCCCCAATCTGATGTTGTTTCTGGATGTCCTCCTTACTCTGGGGGAACTCATTCTTTTTTAGGGTTTAATCATGTTGTATCCACTGCTCCTCCTGTTTACACTACCTTAGCTCATACTCAGGTTACCTCCACCTTCCCGGCTCCCTTCACGGTCCCTACGGCTCAGCCCAATACTTACCCTTTCATGTCAAGTCTGCCTTTCCCTATGTTGGGACAGCAGTTGGGTCAGTTAGGTCAGCCCGGTTTAGGTCCGCAACTAGGTCAGATAGGTCAGCCAGCCTTAGGTCAGCAATTGGGACAGTTTGTTCACCTCGGTCCCGAAGGCAGTCAACTAGGGTATCCCGGATCTATAGCTCCGTCAAGTCTGGCCCAATTTCAGCATTATGGTGTAGGCACAAATCGGGCTATACAGACCCTTCCCGGGTATTCCCCTTACTCAATCCGAGCTATTATACCGGGGCTAGCACAGGTAATTTTATAATTGGGGGGTCGTTGCCTACTTATCCTGGAATAGGGGGTATCCGTTAGGTCAAATGGGATATGCCCAGACCGGTCAATCAGTCTTACTTGGATCTAGATATGCTCAACTGGGAAGGGTCGGGCCCACATCTCGCGTTTCTCACCCCTTTGGCTGGGAAATTCAAACAGCTTCATTTCCCCCAGGCTACAAAGGTTTAGATAAGGTTGACAAATACGATGGTACTGCTGACCCGACAGCTGATTGGATGCAATGCATGAGTGTCATGGATGCTGCTAATTTATCTGATGCCAACCGCTACATGACATTTCATCTTACCCTCAAAGTTCAGGATATTAATTGGTATTATACTCTGCCGCGTAATTCTATTCATTCTTTGGACCAATTTGGTGATTTGTTCTTAGCTAATTGTATGGGTAACAAAATATTATCTAAGCCTATTTCTTATTTGATGAACATAACCCAAAGGATGGGGGAGGGGTTGCAATCCTATATAGATCGGTTTAATGTAGAATCTAGACAATGCCATGAGAAAGATGATAGGATTATGATGGGATCATTTATTAACGAACTAAGGGTGGGACCCCTAGCTACTGAGTTAGCCATTAGGCCCCCACCTTCTTAGTTTGAAATGATGGTTACTGCTGTTAATTTTGCTGTAATTGAGGATGCCATAGCAAGTAAACAGGAACGGGAGAAAGGTCTCTCTGATATTTACGGTAAGAAAAAAGTTTCTTCCCCAATCCCTGCCCTCGGAGGAGGGAAGAAGCCGAACTTTGTAGGTGCTAATAACGCCGGTCCAAAGACTGGGGTCAGTGTTAATGCTTTGTAGGTGGTCGAGCCCTTTTCAGCGCCACGGGCAGACATATATGCGGCCGTTCAACATCAAGGGCTGCTGCCTCCAGCACGTTCCCTAACGGGCCCCACAGACCGACTCAATCCCAGCAGGTATTGTAATTATCATAAGCATATTGGCCATAATACTAATGATTGTAGAGATTTAACTACAGAAATAGCCAAACTTATCCAAGCCGGAAAGTTGCCTCAATATACACAAGTGGCTCATTTGCCCAAACCAACCGTTCCAGCAGGCTGGGAACGACCTACAGGATGTTACTGGTGTGGGGACCCTGGCTATTTCGCTCGGGAGTGTTCTCAGCCCGATCCACGGGTCCCAAACGCGGGGGCTGGTGCCGATATAACCATAGCTGGGGTCGTAAATACCATAGCTGGAGGACCGACCCAGGGTGACTCTAACCGTCGAGAAAACAGGTATATCGTCAAAGGGAAAACGTCCTAGGTAAGTGCAAAGCCGACCCTATGGCCTCGGTTATTACCTTTGATAACAGTGACCATTTCTTGTCTTATATTTGTGATGATCCACTAGTTATCGATTGTTATATTTCCAATTATCAAGTACGAAGGACACTATTAGACACTGGTAGTTCTAGCAATATAATTACTACAAAAGCATTAGCAGGATGTCAATTGCATAAGGCTCGTTTAAATTCAGTATGTACACCTTTGATTGGCTTTGGAACCACCATGTTATTCCTGTGGGACAGTTAAGTATACCGGTTACCTTGATAGCTGGCCAGCTAAAATGAACAGAAACCATAGATTTCGAGTCATTGGTGAGCCCTCCCCTTATAAAGTATATCTGGGTCGGCCTGGACTAAATAAATTTTAGGCCATTGCTTCTACCATGCATATGCTTTTAAAATTCCCTACCATGAATGGTGTGGCTTTTCTTCGTTGTGATGTCATACAGACCAAGCAATGTTACACAACTTCTCTAAAAGAACAGGTGCCATTAGATTTCAAATCGCAAGTTTCTTCGGTGGTCACCTCGACCCTCGCGCCCCGGGTTCCGCCAGCTAACCCTTGAGGGCGGTACTGCCCACACCGTTGACATCACCGACCTAGCAGGTCGCTCAGAGCGATTCATTGAGGCCGGGGCTGAAGTTAAAGTAGTTCCTCTGGTTGCTGACCCGAACAAGGTAATCAAGGTAGGGAACGATTTATCTCCTCAGTTACAATATGATTTACTTAACCTCTAGCGTGAGTTTGCGAAAGTCTTTGCTTGGGGGCCGGAAGACATGCTTGGCATTTCTCGAAATATCATTGAACACAGGTTATCCATTGATGCCAGTCATAGGCCGGTTCGTCAACGAAAGCGTAATCTTGGAGGAGAACGCAGCAAATACATAGGGATCGAAGTCAACGCTTTACTGGAGGTATGTATCATTCGAGAAGTAGATTATCCTGAATGGTTAGCTAATCCTGTATTGGTTCCCAAGCCGGATGGCTCCTGGTGCATGTGCATCGACTTCACTAACCTGAACAAGGCCTGCCCCAAAGATTGATTTCCCTTGCCCTTAATTGACATACTGGTCGATGCCATAACTGGGTTTCGCTTTCTCAATCTCTTGGATGCATACAAGGGCTATCACCAGATTTTCATGGCTAAAGAAGACGAGGAAAAAACATCATTTATCATGGATAGAGGTACTTATTGCTTTATTACTATGCCTTTTGGTTTGAAAAATACTGGAGCTACTTTTTAACGCCTAGTAAATAAAATCTTTAAAAAACAACTAGGTCAGAACATGGAAGCGTATGTTGATGATTTATTTGTTAAAAGTAGGGATGAATCTGCTTATTTGCTTGATTTACGGGAAACACTTGAAACTTTGGTCCAGTACAAATTAAGATTAAATCCTAAAAAATGTGTTTTTGGGGGTACTTCGGGTAAATTATTAGGTTACATGGTTTCCGAGGGTGGTATTTCTGTTAATCCCAAAAAAGTAGAGACTGTCCTGCAAATGCACCCTCCTAGGTCAATTCATGAGATACAACAATTAACGGGTAGATTAGCAGCCTTAAATCGGTTTTTAGCTCGGTCGGCAGAGAGAGTTTTCTTTACCCTTTTTTAGCATTTTGAAAAAATCAGATAAATTTGTGTGGATTTCAGAATGCCAAGTAGCTTTCGAACAATTAAAAATGTACCTAACTTCTTTACCATCTTTAACCATGCCAATCCCTGGGGAACAATTGTACATGTATATAGCTACCACTGAATCTGTAATTAACTCGGTTTTGCTTCGAGAAGATAACCGGGTTCAAAGACTCATCTATTTTGTTAGCAAAGTTTTGCAGGCTGCAGAAAAAAACTATTCCAGACTGGAAAAGTTAGTCCTGGCTCTAGTTCACTCCACACGGTGTCTCCGACTTTACTTTGATGCCCACGGAGTCACCGTTTATACCGACGCCGCCCTTAAGGCCGTCTTGCAAAAAACAGGGGTTTCAGGTCTTACTGACTTGATCGTCGGAGTTAAACAGGGGGGATAGCCCACTTGTTTTATTGTTTATTTCCGGTGACGGAGCACCCTTCAGGTCGATCTGAGCTATACATTCTCATCCGCGCAGATCCGAGCTGAAGAGGCCCAGATCCGAGCTCTGTTGCTGCTTGCTTCGGCCAAAAATCTCTACCTTGGGCCTGAATACTCGAGACTTCCATTGGGCCAGCCGGAGTATCCAATACTGGACATTTTTGCGTCACATCAGTTTGATAAAAGTATTTTGCAATGACATTGCAATAGCAATTACTTTAATCAAGAATGGTGTTATCTAAATAAAATGTGATTTTCTTATAATTTATAAACACTTGATATGTATATATATGTGGTGTTGTATAAATTAAGATATAATATATTGGATATATTTGATCAGTTGTAAGTTATACAGTTTTCAATCAATCCATTTATGCCATTATACTTATCTCTTACTTATTATACCATGTTTCAGTCGACAAGTTGATACCATATGTGAATGGGTTAAGAACTAATTAAATTTTGAAAATGTATGAGTTAACACATCACATGAAATGGTTAATTGCTATTAGATTGTATTATGACTAGGGGCATGATATTTGCAGCGACGGAATCGATATTTGCAGCGACATTTTTGCGTGAAAAGACCGAAATGCCCTTGGGGTAAAAAAAAATTAAAAAAATTTAAATTTTCCAATCTGCTGGAAAAATTAAAAAAAAAAAAAAATGTCGCTGCAAAACCATCGCCGGCGACGGTTTATCTTTGTATAAAACCATCGCCGGGCAACGACGATGGTTTTGTAGAAAACCATCGCCCGGCGATGGTACCCCCCCCCCCCCCCCCCCCCCTTAAAGTTGAGATTTTTGATATTTGCAGCGACCAACGGGCGGATCTTTCCCGTTCCGGTAAAAAATTTCACAATTTTGACAAAACTACTAATAAATTCGGACATAATACAAGTAAAATAATTAATAAAACTACATAAAAGAAGGGAAAAAAAAAACCAAAGAAAAAAACCACGCCGGCGACACTTTTGCAAAAGTGTTGCCGGCGACACTTGGTTTTTTTCTTTGGTTTTTTTTTTCCCTTCTTTTATGTAGTTTTATTAATTATTTTACTTGTATTATGTCCGAATTTACTAGTAGTTTTGTCAAAATTGTGAAATTTTTTACTGGAACGGGAAAGATCCGCCCGGTGGTCGCTGCAAATATCAAAAATCTCAACTTTAAGGGGGGAGGGGTACCATCGCCGGTCGCCGGCGATGGTTTTGTGTTATAGGTATGCCATCAAAAAAATACGCTTCCAAAAATACCTTTATATTGTGATATAGCTTTCTTTCGCTCCTCTCCCCATTTCTTCTTCCTACAATTGCCCCATACTTTCTCTCCCCTCTCCCATCCCTTACTAACGTATGCCTCCGCCTCTGCCATCAACACCACCACTTCCTCTTCTAATTCCCCCGCCCTCGTCACCAACATCACTCTAATTATATGCCTCCTTCTTCACATTGTCACCACCACTTCAATTTTCTCCAGCATCACCACCTTCTCTTCTCCCTCCTCCATGACATAATTTGTTGTTCAGTGATGTCTATCTTAAAATTATCGGGAAAAAAATAAACTTGTGCCAGAATGATGAAATTACATTGGTATATGTTTATTTATAATTTGGGCAATATTGGGTTTCCATACATAAAGCATAATTACAGTAGAACATACCTAATTTGCTTTAAGAAAATTAAACCCTGGAAATTCATTTTCTTTAGTGTTCTATAATTTTATTTTAAATTGTACATTCTTTGTACTTTGAATGTTTTTGGCACTCTTTCTTGAGATTTTTGTTACATCTGTGGAAAGTTAGCTCTTTGTTTTTGAAGTTTGATGGATGTAAAATGGGTTTGTGGTAGAGGTATTGGTGTCGTGCAGGGATTGGTGGTAGTTTGAAGGTAGTAGTAGTAGTAGAAGTGGAGTTGTGGTGGTGGCGGCAATGACAACAACCATTGTGATGGTAGGAGGGGTTGGTGTCAACCTAAAGCTAAGGAGATGGTGTTGATATGGAGGCGTTGGTAATGGGGATGGAGGTGGATAGCCCAGACGTAAATAAATATTACATGGCAATTAAATTTGCTTAGTCAAATAAATATTACACTTAGCAATAGTTGGGTGGATTAATAACCATCGCATTTGCATATACATAATCAAATATTAATTAATAAAATATGATGTAGAATTTTTGTTAGTTCACTACAACTATTATATTTAATGCTCAATTTTTTTTTAAATTTAATAACCATTCAAGTATAGGTAACGATTCAGAATTTCTTTACCCTTTATTTGAAGGGAAAATTACACTTTTGGTCTTTATTTTATGCCCTTGTTACACTTTTGGTCCCTCTTCAATCTATGCCGAGTTGTAATTATGGTCCATCATCTTTTATGTTACGGCACTTTTGGTCTCTTTTACTGGCTGTAAACGGTTATCAGTCATTTGGAGTCAAAATGAATTTTTTTAAAAATTAGGACCAAAAGTGTAGTTTTTCCTTGAGTTCCTTCTTCATCATTCTTTCCACTTTTGCCAACCACCAACCATTTTTCCTTCTTCTTCATTCATTCACCACCACCGCACACACAACCCACAACCCACAACTACCACACACACAACCCGTCACCACCGCACGCAAAACCCACCACCACCGCACGCACAACCTCTAATAAATGTTTTGTCCATCACAGTGATTGATTCTCCATTTTCTTCTCATCTTCATTTCATCAACTTTTCTTTTCTTTTTCCCCAACTTCTTTCTTTCACTCCTTTTAGTACCTACAAAACATTTAACCATAAATTAGTTCTCTTGTCTATCAAATTTCAAGGATCAAAACAATAGCACATGAATTTGGGTCGTTAAATCTATACAATTTCCACAAATCAGTGATTAATAAATTTTATAAATATGAATTATTTTTTGACATTTACTAACTAAAAAAATTTACCGCAATGCATTAATTTCATTGAGCCATTTTGGGGTAAATTTTACAATTATAAAAATCTCCATCTTAAGCTTCTTGCGGTATACCATCAACTTACAAATAGAGGCTTATGTTCAGTTCTTCACTATAGAAACTCAAAGAGATTGTTTCAGAAATCAAAGGGAAAAAAAAGAAGAGATTATTCAAGTATTATCGATGTTTTGTTTATACTACTGTTTGTGTGATATTAGGGTTTTATGTCTAGAATTTCATCCTTTATTAGTTATATAGGTTTTTTCTTTATTGCTTCTTAATATTTTTTTTATCCTTAGGTAGTCAAGATCGAATCGATGAATTTGCGGTTTAGAATGAATGGAAGTTTTGAATTTTCAAACAACAGTGGAGTTTCTTCTGACAAGAAGCCTTGTAAAAGGCACTCCCTCGACCAAGTTCAACATCTCCAAGCGTAAGAATTTTGCTTCTTTTTTGTTTGTTTATTTTTTTGAGTGAATAATTAGTGTTATAATTATTTTGTGAAATTTCCTTTAGTTTTCATTGGAACTCTCTTGTTTAACTGTTAAATTTCTTTTTTATTAGTTTATTGTAGATTCTTTTGGTAGCTATATATATATATATTGTTCATCCAAGTAACCAAAATTGCAATTTTTCCTTCAATTCTTTCTTCTTCCTTCTATCCACTTTTCCCAACCACCAACCATTTTTCCTTCTTCTTCGTTCCTTCATGACCACCGCACGCACAACCCACCACCATCACATGCACAACCCATCAACACCACACACATAACCTCTAATAAATGTTTTGTCCCACATAGGAATGAAGAATGGTACAATGGCATTTTCTAAGAGCTAATATCTAACCTCTAATAACTGGTTTGTCCCACATAGGAAATTAGTTATATAGTAGGTTTAACCTTATAAATAGGGATGAATGAAGGGTATTAACTTAACATTATCTTGGATAACCCAACTAATAAATTGTTAAAAAGCCCATTGATGAAAATAAAAATGAGTTAAAATTTTATTATAAAAAATGTTTTGTTCCACATAGGAATGAAGAATGGTACAATGGCATTTTCTAAGAGCTAATATCTAAACCTCTAATAAATTATTTGTCCCACATAGGAAATTAGTTAAACTAGTCTTATAAATAGGGATGAATGAAGGGTATTAACTTAACATTATCTTGGATAACCCAACTAATAAATTGTTAAAAAGCCCATTGATCAAAATAAAAATGAGTTAAAATTTTATTATAAATGCATGATTAAAATTGGATTTTCCCTTTTTATCCCGACACCTAGGTTTTACCAATCAAACCTTTATTTCAGGGATCTCCAGTTTTAGGGACATTTTTGGACCGGACATACCACTGGTACTCCGCTGAACCAGGTCAAACAAGTGAGGTAAAAAAATTCTATAAAGACAAAAGGAAAGGCACCGAGGAGAGGTACATAATTTTCTACTAAGACTACTTTGGAAAATTAAGCATTTATTTACTTTTGATTATTTGTCTTTCTGAAATCTAGGTTAGCCAAATTCGGGAGAGGGGGGAGGGTGTAACCCAAATTCATTACGTGCTGCCAGAGCGTATTTTATCAGGTATTATTTTAAATTTTCTCTTTAATCACTTAGTTTATTTTCATTTAATGATAGTCATATATGAAGAAGAAAGATGGAAAATTTTAGGGGTGGCAGTTCATATCGTGTCGTTATCGAAAGTGCATCAGAAAATTGGGCCAAATTTGAAATTTTGTACAGGTAACTTTGAAAGACACTATTGATATCAAAAGGGTGTCGAAAATGCTTTCGAAAGCAACATTCAATATCGAAAACGTTTATGAAGTTTGTCAAAAATACTTATTTCTGAATTTTAAGTGATGGTCAAAATCAAACCAAATCTTATTCAAACAATCTAAACAACTTACTTCTTTTATTTTTCAATTCCATATGAAAAAGCTATTTTAACCGCTACGGGCAGTGGTTATAACTTCTTCACTCTCGGTCAACTCCTTTCTCTATTGTGCAGCAGCTAGGGTCATTCAAAACTAGAGACCTGATCTGAATGGATTGGATCAGTTTTGGAACAATGATCCGAAATTTCCCTTGGGCCAACATGAACGGTTCTTGCAACAACGGTTATAAACCCTCCATTATTGGTTTCAATTGCTCTCGTTTGGGTGTGACCCATTTTAACTTTTATTGAGGACGTGGTAGCGAGTTTAACCATTTCAGAATCGGTTATTGTCGCTCTTTCACTTTTCTCTTCTTTTTATTTTATTATTAGTGTTATATGTGCTTTTATTCATTTATATATTTATTCCATAGGTTTATTTAATTTGCACATTTCCCCATACTTTATTTATTTTGTTTACAATCCTTCATTTCTCACATTAGTTTTTACATTTATTTAGGGATAAGAAATAATTTTTTTTCAAAATTTAATTTTCTCTCTGGGGATATTAATGAAATATTATATACAATATATATGTACTACTCAACAGGTGCATTAAATGCACTTTCTATCTGGCCAAATTCTAGCCAACCGCATTTGTTGAAAATAACATCAATGTCTTGAATAACTCCCTTGCCCAATTAAATAAATTAGCCCTTCAAAATGAACAATTAGTATATTAATTATAATATTGGGTAATAATTGATTTGCTATAAGTACGAATCGATACAAGTATATTAATTATAATTTTATTATGTTTTATTAGTCACAATAATTAATGCTATACAATTAAGTTACCATCAACAAATATATAATTATGACTAGATAAAACCCATTATATATTTGGTAGGAATATGTCTAGTTAAACTAAAATTGTAATTGATCTCGTATATTAATATAACTATCGTTTTTAGTATAAAAAAACTCAGCTTATTGAATCTATTTCCTAGTTATTGATTAATTATAATTTTTTTTCCCTTTTTGGTGATCCCTAAAGATGAATTCTCAATCCGAAATGAATAGAAGCTTTGGATTGTTTGATGACGATTCCAACACAGAAATGGCAAGAGATTTAGGTTTCGTTTGATTACTAAGATTCAACACTTAAAATGAATAATTAAGAGCTTATTTACATTAAGTGTGTTTGATAACTCTTAGTCATAAGTCTTAATGAATTAAGTGATTTTGAAGTTAAGTGCTGAATCGATTAAGTGCGTTTGATAACGATAACCCGAGTAACTTAATTAATTAAGTGAGTCTGAAAAATAAGTATAATTTCGGCCTAACAAATAAGTGATGCATGAATCACTTCTCACTAAATCTGAATTGAAAAAATATTTTTTCTCTTTTAACTTTCTCATATTTTGTATCATTATTATATATATATATTATGTTTTTAATACTTTTAAGATTTTATCAATTTGAAAAAATCAAAATAATTAATTTTATAACCATTAAAAATTTAAAAATAAATTATCATCTATTTTTATAATTTGGATAAAAATATAAGTAAATTTAATGTTCAAAATAAAATAAATTTTTTAATTTTGAATAACTTAATAAGATTCAGACTTCAGTTTTCAGATTCAGACTTTAGTTTTCAGATTTCAGACTTCAGTCATAATTTCAGATCATAAATTTTAGAATTTTTTTTTTGACAAACAGCCGATTAAGTGGATGATGGGCATGAGCGCCCATTATTAAAAATAAAATAATTGCAAGTACAAAGAAAAGAGGGGGACATAATGACCTTACCTCTGTTTAAAGTCAATGATCCTTTAAGCCTTTCGCATTCTAAGATTAGGGACCAAAAGGCTGTCCAAAAGGACCAGCCTCTTGACCCATCTTAGGAGCTGGAGAGCAGCCCCTACAAAAGATGCCTTACTAGCAATCGCTTGGCGGGCAAAAGAATCTGCCACTGTGTTACCCTCTCTGTAAATGTGGGAAATTCCAATGTGCGCATCCATGAGTCGCCAAATCTGTTGCAGCATCGGGGAGACGGCCCAAGAGACTTTAAAAACCCGCTCTGCTATCTGTAACAGCGCAAGAGAATCTGATTCCACTTCCTCCCTGGCCAAACCCAGCCTGTTGCTGTCGCACTCCTTCAGTCCCAGTAAAAAAGCATTAGCCTCGGCCTCAAAGTTTTTGCCATTGCCCAAAAAGATCGAGGCTGCTATCGAAACCGTTCCATAGCCATCCTTTAATACATAGCTTGAACCAATGTAACCTGGATTACCCAAAGCTGACCCATCCACATTTAATTTTCACCCGCATGTCAGCGGCGCCCATGCAATAGCCTTAGCAACCAAATGTGGGGAGGGGGTTAGGTATGGGATCAGGTCAGCCCGAATCCATTTGCCATCTCGAACTATGTTACCCTAAATTGGGTTAGCCTGGAATATTACCATAACTAAAATTCTGAGCTCCTGCGAGAGTCCCATGAGGGTATTAGCGAGTCCCTCAAAAGACAACCTATTCCGTGCCTTCTATATTACCCAAACCAAGAGTGAGGGGAGAAGATGTACCAGTTACGCACCGGAGAGCCTCCCTGCCACATCCATAGCGAAGCTAGTATGTCAAAGATCAGAGGTTCAAGGATCGGCACATCCAGACACAGTGAAAACTCCCCCCCCCCAATAAAACTGCCGCCACCCTACACTTCAGAAAATGTGATGTAGAGTTTCTTCATGGTCACAGAAGGGGCATTTGGATGCTAGCTGAAACCCAAATCCCGTTAAAATGTCATCCAGGGGGAGCAGGCAGTTCCTTAGGTGCCAAACAAATAGAGACACCCTAGAAGGGACACTGGGCCCCCAGATCGAACCTGCTGTAACTAGTCTCTGCCGGATTGGTCGTAGTAAATCATAAGCTGTCTTGACCGAGAAACCTCCCCTTGTGGATGATTTCCAAATCAGGATGTCCTCTGTGGCCTCGAAGACTATGTCATGTTCCAAAAGCATTATCCGCTTCCTCGATAGCCCACCCCTAAGGTAGGCAGATACAGAGAGGTGTTGTCCCCAAACTCTCTCACCGAGCTGGTGGGAAAAAGAACCACTTCCCCTAACCATTACTCCGCTAGTATACCATCCCCCAGCTAATTTGCATGCCAAAAGTTGCATTCCCTCCTGCTAATCAAGACCATGGTATGCCTTTCAGCTACATCTTCCACCAGGGAGATCCTGCACCAAGTGTCCAAGTTTCGAAACCTATTTGGGAGAGATAACATAAAGTTGCCCAACCCTCCATTTGTAATTTCCACCACATCTTACAAGAAAAACTCTCCACAATCTTTCCCATTCGTCTCACCCCCAGTCCATTCTCCTGTACTGGATAAGATAAGAAATCCCAAGAGTGCCATTGTTTCCTTGGCCCATGATCCCTCGAGCCCCAAAAAAACTTGGCAAAGAGGCTCTCTAGCTGCAGGATGGAACCTTTTGGGGGCTTGAGTACCGCCCAGATATGAAGAGGCATTGAGGCTAGGACATGTTTAATAAGCACCAATCTGCCCGCTTGTGAGAGCTATCTATTCCCCCAAGAACTCAATTGGGAGAAACTTTGTCCAACAAAGGCTTAAACAAAGATTTCTTTTTCCAACCTAAATAGGCCGGGCATTCCAAATAGGGAAACGACAAAGCCCCCAATCTCATTCCCGTATATCTCTCAATTCTCCCCCTGACTCTGGGTGGTGCACTGGGCCCCAAATTGAAGAAACTCTTAGCTTTATTGATCTTCTACCCATTGGCCTTCTCATAAGCCGATAGGAACAACATGAAAACAGATTCTTGGTAGTCGCACGCATGAACACTACCGTGTCATCTGCATAGCTCATAAGAGTAAGGGCCATAGCCCTCCTAGGCACTCTATTCAGCTGCATAAACTCTTGATCAAATAAAGCCTTGAGGCTCTTTGTGAAGGCCTCCGAAACCAGCACAAATAGGAAGGGAGAAAGATGACCCCCCTGCTTTATGCCTCTAGATACCTGAAAAAATCCCCGTGGAGCTCCGTTGACCAAAATAGATAATCAGCTGGAAGCCAAATTCCCCAGAATAATCCGACCCAAGGAGCCATGAAAACCCAGCCTGAGAAGCAGACTATTCCAAAAAAACCATGACACTTGATCAAAAGTTTTCATCATGTCTACTTTGATCATCATATTTTGGCCATGAACCTTCTTATCCAGAAATTTCAGCATCTTTTACATAAGAAGCACATTATTCGCCAGCTCCCTACTAGCTACAAAAGCAGACTATTCCCTTGAGATTAGGCGAGGCATGTAAGGCTTTAATCTTTCCATGACCAACTTGGAGAAGACCTTGTTGAGGAAGTTAAGGAGGTTGATAGGTCTAAAATCCCCAAATGATAATGGGTAAGCCTTCTCAGGTATCAGAGTCACCATGACACTAGCCACAGCCAGAGGGATAGGAATCCCCAAGATAAATTCCTGAGCTGCATGATGCAAATCTGCACCTATAATATCCCAGCAAGATTTGAAGAAAAACCCAGAGAAGCCATTGCTCCCAAGGGCACTGTTCCAGTCTATCCCGAAAACCACTTGTCTGAGTTCCTCTAGGGTAACCAGGTGGAGGAGATGCTCATTGTACTCTGGGGTCAGTATAGGATCAAGGACTTTGAGGAACCAATCAGTGGCCTCACCGTCCAAACTTCATTTTCTGTAGCTAGAATGTGTGAGAAAAAAACCTTCCGCTCCTTCCCAATCTCCTTTGGATCATCCACCCAGTCCCCTGCAACATTCTTGAGTTTATAGATCCCCTGGTGAGCATGCTAGGCTAGCACAGATTTGTGAAAAAAGGCAGTGTTAGAGTCCCCCTCCAAGAGCCACCGAATCGCGATTTCTATTTCCAGAAGATTCTCTCCTCAGCATGTCTCTGAATTCCAGCCTTGCCTGCTTCAACCGAACCTCTGAATTAGGAGAAGGGTTGCCATCAAAATTAGCCTCAAGCTAAGTAGCTAAGTCCTCTGCCACCCTAACATTTTGATGGACATCTCCAAAAGTGGACATATTCCAGATTTTGAGACAACCTTTCAGCCGTCTGAGCTTCAGAGAAAAACCATGCATACCATACCCCTTAATAGGAAAATCCTAGCTCTATTTTACCACCCCCATGAAGTCCGGCCGCCTGACCCACATCTCATGAAAGCAAAAAGGCTAACCGAAGGTATTGCTATTTTTAAGCGCAAAAAGAGAGGAGCATGGTCCAAATTAGTACAATTAAGTACTTGTAATTTACTCCCTTGATACTACTGCCACCAGAGATCATTTGCCAAAGTTCTATCCAGCTTCTTCCAAACTCTACCATTCTGTTGAACCCCTGTCCCTGTGAACCGGCCCCCACTGTCTACAGCCCTGCCTCTTGTACAAAATCCTGAAAGTCCCTCATAGAGCCTAGATCTGGGGAGGATCTCCCTATATATTCATCAGCTGACAGAGTCACATTGAAATCGCCCATAAGGAGCTGGGGGCCCTGCCCCAGCCCATAAAGATCACTCCACAACCTCTCTCTTTCCAACCTCATGTGGCGCATATACACAAACCCAGTAACTCAAGGGACAGGCAGTTGGGGATGCGCCACTGTCAAACTCACATACTACGCATTCTCCTCCAATAAATTTAGGGTATTAGACCCCTTCCAGAAAACCCATATACTACTAGCTTGGTTCGAAACAGCTATATCAAAACCAAACAATAATTTAAAAGAATCCAAATCATTCATAATCATCGGCTCAAGTAAAATTAAAAGAGAAACTTTATGTAAAGCTATTAATTAACGAACCTATTCCGAGAGGGTCAGTTTTGGATACTACCCACATTCCAAACTAATATGCTACAATTCGTCGATCACGAGGTTTTGGGGCGCGAGGTATTGACCTTGTTGTGATGGCCTTAGGCAGATGAACATAGGATCGAGGCTTCCTAGACTTTGATGGGGGTTCCTGTTCCTTCGGCTTGGGCAAGATCGATCGTAGTTGGCTCTTGGAAAGCGTTCAGCTCTGGAGGTGGTCCTTATAGTACCAGGGGGGTGGGATCTAGCTTTTCCAATGAGACTCTATTCGGCAACGAATCAAACAATCAATGGTATAAGTGAGGAAGCTCTTCATAGACCACCTCAGTATCTGATTCAGCTTTAATCATTGGTACCATAGCCAAGAGGGTGGTAAGGGAGGGTGCGGTGGGCGATTGCACAGTGGGCGCTGGGAGATGGGTTGGCGCAGTGGGCACCTAGGGAGGGGCTAGGATGTGCGCAGTGGGCGCTGGGTGAAAGGGCTGAAGGGTGGGTGCAGAGGGTGATGCGGCTAGCACATTAGGCACTGATGTTGGGGCTGGAGGCAGCGCAGTAAGCGCCAAATTTTGGGCTGCGGGCAAGGCCGTGTGTGCCAAGAAAGGGACTATAGCCAACGCCGAGGGGAGTGCTGGCCAGGTTTTGGGGGGACTATCTGGGAGGGGGTGTGGACTTTCCGTACGGGTGAGGTGACAGGAATGGTGAGCTTCTCATACTCTTTCAAGCCTGATCCTCTCGCATGATCAGAACTAGATTAGGGGACCATAAACGTGATCGGGTTATCCAAATTGGGGGCTGCTTGGATCTGTTTAGGGTGTTGTTTGTGGGGCTGTTTAGGGGGCTTAATCTGGGAGTTTGCAACATAACATTCCAACTCATGATGGCCGACCTTGTTATAGGCACGGTAGTATTTTGGGACAGATTCATCCTCAATGGGAATCCATTTGTGGTGAGTTTTAGATCCCAGTCGGATCCTTCTAGGCAATTCTTTTAACAAGTCTGTTTCGACACATATACGAATGATTGATGGGTATGAGAGGGCCTTTGTAGCTTCATCCGTTTTTAGAAATTTCCCAACATAATTTCCAATGGCAATCATAGATTCTTCATTATAGTAAATTGAAGGAACATATTGGAAGTCAAACCATACCGGGGCAATGGAGGGCTCTGATTTTACATCAAAGAGTGGAGTCCACTTCAGCACTCGCATGGGGCAGCCATCAAAATTCCACAGGGCTGATCAGTACATGGCGGTGGTCCTTCAACCTGATCTTATATTTGTCCTTGAAGCCAACCTTTTTGAAGGCCTTCTTCAGATATTCCATCGGCGGCCTTCATTTGGAGAACTTTCTGACCAGAGCAAGCTTGAAGGGTTCCGCCAGCTTCTTGATGTCTTCGTCTGAGTAAATGAGGGCTGGTTCGCCCAGATATTCAATTGTTGGGGTGAGATTTTGTAGGGATTTGGGGGCCAAGAAGGCCAGGGGGATCTCTGGGAGGAGGAGCCGCCATGGGAGCGGCGGCGTGAAGAGTCGTACAGCCAAGGAAAGCTACAAGGGTTCCTAATTTCGTGTTGAGAATTAACAAAATAGTGTTTTTCTTTTGTATTATTAAATTTTCTTTGGGTGTTTTTTTAACTCAATTGCTTAACTATTAGAACTTAATTAATAATTATTAGCTTTTTTCTTGTAAGATATATATAAAACTAACTAGTTTTTCAATGTGACAACTATTAATTAAGGATTAAGCACCTGGTATGCCTTATAATTTTAGAAATCTACCAATGGCCCTATATTTTTAAAAGCTATATGGATAACTCTTCTTTCCTTATGACTTATCCAAAAAGGGGGTTTTTTTTTTTTTTTTCTTTTTTCTTAATCCAAAAGGGGCTGTTAAATGTAGATAAAAAGATAATACTAAAAAATTCAAAGTACCATATTACCCTTTAAACCAAACAAAATGCATACATAATGCATACATATTTTTTTAGTTGCTGTAAGTTTTGACTTTTTTTCTTTGTATTTTGGGCGGAGCTCTATTGAATTGGGAGTGGCTGCGGGGGGGGATTTTCTATCCTAGGAAGCAGTAGCTTGGGGTAGTTTCTCCCCCAAGCAGCCGCAGCCTGGGGAAGAAACCCCAAGGAGTTATGCTTTGGACCTTTTGGCTACCTTTTTTTTTTTTTTTTCTTCTTCTCTTCTTTTCTTGTTATTTGTTTTCTAAATTTTACTACTATGTAAAAATTAAAAATTATTCATTTCTACTTGTATGTAAACAATTGAAAAAAAAAAATACTCATTATGTAGGTTACTTATGAATTTTTTTAGTTTAGAACACGAATAATTAATCGTATTCATCGTGACTTTAATACATAAATCAACGTTTTAGTTTTTTATAATGAAAAAAAAAAATTAAATATGAAATATTTGGGGGAGGGAAAATGTTTGAAAAGAGAAGTAAAAGTCTTTGCAAATAGATGGTAAAATGATATTGTAATAGAGTAAATACATAAAGGTAGCTTTTGTGGCTGAAGATAATTTGGTAATTTTAAATTTTTTAATATTAAATTTTCATCTACATTAGTAAAAGTTGTAGGAATCACAATAGGTGTACTCGTGATTTTTATGCCAATGTTGGTGACTGGAGATAACTCTCTTCAATTATTCCTGGGATGGGAGGGAGTAGGTCTTGCTTCATATTTGTTAATTCATTTCTGGTTTACTACATTTAACACCACCGCTTATCGAATCATGTGATTGTTAAATTTTTGTCAATTTTAATGACCAAACGCGATAGTTGACAATTAATTTATTTTACACTTGTCTAATCACCTTCTTTTTTTTTTTTTTTGAAATTGATTACAATAACTCTTATATTTTGGTCAAAACAAAAGGCATGAACCTGTGACGTTTTGTAATTCTCAAAAGCTATGGAATTTATTTTAGGGTAAATAACAGTTTTCCCCTTGTATAATAAGTCCCGTGACAATTACCCCTTGTATTATCAAAATACACAGCTACCCCCCTATATTATTGGATTAAAATGCCACTTTGACGAAAAGTTACTAAACTAACGGCGAGTGAATATCACGGGCGAATTAGTGCGATTAAACTACCAAAATTTACTGTTTCAGACGTTTTTCTTCCCAAAATATCCCTCAAACTATATTAATAAATTAGTTACAATATCCAGGAATGTTAGCAAACATGTATAGCTATGAGGTCTGAAGTTTTAGCGCAGAGAGAAAAAATGAAAATGAACTGAATGTAGCGTCGTTGTCGTCGCTTCGTGTGAAAGCTTTCCGCTGGAGAAAACTCAACCCATGCTTCGGTTTGTCTCATCTGCACTGTCAGTTAGTTTTATCTTCTTCTTTTTCTGGTTCATTTAAATGTCTTTACTAGATTATTGGTTATGTAAACTGATGTTATGTCTATTCAATCATACTACTGCTTGTGCCGTGTATTGATGCGTCGATTGTGTTTGTGTTTAAACTCTGATTTGGAATTTGTCCAATCTCAAGGTTTCAATTATTTGGATATAGTGAATCTTCATATAGTGGGAGGTGTAATCTGGGCATTTGATTGATTAAAGAGTAAATTCTAAATATATATTAAAAGTTGTGTTGGGGAATGAAGTTCTTGTGAAAAAATCTCAAAGAAAAATGGAATGCATATAAGATAAAAGGTTAAGTGTTTGTGAAAATGTCTCAAAGGAAAGTTTAATTCTATTAATGTTTTGTTTTGGTATGCTTTATTGAAAAACTCATATACCATGCACATAATGTAATTTTTAAATTTTTTTGGACAAGACCAAATAGCATGACTTGTCCTTAAGCACAGATTTTATAGCACATATTTTATAGTCTGATTTAATGACTTAAATTTCAAGGATACAAGAATAATGATTTAACTTAAAAGAACAACAAAACCAAGTTAATTGGGAAGTTATAGAATGTCAAATGATGTCTCATAATGGCAGAATAACAGCAAGTCTATTAACAAGCAATTCAGTCCCAACAGATTGTATTTCTAGACACTTCTCTTCTTGGGCAAGTGTAATGCATTTTAATTTGACATTTTCTATGGTTGTGTCTGATTGTAGCTTTCTAAAGCTACAAATTGGGATGAAGGTAGAGGACATTTGCTATTTTGGTACAAGTACTGTTTCTGCAATGAAAGCCATGGTTAAGAAAGTAGTATCTGAAAAGAAATCTAATGGAAGATTGTTCTTTGTTTGTGAAACTAGACAACATGGCTTTCGATTAACCTTATCAGTTTTGGAGTGAAGAATTGGCAAAGAAGTGGGGATAGTACTTATCAATCAATAAATTCCCAAAGAGCAATCAGAAAGTACCCATGAAACTATCCAAAACAACATGGAAAAATTAGAAGAGATTGTGAGAAAATTAAAATGCATGGTTTGCGCTCTTAGTGTGGTTGGTACTATATGGAATCTGAATGAGAAATTATTGAACGCTTAAGTACTAGCTGTAAGTTAAACAATCTATATGCAGTGGAATAAATATAGATTGAATATGCCAAGATCACTTTGCAATCATATGAATAATATAGTATACCAGATCAGATGTTACCTCAAACGATATGCATGGAGATGAAACTGATCACGAGCCGCACAATTATCCGGCCTCTAACGGTATCCACACGAGCAACTGTAATTGGGATCCTTTCAAAGGATTGATCAGTCAGAGGATTGACAGCTAAATCAAGAGATGTACCAGATGTTGTATCTCATTCCAATGACTAGAGCCTTATTTATAGATATCTTAATAGTACAAACCTATTACCAGTAGGAAACCTATTAGAATAGGAAACCTAACATAAATAGAAAATCATTATTAGATATTTAATAATAAGTCCTTATAGTTAATTTATCTAATAAATTAACCCATAATATATCATTTTAACCCAATCAGTTATTCTTATGCGTGTGACCCTTTAGGTTCCTAAAACACGTTGGAAATAAATGTAAATTGTAATTTCATAATTTAATTGGCTTTAGGACATAAACCCAACAAACTCCCACTTGTCCTAAAGACAATAGGCCATGTGATTTTGGAATTAATCTACTTATATTTATAGATCAAAATTGGCCTCTAGCCAGGCATCAAGACCACCCAAGTGTTAGGAAAAAGTCATGTGATCGACTTCACCTTTTTATGAATGGATTCCGTGTAATTAACATCCTTTCACCATACCATATCCCAATTAGTTCAAGAGTAAGGATCTGTGCCAACTCTTAATGAACTAATTATTTCTTTGCTTGTTCCCAAAATATAACTTCTTGAAATCGAATTTAGAAGTATTCTAAAATCACTCCTAGTTTCCGCAAACATTTTAAGTTATACTTTAACAAGAGGCCATAACTGTATATACTCTTCCTGCTATTGGAAGTGGTGAATTCTTTATTAATCATAAACTTCCATCCATGTTTCTTATTATACTCAACTCTTAAAGCACACATAACCAACCAAGCTTAAGGACCAAAATAGTGAAAGTATATAATCTACACTCTGGATACACTTATGATCTCAAGTCGAAGAATTTATTTACACTACCATTATGTAGAGATTAATTTGTCAGTCTACTTATTTTAGACCATATATATTCCAAATATATATTTAACGTGATATCATATTCATCATAGGTCTAAACTTCAAATAGAGAGATAGTATCCATTTCATTTGTACTACGAAAGAAATTCAACAATTTCTTTGATTCCAAGTACAAACTTTTGCAGTTCTTTTTCAATCTTTTTGGCTTATTTGAACTAATGATTGCTCACATCCTTTTAAAGGATTGAACTACCATATCTTATTCTTTGCCTATTAAAGAATAATAATTCACTGCATATTCAAATAAAATTTGAACATTTGCCCAGCTAAGATTGCAAATTAAATTTCAAATCTCACTATATATCACTTAAGATACTTAAGTAAGCATGAAAATTTAACCATTTGCCTGTGTCAACAATTTAGAATTAAAAGTTTTCATGATATCAATCTTATATCATTCCAAACCTAATGCTTACCATAAACATTCCAATTGTCTACACATCATCTTAGCCATAAAATCAAAACAGCCAAATAACTTTAGATTGAGAAACATTCCCAAAATTTATGCCAACCGATAATCAAGAAATTTTAGGCCATCCACTTAGTAAATTCTAAAAGAATAGTCATATAATTCCACAACATAAACATTAAATAAATAAATAAGAATATTTTCTTTATCCATTTAACAAAACCAAAGTATAAATAATAGGGATAATGAATAAATTTTGGTTTTGCTCCCACTATTTTGTTCAAATCAATAACCCTTAAATATTGATTCGAGAATTATCTCATAATTCTAAGTGGGCTAGGATCCCCTTTAATTATTTTGACCTTGCTAAATACCAACAAATCAAAATAATGTCATAAGGTAGATAATTCTTCTATTAATTGCAACAATTGCAACTCCCAGACCATTAGGTTACCAACCGTTGGTATGCATAATATATATGTCACCTAATCCTTACCTCAAAATATATAACCTTGATAAAAACCAATAAATTATATATTTTGTTAACTCAAACCCATTATTCATAACAAATAACCCATTAATGATTGAACAACCTTGAAAAAATCCAACAAGTTATTCGCACGAAAATAATTATTTCGCTATAATAATGGAAGGCATGATGACTTAATATATGTTGCCTAAAAACATAAAATATGAATATTCTCAAAATTTTATGTTTCAATAATTAAGTCCATTTTACGGAGATCGCATCTCAAAAGCCAAAAAATAGATTATCGATAGAACAACCTTGATAAAAATCAACAAGTTAATTCCAACAATACTATCATAGTTTGCTACGTTAATGGGGCAACTACTTAAGGGATTTTGTTTTAAACAATTATAATGTCTCATCAATTATATGCAACGTATAAATAATTGACAAATTTGGCATACCATATGAAATCATATAATCTCATTAAATGAACAAATTATCACATCAAATATTTAATTAAATGTTGCATATAAACATGTAATTAAATAATAAAATTAAAATAATTACAGAGGCATATTTAATATCTAATCATGGATTTATGTGTATACATATTTCTAATCCAATTAGAAATAACATTATTCTTGAACTATTTTGAGAAGTTTTTAGGGATTTTTCTGCAATTAAATCTAAATAAAGTAGGTTGAGAGTTAAAATTAAAATTTTCAAAATTAAAATTAAACTCTCATGGTCTAAGACTCATTTCTCCCACTTTTTAATTTAATCAAAAACTATTTTGGAATTTAATTTTAACCTTTTCCATAAGATTAATCTAATTAAAATATGGAACCTTTCTAAATGAAACACCTCTCAAAATTTTAAATCCAATTTAAAATTTACGAGTTTCCAAAATAGAGTCAATACCTCAATCCAATTGATAATTGACAAATTTACAAGATTTTCAGTCAAAATTACAATCTTATAATTTGATAAAATTAAATGTAAAAGTAATTTTGAATTGAACACTTATGAATTAAATGACATTTAGATTATTAATTTCCAAAATTAATAAATTCCTAAATTCCAATCCAATTAAAATTTATAAATGTCCTTCAAATTAAAATTAACCCATAATTTTAAATTTGAATAATTCAAAATCTTCTAAATCTAATTTAGAAATTTTGAACCTCATAAATCAATCCAATTAATCACTAGTTATATCTTAATCCAATTAAAATATAACACTTTGCAAATAAATGCAAATTAAAAAAGAAAATAAGTTCTTTAGAAATAGATGAAGAATTAAAAGATAAGATTTCTAAAATATTATTAGAAACAAGTTCTAACTCAGAATTTTCTGAATCTTCAGATGAAGATAATGAACTAAATTTTTCAGAAAATCATTTATTAACTGAGTCAGAATCTGATTGTGCTTATAGCACAAAAGGATCTTGTTTAAAACAATTAAATGATAATTCAAAAAATGAAGAATTTTATGAAATAATGTCTCAATTTAAAGACATAAATGTTTTGACAGATAATAGTTTATTAGAATTTTTAAAACAAATAAAAAATTCTGAATTAAGGTCAAAAATAATTGATGATATTCAAAATCTTCCTTGTACTAGTAGGAATAATGAAAATGATTTTGAAAATAAAATTTATAATGAACCATATTCTATGTAAGAGGTTCAGAAATTAATGAAAGAAAGAAGTAATAGTCTAACTTCGAATACTTCGATAATTGATTTCAATAATGAAGTCAAAATCCTTCAAAAGGAAATCCAATTTCTTAAAATGAGAAATATTGGTTTTGAAGAAAGAATTTCTAATCTAGAAAAAGGAAAAGAAATAATTACTTTTCAAGAAGAAAAACCACCAAATGGTGAGGAACAATTTTTAACTTCATTAGATATAATTACTACTCAAAAGTGGTATACAAGAATTACTCTTTTAATTGATAATAGTTTTCAAATTGAATTAACTGCATTAATTGATAGTGGTGCAGATATTAGTGTAATACAAGAAGGTTTAATACCTACTAAATATTTTCAAAAAACTACTCATAGTTTAAGACATGCTGAAGGAGAAAAATTAGATATTCAATTTAAACTCCCCAAAGAATATATTTGCAAAAATAAAGTTTGCATTCCAGAAAGTTTTTTATTAAAAAAACATTACAAATCAAGTTATACTTGGAACACCATTTTTGAAAAAATTATATCCCATTTATCATATTGATTCCAAAGGATTAAAAGGAACTTATGAAAATAATCAAATAAATTTCCAATTTATAATGGAACCATTTTCAAAAGTATTAAATACTATAAAAGAAAATATTCTTAGGAAAAAGAATCAAATGATGTTTTTAAAACATGAAATAAATATTTTGACAATTGAAGAAAAGCTTCAAAATCCTAAATTACAGGATAAAATAAAATTAATAATAAATAATTTTTCATTAGAAATTTGTAATGATCATTCAAATGCTTTTTGGGATGCTGTCCAAATATCTTTGCATTAGCATCCATGGATCATTGACCCACTGAAGATCTTTACCTTCCAGGAGAATTATTACCTCCTTGTTATTATTCTGATGATATGAAGCCATATGATCTTCATTTTCTTCTTCTCCTACAATTTTTGAAAAAGAGGATGATGATGAAGCAGTATTACCTTGATTTTGTGTTATAAACTCCATAAATTCTTCATATAATGGATTTTCAGGAGACATGCTTCTCCTAGCAGAGATATTGTCTGCTATTAACTTCCTTCCACCTTGCTGGGAGAGGATATTACCTCGTCCTCCACGTCCTCGGTAAGGGCCAGAGGCTCTCCCTCTAGGGATCATCAACCTGCAAGTATTATAATCAATCATTATTCAAAAATTCTCTAGTCAAAAAATTTGGAAGACTATTGTCTTCTCCCTTCTTATAGTGAATATCAAAATCAAATGGGGCTAAATGCGCCTGCCATCTAGCAAACATTTTCTTAGAAACATCATGCTAAAAATCTTTATTAAACATAAATTTTGCAGATTTACAATCAGTTCTTATAATAAACTTTTGATTATATAAATCATCTTGAAATTTTAAAACACATTTAACAATAGCTAAAATTTCTTTAGCTACAGTAGCATAATTTTTCTAACTTTCAGACCATTTGCCTGAATAATATCTAACAAGAAATTCTTGTTTATTATCTTTAGATTTTTGTTTTAAAATTCCACCATAACCTAAATCTGAAGCATCTGTTTCTATTATCTTTTCCAGATTAGGATTTGCAATCATTAAATAAGGTAGTGATTTCACTTTAGACTTAATTCGTCTAACCGCGTTAGTATGATTTTAAGACCATGGCTTAGGATTTTTCTTTAATCTATCATAAAGAATTGCAGTATCTTCATTAAGATTTTTATAATAGGAAGAAATATAATTTAAACTTCCTAAAAATCTTTGTAATTGAGTTTTATCTAAAATTTCATCTGAAAATTTTGAAGCAAAATCAATACTTCTGTTAATAGGAATAATATTTCCTTTTTCAATATTATGACCCAAAAATCTGATTTTTGTTTGAAACAGACTCATCTTTGATTTAGATATAACTAAACCATTTTGAATAATCAAATTCTTAAAAATATTCAAATGTTTGAAATGCGTTTCAATATCTTTAGCAAAATACTAAAATATCATCAATATAAACAATAATAAATTTGCTATAAGGAATAAAAATATCATTCATTATTTGTTGAAATTCTGAAGGAGCATTCTTCAGACCAAAAGGCATAACCTTCCATTCATAATGTCCTATCGGAACAGTGAAAGCAGTTTTATATTGATCCTTACTATTAATTTGAATTTGCCAATATCCTGATTTTAAATCAAATTTGGAGAATACTATCGAATCATATAATCTATCTAATAAATCCTTTTTATTAGGAATAGGATGCCTAATCCATTTTAGAACTTTATTAAGAGCTTTATAATTTATTACCATCCTAGGTATTCCTCTTTCAATTTCACTGTGTTTATTAACATAAAATGCAGTACATGACCACAGAGATTTTGAAGGTTGAATTAACTCTTTTTGTAAAAGAGATTGTATTTCTTTTTTACATAATTCCAAATATTTAGAATTCATTTGACAAGGCCTCGCCTTTGTTGGAATTTTCTTTTCATCAAAATCATCTTCAAATGGAAGACTAACAATATGTTTTTTTCTATCCCAAAAAGCATTTGGATGATCATTACAAATTTCTAATGAAAAATTATTTATTATTAATTTTATTTTATCCTGTTATTTAGGATTTTGAAGCTTTTCTTCAGTTGTCAAAATATTTATTTCATGTTTTGAAAACATCATTTGATTCTTTTTCCTAAGAATATTTTCTTTTAGTATTTAATACTTTTGAAAATGGTTCCATTATAAATTGGAAATTTATTTGATTATTTTCATAAGTTCCTTTTAATCCTTTGGAATCAATATGATAAATGGGATATAATTTTTTCAAAAATGGTGTTCCAAGTATAACTTGATTTGTAATGTTTTTTACTAATAAAAAACTTTCTAAAATGCAAACTTTATTTTTGCAAATATATGCTTTGGGGAGTTTAAATTGAATATCTAATTTTTCTCCTCCAGCATGTCTTAAACTATGAGTAGTTTTTTGAAAATATTTAGTAGGTATTAAACCTTCTTGTGTTACACTAATATCTGCACCACTATCAATTAATGCAGTTAATTCAATTTGAAAACTATTATCAATTAAAAGAGTAATTCTTGTATACCACTTTTGAGTAGTAATTATATCTAATGAAGTTAAAAATTGTTCCTCACCATTTGGTGGTTTTTCTTCTTGAAAAGTAATTATTTCTTTTCCTTTTTCTAGATTAGAAATTCTTTCTTCAAAACCAATATTTCTCATTTTAAGAAATTGGATTTCCTTTTGAAGGATTTTGACTTCATTATTCAAATCAATTATCGAAGTATTCGAAGTTAGACTATTACTTCTTTCTTTCATTAATTTCTGAACCTCTTACATAGAATATGGTTCATTATAAATTTTATTTTCAAAATCATTTTCATTATTCCTACTAGTACAAGGAAGATTTTGAATATCATCAATTATTTTTGACCTTAATTCATAAATTTTTATTTGTTTTAAAAATTCTAATAAACTATTATCTGTCAAAACATTTATGTCTTTAAATTGAGGCATTATTTTATAAAATTCTTCATTTTCTGAATTATCATTTAATTGTTTTAAACAAGATCCTTTTGTGCTACAAGCACAATCAGATTCTGACTCAGTTAATAAATTATTTTCTGAAAAATTTATTTCATTATCTTCATCTGAAGATTCAGAAAATTCTGAGCTAGAACTTGTTTCTAATAATATTTTTGAAATCTTATCTTTTAATTCTTCATCTATTTCTAAAGAAATTATTTTCTTTTTTAATTTGCATTTATTTGCAAAGTGACCTATTTTTCCACATTTATAACATTTAACATTTTGTGTGTCCTTTTTTCTAGCTATTCTAGCCTTTTTTCTTTCTAATTTCTTCTTTTTCTGAAAAATTTTCAGGTTTTTCAATCCTATGAGACTTTTTATTTGGAAATGGAATTTCCATTCCAAATTGACTACAGAAATGTCCTAATTGACTCATTTCTGTTAATCTTTGACTCTTAATTTGTTGACTCAATTTTATTTCATAATGATAGACCTTCTTGGATGCAAGTTGCAATTAGTCTACCATATGTATATTCATTATAGGGTATAGTAATTCTATCCTTTCTAAGGACTTTTCTGACTCTTTCAGCAAATAAGCTGGTAAACAATCTATAAATTTAGACTTCCAATGACTACTATTACTTTCAGGCAATTCCATGACTCTATTCAGGAATGCATCTTTATACCATCTAAATTCAGAGAGTGTTTTACACCTAAGATTTTGTAATAATGTACGGATATTTTCACTATTCTCTGAAATTCTACTCGTAAAATGTTCAAGAATTGTAACTATTAGTGTATAAACAAAATTTTCAACCAATTAGTCACCTTCCTGTCTAATATACTATCCCCTATAATGAATATTTTTATTTTTAGTTTTATTTAGCCTAATGGCAGGCTAAATACATAGTGTTAAACCATGAAACTTAGTTATCAGATTTTCCTGTAATGATGAGGATTCTATATGTCTGAGTCATCTTGCTGTTTTAGGATTAACTAAAGAATGTATGGGTTGTTGAATGCGAACAGGCATCTGCTTATTATTTAAGGGATGATAAGGGTTGAGCCCATTGTTAGCCTGGGATTGGCGTTGTTAAGGCATGTTTACCCATTTTTATCTCCTTTAAACAATTTATCAGGTTGACAGTTTGTAATCAGTGTAATGAATTCCTTATGCTTCTTTGATTAATCTTTGAATCGTTGGATTGATTCCCCCTTATGGTATCAGAGCCATTATGGTTGATGAAGATAACTGGTTTGTTGGTTTAACACTCTTTTTAATATGGAAAAACTGAAGATATTTAGAAAAAAGAAAATATAAAAAATAAAATGAAGTCTGAGGTTGATTTACCCTCAGATTTAGATCTTTTATCCAGATGGACAATTCCCTATGTGGAACCAAAATTGATTTATCATCAAGGATTTTTTAATAAAATTGGATTGAAACAGATTTGTAAAACAACTGAACAATCCTTAGCTATTCAAGATGTTGATACAGCAATAACTCTTCTTAATGAAGAAGATTTAGATTCATATCGTTTTACTCATAAATTTTTACATATTGGTTTAGTGCAAATTGCTTTTAAACCTTTAACTCTAGACAACTCACCAGAAAGTTTCATAGCAACTTTAAGAGATGGTAGAAATAAAGAATGGAGAAAATCTATATATGGAGTCATACAATCTAGTCTGGCACATGGTCCAGTATATTTTAATGTTCATCAAAATTTTCAATTATCCTTAACTGACAAAAATATTTTGAAGGCTTTAACTTTGAATATTTAAACTGAAGGTTATAATTATGAACCTGGCACATAAATTATGTGTATTTGTTATAGAATTTATTATAAGCCGTTATACACTTTAAATCCATGTTATAAAGTGGAAGAAAAAAATAAAGAGTTAAATGAAACCATTATAATTGAATCAAATTTTAATAAGTCTAATATAACGACAAGAAGGACAATCAAATGGGATGAAATTCCTATCCCTCAGCATTGGAAAATGACCAAGGTTGCTCATATTGAACCCAAAAATGAACATCAGATTTCTAATATAATTCAGACTCCAGATGGAGATGTATATGTACAGATGAGTAATACTCGTGGAATATCCAGATCTTCTTCTGTAAGATCATTTATTTCCCCATTTGAGGATAATATTCCTATGTCTCATAGACATTCTGCTTCTAACACAGGTGATGTGAATAAACATCATCCTAACTTGTCTTTACATTCTTTAAATCCAAGTGGTGAGAATAATCGCCATAGTTCTTTAAATTCCTTTCATACTGCTTTAAATAATAGTAATTTAAATTCAAGTGATGGAATAACCCATCATAATGCTTTAATTTTTGAAGAATTATTACGTGATGGAATAAACCGTCATAATTCTTCTACTTCATATGTTAGAAATTATATTACTGATTATATTTCTCCTAGAAATTTTGCTGATAATCATATTCCTGTGAGTGAGGAGAAAAATTCTCATGTTGATTTATTATATAAGAAAAAGAATAATATAGTTCATGATATTTCTGATAGAAAAGAACTCGAAATCCAGAGTCTTCCTCTTCCCTCTTCCCTCTCTTGTAAATCATCCATCCATCCCTCTTGTAAATTTCTTTCTCAATATAGAATTCTATTTTCAAGAATTGAAGACTTGAAGACATTATAAGGGTACGTCTTATTTAATCTTTAATATTTTTATTTTTAGTTTATTTATCCTAATGGCAGGCTAAATACATAGTGTTAAACCATGAAACTTAGTTATCAGATTTTCCTGTAATGATGATGATTCTATATGTTTGAGTCATCTTGATGTTTTAGGATTAACTAAAGAATGTATGGGTTGTTGAATGCGAACAGGAATCTATTTATTGTTTAAGGGATGCTGAGGGTTGGCCCATTGTTAGCCTGGGATTGGCGTTGTTAGGGCGTGTTTACCCAATTGAGTCTTCCTCTTCCCTCTTTCCTCTTCCCTCTTCCCTCTCTTGTAAATCATCCATCCATCCCTCCTTTTGTAAATTTCTTTCTCAATATACAATTCTATTTTCAAGAATTGAAGACTTGAAGACATTATAAGGGTACGTCTTATTTAATCTTTAATATTTTTATTTTCAGTTTATTTAGCCTAATGGCAGGCTAAATACATAGTGTTAAACCATGAAACTTAGCTATTAGATTTTCCTGTAATGATGATGATTCTATATGTCTGAGTCATCTTGCTGTTTTAGGATTAACTAAAGAATGTATGGGTTGTTGAATGCGAACAAGCATCTGTTTATTGTTTAAGGGATGATGAGGGTTGAGCCATTGTTAGCCTGGGATTGGCGTTGTTAGGGCGTGGTTACCCAATTGAGTCTTCCTCTTCCCTCTTCCCTCTCTTGTAAATCATCCATCCATCCCTCCTTTTGTAAATTTCTTTCTCAATATACAATTCTATTTTCAAGAATTGAAGACTTGAAGACATTATAAGGGTACATATTATTTAATCTTTAATATTTTTATTTTCAGTTTATTTAGCCTAATGGCAGGCTAAATACATAGTGTTAAACCATGAAACTTAGTTATCAGATTTTCCTGTAATGATGATGATTCTATATGTCTGTGTCATCTTGCTGTTTTAGGATTAACTAAAGAATGTATGGGTTGTTGAATGCGAACAGGCATCTGTTTATTGTTTAAGGGATGATGAGGGTTGAGCCCATTGTTAGCCTGGGATTGGCGTTGTTAGGGCGTGTTTACCCATTTTTATCTCCTTTAAACAATTTATCAGGTTGACAGTTTGTAATCAGTGTAATGAATTCCTTATGCTTCTTTGATTAATCTTTGAATCGTTGGATTGATTCCCCCTTATGGTATCGGAGCCATTATGGTTAATGAAGATAACTGATTTCTTGGTTTAAAACACATTTAACAATAGCTAAAATTTCTTTAGCTACGGTAGCATAATTTTTCTGACTTTCAAACCATTTGCCTGAATAATATCTAACAAGAAATTCTTGTTTGTTATCTTTAGATAGTTTAAATTGAATATCTAATTTTTCTCCTCCAGCATGTCTTAAACTATGAGTAGTTTTTTGAAAATATCAGAATATAAAAAAGTAACCATAAGGGGTATCAATCCAACGATTCAAAGATTAATCAAAGAAGCATAAGGAATTCATTACACTTATTACAAACTGTCAACCTGATAAATTGTTTAAAGGAGATAAAAATGGGTAAACACGCCCTAACAACGCCAATCCCAGGCTAACAATGGGCTCAACCCTCATCATCCCTTAAACAATAAACAGATGCCTGTTCGAATTCAACAACCCATACATTCTTTAGTTAATCCTAAAACAACAAGATGACTCAGACATATAGAATCATCATCATTACAGGAAAATCTTATAACTAAGTTTTATGGTTTAACACTATGTATTTAGCCTGCCATTAGGCTAAATAAAACTGAAAATAAGACGTAACCTTATAATGTCTTCAAGTCTTCAATTCTTGAAGATAGAATTGTATATTGAGAAAAGAAATTTACAAAAGGAGGGATGGATGGATGATTTACAAGAGAGGGAAAAGGGAAGAGGGAAGAGGAAGACTCCGGATCCCGAGTTCTGCCTGTGAATGCTAATCTACAACATATTTATAGGCAGATTTTGCCTTTAACTATTACGGATTTGAAATTTTTACTTTTAAATCCGCTACAGTGATTTCGGATTCCAAACTATCAGTTATGAAGTCCGCTACAATATTATTGTCGGTGGAGTCCGCAACCGCCTATGTTAATTATTTGTGGGGCTTTTACCAGTAGAACTGGTTACTGAGCTTTTTATTGCTAACAGCATCTCATCAATATCGATGTCGATATCTTCTTCTTCATCCTGGGATTCTCCTGCATGGCCTTGGCTTGTCATTGAAACCTTCGATTTTGAATCTTCCAGGTTCTGGGCTAAATCTTTCTTTAAAAGATCCATGTAAGAAGCTATAATTTCTTCTCGGGAAACAATACCCTTCTGTCTCTGAAGCATCCTATGAATTTGCTCAAAAGGACTAGATTCATCCTTTGTAGACATATGTTTCTTCTGCTGGTATTTCTGCAGCTTCGCCTTGATTTGATCAATTAGTTTCTGGCCTTGTATCACTCCAGTAGCATCTGCCTTGATTAATTTGTCCCAATATTTGGTATAACCTGCTCTCTTCAAGCATGGGATCTTATCTGAGGTATAACCTACTTCTGGAACCCATTTCCATATCCAGGGTATTGAAAATTCAATAAAGAAATACATTGGAGCGATATTATTATTCCAGGGATGATTATTATCCAGATTCATAATTTTAGGTGAAATTTTCACCCAATCAGCATATAAAGCTCTAAAAGGTTCAGGTAGTACCTGGATTGATGGACCAAAATTGAGCCACCATTGAACAAACCAATTTGGTAGTTGTTTGTTATAAACATCAGCACATATTTTTATAAACCAGGAGTGCTTCCTTCTTGGATTTTCATAAAGAAATACTTTGGTAAGGGATTCAATATAATCCCAGTACTTGAATTTCATCAAGACTTTCTGTTCAGGATGGAGATATTCTCTATCCTTCATGGTTGATAAACCCCATTCTTCAGCGGATATAATCTGCTTAATAATAATTTTACTGAAGTTATAAACATTCTGGGAACTACCAGCTCCTGTAAAATGTGTTATTTCACAATTTCCAGAAAACTTCAAAATATTTTCGAAGTAAGATCTGGGCTTATAAGCCAATTCAGCATATGATGAGCTGTCCAAATATCTTTGCATTAGCATCCATGGATCATTGACCCACTGAAGATCTTTACCTTCCAGGAGAATTATTACCTCCTTGTTATTATTCTGATGATATGAAGCCATATGATCTTCATTTTCTTCTTCTCCTACAATTTTTGAAAACGAGGATGATGATGAAACAGTATTACCTTGCTTTTGTGTTATAAACACCATAAATTCTTCATATAATGGATTTTCAGGAGACATGCTCCTCCTAACAGAAATATTGTCTGCTACAAGTTTTCTTCCGCCTTGCTGGGCGAGGATATTACCTCGTTCTCCACGTCCTCGGTAAGGGCCAGAGGCCCTCCCTCTAGGGATCATCAACCTGCAAGTATTATAATCAATCATTATTCAAAAATTCTCTAGTCAAAAAATCTAGAAGACTATTGTCTTCTCCCTTCTTATATTGAATATCAAAATCAAATGGGGCTAAATGCGCCTGCCATTTGCTTAGAAACATCATGCTTAAAATCTTTATTAAACATAAATTTTGCAGATTTGCAATCAGTTCTTATAATAAACTTTTAATTATATAAATCATCTTGAAATTTTAAAACACATTTAACAATAGCTAAAATTTCTTTAGCTACGGTAGCATAATTTTTTTGACTTTCAGACCATTTGCCTGAATAATATCTAACAAGAAATTCTTGTTTATTATCTTTAGATTTTTGTTTTAAAATTCCACCATAACCTAAATCTGAAGCATCTGTTTCTATTATCTTCTCCAGATTAGGATTTGCAATCATTAAACAAGGTAGTGATTTCACTTTAGACTTAATTCGTCTAACCGCGTTAGTATGATTTTCAGACCATGGCTTAGGATTTTTCTTTAATCTATCATAAAGAATTGCAGTATCTTCATTATCATTTTTATAACAGGAAGAAAAATAATTTAAACTTCCTAAAAATCTTTGTAATTGAGTTTTATCTAAAATTTCATTTGAAAATTTTGAAGCAAAATCAATACTTCTGTTAATAGGAATAATATTTCCTTTTTCAATACTATGACTCAAAAATCTGATTTTTGTTTGAAACAAACTCATCTTTGATTTATATATAACTGAACCATTTTGAATAACCAAATTCTTAAAAATAATCAAATGTTTGAAATGCATTTCAATATCTTTAGAAAATACTAAAATATCTTCAATATAAACAATAATAAATTCGCTATAAGGAATAAAAATATCATTCATTATTTGTTGAAATTCTGAAGGAGCATTTTTCAGACCAAAAGGCATAACCTTGCATTCATAATGTCCTATTGGAACAATGAAAGCAGTTTTATATTGATCCTTACTATTAATTTGAATTTGCCAATATCCTGATTTTAAATCAAATTTGGAGAATACTATCGAATCATATAATCTATCTAATAAATCCTTTTTATTAGGAATAGGATGCCTAATCCATTTTAGAACTTTATTAAGAGGTTTATAATTTATTACCATCCTAGGTATTCCTCTTTCAATTTCACTGTGTTTATTAACATAAAATACAGTACATGACCACAGAGATTTTGAAGGTTGAATTAACTCTTTTTGTAAAAGAGATTGTATTTCTTTTTTACATAATTCCAAATATTTAGAATTCATTTGACAAGGCCTCGCCTTTGTTGGAATTTTCTTTTCATCAAAATCATCTTCATATGGAAGACTAACAATATGTTTTTTTCTATCCCAAAAATCATATGGATGATCATTACAAATTTCTAATGAAAAATTATTTATTTTTAATTTTATTTTATCCTGTAATTTAGGATTTTGAAGCTTTTCTTCAATTGTCAAAATATTTATTTGATGTTTTAAAAACATCATTTGATTCTTTTTCCTAAGAATATTTTCTTTTATAGTATTTAATACTTTTGAAAATGGTTCCATTATAAATTGGAAATTTATTTGATTATTTTCATAAGTTTCTTTTAATCCTTTGGAATCAATATGATAAATGGGATATAATTTTTTCAAAAATGGTGTTCCAAGTATAACTTGATTTGTAATGTTTTTTACTAACAAAAAACTTTCTGAAATGCAAACTTTATTTTTGCAAATATATGCTTTGGGGAGTTTAAATTGAATATCTAATTTTTCTCCTCCAGCATGTCTTAAACTATGAGTAGTTTTTTGAATATATTTAGTAGGTATTAAACCTTCTTGTATTACACTAATATCTGCACCACTATCAATTAATGCAGTTAATTCAATTTGAAAACTATTATCAATTAAAAGAGTAATTCTTGTATACCACTTTTGAGTAGTAATTATATCTAATGAAGTTAAAATTTGTTCCTCACCATTTGGTGGTTTTTCTTCTTGAAAAGTAATTATTTCTCATCCTTTTTCTAGATTAGAAATTCTTTCTTCAAAACCAATATTTCTCATTTTAAGAAATTGGATTTCCTTTTGAAGGATTTTGACTTCATTATTCAAATCATTTATCGAAGTATTCGAAGTTAGACTATTACTTCTTTCTTTCATTAATTTCTGAACCTCTTACATAGAATATGGTTCATTATAAATTTTATTTTCAAAATCATTTTCAAGAAACAACCTTCTTCTTCAATGGGAAGTGCTGAATTGCGCCTCTTCTTCAAGAATGGTTAGAAGAGTTGCAATTTGAACATTTCCTCCTTTCTGCTTCAAGGCGTTGGCTTCTACAATCACTTGAGCGTCTTGATAGCAAGCTTGGACAAGGTTGTTGAGTGCTTCTCTAACCTTCTTCGCTCGGCTTCTAGTCATTGGCCCAGTGATGTCTACAAGTGGATCCTCTGATATGGGCTTGGATCCTGAAGCATTGTTGGGCCTCGATGTAGAACTCGAACCTCCTCAGTTTCTCCGGAACCACTTGCATCTTGACTTGTTGCGTGACTCTGGATGCCCTCATCATCCCCTCCCGGTTGAGAAGGATTTTCCCTCAAATCAGCATCCTGTTCATGAGTAAAAGGAGACAAGTCAGCAACATTAAAGGAAGAACTAACACTATACTCGCCTGGTGATGAGGAAATCCAGGGCTAAAACAACACGCATTATGAGTCAGAAAGATGGACGGCCAAAAGAAGCACACGCCTTGGAGGAAAATTGAGAAAATGTTCAAATTGCAACTCTTCTAACAATCCTTGAAGAAGAGGCGCAATTCAGCACTTCACATTGAAGAAGAAGGCTGTTTGTTGAAGTCTTGAAGATGCCGGAAGGTTCTTGGGCTTTAAAGAAACAATTCATAAAGTTCCCTACAATTTGGGCCGACTCAAACTCATGGAGACAAAGCCCACAAGTTCGGCCAGCCCAAGAAGTAACAAGGAGCCGCATGGACCAGCCCACAAAGCGAAGCCCACACGGCCAAGTGAAGAAGCTAGGGTTACAAATTAAGTCCTTAGGGTTCTTTTTAGTAACTAGGGTTACAAGTTAAGAGTAGGGTTCCTTTAAGTCGCTAGGGTTAAAAGTTAAGTGTTAGGGTTCTTTTTACTCTTTTAGTTAGTTTCCAAAAAGGGTTCCTTATTCTTTTTGGAAGTAGGAATTTTATTCTTTTCCTTATTTTTCAGATTGTAAATTCGGCTACCCTAAGATAAAGGGAAAACCGAAATTGCGTTTTTCTTTTCTTACCAATCCTACTTCTTTTCGGGTTTGGTAAAGGAAATTAACCTCTTGGTTAATTTCCAATTCTAATTCTTTTCCTTGTTAATTTCTTTCACTTTTTCGGCTGCCTTAAGCCTATAAATAGGCAGCCACCCCTTCAATAATATTCAGCGTATTTCAGATCATAAACTTAGTGTTTGAAGTACCTCCTTTTATTGCTTTATGTATTTGCATGTCGTAATTTACATACTTGCATGAAACTTAGCTAATTAGGTTCTTGCTCTGCCGAATTATTCGCATGTTTCACACCTCTTTCTTGCACTTGGTTCGAATTTACAAACAAGTTAGCTAGGTTAGCTTTCCTTCGTTTTCTCTTAAGTCCGAACGTGAGTTAGGGGTTTATTTGAGCTTGTCACTTAATCACAAGGTCCTTGACAACATTATCCGCATGTGTACAACCGTCCACATCACCTGGTAAATGAAGTCTGTAGGCGTTAGGCCCAATCTTGGAAACGATCTGAAAAGGTCCATCGCCCCTTGGATGGAGTTTGGTCCTTCTTGCAGCAGGGAACCGTTCCTTCCTCATGTAAACCCAAACCCAGTCGCCTGGTTCAAGGTTCACAGCCTTGCGCCGGTCGTTTGCATTGGCGGCGGTTTTGGCGTAAGTCTTTTCTAGATTTGCGCGAACTTTGGCATGAATGCGCTGCACAGTTTCAGCTTTCTTTGCACCATCTGGATTAACCTGTTCCTTAAGCGGCAAAGGGATGAGATCCATCACCGTCAAAGGAGTAAAGCCGTAGGCAACTTCAAATGGACAGAACCCTGTTGAGGAGTGCTTGGTTCGGTTGTATGCAAACTCTGCAACCGGCAAGATTTCTTCCCAACGCTTGAGATTCTTCTGAATTAACGCCCTGAGTAGGTTGCCAACGGTGCGGTTGGTGACTTCCGTCTGACCATCCGTCTGTGGATGACTTGTAGTCGAAAACAACAGTTTTGTGCCGAGGCGGGACCACAAAGTCTTCCAAAAATAACTCAAGAATTTGACGTCTCGATCTGAGACTATGGTTCTCGGAATTCCATGTAACCGAACTATCCCTTGAAAGAATAACTCAGCTACATGTCTGGCATCATCTGATTTCCTGCAAGGAATAAAATGCGCCATTTTAGAAAACCGGTCAACAACGACAAATAAAGAATCATTACCTTTCTGCGTTCTCGGAAGCCCTAGAATAAAATCCATAGAAATGTCAGTCCAAGGTACAGAAGGGACAGGCAAAGGCGTGTAAAGTCCATGGGGTTTAGAAGTAGATTTAGCTTGCAAACAATTAATGCAACGTGTGCAAACATTCTGTACATCCTTTCTCATATGCGGCCAATAAAAGTGTTCATGCAACAGTTCAAGTGTTTTATGCACACCAAAATGACCCATAAGACCCCCACTATGAGCTTCACGAACCAGTAATTCCCTAGCAGAGCTACGAGGGATGCATAACCTATTTTCCCTAAACAGAAAACCATCATGTCTATAGTACTTTTGGAATGCACCAGATTCACATGCTTTATACAAATAAGCAAAATCAACATCAGAAGCATACAAATCCTTGAGATATGCGAATCCTAACAAATTATGATCTAAAATTGTCAGAATTTCATACCTGCGAGATAGAGCGTCAGCAACTAAATTATCCTTACCTTTCTTATACTTAATAATATAAGGAAAAGATTCAATAAAGTTAACCCACTTAGCATGACGTCTATTCAACTTATTCTGTCCTTTCAAATGCTTAAGAGACTCATGATCACTATGAACAACAAATTCTTTAGCCATCAAATAATGTGACCAAGTCTCAAATGCGCGGACAACTGCATAGAGCTCCTTATCATAAGTAGGATAATTTAAGGCAGCCCCTTTAAGATTCTCACTGAAAAAGGCGATTGGCTTTCTTTCCTGCATTAAAACTGCGCCAATTCCAACACCTGATGCATCACACATTAGTTCAAACACTTTATCAAAATCAGGTAATGCTAAAACAGGTGCATGAGTGAAATCATGCTTTAAAATAGTAAAGGCGTTTTCCTGCGCCTGCCCCCACACAAATGGAACATTCTTCTTGCAAAGATCATTAAGAGGCGCTGCTTTAGTGGAAAAGTCATTCACAAACCGTCTGTAGAATCCAGCCAATCCATGGAATGACCGAACCTGTGCGGCCGAAGTTGGCTGCGGCCAATCCCTAATGGCCTTAACCTTGGCATCATCAACTTTGACAACTTCTGCAGAAACTACAAAACCGAGAAAAAAAACCTCCGAAACACAAAAAGTAC
This sequence comes from Leptodermis oblonga, assembly GCA_016801395.1. NCBI lineage: Eukaryota > Viridiplantae > Streptophyta > Magnoliopsida > Gentianales > Rubiaceae > Leptodermis > Leptodermis oblonga. The sequence continues at coordinate 24,905,007 of CM028756.1, read as the reverse complement.
ATTTTTGCATCTTGGCATACAATTGATTAGCACGTAATTCAATCAAAACGAAACGAAGATGTTCAACATGCGATTTGAAGTCCTTAGAATAGATCAGAATATCATCAAAATACACAACAACAAATTTACCTATAAACTTTCTAAGCACATGATTCATTAATCTCATGAAAGTACTAGGTGCATTTGTTAAACCAAAGGGCATGACTAACCACTCATACAACCCAAATTTAGTCTTAAAAGCAGTTTTCCATTCGTCCCCCTCCCTCATGCGAATTTGATGATAGCCCTGTGTAAGATATATTTTCGTGTAAATAGTAGAACCATGCAAATCCTCTAACATGTCATCAAGCCTAGGGATAGGGTGCCTATATTTGATTGTTATCTTATTTACAGCTCTACAATCAACACACATTCTCCATGTACTATCTTTCTTAGGGACTAGAATAACAGGTATAGCACAAGGACTTAGAGATTCCCTTACCTGACCATTCGCGAGCAGCTTGTCTATTTGTCTCTGCAATTCCTTTGCTTCCTCCGGATTTGCTTTGTAGGCAGGTCTGTTCAGAATTGGTGCACCAGGGATGAAGTCAATCTGATGTTCAATTCCTCAAAGTGGGGGCAGACCCTGCGGCAACTCTTCTGGAAAAACATCAGCGAATGCCTGCAACAAAGAAGAAACTTCGATAGGGATATCCCAAGGGATATCGTCAGGGTTAGCACAACTATCTTTACACACTAAAACCAGTACATCATCATTGTTGTCTAACACTTGACCTATCTCTCCCTTAGTAGCAAAACAACTATTCCTAACTTTGTCCTGATCAGGCTTATCAGAGTTCGCCTTACTACCCTTTACAATTTCTTTCCCCTTACCCTTCTCTTGACGTTTTTCAGCTCCCCAAGTTGCGATCGCGTCCTTGATTCGAACAGCTTCTGATCGCACTTCGTGAGGTGGCATGGGTAGGAACGTATAGATCTTGCCCTCCTGGCAGACTGAGTAAGTGTTGGCGACCCCATAATGTGTTGCCTTCAGGTCAAAGAGCCATGGTCGTCTGAGTAGAATGTGACAAGCCTCCATTGGTAGAACATCACATAAAACAGTGGATTCGAACTTACCGATAGCGTATGGTACGCTTACCTGCTTAGTGACTCTGTAGCCGTCTGAGCTGTCGAGCCATTGTAGCCGATAAGGACGTGGATGATTGATAACAGGAAGCTTCAGCTTGTCAACCATATACTCACTAGCAACATTCGTGCAGCTCCCTCCATCAATAATCAGAACACATAACTTTCCATTTACCTTAGTTCTGGCGTGGAAGATGTTTGTTCGTTGAGTTGTGTCTGGGACAACAGCTGTAGTCAGAGTGCGAGTAACCAAGTTCTGATTCGGATCCTCCTCTATGAACTCGAATTGCTCCACTGGTGCAGACGGAGTGCTGTCAGTTAACTCCTGTGAAGGGTCAACGGGTGTTTCCTCTTCATCTTCTTCTGAAATGTACTCACCATCTTGGCCCAATAATACCTTCCGGATGTTGGGACAGTCACGCATGTAGTGGCCATGGCCTGAGCACTTGTGGCAAGTAACGTTGCTGATGGACTGTCTGGGATTTGATGGCGTTTTGGCCTGCGATGAAGAAGGGGTGGCGGCAACAGGAACTATAGCTTTTCTCTCTGACATGATCGGCCTTCTTGCTGGTGGAGAGTATGCCGAATTCTTGCGCCAAGCTGGTGGGGCGCTGGTAGGTGTCCGGATTGGTGGAACGGACTTCAGATACTCCTCCATGACCCGAGCTTTGTGGAGCATGTCTGTCAGAGTTGTGGCATTCTGCAATTCAACAGCTAAAGCTATACCCCTATTCAAACCATTAAGAAAACGAGCCATTGATGCGGCTTCATCTTCCTGTACATTAGCCCTAATTTTAGCCATCTCTAATTTCCTATAATATTCATCTACAGACATAGAATCTTGTACAAGAGTATGTAACTTTCTATACAATTCTCTAAAATAATAATTAGGCACAAAAGTTCTACGCATAGATGTAGTCAAATCAAACCACGAGAGAGGCGGAGCACGGGCCCGCATGGGACGCGTGTTTCTGCATTGATCCATCTGTTGATTCCACCAGATTAGGGCATAGTCTGTGAAATTGACCACTGCGAGCTGGACTTCTTGTGTTCTGGGATCGCATGAAGTTCAAAAATGCGCTCTATCTTCATCTCCCAGTTTAGATAGTCCTCTGGATTCGTGCCTCCGGCAAAGGGTGGAACGGTCGTCTTGAACTGACTGAGGCCCGCGAAAGGTTGGTCAATGGCGTTGGTGCCAGGTGCGGCCACATCATCGTCTGAGTCTGTGCGCCTCTGTTCCCGTTCAGTCCTGAGTTCGGCAACTTCCTCCGTGAGTGTAGCAAATCGAGCGGAGAGTTGCGCAATTGCAGCCAGGATTTGCTCGTTCCCCAAAGGGTTAGGAGCACCTCCACCTGACATTGGTAAAAAGAAGCAAAAACCTGTCTGCTAAGAACAAGAAAAGTGAGAAAAAGCCTTACCCCCTTGTTCCCCCAACTGTATCCCACCTAACAGCTACACACAACCCTGTGTTTCACTCTAGGGTGGCGCCCTTTATAGTATGATCACACAAGCCTTTTTCCACTCTACCTCCCGGTATTGATAAATATATTAGGCAAGCAGCAATTCACACAAAAGCAATGACACTTAAGAAAAGAAGCAAATTTTCGCAAAAATAGACACTTGGTTCTATTTTGAAAAATCTTTTCGCAAAACGATAGTTTATAATATAGTTCAGATAAGATGTACACAACAGGAAATTTTGGGGTTAAGCCCTCAAATTTCAGAAAAGATGAGAGCAGGGCAATTCAAAATAAGCAGGGCAATTCAAAATTGAATAGAAGCAAAGAAAAATAAGCAGAGTTGAAACGACTTCAAGAGAGTCCTAAAACTACCCAAAGAAGAGATCACCCACCCAATAGGTAATCAAGAAACCAATCCCCACAAATTATCAATTCTTCTAATATGCAAAACAGTACCCTAATTGTGATTTCTTAAACAAAACCCCCAAGTGGCCGAACAATGAAGCAATATGCGATTTTCAAGAATCGAAAACCCTAGGGCTAGCAAGTTCAATTTTTGACTCACTAACCTATTCCTAGGAATAATCTTAGCAGCACAAGGATACAAAACCAAGAATTCACTATATTTTCAAGAATTCAAAACAAAGTATCCCAAACTAGAGCATGCAATTTATAATGCGCAAACAAAGTGAGATGCTTAACATCAACCGCAAAAACTCACTATTTCTCAACAAAACAGCACAAGAGGGGTAGAATTAAATCGCAAAACCCAGCAATTACAACTGAAACCGAAACCCTTAAGATGAGCAAAAATCGAAACCCTAGCTTGTAAGCAAAACCCGAAAACTAAAAAACCAAACAGAAAACCGAACCCGAAAAATCGAAACCCTAGGTTTAGGGTTTAGGGTTTAGGGTTAGGGTTAGGGTTTAGGGTTTAGGGTTTAGGGTTTAGGGTTAGGGTTTAGGGTTTAGAGTTAGGGTTTAGGGTTAGGGTTTAGGGTTTAGGGTTAGGACCGAAAAACCAAAACCCTAATGGAAGCAAAAACCGAACCCCTTGTTGGAAGCCAAAAATCGAACCCTAATGTATTCTAAAACCCGATTTTTCTAAAAACCCGATTTTTGTTTTCTAAAACCCGATTTAATTTATGAAATTTACAGCAAGGCAGTCCGGGGTTTAAGAAAAATTTTCGGTGTTTAAGGATAGAAAAACAGTACCGAAACCGAAAATTGAAGGCTTGAAAGAAAAAAAATTTTCCACAAGAAGATGAGTTCGAATCCGAGAATTTGAAGATAAGGAAAAGAAAACACCTGGTAGAAGATTTGGTCGGTTGCGTCGACCTCCTCCAGCCACGAAACCACTCCTTAGCTCTGATACCAATTGATGTGGACTGTTGTACACATGCGGATAATGTTGCCAAGGACCTTGTGATTAAGCGGCGAGCTCTTAGAATTCTCGAACTTACCTTCGGCTAAGAGAAACAAAGAGAAGCTATCCTAAGCTAACTTGTTTTATAGTCGAACCAAGTGTAAGAAAGAGATTTGAAACATGCGAATAATTAGGTAGAGCAAGAACCTAATTAGCTAAGTTTCATGCAATTATGTAAACTACGACATGCAAATACATAAAGCAATAAAAGGAGGGTACTCAAACACTAAGTTTTATGATCTGAATACTCTGATTTATTAATGAAGTTTCGGCCCCTATTTATAGAGTTTAAGGGCAGCCGAAAAAGGTTACAAAAGTAGAAGAAGGAAAGAAGTAGAATTGGGAATTAACCAAGAGGTTAATTTCCTTTACCAAACCCGGAAAGAAGTAGGAGAATGGTAAGAAAAGAAAAAGGTAATTTGGGTTGTGCTTTATCTTGTAGCAGCCGAAAATACAACTCAAAATAATAAGGAAAAGAATAAAATTCCTACTCCCAAAAAGAGAACAAGAAAGAACCCTTTTTGGAAACTAACTTAAAAAGAACAAAAAGACCCTAATTAATTAAGTGCCGTGTGGGCTGGCTTTGTGGGCTGCCGTGCGGCTTCCTTGCTTCTTTAGGCTGGCCGAAAACTTGTGGACTGGTCCATGAGTTTTTGGGTCGGCCCAAATTGTAGGGAACTTTATTAATTTGTTTCTTTAAGTCCAAGAACCTTCCGGCATCTTCAAGAACTTCAAGAAACAGCCTTTTTCTTCAATGGGAAGTGCTGAATTGCGCCTCTTCTTCAAGAATGGTTAGAAGAGTTGTAATTTGAACATTTCCTCCTTTCTGCTTCAAGGAGTTGGCTTCTACAATCACTTGAGCGTCTTGATGGCAAGCTTGGACAAGGTTGTTGAGTGCTTCTCTAACCTTCTTCGCTCGGCTTCTAGTCATTGGCCCAGTGATGTCTACAAGTGGATCCCTCTGATATGGGCTTGGATCCTGAAGCATTGTTAGGCCTCGATGTAGAACTCGAACCTTCTCAGCTTCTCCGGAACCACTTGCATCTTGACTTGTTGCGTGACTCTGGATGCCCTCATCACCTATTTTTCCACATTTATAACATTTAACATTTTGTGTGTCCTTTTTTTCTAGCTATTCTAGCCTAATTTCTTTTCTAATTTCTTTTCTTTATTCTTTTTAGAATTTCTTCTTTTTCTGAAATTTTTTTCAATCCTATGAGACTTTTTATTTGGAAATGGAATTTCCATTCCAAATTGACTACAGAAATGTCCTAATTGACTCCTTTCTGTTTATCTTTGACTCTTAATTTGTTGACTCAATTTTATTTCATTACATAATGATAGACCTTCTTGGACGCAAGTTGCAATTAGTCTACCATATGTATATTCATTATAGGGGATAGTAATTCTATCCTTTCTAAGGGCTTTTCTGACTCTTTCAGCAAATAAGCTGGGAAGACCATCTATAAACTTAGACTTCTAATGACTACTATTACTTTCAGGCAATTCCATGACTCTATTCAGGAATGCATCTTTATACCATCTAAATTCAGAGAGTGTTTTACACTTAAGATTTTTTAATAATGTACGGATATTTTCACTATTATCTGAAATTCTACCCGTAAAATGTTCAAGAATTGTAACTATTAGTGTATAAACAGAATTTTCAACCAATTGGTCACCTTCCTGTTTAATAGTTTTATAAACTTTTTCTTTGGCTAATGGGGATAAATAATTATTCCACCAACCTTTTAATTGGCCAGTAAAACCTGCAACTATCATTTTTGCAATATTACTATCAGAGTTAACATTACTCTTACAAATAGTACTGTACATTAACATTCTATGAACAATATTATAGATTTGTTTTTCTGTATAACCATCTATATTCCATTCATAAATATTTTTACTACTATAACTATTATTATTTATATATTCTTGTTCCTCGTGAAGAACATCCATCGGAGATGGCCTATTATAATAATTTATTCTTTGAGTTGGCCTATCAGCATATCTATACATTTCTCCTATTTTATTTATTTCATATTTTATTACTTTTTTATATTCTGGATTATTTTCAATTTCATTTGAAAATTCTTCTTCAATTGTTGTTATATTTAACCCTTTAAAATTTTCATTTATAAATTTTTCCAATTCTGGAGAAATAGTTTTAAACTTAAAATTTTTTATTTCAGGTGGAGGCTGAATACTAGGAGCAGCTAAGACACCTATATTTTCTTTTATATTACTAGTGCTAGGTATATTACTAGTACTAGCCCCTATATTATTTTCTATTAATTTATCTAATCTATCATGTAAAGAGAGAATTTGTTCTCCTAAGACAATTAAATACACATTTGTATAATTTTGTTGTTCAATAATTTTATTAATATTTTTGACTGTTACTGTCAAAGTATCTTCTTCAAATAATTTTGAAAAAGCAGTAAAATTCATAGAAATTTTATCTTTTATTATACTAAAAGACCCTTGAGGAGGAAACTGACTTCTCAAAATATTACCATTAGGTAATCTATATTCTCTTTCTATTATCGAGATACATGGTTCAACATAATTATGAATAAACCATGGAACAAAAGGAAATAAAATATTTTTTTCTCCTAAGAATTTATAAAATTCATCTTGTAAATTATTTCTTTCTTCTAAAGAAAAAGATTGGAAAAACCATTTCCTAAATACTTCCCATCTGGGCAATAAGAATTCATTTCTTATTTTTTCTCTAGCTTTAGATCCTTTACTAAAATCTATCTTTGGTTTATTATTCATATTGAAAAATTCATTTCTAATTCGATTATTTCCGGTTCTTTTCTATCAGAAATATCATGAACTATATTATTCTTTTTCTTATATAATAAATCAACATGAGAATTTTTCTCCTCACTCACAGGAATATGATTATCAGCAAAATTTCTTGGAGGAATATAATCAGTAATATAATTTCTAACATATGAAGTAGAAGAATTATGACGGATTATTCCATCACGTAATAATTCTTCAGAAATTAAAGCATTATGATGGGTTATTCCATCACTTGAAGTTAAATTACTATTATTTAAAGCAGTATGAAAGGAATTTAAAGAACTATGGCGATTATTCTCACCACTTGGATTTAAAGAATGTAAAGACAAGTTAGGATGATGTTTATTCACATCACCTGTGTTAGAGGCAGAATGTCTATGAGACATAGGAATATTATCCTCAAATGGGGAAATAAATGATCTTACAGAAGAAGATCTGGATATTCCATGAGTATTACTCATCTGTACATATACATCTCCATATGGAGTCTGAATTATATTAGAAATCTGATGTTCATTTTTGGGTTCAATATGAGCAACCCTGGTCATTTTCCAATGCTGAGGGATAGGAATTTCATCCCATTTGATTGTCCTTCTTGTCGTTATATTAGACTTATTAAAATTTGATTCAATTATAATGGTTTCATTTAACTCTTTATTTTTTTTCCCACTTTATAACATGGATTTAAAGTGTATAATGGCTTATAATAAATTCTATAACAAATACACATAATTTCTGTGCTAGGTTCATAATTATAACCTTCAGTTTTAATATTCAAAGTTAAAGCCTTCAAAATATTTTTGTCAGTTAAGGATAATTGAAAATTTTGATGAACATTAAAATATACTGGACCATGTGTCAGACTAGATTGTATGACTCCAATTATAGATTTTCTCCATTCTTTATTTCTACCATCTCTTAAAGTTGCTATGAAACTTTCTGGTGAATTGTCTAGAGTTAAAGGTTTAAAAGCAATTTGCACTAAACCAATATGTAAAAATTTATGAGTAAAACGATATGAATCTAAATCTTCTTCATTAAGAAGAGTTATTGTTGTATCAACATCTTGAATAGCTAAGGATTGTTCAGTTGTTTTACAAATCTGTTTCAATCCAATTTTATTAAAAAATCTTTGATGATAAATCAATTTTGGTTCCACATAGGGAATTGTCCATCTGGATAAAATATCTAAATCTGAGGGTAAATCAACCTCAAACTTCATTTTATTTTTTATATTTTCTTTTTTCTGAAATATCTTCAGTTTTTCCACATTAAAAAGAGTGTTAAACCAACAAACCAGTTATCTTCATCAACCGTAATGGCTTTGATACCATAAGGGGGAATCAATCCAACGATTCAAAGATTAATCAAAGAAGCATAAGGAATTCATTACACTGATTACAAACTGTCAACCTGATAAATTGTTTAAGGGAGATAAAAATGGGTAAACACGCCCTAACAACGCCAATCCCAGGCTAACAATGGGCTCAACCCTCATCATCCCTTAAACAATAAACAGATGCCTGTTCGCATTCAACAACCCATACATTCTTTAGTTAATCCTAAAACAGCAAGATGCCTCAGACATATAGAATCATCATCATTACAAGAAAATCTGATAACTAAGTTTCATGGTTTAACACTATGTATTTAGCCTGCCATTAGGCTAAATAAAACTGAAAATAAAGATAGAAAATTAAATAAGACGTACCCTTATATTGTCTTCAAGTCTTCAATTCTTGAAGATAGAATTGTATATTGAGAAAGAAATTTACAAAAGGGGGGATGGATGGATGATTTACAAGAGAGGGAAGAGGGAATCAATCCAACGATTCAAAGATTAATCAAAGAAGCATAAGGAATTCATTACAATGATTACAAACTGTTAACCTGATAAATTATTTAAAAGAGATAAAAATGTCTTTTAAAAATTTTAAATCTAATTTCCTTGTTGTAAAATTATTTTACAAAAGAGTTTTAATTATAAAATAAATTAAATTAAGTGTTATATTCTGATAATATGAAGCCATATGATCTTCATTTTCTTCTTCTCCTACAATTTTTACCCATAATTTTAAATTTGAATAATTCAAAATCTTCTAAATCTAATTTAGAAATTTTGAACCTTATAAAACAATCAAATTAATCACTAGTTATATCTTAATCCAATTAAAATATAACACTTAATTTAAAATTTATTTTATAATTAAAACTCTTTTGTAAAATAATTTTACAACAAGAAAATTAGATTTAAAATTTTTAAAAGACAGCCCAATAATTAAATTTTATCAAATAATATTTGAAAACAGGAACCAGTCCAAGAATTTAAAATTGGCTAAAATTTAGTTAATTATTTAAACTGATTCATAAATCTGTGGACCCGTCCAATTATGAATTCAGGCCTTTAAAATAAGGAAGACCCATATCCCAATCATTATTTAAAATCTGACCCAAAAATAAAATTTGGTGATGAAGGAAGAACTGTCAGGCAATGAGTCATCCCACATTGGTAATGTGGGCTACCAATGTGTGGTTTAAAGGGGGAGTGTGGCACCCTCCTCTCTTGACCCAACTTTCTCAAAATCTGAAATTGAGAAGTATTGACCAAAGACAACAATTTCTCAATAGCAGCTCCCTCCAATTCAGAAACTATAATGCTAGTAGAAGATTTATACAAAGTATGCCCCGAATCTAAGAGATCAGTACAGCAAGGAAACTCGACAGCTCCATTTCTGCGATAATTTTCCCCCTCAAAATCCCACTTCAACAGTTGATGATACAAAAATGCAGCAGCTCCAGATCTTCCCATTGAGCTACTGATTAAGTTCATAAACTTGCTAACCAAATATTCCCTCCAATCATTATCAGCATATACTCTTTCCCAGAAACTCTCCACATTTCCCAGATTAGCACTACATGCCATTCTATCAGCTTGACCAATAACAGGGAATACAACCAGTAAAGTCCTACTTGATATACTGTTAGAAACATCAACAAGCAGCAAAACATCATTGTTCCTATCATCCAGAATTTCCCATTTAATAGTGATTCTTTCATCCTTTGAGGAATTTCCTTCACAAACGAAATTATCATAACTTCCACAATTATTTATTCGGCCAAAGCTATATGACTTTTCACTAAGTTGAAAATACCATTCCACAGAACAAACATAGAGGTTTACATATGCAGCCCCAGTTGACCAAACTAGTAACACAAAATCTGAACAACCAAGTGAATCAAATGTAGTAGCACAACACAAGCAACCATGAGTAACTACACCATCTAATACAATTCTTATATGTAAAAACATGGTTCCACCTGTGAACGTTGTTGCACTTTGAATACACACAAGCACTTCACAAAATTCAACTAATTCCAGGTGCTTAAATCCACAGAAATCCTCAGCAACCAGAATAGTTTTTCCTCCACCATCAAAAATAGTGTCCTCGCATTCACCCATAATACCCACATCAAATTCAAAGTCTAGATAATTAACTCGACTAAATTTAACAACAAACATATCCAGAACACACGAGAGTTTCCAAAATTTTCCAGTCTCTTCAACTATGTAAAAACTCTCATCATTTGCATAATCCCATTTCACAGAACCATTATCATTCCAAATAAGGTCTTTCATACACTCAAATGAAATCAGAAGAATTTTACCATTAGGAGTGACCCCCAAAATTGATTCCGCCTCTTGTTCTTCTTCCGGAATGGCCAATCGTTCAGATACAGGAATCAGTAATTGTTCGGCTTCCGAATCATTTTCTGTCACCATAATTTCAAGAGGGTAATAACCTTCACGGTGCCTTTCGTTGGTGCTAAAATTTCTAATCTCTTCTTCTTCCTCCAGAATAATTTTGCCCATAACCTCTTGCTCTTTTGGGACCGAGTCATTTTCGTTCTCGATCTCATCGTCTCCGGTGGTTACCTCCTCATCTGTGGTTGTTTCAACTTCATCATCAGTTCGATTGAAGTAGGGAGACCCGTAACCCTCATAATCATTGTTGCCGAAAACCTCCTTTAACCTCTCCGAAAATTTTGCCCAAGAGACTTCTCCATTTCCAACTCCCCACACCTCTAGAAAAGCATTAATCCAAAACTCTGTTCCATTGATGAACAAGGGTTTAATGATTTCAAATTTCTTCTCATCTGAGATCGGAAAATCCTTGAAAAACCAGTTAACATCCCAGAGCCACGTATAAGGATACTTCCCACGAAACACAGGTAAATCCATGTCGATCCGCTTCAGAAAAAAGAAAATCGAGTTGCTGAGAATTTGAAAAAATCAACGCCGACTGAGCCGAGGAACATTAGCTCTGATACCATGTCAGGACTTAAAGCCTGAATTAGTACAAAAGAGTAAGTAACCAGAAAGAATTGTAAAGAGATGAGAAGAGAAGATGAGAAGAGAAGAAATAAAGGGGAAGAAAGGAAGAGTTTTAGATGAGAAAATCAGAATCAATCCCTAATGCCCTCATATGAATTGAAGTATCCTTGAGTGCGGGGGAGCTGGTTCCCTCCCCTCGAGAGCTAGCTTTTGAGGGTGAGTTCTACCTCACTTCCCTGGCATGACAGTGGTATCAGAGCTGGACCCACGCCTTCCCCCGTGATGCGCTCGGGACCGTGCTTAGTCATCGCCGGGTACAGCGGAATGCGGGGCGTTAATGGGAGCCGTGGGCTTGAAGTATCCTTGAGTGCGGGGGAGCTGGTTCCCTCCCCTCGAGAGCTAGCTTTTGAGGGTGAGTTCTACCTCACTTCCCTGGCATGACAGTGGTATCAGAGCCAAGCCCCACCCTTCCCATACCGTAGTGGAGTTCGATTTCCACTGCCTCCGGAGGGTCGCCGTGGTCGGCGGTGCGGAAGCGTGGTGGTGTCAGGCAATGAGCCATCCCACATTGGTAGTGTGGGCTACCAATGTGTGGTTTAAAGGGGGAGTGTGGCACCCTTCTCTCTTGAGCTAGCTTTTGAGGGTGAGTTCTACCTCACTTCCCTGGCATGACAAGAACATAGAGCTGGGTCGCGTGGCCTAAATCTCTATCGGTTAAGGTTTTCCTAGCCCATTTGTGCTGCTAACAGGTAAGGGTTCCCCCTTCCCGTTTGTGCTGCACACCGACGGTTCTGAGGCGCCGCCAGCCCTAGGCCAGCCGCGACGTCACCATCTTCTCCGGCGACGCTCAGCATGGTAGCTGCGACAAAACGTTCCTGGTCGAGCCGTCGTCACCGGCTGTATCGACTGGATTGTTTCGACCGCCCTAGCCAGTTGCTGGTGCGTCTCTTGGAGCGGATCAGATCCAACCTTGTTGCTTCCAATTTTTTTGCTGTTTCCCGACGAAGTTCTGGTCCAAATCCGGAACAACACTAGCGAACAGATCCGATCTAGCCACCGAGCTTCCCGAGATCTTTGGTCCGCGACCGCCCCGGCACATTCTTCTCCGGAGCGAGACCGCAGCCGAAATAGAGACAGCGACCAGAACGCTTCTCTCCGTGCGGCTGTTTCTCGCGATAGCGCAACTAGATCCAATCTGGTCGCCTGAGGAGGAGAAGTCGGGGCGCCGTTTTGGTTCCCATTGACGCTGAACCCAAAAGATTTCATAAAAGGAAAAATTTGCCACCAATTTGTGTTTCACGAAATCAGTTTTGTGATACAAAATTCAGATCTTTAGCAACTTTCAATGGGTTCACAAATTTCCGTTCTCCGATTCTGAAACTAATTTAGACTAATGAAACCTTGGATCTTTTCTTTCCCGAGAGAATGAGACAGCAAAGCAACATGGTTGCAAACTTCTTCCTTCGTTTCCAAAAACAGTTTCTGATTTCTATTTCAGTCATCTAGTCAAACGAAGATGACTCCTTTTTTGAAATCTCACAATAATTTTCAGAAAATTTCACAAAACCCCAATTTAAAACTTTTAAATTAAATTTCTTAAACAATCAAGAATTACACATAAACTATTCATCATCCATGATAATTAAATATCATATATTAAACATAGATAAACAAAGTAGGATCTGATACCACTGTAAGTTAATCAATCTATACGCAGCGGAATAAATATCGATTGAACATGTCAAGTTCAGTTTGCAATCATATGAATAATATAGATATCTTAATGGTACAAACCTATTACCCGTAGAAAACCTAATAGAATAGGAAACCTAACATAAATAGGAATATTATATATTTAAATAATAAGTCCTTCTAATTAATTTATTCAATAAATTAACTCATAATATATCATTTTAACCCAATCAATTATTCCTATGCGTATGACCCTTTAGGTTCCTAAAACACGTTGATAATAAATATAAATTGTAATTCCATAATTTAATTGGCTTTAGGACATAAACACAACCCTAGCTATTATTGTCATTGTTCGTCTACAAATGGCTCAATATTATTTTCTAATTTTGTATTATTTCCTGATGCATCTATGACGGTTGTAATGAATGCAGATAGATTTGGAATCGCTCAGCTACACCAAATTAGAGGCCGAGTTGGATGTGGAGATGGGAAGTTAAGGCCCTGTGTGGAATGCATCTCAAAATCATGTTTTGAGATGCATTTCTAATTTTATAATACTTTTTCATTATTCTCAATAAGCTTTTTTACATTTCCAATACACTTTTTTACATTTCCAATAAACTTTTTAATATTATAAAATTGGAAATGGATCTCAAAACATGATTTTGAAATGCATTCCACACAAGGCCTAAATGTGTTTTAGTAGCATCTACAATGAGTAGCTTAAACAGGCTAAAGGTCTTGGAGAAATCACTGGATGGTTTTCACCTTGCAAACATGGGCCTCGTCCTTCGAGGTCTTGGGGACTTGATAAAAAGCAGTACGGGCATCTAGAAGAGTTTCCTATTGCAAGATTAGAGATAGATGGCTACATTCTACAAGATGCGCATCTTGCTGCATGAAAATCTTGGAAATTTCTCACAATTTGGAGAGCTTTCCGATTCTTAAAGCCGAGCTTAGCATGCGACAACCTCTTTGCCCTCTGGGTGACTTATCGGTAACATTTTCTGCTGGTGCCGCGCATGCCATCAGCCGTTGTTTGTTGGCTTCGAGCATTGCATTAGTACTGCATGCTGCACTCTGACGAGCACATGCTTCTTGGATGCCATTTTGTTTACATAGTTTTAGGGGAAATCAGTAAACTAAGTTAGAATTCTACAATGCTAAATAAGAATAGGGAATGTGTTATTGTATAGGTTAACTTTTCTAATCTAATTTTCTTATATATAATGAGACGGCTATACAAGACAGATGAATTAAAACTCTTTATATGAGATAAATGAAGTACAATTTTTCAAAAAAAGAATTAATCTAAAGTTAGTGTTTCTTATTTGAAAGAAATTCAGAATATGATCCTCTAATTAGGTAACAGGTTTTTTTTTTTTTTTTTTTTTTTTTTTTTGTATAAACGTTCGTTTGTATTGGCTAAAATGATTTTGATTGACATTTCTGGATGTCATTGAAAGAAAAATAAAAGAAAAATCAGTTGAAGCAAAATTTGCAAGACTACTGGCATATCCAATTAGCATCGAATCCCATGACACCAAGACTTTAATTTGCATCCTATTGATTAGGGACATTAAAGCGGATATCTCTACTGCTAGCTTTACCTATCTTAGCACATAAGCATGAATCTCCATTACAAAACAATAACTGAAATTATCCTTCAAACAAGAACAAAGAAGCAAACCCAGATTTTTCATACATGGACACTAAAGTATTTTATACCAATGTATCATAATCGAATCCAACTTTTGTAGCATAACAATGCACACTTTTACCAATTTTCAAACATCCATGATCCAGCAAAACCATACAAGATAATATTTTACAATCCCAAACAAAAAGACTAACAATAGTAGTAAACATAAATTGCAATAGTTGTAACTAATTAACATTAGATTTCATCCGTTTCTTCGTGCTTATAAAACGACCATTCACCACTTTTGCCATTCGAGGTAGAGGTCTGTGACAATTCTTGGCTAATATTTTGTCGGGCAGAACATTCTGGGGCAAGCTGCGAAACAGAAATGTTAGGTCGTGGGAGTTCAGTTGAAATTGTGTCAATATTTTGCTTGGGCACTTTAACAGAGGAACTAGAACTTTTTTCTCCAGGCTAGGGAGGTTTTTTCTTTTTTGACATGCTCGCATATCTCCCATTTTTATTGTTGTACCAGCAGCTGTAATGAAATAAGACAAACAAAAAACATCCCAAAAAGAAAATAATCAATATTATTGTACAAAAAAAAAAAAATTTGAGGTCAATCATCAAAATCACCTGTCCATATTACAAGATACAAAAAAGGCATAAAGCACAAGTACATCACCATAACCAACACCACAAGGCTTGGAAATAAGTTCACAAAAATGATTTACCACAAAAATCTCTTCTTTTTTTTTTTTTCATTGAAAAAAGAAATCTCTTTTTTGCTCGGCCTCTCTGCCCTCTACAATTCTAATTTTTTTTTGTTCTCTCCACTTATCCAGTACTACTCCACCTAATTGCCCTTTTTTATTGTTATTATGTTTCTTTAGTTCATAACCAAATATTTTAATTTTACATGCATTTTATACTTTTAACACAATGCTATACATTTTTTAAATTGATGCTTATTTTGATCTTTTTTCTGGTATATTAATAGGTAAAATTTTGAATAACCATGTGACGTGCTTCTATTTCCAATCTAACAACGGAACCTAAAGAAATAACTAGAAAGTAAATAAAAAATGTATATACCAAAAGGTGAAAATAAAGAAATGTTATTGCAAAAGGTGTTTAAAAGGATGAAGAAAAATAGTAAACAGAAAGAAACTACCAATCAAGTAAAATCTAATTTTAATAAACTAACCACACAAGAATATAAGTGCAGCATTCATGAGTTCAATTTTTATCTGTCTAACTATGAAATTTGATGGAGCCTTCTTAGATGTTTTTTCTTGATTGATCTTTGGATGTGTCTTATGTGTTTGTTGAGTTGAAGTAGAGGCGACATCCTTTGAAGGATGCTATATAAGGTGGAAGCAAATGTTATGACTAGAAAGAGAAAAAAAAAAAAACTGTTACGACTCTACAAGCCTTTTATCCTTGTGAATTGTGCCAATCGTATGTGAATCGAATCTTGTCAATTGAAAGTAATCACATGTACAAGTGTCATCTGACAAGTTCACAACGTATGTGCGAGAGTGGTAATCCACCTCGTAATGCCCATGGGAGGCATAAACAGCTACATAGTAACTAATTATGTGCTTCAATTGTCTGTTGTATATTAGGGTATAGTGTTCCTTCATATTTCTCAAATCCTGCCCTCTTTTTGGAAAATCTTTGCATTAATCTTCTTCGAATCCATTCAAACATAATTATGACAGGCTTCTCTCTGGCTCGCAAAATATAGCTATTGAATGACTCATTCAAATTATTCACTAATATAGCACACTTTGTTCTGCCACTGAAGTGTGCTCACAACCATAATTGAGGGGGTATTTTACAAAGCCATTCCACAACATTCATTTGATTTCTTTTCTTAGGATCAGCTCTCTCCAATTCTAACATGGCTCTTTTGAAATCAATCATATTACATGCAGATGCAGTAGCCCAAAACAATCCCTTGAGATCACTTCCCTTAAACCTCAACTTAAAATTTTGGTACATATGCCTCACGCAATATCTGTGCTCTGAGTTGGGAAAACATTGTTCTATTGCCATCACCAAACCTTTCTATTGATATGTACAAATGTCCAAGGAATGTCTTCTTTAGAAGTGGTACTAATTTGTTACTTCAACTCACATAAAAACCATGACCAACTGTCATATCTCTCAGCCTCAACTACTGCCATACCTATGGGGAATATGTTGTCATTTTCATCTCTGCCCACAACGGTAAGCAAATGGCCACTAAATGGGCTCTTTTAAAAACAACCATCAAGACCAATTATCAATCTGCAGCCATCTTGGGACCCATCCCTCATTGCACCAAGACTATAAAACATTCTTTGGAAAACCCCTTCAGCCGATTCTGTGGGCTTTTCGCACTTGTATGGTGACACGACTCCTGGGATTATTTTCAAGAGAACATGTGCATAATCACAAACCCTGTTATATAGTTTCATATCAACACCATGTAAGACATCATCAGCTTTTTGTCAAGTCCCATAGGATTGTCTTCTACCCACGTCAATCATACATCCCGTCGAATCTTGCTGGTTAGTGAGTTCACACTTATATTGGGATCATCCATAATAACATGTTGCATTTTCTTACTCATATATTTAGAATTTGCATGCACACTACAGTACTCTTTACCACACATGTGTGCACCATCTATTTTCTTAATTTGGAAGGTGATGCCCCCTTACACACAGCTAGCATGTATCCGCCAATTACATCTACGTTTGCAAATGGTAGTGATTCGATACCGTTCATTCTTGACATGCCATAGCTCATACCCTTCTCGTACAACCCACTCAATTAGTGTTTCTCGATATACTTGTACATTAGCAAACTTTTGCCCCTTTGTCAAGGTGAATTCAGGTTTTGCAAACTCCACATGCATATTAAACTGTGGCCACACATGGGGTGTTCCCTCATCATCATTACCTATTGGAACATCAAGTAAGTCCTCATCCTCAATTACTTTTTCATTCCATTCATCATCGTCAATTACTTTTTCATTCCATTCATCATCGTCCTCCACATATATACATCTTAATGGATCAGCTTTCAAAGGTAGTTGTGGCGCAATACTTACAACACTTACAATAACCTTCTTGCCCAATTTTTTCTTCAAATTACTATTCAGAATGTTTTTAACAGCCTTCTTTCTCAACATTCTAACTGCCTTGAATGTCGCCTTATTTGTATGTCGACTAACTTGTTTTCTGGACCTCTTACTACGTGAAAAATCATTTGATGTACAAAATTTGGTCTCTTCTCCTTCGGTTGATGTTGCTCCACATGTCGGTGCCCCATTTTCAGCATAAATATGCATTTGCTTCATTCCTTTATGTGAGTTAATCAACAATTCCATATCATCCTTTGTGTTAATTTCAACCACCCCAATATCCAGTGGATGATCCGGGACTTGAAAAATACCTTAAAATTGGACAGATTATCTTTAATGCTTCGAAACAATTCGCACAACACATTGGTAGATAAATTATCCAAGTCATGGTCCTGGAACAATATCACCTTTGCACTTGTGTATATAAGAGATTGTGAAGTCTTGTATACTTGAAAGAATCCATCAAAATGAATATGAACATCTATTGTCCCATCCTTTTTGGCCTGATCTAGCCCCCCACCTGTGCACACATAGGTTGAAATTAGAAAACTAATACAAACTATTTTTTTCTAGCTAACAACAACTAAGATTTTTCTGATGCAGCACATTAATATACAAGTACTATTATAAATGTAAACATATAAATGCTGAGCAAAACAAACCAAATGCACAAAATATAAAGACAAGATAAACCATTTTATTGTCTTTGTGTAGCTTATGAAAACGGTATTCTGGAGCTCTATAAATCATGTCCCTACCATAATTTCTATTCCTAATTAAGAATTCATTTGCAGAAGTCCAATTTCACATGTTCATGACACCTCTACAGCAACTTTCCTTACAAGTTATTTTCATTTGTTGGGTCTTTTTTCTGGTGACATCCCATAATAATAACAACAGGACCTTGCCGATCTATATTTAACTTCAGCTCATGGAAAAATTCACAGCCCTTCTTGTATCAATCTTTAAGTGCCATATATATATATATATATATGTGCAGATATATGCACACACACTTAGTTTTCTTTTCTTTTTTTAAAGGCCTTCCTTGCTCAAATACAATCAAAGGAAAATTAGAAATTTAGCTTCAGCTCAAAAAATTAAAACAATGATCTAGAGTTGATAGAATTGATAATGTGAAGACAAAATTCAGATATAAACGGAAATCATGTTGGACATCAAATAATTAAAGAAACACACACACACATATATATATGTATATGTATATGGAGACAGGAAGATAAGACCAGATTGGGTAAATTTTCTAAAGGAGAAATCTTTCGAAAGATTAATAATTCTTTCAACACTCACGAAAGAAAACCTTACCTACAATATAAACTTCATTTTATTTCTTACTTTTTTTCCAGCTTATTCTTATAGTTATTACAACTTAAGTTATTAAGCCTTTAATGGACATAATTGATAGATTAATCGGAAGAAAAAAATTTATATTTCAACCATAGACTAGTCAACAACTGCAATATTTGTATTTAAAAATGATAACAGTCACAATTTTCAAGGACCACACCAATCATCTTTAAGGAAAAATACAATCTTTTTCAATTAGTTCATTTGATCATTTTATCAAACACATAAACAAAAGCCCAAACATCTACAATACTTATTTAACATTAACATCTACAATACTTGTTTAACATTATACTCACACAGAATTCAGAATTTAATTTTGAACTTACCTCCAAACCCCTCATATAGTCTTCTTTCTCTCATTCTTGTCCATATCATTCAATTTCGATGCCTTCGAGGTCACATTTGGTGGTGAGTGAAACCAACTACGAGTCTTTATATCATCAACCCAACAGCCCTCATAGAATGTTCCTTGAGTTCAATTGCTTTCGTATTTTCTTGTCACCGATTGTGATAAATTCATAGGAGACCAATAACTGATGTGGGATGAAGAGTGGTTTTGTCGGCTAAATATCATTACCATCCATAATTAAGTGGAACACGATATAAGTCTTCCCAAAACTATTACACTTTTTCAGTTGTAATTGTTTTTGAACCATTAAGGATATTTTTGGAATTTCACATAGATTTCTCTTAACAGTGTTAGTTTATTAACTTTTCGTCAAAGTGATATTTTAGTCCAATTGATGTGAACCCTTGATTTCAACTTGTGAAAACAAGAACTCAATGCAGAAAATTGCCAAGGAAAGTCTGTATGCAAGACGTAGCTCTCAAAACTCAAGAATCCTTACCCTTGGATTCGGCAGACTACTAATTTAACAAGTTAAATTAAACACGCAATTAGAACCAAGTGATGAATTCTAGAGGCGAAACAAAGCATGCAATTAGATAGAGCAATTATCTAATTAGCCTATAGTTCTTGCACTTTAGCAATTAACAAGCATGCAAATTACTTAAGCCAAAATAAAGAAGAGTGAATAATAAAGTATAAACTTTCATTCAATTAATCACTGTAAAATAATGCAGTGCAGCACCCCTATTTATAGGTATAGGGGGCACGAAATTTACACAAGAAAATAAGGAAAGAAAACACAAATTTGGAACTTAATCAAGAGATTAAGTGACTCACAAAAATCAGCAAAAAAAAAGAACTTACTTGCTGAAAAAGTAAAAGAAAAGAAGGAAGAATTTTGCCTGCTTTAAGGTAAGCAATACACAAAATTCTCACAAGAAAAAGGAAGGAAAAATTCAGATTTTACCTTTAAAAAAAGGGAAAACCAAAAAATAAAGGAGAAAAGAAAAGAGGAAACTATGAAGAGAATTAGGTAACATGCACGCAACCTTAATTCTCCTCCTAACCCTAACCCTTATTGCGAATTGCTTCTCCTTGGGCTTGGGCTTGGGTTTGGCCGAATGTGGGGTTCATGGAGTGGACTTGATGGATTCGGCCCAATTGATGTAGCATGATGATGTAGATGTCTTCTGGAAGCTTCCGGAATCATTTCAGAAGCTCAAAAAACATTTCACTTCTAAAATTCTTCAAACTTTATGACATCTCCATTTCTTTACTGGAAAGACTTGTAGTTACCATTTTCACCATTTCCTCAGCTCGTAAATACCATTTGCACAGCTTGGAAATACCATTTCCACCATTTCCTTAATTGGAAGGACTAGTATTCACCATTGCCACATTAATGGGGAGTAGGGTAACTCTTGTAAGCTTCATTTCCTTCTCATTAAGTGCATTGGAGCTTTTGGTTGACCTCGTGGATTCTGACTCATATTTTGTGTTGTTTTAGCCTTAGATTTCCTCATCAAACTGTATATTTTGATGATACATGGAGGTAACTGTCATGAGACTTATTATACGGGGGGAAACTGACATTTGCCCTTTATTTTATACTACATCAACTTTAGGGATCTTTCATAATTTACCCTTTTCTTTTATATTATATTCGTCTATTGCATTTATCTGAATCTTTACTATATTTATAATAAAAACATGCTCTCACACACGCACATATTTATTATTTTAATAATTAAGTCGTTAATTATCGATCTTAATTGGAGGATAAAGTTGTAATATAAATTATTGTTACTAAAGCTTTTTTCGAGATTGTCCTAACCCCTACGCCTGTCAGCAAGAAGAACTGGGCAGGGTGCTAGGGATTACTTCAAAGCAAGTCAAGTCTTGGTTTCAGAACAAGAGAACCAAAGTCAAGGTACGTACAAATTTATTGATTAATTAATTATAGTTTACTAAAATTGATAAGTGCACGAGTTAAATAATATAATACTCATTATATATATATATATATATATATATTTATCTATTGATGGAATTAGACACATAATGAAAAATTGGAAAATGATAGACTGCGGGCAGAAAATAAAAAACTTAAGGAGAAAAATGCGGCACTTCTTCGTTACTACAATCTAGTCACGAAAACCTCACTCTCAAACAAGAAGTACGCATGTCAATTTATTTATTTGTGTTAATAAAATTAATTAACAAATATATATATATATATGTATATATATTTGTGTTAAAAACATTTATATATTTGCGTTAATCTATATATATATATATATAAATACATATTTATTTGAGCTGCAGTATGTCCAAGTAATGAACCAGTTAGCTATCATGAGGCCCTGATGGCAACTAATTCATGAAGTTTTGAGCCATCAATAATAAAAGTTCGGCTTGGATTAGCCTAGCGTGAGTGATTGAGAATGGCATTTTTGTTAAGGATTTACGCATCTTAATTAGTTTTCTATTTTCTTGATTAGCCATTTGGATTTGGATCATTATAATTATCCCTCAACTCTTTTTGAATGAATATCCTATTTTCATGTCTTTATCCTACATTATTTCTCATATAAACTATGAGAGAAGGTCCAATTTCGCCTTTTAACGCTTTACACAAAATGGATCTAACGAACTTTTCCTTAGTGTTCATCTTGGCCCAAACACTCTTTAACATTATTAAATTTGGTACAAAATTACCCTTCTTTCGCTACATGAGATGAATAGAGATGACGTGGGATTAAATCAGTCATAGATTTATGATGATTTTATTGATACATAAATTATACATGAATGATTTTATTGAGACCTTCTTTTGCTATGCGGCTATGCCATGAAAAGGGTAAATTACATCTACTCCCACCAAAGTTTGAATTTATTAGCAACTGATGTCTATAGTTTTGTATAATTACGGCCTCTACTTTAACTGAATAAATTTATAGCACTTAACTGCCTATTATTTGTCAATTGGTATGGATTGTTAATGTTTGGATAGATTATGCTTACCTTGGCTACATTTTATCAAAATTTATTACTCCTACATCATAGTTTTATCAAAATTATTACTCTTACTCCTACATCATAGTAGTAGCCATGAATCAAATGACACATTATTAAACTCTTTATTTCATCAAAAAAAAGTCTTGTTACCTTTTAAATTTGTTTGTTTTCATAAAATAGTCATATTTTTATTTTCATATTTCATACACTTACTAAGAAAAAATGGCATTTTCAGTCTCTTATGTTTGGGCATGTGGCAATTTTAGTCCCTTTTATTTCTTCGTAGCGGTTTCAGTCTCTTTTGTTTGTTACTGTGGTCATGTCCATTTTACCTGTAATTGAAGATTGAACATGTAACTTTGAGTATTTTTACAAAATTTATAAATTTTGGGTTGAGACATGAACTATAAAATTAAAAAATTGTATTTTTTATACCCTATATTTTACCATGTTAAAGTTTTATTTTTTTTCTTTTGAAATTGAGAATTTTGCCTTATATGAGTTTGCAGTTTATACTAAAAGTCCAAACTCTCAAATGTTTTAGATCAAAAATCTTACAGCTCCTCAGGGCATTGGTACCGGCCATTCTCCTTTGGGTTATTTGGAAAGCTTATAACCGCGCTTTTTTTTTTTTTTTTTTTTTTACGGGGTGTGCCTCTTAGCGTGGTGGCTCAAGAGTTTCATTCCACTTTATATTAGATAGCTGCATTCAAGCCCCCAGATCTGGCGCCCTCATATTTCTTTCTAGTGACGAATGGTATCATTCCCAGATAGGACTGCGGGAAGAAGAAGACTCCATGAGTGGTCTCCAAGGGCGTTCAAGCTAAACGTCGATGGGTTCTCTAGGGGTAATCCTGACCTGGCAGGGGGGTGGGGTCGTCCTTAGGGACTCTAACGGCTGCGTGGTGATGGCAGCATCCATCTCTTTGGGAACCCTCACTAGTTTCCAGGCCTCTGCCATGTATTTCGGCTTGCTGGCATGCAAGGAGCGGCGGATGACAAATCTTCTGGTGGAGACAGATTCGAAAGGACTTCTTGATGCCCTACTGCGGGGAAATTGGTCATGAAGAGTGTCGCCAGTTCTCAGGAGGGCGGTGCGGCAATGGTTTTTTTTTTTTTTTGCCACAGTGGGATTTATGCACTCTACAGGGAAGCTAATGTGGCGGCGGACTTCTTGGCAAGTCGAGCTAGCGGGTAAGTGGATTCTAAGTTTTTTGGTTATACCTCTCTGCCTCCTCAAGCAAGGGGTTTAGTTAGCTTAGATGCTTGCTCATTCCCCCATTTTAGGCGATAAGCAACCTCTCTTTTCTGTCTATGTATTGCACTTAAGCATCTCTGCATTCCTGTACTACCAAGGTAAGGTTCATTATGTCCCCCTCGGCTCTTTTTACTCCAGGCTATTCTTCCATTTTTAATAAAGGGTCACCATGCCCCGCATCCACTTAATCAGTTGTTACCAAAAAGAAAAAACCAAAAATCTTACAGGTAATCAAATATGTCAAAATTCTCTTTTAATTGATTTAAGTATTATACCTTTTTTCTTTTTAAATTAAGACACTTAGAGAGTTTGGACTTTTTGTAAAAAGGTCAAATATAGGGTATTAAAAGTGCAATTTTTTAGTCTTACAATTGATGTTTTAACTCATAATTTATAATTTTGTAAAAAGGCTCCAAGTGACTTGTTCAACTTTCAATTACAGGTAAAAGGGACTAAAACTACCACAATGACAAACATGCACTGAAACCGCCACAAACAAACAAAATGGACTAAAATTTCCCTGACCCCAACACAAGGGACTAAAAATGCCATTTTTCCCAATTACTAAACGAAGTGCGATATATAATTAGTTTACACTTAAAAAGTAAGGATATAAATAAAAAAAAATATTGTGGAAAATTTTCTATTTTATTTTTTGTACTTTAATATTCATAAAATTTTATATATTTGTAAAGGTAAATGTTATTGTCGGAGAAAAAAAAAGTTGCCACAGCAATTTTTTTAATCAAAAAAGACAATAATATTCCTTGCCAAGTTTTAATAAGCAACCTAACATTTATGTTTATCCCTCCAACTCCTACATACTAGCAGAAACTGCAGATGCGGTACCCCTCCCCGACCCAAAGGTGGTCGACTAAGCATCATCAAGGCTCTCGCCCACAGTAAAGTACAGTAAATTTGGTTGGCAACGTTCCATAAATAAAATAAATAGAAATAAAGTAACAATAACACCCATAAAAGGTGTTCATATGATACCCAGTTTACGAAAAAAAAAATCCATAATTATGTCAAAAAAAAAAAATGTTTGGTTCCTATTTTCTTAGGATTGCAACGGCATGTCATACTCGTGAATGGCGACGTCTAATACTTCTCTGCTCGGGTCTATTCCTGGACAAGTACGATGAACCGCTCCACCTAAACCCAACCTAGAAAATAGTATTTTGGTTTTGTGAGTTAGAAAGCCCAGTGAGAAATCTCGAAGTTGTTACAAATCGGTTGAGAAAAAGTTCACTCTTTAAAACATTAGTTTTGGACACCATTGTATAATTTTAAAAGCAAACAATCAATAAGGTAATACAACTAGCTTTTCAATAAACAGTCACAATATTAGGATACGGGTGAGATCATTGAGGGTGTCCTTTTATTGGTATAAGGACAGGGTCCCTGACAGACACTCTTAGTTCGTCAATTGAACATCTCCAACAGTATATCAGTATAACTAGCTCAGTAGTGGTATCTCGAGATAGCCTGTAGTACCCATGGGTTCTAGTCGAGTGACCAGGCCCAGTGCCAACCTCGCCAGTGGGGTTTTGGAATCCCAATGTCACCAAAGTGATAAAGTACGCCTCTGGCGACTAGTAACAAGATGCAACATGCACACTGATTACAGTGACACAGTAATCTGGTAAAGGTGATCGGGCAATAGAGTATGACCCTGATCACGTAAACAATAAAAAATGTCAAAACACAGACGGTAACAGTAGATAGTAAATACGAATGAGAAATTTTGAAAACGCAGTAAAAGACAACTTTTAACTTTCAAAATCAGTGACCGAGTCAACCCTGATCTATATATATTCATACATAATACATTTATAATTAGAAACAGTGAAATTAGTGAGAAATTCTCACCTTTGATAGTTACTGCGCTGGTCTTTTTTGGGTAAAGCTGCACTTTATTTATTTTTCAAATTATTAAAATTTCTCGTGAGTGCTACATGTATGTCACCCTAAAGTGTGGTAACCAGTTTCGGAACCGAAACCCCATGATCCAATTAAATCCGCGAGTAGGTTGTTTAATTATTATTTTTTTCCATTAGTGTATTCACACACACACATATATATAAATATACCTATATATATATATATATATTATAAATGTGTCTGTTTTATAGGAACTATACCTAATCACATGCATGCAACCTCTTCAATAATAATTTTTTCCTAAACTAATCACTCCCTTGGCCCCCAGTAGAAGCCTCCAAGCTTAAGCCAAAATTCAACATGCTATACACATATGCATACACTTATAGATTTAAGAAAATATCTATGCGTGCATGAAATTTCCCAGTGATCATTGATGGACCCCTGTGTTTAGTAATAAAATGTTGTTAGACCTATGGTCTCAATCCCTAGTGTTTTGAATGATGATCAAACAAATATGAGAAATGTATTTAACAAGTTTACTTGAGTTAAAAGTGCAGATTTCAAAAGGTTCGAGACCGAGTCCCGACAAGCTCTCGAGTTTGAAACTCAACCCAAAAAGCCTCGAGTCCTAGCATCGACAGGCTCTCGACATCGAGCCCACTTCGAAGTTGAATATCAACGTAGGCACTCGACACCTTTTGAGCTCTTGGGTAAGAAATTACATAAAACAACTGAAGTATCAACACCGAGCATCGACGGGTCCTCGACATCGAAGCTTGCCCAGAAAATGTCAACTTCGACTAGGTCGACAGGCAGCCAATGGTAGTCAAGCTCTCAGATTGGAAAAATCCTAAAATAATCCAAAGTGTCGAGCTCGAGATTGACAGGCCCTCGACATCAAAACAAGTGAAAACAAGAAAGCGCCAAACACATTAAATGCAAGTCGCGCCAAACCAAGTAACCATTGAAGCCAAGAATTCAAAAATTGTGAAGACCTCGAAGTCGAACCCGGGTTCAAACCAGAAAAGCTGAAAACAGAGACAGCGAAGGGTTTGTCCCTTTTCTCAAAGGGAAAAACATAATCAATTCAAAATCAACTCTCAGCTATAAATACAAGCTCTTGAAGACTTTCAACTTACCTTTTTTCATCTCAACATTTTTTATTGTCAAAGCAAAAGTGATCAAATATTTCAAGTTATCTTTTATAAGTATAATAGTTAGCTAGACTACTAGCATCTTTCTTATCTTGTAAAAGTGGTCAAGTCTTGATCTTTTCAGGGGAATTGAAAACAGTCAAGCAAGTGTTTTGTTTCTTAAGGATTACTTGTAGTTTGAGGAAACTAGAGTGTAATTCTTTAGTATTTTGTTTCTAAAGGTTTTTAGATTCACCTTTGAAGAATCTAGAGTTTTTAGTGGAAACCAAACATGTTGTTTGGATGGTGGATGTAGACTTACCTTGAGGAAGGGAAGTTGAACCACATAAAATCTGATTTCTTTCCTTATTGTTCTTGCTTAAGTTTCAAAAGATTTATTTTTTGTTCAAGTCATAAAAACTATTTTACTTATAGAAAGATAAGTTTTTAAAGTCCAATCCAATTTACCCCTCCCCTCTTGATTGGTTAGAGTTACTATTTTTGAAATGCCTTAAATTGATTTACTTATTTCAATCACCAGTGATGATGTCCAATCTTCTGGATGGGTCGGTCCGCCTAGCCGGAGGGTGGAGGATAACCCGGAAGGGCTGAATGACATCATGAACCTGTCAAAGAAAGGAACCGTTAAGGAGTTCCAAGAGTTTATCCTCCGGAATAGACTCTGATGGTCAAGTTAGTGGAGGGTAAAGGATTTATCAGAGTATCTTTAGTAGAAAAGTGGAAGAGGGATCAAAATGATGGTGGGGAAGAGTCCAGCAAGTGACAGAAGGATGGGGAGGGTCTGTCGCAAGATCGTTCCGAAGGTAGCATATAGATTTTATAGTTGTAGTTTTAGCGTTTAGATTCTGGTTTTTTGTTGGATGGGGTCATCATTTTAGTTTGTACAAGTATTTTGCTACCCTTTCGATTTTAATATTATCTATCTTTTCCTTCGAATAGGTTTTTGTTTTTTTTGCTTAATATTATCTATCTTTTCCTTTCAAGAGGTTTTTGTTACTTTTATGACTTTGTCTGAAGGTCTTATTCATTTGTCTTTTCCGGAAGGTATTTTCTTGCCTTCTTTAGAAGGTCTTATAGTGCCTTCGTTTGAAGGTCTTTGAGTGCCTCTATTTGAAGGTTTTATTGTTGCCTTTTTACGAAGGTCTTTTATAATTGCGTTCCTTCCTTCCGTGGGAGGTTTAAGTTGAAATTCAGTCAAGAATTTTAATCATGGATCTGCTCGTCTGCTTTTTGTTAGCAAAAGAAGAGGGGTTCGCCATTCGTACCTTTGTCATTTAATCATTCAGCCTTGACTTTACATCCGTATTTGAAGGCAAAATGATGTACAATAAGAATGGAAATTTTAGTAATAGAATCTGCAAATATTGGAAATGTGCCAAGTCCTTGGTACATTTCTCCTGTTCAGTTCTTGTAGCCTTCGCAAATTGCAAACAAGGTGAGCTGCTTAACTTCAGCCGCAAAACTCACGACACAAATCGCACAAAGGGGAGTAACAAGAAAATTGCAAAAAAACCCTAAAGGTGTTGCTAAAACAAGGATGAAAATAGACGCACTCAGACCCTAAGAGTGGCTAAAAAGAAACCCTAGTGTCCCGTAAGATTTGACCCTTGAAACCCTAGAATGGAACCCTTGGACCGGATTGGAAAGCAACCCTTTTTCCGAATTTTAAAACTGATTTTTTCTCAATTTTCCTTTTCTTTCCACTAAAAGAAATTTTGGTTTTATGGATTAAACAGTAGGGCAAAACCAAAATTTGGTTTCTTTAAAAGAAAATTTCTTAAGAAGGAGAGATCTAATTTCAAGAATTTCAAGACAAATCAAGACTAACAAATATTAGAAAACACCTGATGATTTGGCTGAGTTACTTCATCCTCCTCTTGTCACGCAACCAACCTTGGCTCTGATACCAATTGATGTGGACTGGAGTGTACGATGTGGAAAATTGCCAAGAAAAGTCTGTTGCAAGACACAGCTTTTAACCTCTAGAATCCTTATCTTGGATTCGATAGACTACTAAATTAATCTAAGCTAATTTAAACACGCAATTCGAACCAAGTTTAAGAAGTTGAAGAGTCTAAACAAAAGCATGCGAGCAATTACCTAAAGATATAGTTTCTAAACCTATTCTAACTCACAAAACATGCAGATTACGAAAGCTCAATAAAGGAGAGTGATTTAAGAGTATAAACTAATATTTTCTTCAACTTAAATCCACCATTGAAATAATCTAGTATTGGACCCATATTTATAGGTGTAGTGGCCAAATTTTCCATAAAAAAAAAAAGAAGTAGAAAGAATTAAAATTGGAATTAAATCAAGATATTAATTCATTACAAACCAAAACCTACAAGAACTAGGTTTAGGTGGTAAGGAGGAATTCAGCTGCTTGGTTCGTTGTACCTAACCGAATTCACAACCTTTTTAACTTAAAGAAGGAATTCTAATTCAACTACAAAAGGAGTTCAAGAGGAACTCTCATTGAAAACTACTACTAGAGTTAATCTAAGTTGTAATCTTAAACTAACTCCCTAGTTTAATTGAAGTAGAAGTAGGAAACATGAACAAATCCTAACTCCTTACTTCTACCCTAACCCTAATTCGGAATTGGATAATGCGAACTGGGCCTTGATGGGTTGGCCGAATTTGTGAGGTGGATTGTAGGGAATTAGGCCCAAAATTAAATGGTGCATCTGTGGATGATGTAGGAAGCTTCCAGAACCTTCTGGAATCAATTGGAAACTCAAAAATTAAGATTCTCAATATTTTTCATGATTATGCAATTATATCATTCTTCAAAGATTTCAAGGAAAATGACACTTTTACATTTCTGAGCATCATCTTCAAGGGTGTTTGTCTCAGATACAAGCTGGGCTTGCCGAACACATTCTTGGACTAGGTTTGCAAGGTCCGCCTTGGGCTTCCTGGTCCTTCTGCTCATCATCGACCCAACTATATCCACAAATGGATCCTTTTGGTAAGAGCTCGGGTCCTTTAGTATTGGTGGGCCTTAGTATAGCACACAAATATGCTCTGATTTATTTCTCAAGTCCTCTGTATTACTATGTGGATCCTCGGTGAGTGGGCTTGTCAACAAGTTGGGGATACCCTATCATTTTGGTTTAATTTTAATATTCATATTTTAGTACATTAATGAATGGCAGTCACCCCTTATTATTATATTTCTTAACTCCAGCTTTTTTTCTTTTCTTTTCTTTAGATTTAATGTAAATATTATGAATTATGTAGTCATTTGAAATAACCATAGCACAAGCTTCTGAGAAATAGAGAAAAATCATCACCATGGATACCCCTACTATTCTTGACGGTCCTTTCTCAATTTCAGCTCTCCCTACATCAAGCTCTTTTAGATCTAGACCATATACTTCATCTAAACCTTCTACTTCTTCTCGTGTTTCTTCACTTTTCGAGTTCACTTACTCCCCAGAAGAACAAATTCCTGAATCCCAGCTACATTTGAGAAACTCATATCAAATCTTGTCCAAAAAATCATCCTCTTTTCTACCAAAGATAGTTCAAATTATTAAGCCTACAATTCAGTCCTCTGTTAATACGTTCAAGCCAGTGATTTCTCAAAATGCACCATTGTATCAACAAATGAAGAACAATTTATTTCATTGGTAATCCCTCACCACTTTCCATCTACGTTGATAAGACATAGATACTCTCATATCCACTTCGGAGCAATCTGTATAGGATTGACTCTTAATGTCAGAAAATGATTAGCTGTAGTTGCCCGGATAGCACTTCTTGACTCTAGAATGAAGCAGTATCAATAGGCATGTATTGGTACTATCCATACCACCTTGAATGCAGGAACCATTATGGCAACGTGAGTACAAAATTTCAACATGAGCCTACGCGACCCACACTTGTTAAAAGCCCTTGTAGTCCAAGTTCAAATATTTGGACTTGAAATGGAAAAAGATGTTGTTCAGGCTACAGTTCACTATCAGATGGTTTACAGAGTTCAAAACCATGCTTTGGATTTGGTTCTCCCTTCTCCAAATGAAGCAGCCTTGGTGGAAATCAACTCTTTTTCAGTAGCAGCCCCAAACATGATACAGGTTCTAAAATAGCTTACTAGAGAAGAACTGGTGAGGCTTCTCCCAGAAAAATAGAGTACTGGATATGATAAGTTCCACAAGAGTTGTGCCAAACCAATCCAGTCTTTAGATGTGAAATATAAATCTTTGCCAGATGGAACCACGGAAATATTCTTTCAAAATGAAAAGGCACATGTTTCACCCAATTATTTCTCAACACATTTTGCTCTCTAGCAACACTAGGTGGAGAAGAATTTCCCCATCATCAAATTTCTCTCTGATGGTAGACTCATGTACCAGTTTAAAGATGAGGGTGGCCATGTTCAATGGGATCCTTTCTGTTACTGTTCTTGCTGTCAAAAAAAATATCAGAAAGAAAACTTGAAAGATGATACCCCTTCAAAAGTTTCTTCTTAGAAACTTTTACATAAGAGATTTGTACAAGGAGATCCATCTGTTGGCTTGCTTGGTGAACCCAGTGGCAAGTTTGATTGCTACATCTTTATGACTAGCCACCTTTACCTCCTGATAATCCGATTCCACCAAAGCCAGATAAAATGATAGCCATGTTCCAACCAAAAGATTTTCCTCATCTCCAAAGTTACACCAAAGATAACCAAGCCCACTAGCCCCAAAACACCACACCCAATGTTGTTGATCCAAAAGGGCAAACTCAGATCATTTCAGCAGCTGAAAATGTGCTAAATTGGCAAACTAAAAATGTAATTAGCCCAAACAAACTGCTTTCCGAGATATCTTCCTAGATCTCCAATCTTGATCAAAAGGTGTCTACCAAACTTGATTTTCTTACTAATACCATCGCAGAAATACAGTCCAAAATCTCCATCCTCCATGATGAACTCATGTCAATGGCGATCAAGTGTGACATCAATAATTCTCTTTTCTCTGCAAAGGAAAATGAGAAAAAAAAGCCTGGAAAATCAACTTTGGTATTTTGAAGAAGAGGATCGAAAAAGAAGATTAGCCCAAGATAAAAGTTACCATCAACTTTTTCCGCTCTTATTCCAAAACATTAAACCAGTCCAATCCCCTCTCACAATATCTAAACTAGCCTCACATCCTATCTCTTATGCTCTACCTATCTCATCCAGTAGTTATTTTATTGGATCTCCGGCCTTCTAACCCAGCACATTTTCTTTCACAAAGCCTTCACCAAGACTCCCAACAAGACCACCAGTCAGACCAAAAATTTCTATCTATGAACCCAAACCATCTTCCCCATTGCCACAGGCAGAAACACCAAAATCACCAACTACCCAAAGCCAATTCATCAAAGAAAATCGAGAGTTCTCTATGACAGACAGGCTCCTACAACTAGCTGAACAACAGGTGTCCAACAGTAGCCCAAAGGATCGCTGCCAGTTAGCAATTGTTGAGGAACAGGAAAATTCCTCTTCTTCATCATCTTCATCTTTTGATTATTCATCAGAATCAAAATCACTAAACAAACAACAAATCTACATGGCTGACCCAGAACCATCGATGGCATTAAAAGTCCATTACCAACAGATGATCCATTCTTGGATGAACTAGAATATGATTCTCAAGGAGCCTATCAAAGGACAACCGGCCCGACTCCAGTACACCATTTATCGAGAAAGACATTCACCTTGGATGATCTTCCTCCAGATAAATGGTTTGATCGAATCATTGAATTTTATTCGTGGCTATATAGCTCAAAACTCATGAAGAAGACATTGATATCCTCAAAAAGTTTACTATAGGATTCCTTGGGTTCCTGAAAGCCTACTAGATAAGCCTTGGAGGTTATTGTCAACCGACATTTATCCAACAGACATTTGATAATGCCATTGGTATTCTTCATGAGGAGTTATTGGGGCACAAAGGAAAAATTTTGAGATGTAGAAAGAAGAATTCTTCAAAGAAAAATGTCATTCCTACAAGAAGAAAGATTTGTAAAAACATTTTGATTTTATGTTCAAAATATTTTTTGCTATTAGAGGAAGAGACAGTGCTGACTTGAAGCAGGTTTTCCTCAATTCTTTTGATGAATTTCTTGCCCAACAAATAGTGAGATCCATTCAAGACAAGAACCAGACAGTCACCAATTTAACAATTGGTCAGATTTCCCAGCAAATCATACTCACTGTTTCTGATCTCTGTGCAAAGAAGCAGCTTATGGAGAAGTTCTCTATTCACCCTAAACAGTTGGAAGCTACATGGTCTGAATCTCAAATCAAATGCCTAAAGAAAGGTTGTGATTGTCCCCTCAAAAAGAAAAGACATTATAAGAAGTATCTCAGGAAAAAGAAACACTTCTCTAATGACTTTTCAAATTCATCTGAGAAAAGAGGTAGAGGAAGCAGAAAATTTTTCAAGAAGAAGAAATCTCACAAGAAGTCAAATCGGTGTTTCTTCTGCAACAAAAAAGGCCATTATGCAAAAAATTGTCCAAAGAAGTCAAAAGAGAAGAAGAAGAACATGAATAGCCTCTATCCAGAGCTTCACAAAGGTAGATCTTGATGATCGTGATCTAGAATTTGTTCTTTCTATTGATGATGAGTACAAGTCTGAACCACTGTGTGTCTTCAATGACCATGATGATTACTCATATAATGATTTCTCAAGCTCTGAATCATATTCCAGCTACATTTCCCAAATCTACATCATTTCTCCCGTCTTTCCTACCTTAAATGAACATCCAGTCATTCCTCAGATCATAGTATCCCTCTTTCCATCCAAATGGACTAAACCCTCTCCCCTCATGGCCTTCCTTTATACAGGAGCCTCAACATCTATCCTTAATCCAAGCTTTCACCCAAAGAATTCTAGAAACCATGTAGTGAATCCTTCAGAGTTGCTAATAGAGATTCTTACACAATCAAACTTGTCAGCAAGCCAGTTATTCTTAAATTCTTTCTAGGGTGTAACTTGACTGTCAAAGTTTTAGGAGATTCTACAACTGAAAAAGACCTTGTTCTAGGTTTTGATATCTATAGAAAATTGTAGAGTCAGCACAAATTCTCCATTGCAACTAATGGTGTACATTGGAAAGGAAGGTTCAAGCCATTCTGAAAAATCACAAACCTCTATCAACTTGATTCTCAACAATTAAGGATTGAAGAGTTTAAGCAGATAATCATTGCTAAGAATTGTGCAGACACGCATACAGAGTTCCTAAAAAATGTGTTCATCCCCACTATGGAGCAATCAGAATTCTTTATTCATCTTCCTTTCATATTGAATGAGGATATAAATCCAACAAAGGTGAGCCATTTCGGTATGCCTCCAGACCTTTTACAACAGGCAATAAAGAAGTACCAAGATTTCTTACAAAAAGGTCTCATTGAGGTATCCGAAACACCCTGGGCTTACGAAGCATTTTACCTCAACAAAATATCAAAACTGGGCTGAATTTGACCCATCCATGACAAGAGTAAAATAAACAACTTTGTCTCATTCATGTATTTCGATAACCCACATTCTGTTTTCACATTCTACCATTCCCTGTACATCAATGAGATGACCAACAAGGTTTATGCACAACCATTATTTTCGCACTACCAAACCATCCTCAAATATTTCAACCAGCTGATATTACTTTTCCTGAACAACAGGGACTTTATTTTTTCTATAAATATCAAGAACATTTGTTCAGGTTAAACCACACCATTTAGACATCCTTCATAATCAATAAGTTAAGATGTCGCATGTATCCTAGGGATTATCATATTGATATTGATGAAGCAATTTAGATGTATCAGTTAAAATTGATTCCCAAAAGGTGCTACAACCCTCCTCCATGGACTCTTAGAAAAGATCCAGATAGATTTAGAAGACAAGTTCCACCAGAAGGTGACCCCAGTCCTACTGAATCCGAAGATGAACTTGATCCAGAACTAGATTACACCAGCAAGCAGTTCCAAAATAGCCAAATGCCTGAAGAAACTCGTCCAGATGAACCAGTAACCCCACCAAAAAGATCAAAAGATTTTGAATAGGAACTTCTCGAGCTAGAAATGGGATTGCTATCTTTAAAGAGATCAAAAAATGAAAAAAGTTTTGGAGAATACGATTGGGATGACTGGGTAGAACGTGCATACAGTCAAGATTCTCTCTGAAGAAGCCAATGAAACAAGGAGTCTGGAATCTACTTTAGCTTTTATGTGTGTTTTTGTCAGGAATCTACTCTGTAGACTTTCGGTGTGTAATAGTACACTCCTGGTGTGATAGTGCACTATTTATATATTCTGTCAGTAGTCGACGTGACTTGTAAGGACGTATACTATCCAAAATAAGTAAATAGTGGAAAGAGGGACCCCTGAAGTACTGGAAAAATCAAATTATGGGCGATAGTGGCCTTAGTGGTGATAATGGCCTTAGTGGCCCTAAGATTCCACCTTTAGTGTGTGAAAGTGTGTGAAAATTGCCTATCAAAGCCAAGGGTGTGTGAATTGTTTTTGATCCAAAGGGTGTGTGAATTGTTTCCACATCCCATTGTAAGCTTTTTTTCTTCATTTCTCAATCAAAAAAAAAAATCTTATTACTGTAGTTCTGGACAACTTTGGTCCAAAAAGACTTTAAGTTTACTTCACCGTTGTTAGAGAATTTTGGTCAGTAGACTGAACTATTTTAGTCCAAAAGGCTTCCATTGGATCTGAACCTTTGGTCAAGAGTTTGAATTTACTTCACCAATTGAATTTTTTTGGTCAGAGACCTAAACTATTTAGTCCAATAGGCTTGTCGCAGTGACCAAAATAAAAGAAGGCAAAATCGTTCAAATTTTGTAGTTTCCATTTCAAAAAAAGAATTGTTGTTTGTAAAGTATAAAGAGGATGTGGATCTCCTGTTGCACTATGTGTTATACTCCATATTACACTCTCTGTAATGATGCCATGTGTCCCCCCCCCCCCCCCCCCCCCCTAACCCAACTTAACCATTTAAACCCACCCTGATTAATAATTTTCAATAAATTCCTTTTTCATTAATTGAAAAATATAAGGTAATTTCTAATTCTTTTACTGTGAGGAAACATATTCCTCCTGCAATGGTATACTCCAAATCTATTTCTTCTGCATCGTTGCTCAATCTGTGCTGCTCAATCCTATCGTCGCTGCTGAAATCACCCTACCGTCGCTGCTCAATCATTCACTAAAAAAAGTGGTTGTCTTATTCAATGGAGGAAAACAATCATCATCTATCAGGTGAGTTTTATTGTGTGTTTAATTTTAGTTCTTTACCATTAATCCTCTATACACGTATGTTAATCACGTAATATGTTCCTTTTTTTTTCCTTCTTGAATACGATGGAAATTTTTATTATATCATATGAAGTCTAAGTACCAATTAGTTTCCTCCCATGCAGAAGACCCGATTCCTGCACACACACACACATGCACACAAACACACACACACACACATATATATACATATACATATATATATATATATAAAAGTACTGGTTATTATTTTAATGAAAGTGAGAAGAGATTATGATTGGATCCCACCTTAGTTGTTCGACAATAACCAATTTTTTTTTAAGGGATTACAGATTATAGGGCTTTGATTTTGTTTAAAGAACAAAGGGAACTGAACTAATTAATAGTTGTTGCTTGATTATGGTAGCTAGTAGTATCTGTCAGCAATATTTTGTAATAATTAGTGCAGTTTTAAGGCCTAATTATTAGTCAATATTATTTTTTAGTATCGGCAATGTGAATTCTTACAGCAAATAAGAATTCTTTGAATGATTTATCTTTTTCATAAATGCTATAAAAAAAAAAAATTTTTAAAAACTTTATATAGGTTATACCTTCTCAAAATAGCAAATATGAGGTAATAGTGCAATTTAATGTTAAACACTTCTTAATGTTTTAGGTGGGGTTAAGATAGATTTTTCAGGAATGAAAAGTAAACCATCGCTTCTTATGTTTGTTATGGTAAAAGTTGGGGTTCTTTTTCATAATAATTATGGGATAATTAACTTCTATTTTAATTTTTAAAATTTTAATTTGGTTTTATGCTTAAACATAGTTTGTTTTGCTTGTTCTAACTAAGTATGAATTGTAACAAAGATGTATGTTGTAGTTTCGTATGTTGAAATTAATAGACTTTCAGAATTGTATATTTGTATTATGTTGAGTTAATATGCACTCATGTATTGCATTTGATTTTAATATGAAAGTATGCTTTATATTGCAAAGGAAATTTATTTATTTACCCTTGTTTTCTCCATAAATAAATGAAGGTATTACTGAGAACTCTTTTGAAGGCGAGATTCTGCCTCGTCGAAAATTGGAATTTGGAAATGTTGATTTAGTTGAGGTGAATGACGAGGAACATCCATTAAACATAGTTGATGAACAACCATTAAACATAGTTGATGATAGTAACAAAGATGATGATGGTGAACGTATGATTTTGAAAGGGATTATTCCAGAACTTGGCATGGAATTTGGTAATGAGTCATCTGCATATGAGTTCTACAAAAATTATGCAAAAGTAATGGGATTTGGCATTAGATTGAGTGATGTGCATAGAGATAAAAGAGAGGAGGTTTAGTTTTAGATAGGGTCTTTTGTTATTCACGAGAAGGGATAAGGCCTGATGATAAACGTAAAGCAATAGTACAGAGGCATCGTGCAGAAACAAGGTGCAATTGTGAGACGTGAATGAAGATCAATTATAGAAAAACTGGAAGGTACCCTGTGGAGATATTTGTGGCGGAACATAACCATGCGTTAATAAGTCTAAGTAAGACGCATTTTCTTAGAGTCCACCAAGATATTAGCTCAGCTCAAAAGGCTGAAATAGATACGGTGAAGAGTTGTGGGGTGCAACCAAAGCAAATAATTGAAGTCATGTCGAAGCAAGCTGGTGGTCGAGAAAATTTAGGATTTATTCGTGATGATATGAAAAATTATTTGCGCTCCAAACGATCCATAGCAATGAGGCAAGGAGACACTGGAGGTGTTCTAGAATTTTTGCAAAAAATGCAGGTAGAAGATCCAATTTTTTTTTTTATGCAATTCAAGTAGATGAGGATGATCTCATTACCAACATTTTTTGGGCATATGATAAGATGAGAATTGATTTTGCTCAATTTGGGGAAGTGGTTTGTTTTGATACAACTTATCGAAATAATAGAGATGGTAGACCTATTGCACTATTCGTTGGTGTCAATCATCATAAGCAAACTTCATTTTTGGAGCTGCTTTACTGTATGATGAAACCGTGAAGACTTTTGAATGGTTATTTGAAACA